>JAWNOE010000278.1:0-600000 GCA_035046095.1 Drosophila pseudotakahashii
AGAAATCTTCCCTCTTAAAACAATTATTTTAGTACTAACTTTTATGAACCATTTTTCTCCGTGTGCACCTAAGCATGGACTTTTTAGGTATCCCCTTATCACGCCTGGTTCAAGTTGGTCCAAATTTGGTGTGCGCGTAGTTAGGGAAGATAAGGCAGTTGATAATTTGACAGGTGGCTGATAATCCAGAGGTGGTCCCAAGCGCACTGAGAATTGAGGTGGCCTAGGCTGTCGACGGGGGGCCATTTCTTATCTGTTCAAATGGGGACAACGCCTCAAAACTAATAAAAGATCTAATTATGGATCCTATTGCGCATTGAAAGCTGAATGCGGACAATTGGATAGAATTCCACGGTCGATGACCCTTTACAATTTGTTTACAATTCAGATCCGAACTCAACCACACGTGGGCAAGTGCAGCAAGAGTTTCTGTTCGAAATTGATACGCCGAGTAATCACATGTGAACTAGGAAATTGCGTTGCAGTTCAATTAATAACAGAATAAACAGTACTACCTCGCCAGCTGAAAAAATAAATATGTTTAACATGAAAAAAAAACATTTCCTAAAAAAATTTAATGCTTTAAAAAATAAAAATTTAAGTTTACAAAGAAAAAATAAACAAATTTCATAAATACGTTTTGGGATTTCAAAAGAATAGTTTTGTGGTCACGGATAGTTAGGGTCCTACAGACTCATTAAAAAATAACACGTTTGTATTCAATAAAGAATTTAAAAAGTTACAAATTAAATTTTAGATATTCCAAATTTATAAATGGGTTAAAAATGTTAACTACATACTAATTAAATTATTAAAAACAGAAATAAAACAAGAGAGAACGCTATAGTCGGGTGTCCCGACTATCAGATACCCGTTACTCAGCTAAAGGAGTGCGAGGGAGATAGATATATAAAATCTTTGATTGGGCATAACTTTTTAACGAATGGTCCGATTTGAAAAATTCTACATTTCGATAGGTATTGATAGTCACAATAAAACTGCATTTTTAGTTTTCCAAAATCTTTAATGGTGTGGGCGCCAGACACCTTTAAAAAAATGGTGTAGGGCGATTGAGGGCGTTAGAGGGGGCGTGGCACCATTTTGAAATAAACTTGCGCTGCGTAGGAACTCCAAGAATATGCATGCAAAATGCCAATCCTCTAGCTTTTATAGTTTCCGAGATCTCAGCGTTCATACGGACGGACAGACGGACAGACGGACATGGCTAGTTCGACTCGGCTAGTGATCCTGATCAAGAATATATATACTTTATAGGGTCGGAAAAGCTTCCTTCTCCCTGTTACATACTTTTGCACGAATACAATATACCCTTTTACTCTACGAGTAACGGGTATAATTAAGAAAAAAAGAAAGAACGCTATAGTTTGGTACCTTGTACTGAAAACCCTGCATAACTGCATAAATAAAACGCTTTTTGCTTAAGTTAAACCTTTTAGGGAACAATTTCTAGGGAACAATTACAGATTTTTAGCCAAAACTTTAAATTTCTAGCCCTGTGTGCTCTGACCATGTTATGGACTTATAATATTATTTTCTATATATGCCATGAAAAGCTATTGACAAAAATAATTTCTATTAAATTCATGAAATCAACAATAATCTAAAGAAATGTGAGCTTAAGATTAAGATCAGCTTGCCAAAATGGCCTTTTAAAAAATGCATTAATATTTATTTATTACAACATACACCACACTACCTCTACTTTTCCAGCTCAGACCAGTCGGATACTTCCGAGGTCCTCGGTCCGCAGGAGCTCCAGTTCAACACTGCACTCCAAGGTGGCGCCCGCCGTGATGAACCAGGTGCAAAGTGAGATGCCCGAGTGCGATCATCGTCCTGGGGCCTACGAAGGTTCCAGCTACGAGCAGATCCTCAAGACGAGGCGCAATCACCTGACGCCCAACCTGCTGGCGCACTTCAAAAAGCCACTCGTGATCCACGCCGGCCACATGCAGTGGTTATACGATCACGAGGGACGGCGCTACCTGGACATGTTTGGAGGAATCGTCACTGTGTCCGTAGGACATTGTCACCCGTAAGCAACCGTTAGGGAAATTTTCAATCTCAATTTCAAAGTTATTATTATATTTTTTATTATTTTAATATTTTTACACAATTTAAGTGCAATGCTTAAATCATTAGTTCATGTATACATCAAGTTTGCCCCAGATCACAAGGACACATCATAAATATTCGTCGCAAAGTGATTGATCTGTAACTCTTGTAACCTCTCTCTGTAATTTAAAAAGGAGCTAACTTTTAAATTACCGATATTTATACAATTTATCCTACGTAAAATGATTTATTTCCAAAATATAAAAGTAAATAAATTTAATCCTGATCAAACAAAAATAGTCGTTCGCGAAACAAAATTAACTCAGATAAAGATTAACTCAATTCTCTATTATAAATATTGTTGATCAACAATATTTAGAAACCTATGGGTTCGGAAACACTTTCTTGAATCTGTAATATACAATTTCGCTAAACTGTTTGCTAGATATGTTTAAAATAGAACTAGTCTTTACAGAGTTCCGTTACGTTTTACACAAAGAAAAATGTCTTCCTGAATTAAAAAAATTTTAAAAACGATGGATTAAACCTTTGGATTAGTCAAAGTAAAATACATTTTTATTCTATGCAGTTTTCAAGTCTTAATAACAACTAATCCAATCCCATCGTTAAGTGGTACCATTGAGCTTTAAATATTAATGTATCACAATCAGTTGCGATTGGGGATTAGGGACAATTTTTTTTGTTTTCTTGTCATATCTTCCGCTAAATTATACCTTCAAACACTGTTGAGAAACATTACCATTATATTATCAATTGCATTTACCCATAGGAAGGTGAACCAGGCGCTAAGCGAGCAGACCGCCAAGCTGTGGCACACGACCAACATTTATATGCACCCCAAGATCCACGAGTACGCCGAGCGCTTGGTGGCCAAGTTCCCAGGAAACCTAAAGAGCGTTTGCTTTGTGAATTCCGGCTCCGAGGCCAACGACCTGGCCATGCTGATGGCGCGCCTGCACACGGGAAACCAGGACATCCTCTCCTTCCGCAACTGCTACCACGGGATGTCGCCCTACACCATGGGTCTGACGGCTCACTCCACCTGGCGGTTCCCGCTGCCGGGTGTGAACAACGGACTGGTGCACGTGATGAATCCCGATCCCTACCAGGGTATTTGGGGCGGCTCCAAGTGCCGGGACTCACCAGTGCAGACGACGCGCGACTGTCAGTGCCGGGAGGGCTGTCAAGCGGGTGACGCCTACTACAACGAGCTGGAGGAGACCTTCAAGTACTCCTTGCCGCGCGGCAAGGTGGCGGCCATGTTCGCCGAGTCCATCCAGGGCGTAGGCGGCACGGTGCAGTTTCCCAAGGGCTATCTAAAGCGAGCGGCCGCTTTGGTCAGGGCTAACGGAGGACTCTTTGTGGCCGACGAGGTGCAGACAGGCTTCGGGCGCACCGGCGAGCACTTCTGGGGCTTCGAGGGCCACGACTACGTGCCGGACATAGTCACCATGGCCAAGGGCATTGGCAATGGCTTCCCGCTGGCTGCCGTGGTCACTACGCCGGAGATTGCCGCCTCCCTGGGACAGGCCCTTCACTTCAACACCTACGGTGGCAACCCCATGGCCAGTGCCGTGGGCATCGCTGTCCTCGATGTGATCGAGGAGGAGCAGCTGCAGCGCAACTCGCTGGAGGTGGGCACCTACTTCCTCAAAGGTCTGGCCGAACTGCAGGAGCGCTTCGAGATTATTGGCGATGTGCGGGGCAAGGGCCTGATGATCGGGGTGGAGCTGGTGGGAAATCGCGAAAAGCGAACTCCTCTGGCCACGCCCCATGTCCTTGATATCTGGGAGAAGTGCAAGGACTTGGGCGTGCTCTTTGGACGCGGTGGTCTTCATGGAAACGTAAGTAGCAGCTTTTCGTTGGGCTAAGTGCATCCTCATCGGGGCTCTCCTGTCATTCTGCACACCCGACTAACAAGAAACCGCCCTCGGTCGAAGGTTCCCCAGACGAGCTGGTCTCTTTGGGGGCTCTTCTTCGGGCGCATCATCACTCCTCCCGTCTCTATCTATCTATCATTTCGTGCATCTCCACAGGTTTTCCGTATCAAGCCCCCCATGTGCATCACTCGGGCTGACGCTAAGTTTGCGTTGGATGTGCTGGCCCGGGCTATCACGGAGTCCCGATCCGAATGAGGAAGAGGAGTACATACATACATACACGAGAGAGCGTTTGTAGGGTGGTCTCAGCTGCATTTATTGACCGATTCAACTAAACTTTCGGTTTTTTTATATTTAAAAGAATTGGTTGTAATATATTATATTAAAAGTTCAAAGTAACCAAAAAGGGTATCTTATGTAAATCGGCGTTTTGCGATTCGAGTGTGCGAAGGAAGATTATTCCAAATGCACTCCCATCCCTCAAGCGCTCTTGTATCACACACACAGGTCTGGAAACTTTTTAAAATTCAATCTTGGGGGCCTTAGGTCGAAACATTTTGATTTGACCAAATAAGTTGGTTTCCCGTTCGGAAAAGAGACCTTTTAAAATTCAAGTTATACCCTAAACTTAAGGGTCTAAAGTTGTACACCTAAAACGATAGTATCTCGATATTTATGCATTGGTCCAAAAAATAGTTAAATCCCCAAAATAAAACAGGAATAATTGGAATAAGGATATAGAAAGGAAAGTATAGATACCCTTTTTGTTATTTGTAAGTTTTTAAGTCTCATAATTTTATCATTTTTAACCAATAAAACTGTACGAAAAAATATCTTTAACAATCGTCAAAATAAGCACATCTTCATATAATGTGATAACTTAATGCGGGACTAATTTCACAATACATAAGGCTAATACATTTTTAAAGATTGGCTTACCATTATTTTTTTAAATTTCGACATTCCTAGCATTTTGGAAAACAGGGATGTTTAGTTTGTAACTGGTTGGTTAATTGAGTAAAATGTTTTCATTTGTTTTCCATTTCATAATGTCAATAAATTTTACATACAGTGCCACTATTTTGCATGTAAAAATTAAAAGTAACAAGAGAGAACGCTATAGTCGAGTACTTCGACTATTAGATACCCGTCACTCAGCTAAAGGGAGTGCGAGGGAGATGGATATAGAAAACTTTGATCGAGCACAACTTTTTAACGAATGGTCCGATTTGAAAAATTTCTTCTACACTTCGATAGGTATTGATAGACACAATAAAACTGCATTTTTACTTTTCCAAAATCATTAATGGTGTGGGCGCCAGACACAGACACAGATTGTGGGCGTTAGAGAGGGCGTGGCCATCGTCTGAAACAAACTTGCGCTGCGTAGGAAGCCCAAGAATATGTGTGGGTAATCCCAACTTTCTAGCTTGTGTAGTTTCCGAGATCTCAGCGTTCATACGGACAGACAGACAGACAGACGGACAGACGGACATGGCTATATCGACTCGGCTAGTGATCCTGATCAAGAATATATATACTTTATAGGGTCGGAAATGCTTCCTTCTAGCTGTTACATACTTTTGCACGAATACAATATACCCTTTTACTCTACGAGTAACGGGTATAAAAATGGAAAATGTTAGAACGTCCTATTGTTGTTGTATGGTGCAACACTAGTTAATAGCAGGACGTCATAAATGGAGCATCTCCCAAACTAATTCATAGCCTTTGCCACCTGTTCCTTCCTTCTTCAGGTGCTGAGCTTGAGACCTCCTCTGTGCCTATGCGCAGGAGATGTGGAATTCGCCTTGGAGACATTGGAAGCAGCTTTTAAATTCCACATGAGCAAAAGCCCTCGCAGCTGGAGAAACATCCCCAGGACGCAATAGGCTAATTGAACTATAGAGCTCATTTATTTGCTTTGCTTACAAGCTAGTAATTGAACAACGTTATAGAGCAGCATTATGACCGAATATCGAATCCTAAAATTAACAGTTTCTCAGCGAGGCTTTGACTTAATTGTAAATATCCTTAGTTGTAAGAAATAAATTGTGATGTGGAGCGTATTTTTGGGGGAAGCGTGTGATTCGAATCCGTAAACGTATAAAGTTTATACTATAAACTGTTTAAACTAGCATAATGTTTGGTATCGATGGCATTGCCTTGAGCATAAATAAATAAAATAACTCGAAAATCACCTTCGCTTAAACTAGTTAATGCAAAAATGCAGTCTTGTCCTTTTGTCCAGGAGATTCTCTTGGGGTGGGTCTCCTTTGGGGGCTCTCCTCCCCAAGTGCCTCCTGTTAGACTTGGATGTCAGGGTGCTTGCCCTCGTTATTATAGTCAGCATTGAGCAGCGTCTCTGACAGCTCCTTCCTCGCCTTTTGCAGAACCCAGAACATCAGAGCCACGCCACAAATTACCTTTAAAGAGAAGAAATGCATTAGAAACAGTCTTTCTAACGTCGATTATATTAAATACTATATTTACTATTGTTACGATAGACCCACTTTTAAGTGTAAAATGATATGGTAAATTATCATGCTAATCTTGATTGAATAATGGTTATAGACTTATACTGAATAATAGAACTATGTAACGTAGAATGTAAAGTAAAGAAGCCATAGCTACGAGAATTAATGACAATTGGTAATAAATGTTTTTATATACAAAAAGCGATGGGAAATTCTTGTATTTGATATTTAGGAATGATAAAATTCAATAGCTTTGAACTAACTAAGCATGTAATTATCAAGTTAACTCACCTCAAATACAAAGCTAATGTAGCCCGTCAGCTTGGTATCATTATCGTTAAGCACTTCGTGCATAGACCTCAGCGTGGAGCCCAAGTAAACATTGATGGTTTGGGCCGGCAGAAGCCCAATCAAGGTGGCCACATGGTAGTCTCTCGTATTGATGGAACTGATCTGCGAAAATAATAATGTGATATAGAACTCGGTCGTAAAAGTGTGTCATGCTTTAATTGAACTACGTCAGAGTCACAATATGGTGTTAGAGAGAAGACCTTTAAAGTAAACCGGTATTCGTTATACAAGTTCGAGGTTGGTTTACTTAAACGAGTATGTACAATGTACACATATATTCGAGGTTTTCGCCCCTCGATATTAACATTTCAAATCATGAACGCTACTTTTTCCGCGTAATAAGATTTACTTAGGTTTTTTCTAGGTTAAAATATTTGTAAAAAAAAAAAAACCATTTGGCCTTGAAACATGTGACTTTTCCGGTTACTTTAACTTACTCCGAATATCACATTCTGTACTCCGAAGGGAATGGGGGTAAGTCGTGTGAAGAGCACCACCCGAAAAGCCTTTGGTCCAGATATCACGCGAAGTATTGCTCGACCCGTATCATTCTTGATCAGCCTGTAAATAGAATTCGTTGAACAGGACACATTAAAAAGGTGAAATGTAGTCATTTGTACACTAGTTAATATAATAGGTACTTATTGCCTCTGTTTGCGCTTATCTAAGCGACAATCAGGAAATGATTATGGGGGCTGTAAGCCAGTTCCACCGTTCGGGAGTTAACCAGTTCACGCTCCCCCATAAAAATATGAGTGGGCAGGGATTTCATGTTATCATACAATTAACCAGCCCATTAAGAGGCCCATTTCGCCACTTGGTAAACATTATGTGAGAAAAATATGTTGATATATTGGGAAACTTCATTTGCAGCTATAATTGAAAAATTAGATACGTTTGATAGTGGGGACGCACTCTCGTAATTGGCGGAAATGTAAAGTCTTGCTGTTATCAGCTTTTGCCTATGCAATTATTTCTCACAGTCGCGCCATAAATATTTATAAATGACTGATAAAGCACTGAAAACCAGCCGAGCAACTGAATGAAGGAGGTATTCAGCAAGAGCGACGAGTCTTACAGAAACCAAACAAAGTAGTATGACAAATCGGGTTTTAATATATAAATAAATGACGGCGTTTGTTGGAATTACTGGCCATGCCCTTATCAGCGCGGTATTCCTTGAGCAATTGGTTTTCTTTTCCTCAGTCGCCGCCAGCGAGGTCATTCTGTTGATCCACCCTGATCCCCGGCAGCCAACAATCGTGGAGACCTGGCTCGACCGGCAGGTAGGCATGCTTCGATCGCCTGGGGTTCGCTGGGACAGGCTGCAGTGAGTACCTCGACGGAATAGTCATCTCTGATGTGCAGAGTGTCGCCCAACTGGCACAGGATGCCCCGGAACTCGGGGTAGGCCTGACAGCAGTCGTCGGGAATCGAGATGGACAGCCGCAGCGAAACGACGTTCCCTGGTGCAAAGGGGTAGTCGAGGAGTCTCCGACTGGTGTCCCGTTTACCAAGACCCACGTGGGACACGACGACTGGAGAGCAGTTGTAGTGGCGAGCCACCTCGACAGTCTCAGCGGGACTCCGGTATCCTTTGGGCAACACCCGGAGCTCCCTTAGATGCCGGGCCAAAAGGATTAGGTAAGCGGCATGCAGTTCTAGGGGCGTGCGTACAGCTCCTTCACTTCCAGCGGTCCGTATCAAGGAGCACAGATCGCGACGAATGTCCAGAAGAGCACCGTAAAGCATTTTCTGGGGCGGCGTGAACCGGCCTGAGCTGGGCCAGCATCTGGCCAGTCCACCTTCGTAGCCTCCGTACTGGCAGCCAGCATCCATGTGCCACAGCCCATTGCCTTCTAGTTCGCAAGATGCTTTGAGCTCGTCCGGATGGGCGTATCGCAGACGGCACTTGTAGTCAAAGGATGTGGCCAACTCGTGAGGATTACGATGGTGCTGGGCCATCATCTCTGCCATGGAGTCCGCAGCAATGGCGTTGGACCGACGCAGGGCACACAGCTCCCGAGATGTCTTAACGGTGCGTGTGTACTGAAGGATGTACCGGGGGTTACTCAACGGCGTCTTGGCCTCATCGGCGGCCTCTTGAACTATCCGGCTGACTGCACTCGAGGTCTGAAAGGAGTGCCATAGCTCGGGCGATTGATCCTTAAGCAGCCAGAGCAAACTTTTCTTTAGCATGGCGAGGGGCAAAACGTCGTCCACGTGATGCATATGGCTATAAATCGTGGACAGTTGGGAGTCCACCTCTTCGGGAAGGAAGAGCAACGCACCAGCCTTTCGCTTTCGACTGCGGTGGAGCACCAAGGCCGCTCCTGGCCTCAAACAATCGCAGAGATAGAGAAACTCGGATCTTTGTCGGAATGGACATCTCCGCGTTGATTCAGCACCGGCCACCACGAGAACGTGGGCAAATATTCGGTTCTTTCTCTGAGGTTCCTTAAAAGCGTCCTTGGCGTGCATATAAGCATTGAGATCGTCCAAGGCCATTGTTCGGTGCAGATCCATCTCCTCGGGCACCAGGACTTCGTCGGGCCTCGGATCGCTGCGCAGGTACTCGGCCATGGTGGGGAACTGGCCGCCTGGCGCGTCATGGGAAAACTTATCGATTAGGTCGGGCACGGGGAGGGGTCGGATCCTCTTGGCGAACTCGGAGGACATGACCGTTGGCAGTACCAGATGGACATCACTGCGATCCGAAGTGGCCACTACAGAGCATCCACGACGCACGTCACGTCGGGCAAAATACTTAAAATTTCTAAGGGAACGCAGCATTGAAGGTTCAATGGAGGCAGACAGCGCCAAAGCAGAGGGTACTTTGTAAATGGGCTTGAGAGAAAACTGTGGGACAGTTGGACAATAGGGTGCCCTGATCTCCATCACTACGGTTGACTGAAAGATCCGTCTGTTCGTAATACGAACTTCGTATAGCTTGAGTCATATAGCCCCATTTGAGAGGAACTGTCCAAAAAACGAAACAACCTCTAACATTTTGCAATATTGAAAGAATATTCTTCTGTCGTTGTAAATATGTATGTGTATATGAAACAATAAGTAAGTCAAATAAGTAAGTGGTGCCACAGAAATCGCTTATCACTAAATTACGAAAGAATTTCGCCCGAATTCCGGGCTTTGTGAATTCTTGGGCATCCCGATAAGTTCCGTCCCTATAAAAAATAAAAAAAGTATGTGACCAAAATGGTTTATTTTATACGTCACAACGAGTTTTTAAAATAATTCTTTCAAATTCGCCCATGGAACAAAATTACAGAATATAATATTAAATAAGTATATATAAAATAAACAAATCCAGAGAAAAGCATAAGAAATCTGTTTACTTATGAGCTTTCACAAGGCTTAGTTCATTTTGATATTTCCCAGACATGAGTTTGACTTTATATGACTTATTCCTTCTGAGTCATAGAGTCGTACACAGAAATAAATTGAGAACGATTTTAAATAATTGAATCGTCTGTCTAAAAATTCTTCTTTTAGATAGAAAGTGGGGAAAGTTAAAGACAAATGTAGTTCCTGAGTGTATATGACATGATCCGCTGTTAATTTTATATTTGTATGTAAGATTTAGCACCTCTAGCCGAACAAATTTACCTCATTTACATTTGTTGGGGAATATATACATATTTACCTATTTGAATAAGTCGGATAATCGTGTGTCGACATTGTGAAAAGTAAGTTTTTCGTCGAACTTATAATTATTCTAACGAATGCATTGAAGTGTTTGCAAGACTATGAATATTTTGGGACCTGCAGATGCATACAGAACGAGAGTTTTGAACGAATGTTTATTCTATTCCTTCTTATTTTTCAGTTTTAGTTTCCTTATAAATCTTTGTTAAAAAGTCCAATGTTGAAGATCTTTGTATTCTGCGGTATCTTAAGTATTTTTAAAGTTCTGGTCACTGTTAGACATGGTTCGGCCTATCGCTAGCTACTAGCTACCCAAGGAAATGCTTTTAGGGCATTCAAAAGGATTCAAAAATATTCCCTAATTCATGTCAATCTTATCTTTTAAACTCCAAAAATATTAGATAGTTTCAGCTAAGATGTGTAGCTAGATGTGTAGGAAACACTCCTTAGCAAATTACTCACCTTTGCACGGGAATGCGATGCCGGCAGCTGCGAATGGTGGCATGGGCAACGGCGATGCCGAGGTTCGCGCCCAGAATCACGGTGAGCCATCCGCGCAGCCAGCCAAACAGGTAGCCGGCGGTGATGAGCAGGACAAAGTAGCCCACCACCACGGGGAAGCTAACCAGGGCGAAGAGCGCCATGTAGACGGCGAAGGTTATCCAGGCGTTCTGCATCTCGATCCAGAAGAGCAGCTGGCGGGCATAGTCCCTCGTGGCCCAGCCGATGAAGACGAGTGCGCCCAGGATGGAGGCGGGCACCAGGCAGCCCAGGTACCAGTTGCGGCTGAGAAAGCCGTGGGCGCGTCCCCACCAAGAGTTGCGCTTCCGGCTGCGGAGCACTGATGATGAGGAGGAGGCGGAGCGGGTGACTCTTCGACTGGGGGCATTGCTGGCGATGAAGGGGTCGCATTCGCTCTCCTCCGAGGACTCCAGAGCGAGCAGGGCGGCCGCGGAGGGATCGGAGGCGCTGGTGGCACTGCTGGCCAGTGGTTCCGCTTCCTTGGAACAGCTGACCTGGATCAGCTGAGCGGGGGTCGAGGCAGAGGGGGCCGGTACTTGCTTCTGCATAATGCTGTTGTTGTTGTTGTTGTTCGCATATCCATACGTATTGTTGTTGTTGCGGCAGCTGCTGATCTCGAATTCCAGCGACGACATGGCCAGGATTTCCAATCAGCTCCGGTGCCACCTTTCTCCGTTTTCTCTTCCACTTGTCGCTGCGAAATTTCACTTTTGTGCACCCGCATCCGCGCTGAAACAGATGTTTATGTTTCTGAATTTACGGACGCATGTGTGTGCTGGGTGTCACATATGGCAAGGCAACCGAGTCCCAGAAACCGTTGTTGTTGTTATTGTTGTCTTTATTCAATTAAAATTACGCTTTTTATTGTTCCGTGCCTATATGCGCCACTAAACCCGCTCAACAAACGATGCACGTCGTCTGCCAGTCGCCGTTCCGATTGGAACTTCGCGTTCCCGCAGCGCAGCGTGAGAAAGAGAGGAAGAGAGCCAGCGGCAGTGTTGTAGCTTCAGCTATTTCGCCGTCACGTTTAGCCTTTTTTAAGATTGTTGGCTACTTTACAAAGATTTGGCTATAGCTAAACTCTAAAACATAAACTAAATTCAATTTGGTAAATTTAATTCTGTACAAATTATGTTGAAATATCTCATGATATCAATATGAAATTACACAATTTCTTCCTAGGATGGGTTTTTGCAAAATATGAATGTAAGAGTATAATTAATACTAAAATTTATTAAATACAAAATATGATTTTAAAAAATGGGTCATACACACCTGTTTTGAAAATGCAACAGGAACAATTTAGGGTCGTTTCCTTATTTACTAACATTTATTGCTGAATTAATTTAATTTAATTTATTTATTTGATTTATCCCGATGCGACAAGACTAGGTCTTATAAATTATTACATCAGTCAAATCAGCCAACTGTTAAAGGAATACCCCTATTGTATAGCTACATCAAGTCGAATCGATTTTATTTCCACTGTTTGCGTTCTCAGTCGTTCACACCTATCGCACAGCTGATTGGCACGGCCGAAATTAAATTGAATAACAACGAAGCGTGTTTTAATAACCACATAGTCACAAAACATGCTGTCCAGGCGCGGATTGCTGGGCCTGACCACCAAATGTCTTCGCCATTCGTCTTCGCAGCAGCCCAAAGCTGGTCAGCTGGTAAATGACCAAGCCGGAAACCTCTTGCCCGCCTACTCGGAAGCTGAACGCCTAAAGATCCTGCAGACCATCAATGAAAATGGCACAAATGAGATGATCAGGTAGGCACCACCACCTCACTGTAACTCCATATCACTCAGCACATTCTTCTATCAAGCTACGACATTACCAAGGCAAGGGCCACCAAGCTGCACAACTGGAAGGTCCGGCACGGTCCTCTGCAAGAGCTTAGTGACATCCTGTACGTAGAGGGGTTCGGCCTGAAGGCGGCCACCAAGTTCTTCAAGAGTCTGCTTGCGCCGGTGGGAAGTGGAAGCGTTGGAGAAGACGCCGAAAAGAAGCAAAAGGCGGCGCGGGTGGCGCCTTTCATAACACCGTCCATGGACGATGGGCAGCGCCAACGTATAGCTTCTGCCGTGGGCGTACGCATCGGGGTGACCAGTGTAAGCTGGGCGCGATTAGAGATCGGGTCCAGCGATGCACCCTGCCTGCTCACCCATTGGCAGCACCATGAGCTAAACGACAAGAAGCTACACTTGTCAGAACTCTCTCGCCGCTGCCTTTATGTCTCCCACCAAATACAGCAGGCCGACTGCTACGTCCTGGAGAGTCCACAGATGGCGCAGGCCAGCAGCAACCCGGGTAGCATCGACCAACAGAACGTGAACATCCAGAAGGCCCAGGTGGCCGCCATCATGAGCTACTCACTGATGGCCCGGTCGGATGCCGATGAAAACAAGGCCAACAACCTCTTCTATATGCGTCGGTTCCTCTCAGCCCGTCTCTTCAATCACCTGGTGGGCACGGAGCGCGTGTCGTCAAAGGACACAATAATGGCCATGATGCGGACCCATTACAACGTGGAGCACCAGATCCCTGGGACAGAGTCTCCGCAGAGCCTGCGTCAACAGGTGCACTTTCCCGCTGACTTGCGACTCATTTTCTCGCAGCAGGAGCGCCACCAGCGCGAGCTGCTGGGCCAGGCCTTTTTACTTAGCTTGGCCTTTACTCGTCTCGTACTGTTGCAAGATCCTCAGAGCATTGCTTTGGTATCCCGGAACTCCAAGAGCTCCATTCCGAGCGAAGCCAGTTCCTTGTTATCTTAGGCATTGACATTATATTAAGGTTAATATACTTAAAAGAAAGTATTTTATTTCCTTAACGGTTTTTAATTCGTTCTAAGTCAATCGGATAGTTTAAGCAACCGCTATCAAAATATAAATAAAAGGAGCAGTGCAACATTTTTTTAGATTGCATACTTATTTTGCCTTTTTTTACCTGCCACCTTTTTTGTAATATCTGAACCCTAATCTTTCTTTTTTTTTTGGAAATTTATTCTCCCAAGTAGGCGTGTAATATTTACAAAAAAAATGTTCGCCCATATAGGTTTAGTATATGTTTGCCTATATATTTTGTAAGATTACGAAAAAATAAAATACATGATTTTTTTTAAATGTTATTAAGCCCGCATCAGAAAAATATTTAAGCTTTTCGCATACCAAGTCGATTTCTGTTACAACGTTTATTATTTATTAGGTCTAATGTACAATAATTTTTCGTCAACAAATTTAATATCTGAACTTTTGTATGTGTTCCATGTGCGATCGTCAAGACCCTTTACGCAGTTATGAGGTGTTTTTGTTTGATAATAAAATTCAAATAAATTAAAGGAGTAGGGTTTACTATTTCGTCTAGAATAACATCGACGTCAATTGTTTTATATGTATTTGCGCTAAATTTTTTTTTAGATCTATCATCCATATCTTTTTTCCGCTTAACCTTTTTAATGACATATTTATATATGTAAATTGAAACTGGTAATAGTGAATCTTATGCCGTGATTTCAATTCGTAAAAATTCTTCAAATAACAAAATTTATGATAGACAATTTATTTAATTTTATAATTTTTTATGTTTGGAATGGACCAAATAAAAAACAATGCAAGGTGTTGGCAAAAATTCTATAAAAAATCATGTGATTCTCGCCTATTAATGCTTTAAACAACCCTATTGGAAAAACAACTAGAAGGGACCAATCCAAGAAAAGCAAGCGCATTTTAGTTACTAACCAATCTATTAAAGCCATTAAGTTGATTGATTTATGTATATGTTATACTACAAAAATGTATTCTTCATCCAAGATTTTAATAATTAAAATCATGTAAGCCCACTTGGAATTATAAGAAATTTCATCAAATCAAGTATTATTTCTAATCAATTTGTTTATATTTAAGTAACATTGTTTTTAAAACAAATTTGTTTCGAGATCGTAGGACCAATTGGGTCTAGTTTTTGTTCTTCTTCTTAGTGCCGGTTACGGAAAAGTCGGTGTCGGTGAACTTCTCAAGAGGGCGCGAGTGCGCCGGTAGGCTCCAAGCCCCGGCGCTCCGTTCCCGCTGGGTAGGAGCATTGTCTGCGAGGGGGCGGCGACCACTGGGATTATGCCCGCCGAGACTGGGGAATTCACCTACCTCGTTTAAATCGGCGGTAAACGCAGTGTGGTCGGTGGGCGCATAAGAGCTGGATGAAACGGAGTGTCGGCTGCTAGAGGGAGAGATGTCTCGGGATTGGTTCTCCTTCTTGACGCGCGACCCCGGCAGTGAGTAAAACGAGTCGAAAGAGGACTCCTGGGCGAGTGAGGATGCGTCCGGGCTAACGACGCGGTAGTTGGGTTTCGTTTTGGGTGGAATATGCTTTCCGGGCTGAACGGTGATAGCTAAGTCTCCACACAGAAAATCACTGAATGTGTAAGCCCACCTCGTTACCTGACTTTGTGTACAGTATTTTGTTCTGTCATTCTCCTCGTGGAACTGCAAACAGTCATTAGTGGGCTTAGCATTTGAATAATATTTAATGATGAATTTATTACCTGACATGCGATCTGGGGCGTAAATTCGAAGAAGTCCTTATTGAAGAAGGCGTCCGTAACGAATTTATTAATGTTCTCATCACGCAAATTTGCGATATGTTGGACCTCTTTCTTCAATATGAAGAATAAATACAGAATGTCGAACACTTGTATTATCTGCCCATCCGTGCAGCCCAAGTAACGGAAGCAGGACTTCACCATCGGAATATTCTCTTTGAGTGTGAACACGATGAGAGGCTTGTCTCCTTGACACTTGGTGAGGTATTCAACAATATTGCGGTACAGCTTATCCATGTCTTTTTCGCCCAGCGCATTGGGAAAAAGCGGGAGATTGTGGGTCGTCGAGCAGTGGTGTTGGGCATCGCAGCCCTGTCCGAAGAATAGCTCACCCGGATCGATCATGGTGCTGTAGATCGAACGGATTCCCTCCTTAAGCGAGTATTCGCATGCCGCGAACTCGGCGGGCTGATAGACGTCGGTGGTCCAGGCCTTGGTGAAGTAGTTAAACGCCGCGAAGATGAACTTGGCGTTCTCCAAATCTGCACCAAAAGAGGTTACTCAGCTGGAAGCTCAAGGAGAAGATAAGTGTGTATTACCATGGGACCTCCTGGTGTCCATCACCATGCGCTCGATGGTGCGTTTCATGTGCATCACACTCTCTTGGGCCTCTCGTTGGGCCTGGTCCACCTGGGCGATTCCCTGGCCGTAGCAGTTGAGGCGCTCCTTTTTGGCGCGTTCCATCACGTCGGCGTCCTTGGCGCCCGAGTTGTATGGGCCCCGCTGCTGAGGGGTCATTTTCTGGAAGGAAGAGCGTTGATTCCAAGTGGATCGGGAGGGTAATGAGGAACCTACCTCCCATATGCCGCCGCAATGTGAGACAGCCTGGGCTATCGACATTCGACGACCCTCTGCGTTGCGATCCTTCCACTCCGTCACAAACATCATGAAACCACTATGTTTTTTCGGTGCCATTTTAGGTTCAAGGGGCGTGATATTCTCGGGGTAAGTGCGGAACAGAACGGAGCACGTGCGCGGGAGCGAGTGAGACAGCGACAGGCAGCGATGACCAATGAAATAGGCAACTTCTGACCTGCAGAAATGGTTTCCTCAAAGTGTTCGTAGGTTTACTCTGGATAGGTGGGCGCAAAACTGAGTTTTCGTCGAAAGATTCGATCGGTGGAGAAATAACAAACAACCTCTAAACAAATCGGAGAAACTTTTGTTAGCTGTGCTGCAGAATTCCAATTTTGCTGACGCTTGAAAAAAGCCGCTGCTGCTGAAAAATTATTCCTGCGCGAAAGAGACAACAATAAAGCGAGTACATTGACCTCCAGCGTTACGCAACACTAAAGGGTTACTCGAAAAATATCGATTCTGTAAAATATATGTACAAAAAAAACATTTAATGGCATTAACGAATTTTTTTAATTTAATATCTTTCCCAAGTTAAAACGCTGAGAAGGAATGAGAAAAACTATTGAAATAAAACCATTAAAGCAGCGATCAAGGTATGGGTAAATCCTCTTAAGTTCCCACATTTTAAAGCGATTAAAAAAATATTTCATTTAAGTCGACATTTTTTATTTAACTTTTCGTCACAAAATGTTATATAAGGAATAGTATACGTTAAAGAAGATGTTTTTACAAATTGTATTTCCAATTTGTAAGTGCTTTGATCTGATATGAAACAAAATCCCCTGTTAACGAGGTAAAAATAATAGTGACGATCGCACGTTCACATACAAATGTTCTGATATCATATACTGTGAGTCACAACTTGTGACTAATATTTTTTATACAATCCATTAAATATCAGTTCTTTTTTGATCAGTTCTTTATATAAAGTAAATGTTTGAAATTTCAAGTTTTTTTGTGTCCTCAAAACCCCAAATACAAAACTAAAGCAAATTCCATTATAAAAAGAAGCGTTCTAAATCATATTTTTATTAAATGATTATTTAAACAATAATTATAATTATCATTATTAGATAAGAAATTATTTAATTATTTTAACTCCTCGGGATAATGAGCATTTTACATTACGATACAGAGGTATCAAAAGTAAGTTATCGATTTTAAATAACATCACTGGTCGAGCCTTTCAGAAAAATACCCAGCACTGGCTAGCCCGCCATTTTCGTTTTATAATGGGAAAAGGAAAGCTCGTCCATGGAGTACAGGAGGTGCATCGTTGCCCCGGTGGGTGATCTTGTGGGGCAGCTGGTCTTTCGCTGCGAGTGGTGCAGCAAGGTCTACAAGAGTCTTGCCCGCTACCAGTACCACATCCAGCACAGGCACAACTTTCCGGTGCGAGAGCACAGGTGGATATACTGCTTCCACTGCCCCCGCATAGAGTGCCGGTACCACCAACACGCTACCGGAGTCCAGGTCTTCCGACATATCGGACAGCTCCGCCGCCACTACCAGCAGAAGCACATGCCGAGACCCTTCAGTTGCGTTTCCTGCCAGAGGCGCTTTGCTTTGGAGTCTGCGCTGGCGTCCCACAAATGCTGCCAATCCCAGGATGTGGAGCCCTCGGTCGTCGTAAAGAGTCATGTGTGCACCGTCTGCGGGAAAGGGTACCAGCGCCAGAGCACACTGCGACGGCACTTCCACTTCAAGCACGGAGCACTCAAGGAACAGGTACACCCAGGTACACAGGAGAATGCCGGCCCGATATTTGCCCATAGACACAGCTGTCAAGAGCACGGATGCCTTCAGTGCGATCGGGTCTTATTCAGCAAGGATACACCGGAGCTCCACGTTAAGTCCAGACACCACCTTAGGATGGAGGACGAGCCCTTCCTGCTCGAGATGGAGCAGCTGGTGCGAAGAATCGAAGATGGGACTGTGCGGGATCCACTGCTGCTCAAGGAGCTGGCCTCCATTCTTCCTGAGCTCCGCCGGTTGCAGGAATCCGATACGAAGATAACTTGATTTCTTTGAACTGTAACGACCAAATATACAAATTTCTTGTAACTTTTATTACTAACGCATTTATGGTTTAATTATTAAACTTTAATATAATGATTTATTGTATGGGTACCTAGGTAACCTTTTTGGGTAATATTCTTAAAATTATATTTTAAATGTAAAATTATTTAGGGGTTTCCGGTTTTCTGTATAAATACAGAATATGATAAAAAAAAAACTTCGACAATCCCAACTGTAAATTTTGTTGTTCTTAATTATAAATATAAATATTATTATGAAATAATGATATTTTAAAGTTTTTCTCATTTGGAATTAATTGCCTAGAGTTTCCCAAATTTTAATTAAAAATTCGTAACCGCATAAATTGGCAATTGACTTAGGTACAAACAAAATATGGGGAAGTCCATATCGATTGGGACAATCGCACACTTTTAAAAATTTTAAAAAGTTTTATTTTGTGTACAAATCTTGATTTTGTCCCACTTTAAGTTTTTAATATTTAATATTTTTAATATTGTCGGGACAAAAATATAAGTGGATTATGCGGAAGTACATTAAAACCCAGATATTAGCGAATTCTGATGGAATATTTGAATGCGATTTTTTTTAAAAGGTTGTCCAATTATGTCGCTGTGAAATGGTTTTGGTTTTACTCAAAAATTGTTTGCATTTTTTTTTATGCACTTTCAAATACATTACTTACCGTTTTGTAAAGTTTAACATGTAAATGGGGCATTCAGTACAAAAAAAATACTATAGCATAAATTAAGAACAGAAGAGAGGTCCAAGAAATAACACGAAATAGCCAAAAATTAACTTTTGCGTATATTAATAAATTTTGTCCAAAAAATAATCAAACTATACTCCAATTTTTTAGTTTTGCTGAGGATAAGCTTAGTGGACATTTTCGTGGAAATGCCCATGTCTTAACCAACACTGCTTCATCAATGAAATTGCGGGATTGTTAGTGAAATGCCATTCAAAAGAGAAGAATACGGTATTTATTCAGAAATGCCACTAGCTAATAGTATTTGTTGATTTTGGTGCTAAGAACAAGGATCTGCATACTATTTAACACCCATGGTTTTAACTAACGCACTTTGAAATCAGACTGGTTGATCGTATAAAAAACCTATCAACGATGGCCACAAACCAGGATCGCGAGGAGCACGCACGACCGGAGTCGAGGCTTATCGACCGCTGCGTCATAGACCTGGGCAGGACCGAAAACACAAAAGAGCCGAGGGACAGTGACTTCAGTATGAACAGCGCCCGCCTGGCATTCTTGCGTCCCCAAACCGTGGATAACTCTCATCAGAACCCTTCTCTAGCTTCCGATGCAGTGGAGACGCCGCAAGCAACGCTGAAGGATCAGGATCCCCACCCTTGGATGAAGTGTTGCGGGCGCAACTTCACCCGTTCCATATTCTCGCTCCAGCCGAGCCAAAGTCCCAGACCAGGATTCACCCGTCGCCGACGAGTTTCTGTACAGGGACGCATTCAGAACGCCCCCTAGTTAAGAATAAAATATGACAATCGTATCATGTAAAATACAAATGAAGGCCCTTTTCTTGTTCATAAGATAAAATGTTTACTTGAGGTAACTTAGTAGTAACCACTAGGGTGGTACTGCCCCGGGTAACCCGTGGGCCACTCGGCGTAGGCATTGAAGGCGGGTGGTGGCGCGTACATATCCTGGATCCTGTGGCGCAGATCGTTGGGCCTCAGGTAGCAGAGGGTGCGCGTCGTGGCCAAACGGCGTCGCAAGTCGAAGGGACCGAGCTCCGGCGGAGGACGACCGTATGGCCCTGGCAGGTAACCTGGGTAGTGATGCGCACTGTACTCCATGTCCGTGTATTGCGTCTCCGTATAGAGAACGTGTGGTGCAGGTGGAGTCGCCAGCAGGTATTTACGCAGCCCCTCGGGGCGGCTAATTCGATTGTCGTGGAGCGTGACCATCGGGGAGATGGGTCGCGGTGAGATTGAGGAAATGGGGGAGGTGTTGTCCGGAAGTGGGTGTTCGCGGTCTTGTGGCAGCTTGGCCTCAACTGCATTAGCCACTCGGTCGGCCGTCGTGGACTTTTCTGCAAGAGGCTTCTTGGGATGTTTCTGTGTGGGCGGAGAGCTACTCCTTGGACGCTCCCGAATTGGACCCTCCGGCCCCTTGGATCGGCTGCAGGAACGTTTGCGCGCCACTGTCTTTGGTGGCTTGTTTTTACTCCTCGAACGCGACTTCGATGGGCTTCTGGAGTGAGTGGGCTTCACTCGCTGAGTGATCTTTGCTGATTTCGATCTGCTTCTAGAACGCTTTTGCAAAGGACTTTTTGCTGGCGGGGATGTGCTCCTTGTGTGCTCCCGTGGCCTAACTTTATTTCCCAGTCGCTGTCGTACCAAGCTTTTGGCGGGCCTAGAAGTGCTCCTAGAAAGATGTCGAGGACGGCGTTCGGGCGAGTGTCTCCTGAGGTCCCTCCATACAAATCGGAGCGATCTAGGTCGAGGCCGAAAGGGACTGTGCCGGTGCCTAATGCTGGGGGAGGCATCCCTGGATCTTCTGTTTGGCGGGCCGTTTCGTATGGAACGTGAACGACTCGAACGATCACGGCTTCTAGACCTGGATCTCAATCTTCGCCTCGGTGAAGGTGGTCTACGGCGGCGCTCTTGCCGCTCCCTGGAGTAGCTCCTCCTGCGACTTCGTTTGTGATCTCTGGATTGACTCCTGCGCCTTCTGTGAGTGGCCGGACTTGACCTTCTCTTGGCTTCGGGTGAGCTTCTGGAGCGGCTCCTTCTCCTGCCTCTCAACTTGACGCTGGGGCTGCGACTAACACATTTTTTTTTTATTGAAGGACTCTTTCTATGCGCATGCTTACGTTCTTTGGATTTACTGCGGGTGTTTTTCTTTTTCGGCTTGACTTGAATACCCTTTGGTTGTGGAGTTTCCAAAGAGAACCTTCCGTTGTTCACCGTCCTGCTCCTGCACCGTTCAGGATTCTCTTCTGGACTGCTTCTGAGCTCAACCAGGGTATTTTGAGGTGAGCTAATACTTCTGATGGGTACGCTTTCTTCACTGGAAGAGATTTCGCCCGACTCCTGCAGGGATTCATTAAAGCTGGCAGGGGAAACTTCGTTGCACACTCGTTCTCTTCTGGTGAACAAGGAGAAGTCGTCGGTTAGTGAGATGGAGGGCGGAGGTGGCGTGGCTGGATTCTCATCCACCTCCGACTCGGCCAGCTCCTCGTTCTGTAAGTCAGCCTGATTCTTAGCCAGTACTTCGGCCTGCTCCTCATCCAGAATGTCCCCTAGCTCGTCTAGAACATCCCACAGATCTTCGCAAAAGGGCTCGCTCTTGATCTGAATCTCATCCAGAAGCGCGTCCTGCTCACTGGCTTCTGCGCTTTGGAGGTCACCGTCCGACGGCGACTGGGTCTGGGCATTTTGATTCGTGGATTCCGCGTGATCCTTGCCGACGTCCATGTGTTGGCTCTCCACGATGGGAGGAGGCTGCGGAATCAAATTTCATTTGGGGAACTTTGACTTTGACTGGACAAATGCAACACGCTGATGCCCATTGAAATACGCACCTTGCTCGAAGTCTTGCCTGTTTTCCAGAGCCCAGGATCAGAGTTCCGACCGGAAGAGTTTAACGCATTGCCACTTCTTGTTTTCATTTTGAAATCTGTTTGAATTAATTTAATTGTCCAGCATTGGCGTTAGGGAATTCGATGGCTTCAGATACTCGATTGCACTTTCTTTGAATTACATAATTATCGAATGTATTGGCGGTATTCTTGTGATTTTTAATAAGTGTGTAAATATAATGCATTCCATCGCATCCACTGCATTTCATTGCATCTTATTTTTGCATTTATTCCCACAGAGATCCAGAAAGAAGAGGTATCGTACTATTTTGTATAAAAACGGCTGTACAGTCTCTAATGCAACAAAATGAAAAACAATTCTGCAAATCCGTCTGGTACATTTTAATATAGACAGAAAAAAATTATTCAACAACTTGTAGTAAATACTTTTGTTTATTTCAGGGACCGTAATCATTTTAAGTTTAATAATAAAAATATCCTGGTAATGATTAAAATTCCTTTTTTATATCTTTCTTCAATGATAATTATAATATTATAATTTTTATTTTTGAGTAATATAATAAGACTTAGAGCCTAATAATTATCAGGCATTTTGTAAAATCGAATTTTTTGATTGCATTTTTTTCTTTTTATTCTTCCACATTTCTTACAAAGGTTGATATATTTTTTTATTGATCAAACATTTTGTAAAATCGAATGATATTACAACAGCCACGGCCTGTCTGAACAGGTCGAAACGACTCTGAATCGATTCCATGTCTTTGTTTTTTTTTTGTAAAGTTTTGTTGTTGTAAAATAAATATTATCTATGATAAACATGAATTTTGGATGTTGGATGTTAGAAGTCGAACTCCCCTATTAAAATGAAATGATTTAAAATTGGGCAGTTTGGCGCCCTCTGGCAAAACGTGGCAGCTCCCAGTGCTGCTCGCTACCCAACACTGGTGCGCTTAACAGCACACTGGGGACTAACAGCACGGGTGGACCGTTCCGTCGAATACGGCAGCCTTGTGCTTTCCATGCTTTCATTCTTATTCTTATTTCGACCGCAACATGGACTTAAAAAATCTTTATATAAAGAAAAAGAAGCTTAACTTGGAGCTGGAGGCGGCCCAGCTTAAAGTGAAAGTTCTTCAATTTGAATTAAAAAAGGTGGAGCAAGATATAGAAAATATAATCTTCGACGGATCCGGAACGAGCAAGAGCGGCACCACTGAGGTAGCTCCTCTGGTGATCCACACGGAAGACACCGAGGTAGCTCCTCTGGTGATCCACATGGAAGACACTGAGGTAGCTCCTCTAGTGATTAACATGGCAGACGCCAAAGAGATGAAGGACCCCAAGCCACTGACGAAAAAAAAAATGACGGCTTCGGAAAGGAGAGTCAAGAAGCACGAGGCCATCTACAAAAGGATTCGGGACAACGAATTGGCCTTAACAAAAAAAGTAGGCCGGGATATGTGTCCCATTTGCAGAAAGGTTTTCAACTCCTGTGCAGCAGTGACAAAACACATGGAGAAGTCAGCGCAGATAGCTCCCCAGAGAGGTAGCAGCCACTGATTACCGTGTTCCAATAAATAGATATTTTGCATTTCTTATCTTTTAAACTGTTTTTATTTTATTTTGGTGGATTAGAAGGGAGCAGCTCTAAAAAATAAAACTTGTATTAGATTCATATTCATTATGAAACGATTAGCTCAACTCACCAGGTTCCGGGATTCTTACTAGTAGCGCCCACAGCAAACAAATTTTTGCCCCATACTCAGGATCCTCGGCCACCACGCTGGGGGGAACCATCTCAGCAACTTCCTTTGCCACTTTCGGACCCAGCACTTCCAGCCGGTCGCCCAAGCTCTCGAGCTGGTCATTATTGACCTGCATGCCTCCATTATCCTACTCAGCTCGCCCATAATCGTTTTTTTTAAGTTGGCTGGGAAGGCTTTCTTTTGTGTAATTTTGCCATAGTTGATCAGCTGGCTCTTGTATGTGTTGTACTGAAATGTTTCCGAGGCATACACAGTAGTTAATGTCTCCTCCGTGACATTGTGCTGCCTGGAAATCCGACCCCTTAAATGGGTAAGGTCGTATAACCTCGGTATCTCCATGGTCTTTAGGCTGTTGTTGGAGGCGAAGCCATCGCACACAATCGCCACACATAAGGAAAGAATCCCGTGGGTGTGCAGGTAGTACAACACACTGCGTACACATGAGTAAACTTCAAAATTGCTCAAGGTATTATCCGGCGGAACCTATGAGAACGGAATAAACAGCATTAGTTTTCGGATTCAATATTTCCTTACCAATTCCATGTGAACGATCCTGCAGTAGATGCCGTCCACTTTGCTGGCCATGACTGTGTTAAATCGCATTTTTTTGCCACAGTTGACCTCGAGTGTGTCAAAGCACAAGACAAAGAGGACGTTAAAGCTTATAAATTTTCCATAGGCCTGGAGCAGTCCTTTTTTAGTATTCCCAATCCGAACGCTCTCGTTAAGCCACTTAAAGTAGTCCCGGGATCGTACCGGGTCTTCTTTAAAAATGGAAAGCGATAAAAAAGCTGAATTCATATTCATATTTGGCCAAATGCGGTAAAATTGCTATTAGAGGTGGCAAACCATCGATAGGGCACTATATAGTGTTGGTTTATGACCAAATACTATCGCGATAGTTGTGAAACCACTACCGATAGTGGTAGCTGGTTCATCCCATCACGTACGTCCACGTACGTTCTGAAAAGTCGAGGAATTGGTAAAGGTTTTTGTTTGGTATCTAGGGCTTCCCTCGGCCACCCCAAATCGAATTCGCAGCGAGGCAGCGCAACGAGAGCCGGGAAAGCGCTGCGCAGTGTAGCGTCGAGCAACGTCGACAATTTTCCGTGTCACAAGTCAGCAAATTCCACACCGAGCATTTAGCCATGGCCAATCCAGCTGCAGGACCCTCCAAACAGGACATCGAGTCGGTCTTCAGTCGCCTGCGGGCCCAGCCAGCCAACAAAGTGAGTGCCCTACTTTCGCCAGCTCGCCCTTGAGCCACCGACTAATCGGGCACCCCGCTCACCCGCTCCCTCTTTGTCCTCCGCAGTCCTGCTTCGACTGCGCAGCCAAGGCGCCCACTTGGTCCTCGGTCACCTACGGCATCTTCATTTGCATCGACTGCTCCGCCGTGCATCGCAACCTGGGCGTGCACTTGACCTTCGTGCGCAGCACCAACCTGGACACCAACTGGACCTGGCTGCAGCTTCGCCAGATGCAGCTGGGCGGCAATGCGAACGCTGCCCAGTTCTTCCGAGCCCACAACTGCAGCACCACCGACGCCCAGGTCAAGTACAACTCGAGGGCGGCCCAGCTCTACCGGGACAAGCTGAGTGCCCAGGCCCAGCAGGCCATGAAGGTGCACGGCACGAAGGTGAGTTCAGGACACCCGGATTGTTTGTTACTGCCTGTAGTTATGTTACACTAAACCTCTTAACTTACATTTGCTTTGCTTTACTGCCTGCTCCCCACCCCTTACTCCATTCCTCCATTCCTCCTCCTCCACGAACCACACTACACACCCACCAGCTGCATCTGGAGCAGACGGATAAGAGCGAGGGCAACGAAGCCGCCAAGGAGGAGGACTTCTTCGCCCAGTGCGACAACGAGACGGACTTTAATGTGCAGAACAACAATGTCAGCAAGGTATGCCGACACACACAGGAGACACGCACGCGTTTTTCGAGTTCTTGCATTTTTAAGTTGATTGCCTCTTAACTTTACTGACTACCCACTGAATTCTAGCCGGATCTGAAGCCAGCAACCGCTGCTCCCGTCATCAGCCTCGAGGGGCAACTGGGTGGCGCCCCCAGCGTGGACCTGCTCAATTTGGAGGTGCCGGCAGCAGTGCCCTCCTCCATAGGGGCGCGGAAGGTGCAGCCGAAGAAGAGTGGAGTACGTGTAAGCGCCAACAGTATGAGGCATAGCCTAATCGATTTACCTCTCTTCTAGCTGGGTGCTCGCAAGGTGGGCGGCCTGGGAGCCACAAAGGTGAAGACTAACTTCGCAGACATCGAGGCCCGTGCCAACGCGGCCAACGAGATGAAGACATCAGTTGCTACGGCTCCGCTGGACAAGCCGCAGACGGCCGAGGAGGAACTGGAGACGGTGGCCAGCATGCGGCTGGCGTACCAAGAGCTCTCCATACAGAAGACCCGCGAGGAGGCCAAGCTCAAGACCATGGACCCTGCCAAGGCCAAACAGATGGAGCGACTGGGTATGGGCTTCAGTCTGCGTGGATCCGACATGGCCCACTCTGCTCTCGGCGATATGGAGACTATCCAGCAGTCGGCCGCTCCCAAGGCAAAACTCTCTTCTTTGGAGAGCGATAACTTCTTCACCGACTATTCCCTGTACGGCAACAGCAGCAGTGGAGGAGGTGGCTCTACCGAAAAGCGGGAAAGCTCGACCGGCGGTACCAGCAAGTTGGATAAATTTGAACTAGATGCGCTGGGCTATGAGACCATTGAGCCCATTGGCGGCTCGCACAGCAACATTACGTCCATGTTTGCCGGTAGCAATGACTATGACAAACCCAAGACGACGGCGCCCGCGAAGAAGAGCACTGGATTTACCGCATCTTCCTCCTCCAGTCACAGCAAAGGGGGCGCAAGCAACGATCCCGTGATTGCCCAGCAGAAATTCGGGAACTCCAAGGGCTTCGGCTCCGACCAGTACTTTGCCAGCGAACAGTCTTCGGCTGACGTCAGCGCGAGTTTGAACCGCTTCCAGGGATCGCGAGCCATATCTTCGTCGGACTACTTCGGCGACGGCACTCCCGGTGGCAGTGCAGGCAGCAGGGGTGAGTAAAATAGCCGATTGTCATTTGGAGTGAAGATTGTGAGTTGGATAAATTGCAGGATCGTCGGTAAACTTCAGTGCACCCGACCTGGATGTGGAGAGCGTGAAGGAGAGCGTTCGCCAGGGCGTACACAAAGTGGCCGGACGGCTGAGCAATCTGGCCAATGACGTGATGACCTCCTGGCAAGACAAGTACGGTTACTGATATCAGCGAAACACCCAGAGTAGTAAGCCGCGAAGGAGCAGCAGCGGCAGTGGTGGCGGAGGAGAGTCTAATTTTAACGTCTTTATATATTAGTCACACACACCAACCGTTTCGCTATTATGCTGAAAGTTAAATATAGGATTCCAAGCAGATAGCCACTTAGCCTAGTATCAGAGAAGCAACCAATTCGCTTGCCTCATATCGTTCTTGTATAAAAATAACAGAAACAGAAGAATCCGAAACAAAATCCATGCAGTGTAGCCAGCTGTACCATACGCGTAGTGTCTTTTAAATATACATAAATATACCGTTCATATTAGGGATGTACCATAAAAGTGTGGATTCTGTGCAACGCACGTTCGCGCAATGTTATTTTGATTAGACTGTTTTTGTTTGTTAACATCCTTTATGCACCATAAATGCGACAATATTTCGCCGATCTAAAATTTGTATTCCAATAGGCCCATTTTTAAATTGTTTCTCGTTCATCATGAAATTAAGTAAGACAGTGTAACATGAATAAACTAGAACTGCACAGCATTCCTGAGTAGGGGAGTTTTTGAAAACAAGAGTTAAAATGATGTGAAAAACGAAAAATTTCTTTAAATGTAACATGAATCAATAACGATTGCATTTAACTGAAAAGAAAAAGTTATTAATAGACTTGGGACTATGTGATATCATTTTCAACATTTGATTTCTAGCGATCTATTCACTTTTTCTTATACAACTTTAATTAGATTATTGTTAAAACAGTAAATTTGTTTTCATTGATGGGTTGCTAAAAATCTGATGTTTTAAAATGCATTCACATATAATCCTAAATAAATTTATTCAGTAAAGATTCGAGTTTTTATTGCCTAGTTTTGCTTTTTATTCATTTACATTAAATACTCATTGAAGGGGAGAGTTCTGTAAGTTTTTCTTCTAAGTTCTTTTAAAACACGATGTAACATCAAAAATGTTCCTCGATTGCTGCTATAAAATGGTATTCGCTTTAAATCGCCATTTTAAAATGTGTTTGCCAAAAAGTTAACCTATTCCTAGTTGAAAAAATTATGTATTTATACTATTCTTGGTTTTTTAGGCAGTCCAAGCATTTACAAATTTTTTTTAGTGGACAATTAAACGATAGTGTACATAGTCATAAACAAAGTAAATTTACATTTTGAGGACCTTTAACAGTTTGCCGAAAAGTATGCTCTTTAAAATTGATGTCCAATGAACAGAATTTTTAAATGTATTAAAGTCTCTTCCCCCAGAGAGTCATTTACCATCTATTAAACGGATAGTCAATAAGGTTTGCCGTTAGAACATTTTTCAGTTAGTCTGCCATCCAAATTTGACGGGTAGAAGAAAATTGTTTAAAAATCAACCAATCTATAACTTTTTTTGTTTAATTATTTTCGATTTATTTTCTGATTGTTCTTATGTTCCTAAATTTAAAGTAGCAAAATTTTTAAAAATATAATTTAAAATTCAAATATTTAAAAAAGTATATTCCCAAGGTAGAAGGCTAGAGACTCGTGATGCTGATCAAGAAGATATACAGTGTATAGACCCTACTTTATGGGGTCGGAAATGTTTTCTTCTACATTCTACTTTGCAAACTTCTGACTAAAATCATTATATTCTCAGCAAGGGAATAAATATTTTAATCTCATAAACAAAATTTTGACCAGTGCAGTTTGGAGTGGTTCAGCTCCAGAGGTACTATCAACCCTGATTAAAACCACAAATTTAAAAACAGAAAAACTTTATTTTAATGCGCTCAAGGATGGACAATTTTGCTAATAATTACAGGAGAATCTTTTTAGACTGATTTGATTGGGGTGCCCGCGCAGATGCGGGGCGCTAGCAAGATGTGGTTGATCGTCAGACCGAGGATTAATGGCGGAACTTGCTGGGGTTGGGACGGGCACGGCGGACGGCGGACTCGGGAGAGCCGTAGGCGATCGCGTGGCTGGTGGCGGAGCCACCCTCGCCGGTGCTGAAGGAGTTGGCGATGGCGATGGCGCCACCGTTGGTGCCTCCAAAGTCGATGGGGAAGAAGGTGCCAGCGGGCAGGGGAGCGGCCGGCTTCTTGGAGGGCTTGCCAGCAGCGGGAGCGGCGGCCTTGACGGGCTTCTTGGCAGCGGGACGACGTGCGATGATGGGTTTCACGGGCACGACCAGCTGCTCCTCGTCCTCCTCGACATCGTCGGCCACGGCGTTCTCAGCCTCCTCCTCGTCCTCGATGGCAGCGGCCTGGGGCTCCTCGTCCTCCTCCTGATCCAGCTCGACGATCACCTTCTTCTTGGCGGGCAGATAACGGTTGGCGGGCACAACGGCGGCCACTGGAGCAATGGGAGCGGGCACGGGCAGCTCAGCCTCGGCGACGGGCAGGGGAGCAGCCTCCTCTTCAGCGGCGGCGGCGACGGCGGCTTCCTCGGCGGCGAAGTTGAAGTCCCTGGGGACCTTGGCGGCATCGTCAGCGGTCTCGGGCTCAGGCTCGGCCTCAGACTCTGCCTGGGGCTCGGGCACAACATCGGCATCGATGGCCACCTGGACGACGGGGGCCTGGTCGGGGAAGGCCTCGGCCACGGAGCTGGCACCGTGGGCGCCGGCAGCAGCCAGGACGTCCTCGGCCTGAACTCCCTCAGCGCTGACCTCGGACTCTGCGTGATTGCAATCTTTGGTTAGGAAGGGTTTTGTGGTTAGTGACTGGGCTTGGTTAGTGGGCGCTTGGATGGGCAGATGGCTTACCCTTCAGGTAGGTGCCGGTGGCAACGGTCTCGCCGGCCACAAGGGCGCTGGCCGCCTGGGTGGAGCGGGCATGGGTGCGTCCAGGCTGGACGTACTGCATGTACATGAAACGCTGCTGGGGCGCGGATCCGTACCACTCGGCGGCAGCGGGCTGCTGGAGGTAGACCATTCCTGGAACGAGGTATTGCCGGTCTTCAGTAGGGCGTTAGGCAGGCAGATGGGAGGGATGGGAGTGCGTGATTAGCGGGGTGATTATGGGGGCGGAATGGGTAATCCTCTGGGCGGCGGACTCACTTTTCCTGGCCGGCAAAGCGTCGCCGCTGGCCACGAAACCAGCGATCAGCAGCAGAGCCAAGGCAGCACTGAACTTCATGATGGATTGAATTGGGTTGTAGATTTGAGTAGAACGACTACTGTTTTAAAATCCTTTGATAAAGCGGAGAGTTTTGATTGCGGGCGCACTGATCACGGCTGGAGCTAAACTTGTCACTGAAGTTTCCACCAAAGAAGTGATGTCTGGTCAGGGCAGCGCGTTAGATTTATATACGCGGAGCGACGGGCAAAAAGGCAAAAAGGCCAGCAGCACAACGAGCATAATGAGAGGCGATCGCAAAAAATCGGATATACCCATAGACGTCGACCGATCGCTGGCTTAGTGTTTAGTATGCAGCTGGGATCTTCGTGCGGGAACGTGCGAACCATCCGCCTGACAACTCTGATCGCTGGATGACGACGACGAGTCCGTACTATCTGCCGATCTGGGGACCTCTTCGGGGGGTAGCACTGGGCCAAGGGATCGGACCTGGATCGGCTAAAAAATATCCACATCGCCGGTGGGACACATGTGGGCCATAAAATCGCAATTGGCAATTTAGTTTTAAGGTCATTCAGAAGACACGAAAGGCGGACGGAATCGAGGTTTATGGGTGCGTGTGCGCCTTATCGTCAAGATAGAAGAGCGCCGCCTAGAGAATTAAAATAGACATCTTTAAGGCATGCGGTGCATAACCAATCCGAAGGAGAAGGATCCCGGCAGTGATTCACCGTCTCGCTGACGTCAGCAAAAGTTCTGAAGGGGGCGCCAGAAGGTGCCTCTTAAATGTCAATTACTGCAGATTCCCCCTATTCTGCACTTCGTGGGAAAGTGGGACTTCGAGGCCTCCTGAGGCATCAATCATACGCACTGCAGCGCAGACTGTCGAAAATTCTTTTTGATTAATTGTAATACCTTCTCCTTGAAAAGCAAAGGGGTGTATAAAGAAAATTGAAATCTCAAGAACTAAAGATAAAGTTTTAAGTTTTAAAGATAAAGTTAAATAGCACTCAAATTTAATTTTTCTGTTTTTTTTTTAATAACATATATCTTTAGTCTTTATATGCATTCCAAAGTTTGAAGGGATTTTCTGTCTGTGAAACTTTAGGGTTTAATTTTTTTGAAAAGAAAACATATTTTTTTTATTAAAAATCAATTGTATATCTAAAGATCCGGTCATTTCAGACGTTACGTCTTTTTTATAAAAAATGTTATAACATTTATAACAAAATTATTTGCGTTATATAGGGGTTCATGGAAATCTTTTTTTTTTTTGGTTTTAAATCATTGCATGGATGATCAGATGGTTGATCGCAACATCAAAGGAAATCTTAGATAATATTGTTTGAATAATTTGATCGCCTACACACAAAAAAAAAGTGTCAAAAAGACCCTAACCACAAAAAATTGTCAATTTGTTCATGGATATAGGTGTGTGTCCTTGCTAATTGTGTGTATTTGTTGTTTTGAAAGTAACTATTTACTTAGTAGAATTGACTATTTTTTGTGGTTGGGGACTGATTGACAATTATAACAGTTGATTTTACCCAGTTTTTTTTTTGTGTGTAACCGTAACTCAAGCTGTCTAATTCAAAAACAAGGGAGAACGCTATAGTCGGGTGCCCCGACTATCAGATACCCGTTACTCAGCTAAGGGAGTGCGAGGGAGATGGATATATTAATACTTTGATCGGTCATAACTTTTTAACGAATGGTCCGATTTAAGAAATTTCTTCTACATTTCGATAGGTTTTGATAATCACAATAAAACTTTAATAAATCTTTAAAGGTGTGGGCGCCAGACGCCTTTCAAAAAATGAGGGGGCGGTTAGAGGGGGCGTGGCACCTTTTTGAAATAAACTTGCGCTGCGTAGGAACTCCAAGAATATGCATGCAAAATGCCAATCCTCTAGCTTTTATAGTTTCCGAGATCTCAGCGTTCATACGGACGGACAGACAGACGGACAGACGGACAGACGGACAGACGGACATGGCTAGTTCGACTCGGCTAGTGGTCCTGATCAAGAATATATATACTTTATAGGGTCGGAAAAGCTTCCTTCTCCCTGTTACATACTTTTGCACGAATACAATATACCCTTTTACTCTACGAGTAACGGGTATAATCACAATTCCTTGCTTGTTTTGTTACAAGGTAGCGAATAATGAGTACCTCATAGTCGTTGAACTGCTGAATTAATGCGAACGGATTCTGATGTTCGTCACATCAAAGGTGACGACGACATCTGCGCAGTAATCGCAAATTGAATGGATTTTTTTTTGCACAGAAGGCCGTTTTGCCTGTTAATAAAGAGTCGGAAGAGATCAAGAGCTTAATGGAAATATTCCTTACCTCCTCCGTTATTTATTAACGGACAAAAATAGACAAATATGTATTAAACTTATTTTATACAGCACTTTTTGGCCACCCACATGCGTAATGGCACTCTTTATGGGATTCATTTCAGGGAAAATCCAAGAGCAATTCTAATTATCAATTTTTATTCAAATTCTACCTAATTTCTAGAACGCAAACCAGTGATTTCGTGTGCTTTGCATGATAATGACCCATATTTTGTTCCTTATACGCAATAGTTTACTTTGCCTGGAGCAAAACATAAAAATTGGGTGGAATATACTCCTAAGATGAAGTATGAATGCCCTTTTGTTTTTTAAAAAAGAGTAATACTAAAACATTGAAAAAATTAATTATTACAAAATTTATAATATACTCGCTTCATTGTTGAAGAAAAGAATAGATAATGTGCTATAGGATCTAACTCTTGGGAATTCGATACAAAAATGGACAGAAAGCGAAAAACTTTTTTCTTAATAGGAAGGCTCTATCGATATAGTTAAGTTAAGTTTGTTAGTTAGGTACTGTGGATGCCCAAAACCCCCTGGCTACGTGAAAGTCCTCAAGTTATCGTTTCTAAAATTTCATTTTTAATATTCCCCCTCAAACGGCATCAACATATAAACCATTTACATATATTTTGTCAGTGTAATACATTTATTATGGGTAGCCCAGCATACCCTTTAAAAGTGACACTACTCGAAAAGAACAAAATAAATAAAAATAAGAACCAATTTAGTTTTATATCCTGTTCGACACCTGTTTATCAGGTACCCTCTTTGGCTATTTATGCAAATTGGGGGATCTTCCTTGGAGCTTGCTGTTTTTTACGTTCCATTTAATTTCAGAATTTGGAACACCCAAGACCATTAAATCGAACGTCCACAGCACCAGATAGTGGAAGCTACGATACAAAAAAAGCGCGAAGAGTGGCCAGAGGAAAAAACAAACCACCTAATGTTCGACATTATTGTCGATATGCGAACGGAATTTCAATGTGCGCTGCTTAAAAGCAATTTAGTGTCGATTGGCGATTAGACGTAGCCGAAACTCGAGCGAGCACCCGTGGTAAAAACGCCACACTTTGATATTCATCGAAAGCGCGAGTAATTATGGCTCCGAAACCGACTGTACCGCCTCACTTCCGCACCGTGCCATCAATGCTCTCTTTTCCGCCAATCAGCCTGCAAATTTTATTAAAAGCGTTGGTCTGACATTTAACACTTGGCATGCGGTTTCCGCTCGCCTCCAGTTGCTCCAGACCTCTGACAATGCAATTAATCAACACAAATTAAAATTAACTTAATTTCAGGCAGATCGACATCGCGGTCAGTCCAACGTATATTCGGGCTTCCAATGTCCGTTTTTATGCCGGGTGTTTGTGAAAGCTTTTGGATTGTCCACGATCCCAATCCAGCGAAATTTCTCCCAGTGTTCTTTCTTTTTAAATGACCCTACATAATTTGGATAATATGATATGAACAATGAGATCAAATACTCGTAGAGTTATGCTCAGTGGTTCCGATACTTTCCGCTAGATGGCTGGTGGTTCTACTGACTACAGCTAGGCGGCGCCTTCGTGTTAATCCTTGCTTTAAAGTCGGTTAGCTCAGTAACGGGTATCTAATAGTCGATGCACTTGACTATAGCATGCTCTCTTGTTTTAATCTTACGTTTGAAATATTTGATTGGTTTTTTAATTAAATTCTAAATAAATTGTTTAACTGAGGGGTTACTTATTAAATTAAAACTGCTATCAGAAAATTGGATTTAGCTTTCTTTATTAATAATAACTTTCATAAACGAAATAATTTTTCAAAACACAGATGAAGTTTGCCATGTCATTCCTACACCCAACACAAATAGGTTAAATTTAAAATAATTTTAATAAATATCTTTGCATGTACATTCGTTATCCTGGACCTGGGACACCCTCCGACTCCTCGGTGGTCGGCTGGACGGGGCAGTGATTAAGTGCAACTAGCGCCGGACACCGGACACGGGACATGTGACACCAGCTGGCCCAGAGTTCCGCGCTGAACTCACCGGGGCTCATTTTTCTCACAGCCACTGGCCAAGTTGGCAATTAAAGATATGTATACATATATCGGTCTCTAGGCCCTCAGTGCCGTTCTGTGTGTTTTTTGCGGAAATAAATTGTAGAAATAGGAAAAAACCTTCAACAGCTGTTTACCGCGTAGCCGTAGTGGTAATCTGCGCCAGAAAAGGACTTGGGCACGGGCATGCAAACCGGTTGCCATTTTCACTTCTACGACTTTTTCAGAATTTATTTTCACACTCTCGAGGACAACTTTTGCAGTGCGGCCACATGGCCCCGGCCATCTCTAACTCCATCTCCCATGCTTGGCTTCCACCTCCAACTGCTGCTTATCGAGTGCCAGGACCTTTCTCGTTTTCGCAGGCGCCTCCTCTAAGTATGTGAGTGCCGCAGTAGTCAAGATGTTGCCATGTTTCGCCTTGTCTGCTGCACTTTAATGGCTTCATATTTCCTGCAAAATTAGAGAAGTTACTTTTGCTTACGTTTGGAGTTGCAGCTTGGCCCCTGGTTCTTTGTCTACAGCGAACTTGGCTTTGTTGCCAGTCGCCAGTTTCTCGCTGCTCATTATGACCGGGGCCACACGCACACTCCACACTCCACACTCCACACTCTCCTCGAGTCTACTCCATTAAACTGTAATTTTTGGCAACATTTTGGTTTGCATAAATCTTTGCCTGCGACTGCAGCCGGTCCTGGTCCGCATCCTGCCGGTGGTCTCTGGTGTCCTTGTGGCTCACGCTAGCTCATGTTTCAAGTTTATTAAAAAGTCCTCAACATATTATGGTTACTTAAACTATTAAAATAACAACGTCTGTGTATGGTGTGAGGTGTCCTTTGGGACTGCTGAGCTCGGTCCTTTGCCGTAGATAATGTGTAAATAATTCGAGCACCAACAATGGGCTCGAGTGCCGGAATTATTTCGAGTGGGGACCGAGATAGACATCTACAAGGCTGGCAGTCGCTCCAAGCCGGATGCGACACCTTTCTCCAGGCCAATCACAGGCTAGGTCCCATTGTTCCAGCCATTCACATCGATTTCCATGTCACTCCTGACGGACGGAAAGAAACCGCAAATCCGTACGAGGCTCATTAAGAAAGTTGTTCGTTCGGCCAGTGTGGGAGGTTCAACGAGAAAGTGAACCTGAAATAAATCGAGGTGGGTCCGGGAAAAGTGGCCGGGTGGATTAGATTGGCAGAAGGAGAAGACGCCGCATGGAAAAACAAAACAACTGCAGTGTGACAAACAATGGGGACGCTCGCAATCGGTTTTGCGGCAAGTGTCCTGTCCAACGGCTGGACAGGACAGGACAGGAGCCGCCCCTCGGGAGGCCAGTGTTGCAGGCCCGGCGATAAGGGCCACGGTCGGTTGGCGATTGCGTCACAGAACAAATAACTTACCGAAAAAGCCGCAAAAGCCCACTGTCCCAGGGACATCGGCAGGCACCAGTGACCGCTAATGTTTAGCCACATGTGGGAGGCGGATGGTGGGTGGTGGGTGGCGGATGGCGAGGGCCGACTTGTCAGGCTTTTCGAATTGCATTGTCAAAGTATCTCCAATGTGGTATGCAAATTTCTCTTGAGCAAAAAAAAAAAAAAACGTGAGCCACCACAAAGCAGCCATCGTATAAACATGTGTACGAGTCCGGATATGCAAATTTACATGCCAAATTCCATAAGGTTTCTCAGTTTAAATTAAACATTTCAATTGAGCTGCTTATTATTTTATTGTTTTATTATTTACTTATATCATTACATTTCTCATTACGCGCACCATTATTTATTTATTGGAAAAAGACTTTTTATTTTACCTTTAAACAACAGAAATATATGCACACAAAAAAATTTTGGGTTTGCAATACGCATATCGTTTTTACATGAATTACTCTTTCCGAGCATATCAAATTTACCTGGCCGTATATCAAGTTAAAATTGATATTACATAATGTAAAATAGTTCTACGTTTCATATCTTTTTTTTGGGTGTGGAATATTATTGAAACACATATTTTAAAAATTACATAGTATAATCAAAACAAAATCTTATTTAAGATTTATCTGTTACATACTTTTCCCCGCATTAAGCATAGACCAAAAATTCAGCAAACGTTTCCATTTATTAAAGCTATATTTTTATACCCGTTACTCGTAGAGTAAAAGGGTATATTGTATTCGTGCAAAAGTATGTAACAGCTAGAAAAATTCAGTTTTATTATGTTTATCAATATTTATCGAAATGTAGAAGAAATTCGTTAAAAAGTTGTGCTCGATCAAAGTTTTATATATCCATCCCCCTCGCACTCCCTTTAGCTGAGTAACGGGTATCTGATAGTCGGGGCACCCGAATATAGCGTTTTCTCTTGTTTAAATTTTAATTATTTTAGATATTAAAAAATGAGCAAGAAAACTTCAAATTTGTCTATGTAAAGTTGGGAATGCCAGTTTGTATTTTAAATAGAACCTCTGTTGCCCCAGTGGCTTTAGTTTGCCATTTGCCTACTTTTATTGAGTCAGTGTTTTTGAAGAGCTCCGCAAATGTTTTCTAATAAGTTTCTCGCCCACATTACGGTCCGTTCGCCAGATTTCATTATGCTGCATGCTGCAGCTATTTGGCTCCAGCTATTTTGCTCCCGCGGAAGCTGCCGCCGCGTAATTAGCAATTTAGCAGTGCAATGTAATGGGATCCAGTGGGCGGAGGAGTGGCTCTGGGCTTCAAGGACTTGAGTGGGTTTCACTACCAGCCAACGGGAAGTGGCCAAGATGAGGCGTAAACTCGGTTCGCACTTGACATATGCTAATGTGCATTTTAAATGGATTTATAGTGTTCGCGGTATCCACGCTCTTGACTCGTTTTGTGGAGATACGGATGCTGCCTTTAAAGTATGATGTGGTATTGAGGGTTTTCTAAGCCTAGTATCCTAGCCTGCTAGTGCTAAGCCCCATTACCGCTCCGGGCGTAATTAAACACCCACGGAGCATTGGACGGGATTGAGTTGCACTTGGTTTTCTTGGCCTACGCCTGGCACTAATTGCCCGGCCGAAGTTGCCGTTGCAAGTAACGATTATGGCCAGGAAGAAGACGAGCTGGACCTTGGGGGTAGGCACAAAGCGCCTGGCCAGGACATGGCCAAGTGCCAATTAGCAAGCAAAATAGATTGTAGTAAATTTTAATGACATATACGGCATAGTTGCTTCCGCCCGGTCTCGCTAGCTTTTTTCCCCTTTGAAGGAGCCAACGTCGGGCAGACAGTCAAAGACGTTGACCGCCTGCCGCATCATTGAATTCAAAATAACCAGCTCGGTGTGTGTGTCCGAACCACTTCAATTAAAAAGACTTTCACCCACTGCAAAAAGCTTGACAAAGTCGGGCAAAGAAAAGCAGGAAAACACTTCCGCTTTACTTCGCTTCACTTTTGTGTGCGCCCTGCTAAACGTTGCAATCGCTTTGAAATGGCGCAGACGTGCCGGCTCGTGACCAGTACGGAATACCCGGTGCCTGAACCTGGCTTAAAAAAAACCGTCTGAGAACGGAGGCGGCATCCATTGCAGCACGACATGACTTCCGCTTCGTTCCGCTTTCTTCCTTCGGGGGAAAGGTGGTGACTTTCCAGTCGCACCGTGGTCTGGTGTTTCATTTACACGAGCTAGTATTCTTTTTACTCAGTAGCAGAAATACCTCTTAATTTATTAAGAAGTTACAATATTATTATAAGGGCTGTGAACTCATATTATTTTGGCATGGGTTCGGTTCGTGGTTCAAACCTAATCGACAGATAAGGTTCCGGTTTGCGAACCGGTTCATTTATGAGCCGCAGCAGCGATCAGGTTCGAACTAGGGTTCAAATAAATCGATTTTTTTTTTAAATTAAATAAGAAAGTCAACATTTAATTCCATATATTTTCATTCAACTATGTGCCCTAACATTAAGCCTTATAGTTAAGTTACAAGATATATGATTTGTAAAGTGTTCGTCAGTTAACTAACATTATATCCTCCAAAATATCTCAAACACAAAACAAATTTTTTTCATAAACCGAACCCAATTTCCAAAATTATATTTCCGGTTTGGTTCCGGTTCAATTAAAAAAAAATCGGGTATAAAACGATCTGAAACATGGACTATATGAACAATTTTAACTTTCTAGCTCTAAAAATGTTGTCGTCAGATCAACATATTCCCGACCTTACGTTTAAAAAAAAATTGTTATCGCTTGTTTTGAAAATGCTCCAAGAAGGATGATGGATGCTACTGGCAGAGTCACCCCTAGACCACAAATAGAAGTAAATTGTTTTGGTATCTCCGAGTTGCGCTCATTTAGGAAATTTACAAATATAATGTCACCTTTTCATTTTGCCATATAAATGAATAGGATACATTGAGTATGTAAGCTATAGATCTGCAAACTTTAAAATCAATCTTTGATTAGTCAACATGTTGTTCTGCTGATCGCGGCCAATGATTATAAGCTGAACTGTACTATTTACTGTAGGGTTTGATTACACCGGGATCGGTTCCACCTAAGCTAGTTATTAATTCGAAATACAATTTTGAAGTACGCTTGCTGCTTATAAGTTCATGGCTCTGCTAATGCCGGCGATCAATTATCGAGTGCTGGACAAAACAGGCAATGAAATGCACAGTAACAAGCAATAACGTGACGGAACCCCTCAACCAGGCCACAAACGTTTTGCTAACTTCCAATCGGGCGTTGGATGATTGAAATGGCTTTGTGGATTTCGAACGGGAGCTTGGAGGACTCTGTCCTCCCAAATACTTCACTGTTGTTGCAGGCAGCAGCCATCCAACCAGTCGGGTTTCCAGCCGGCAGCCAGCGCTGGCGATAAAATAAATTTGCATATGAATTGAGAATTAAGAACATTTTGCACATCGTGCCACCTCCGTGCTCCTCTTTATCTGCTCGTCCCTGTTGCCATCGCTTTCGCTATTGGGCTGAGACCATTCTGCATGGGGTAGAGTGGCTGTTGGCATTGTGGCTGCTGTTTGGCCTTTGAATTAGAACCCACACACACATTCTAGACAACTCCCTCGCCCTCGTCCTCGTTCTTTCTAGATATTCCATATCAGCAGAGTGTGAATGGCTTATTTCGTTGTTGCCTTTTTGGCCGCTTTTCGGAATTTGCATTTGGCCTTTTTGTGCCAACATTTTTATGCGCCGTGCTCCTGGCAAAAAGGGAAAAAGGGAACACCCCGATACTACAACTCGTTAGGCCATTGAAATTGAAAATGTTTTTCGACTGATGCGATAAGAATAGACACAAAACTAAGAAATGGATTTTGATTGGTTGGTATATTCTTATTGAACCCCTTATACATTGCTATAAAATTAATTTGTAAGGAACATTTCGTCAAAATATCTGTTAAAAAATATGACTAATGGAAACTGAATATAAGGATTAGTATTTTAGAACTTTCTATCACGTCCTTTTTTTGGTAATTCGTAGTTTGTTACTTTCCGTGTCTTTGGGGAGAAACCTTTAAAAAATCAAAAAATCCTAATGTTGTGCATTTTTAATTTGTTTTATTTAATGCAATTTTTTTTTAACAGAGGCCCTTTAGTGAATTTTTCTTTCATAAAGTCTAGTGCTCACATCGACGAAAACCACGATATAGCCACAATACCACTCTACGAACTTCCTTAAACCTGTCTAGCGCCCACATGTATGTCTTGCAGTAGTACCAAGACCTTCCGCTAGGTGGGGGCCCAAGGCAATTTTAAACATTTTAGGTATTGCTTCTCCTATAAAACTGTTTTCTAATTTAACCTAAAAGAGCTAGAAATACCTATTAAATTAAATTCTGAAAGGTGTCTTATAAACAGTTGAATAGCACCAACAGACAACTGAAGGAACCAAACAGAAATCTTTTGCGGATGCAACGGCAGGATCTAGCTGCGAGAATATCAACTGACGATGAGCCATGATCCCTGGACCAGCCCAATCAAATTTTAAAATAATAAGCTAAACACTAAAACGAGCCGTAGGGTGCAGGGTGTTCCGAGTATTTGGGGAACTAAGCCAGGCCAAACATTTAAATTCCCTGAAAGCGAAGCCGCTTTGCGGCTTTAAGCAACAACAACGGCACTAAGTAGCAAAGTAAACATGGCATAGATGTCGCACTCGGCCCAAAGGACCTGAAGTGGTTGATGGGGGGGGCAGGGACAAGCCCGGGCAAAATGCAGAGCGGATCCTGCCCACAGAAGGACCGCCCAGTCCAGTGCGAACTTTATGCAAAGAATGCCTCGCGGGCAATCCACACATAGCCATGGACGCTCCCGCTATCCACCCGGTCTACGTGTTAATTTGGTTCGGCGTAATTGTAACTTGACATGCATGCCAGGGCAGCAGTGGAGTTTTCGGGGTTCAGGGGTGAATGGCGGAGAACCAAAAGCTGGCAAAAGTGTTTTAATTGAATTATTTTCATTGTCGCCCCAGCTCGACTTTGCCTGCTGGCATTATTAACTTTTCTTGTTGCTGCAATTTATGTAAACTTTCTAAAAAAAACACTCTCGCCCACACTTACAGCCCGAAAGCCAAGCACAAAAAGTTAAATGAGTTAAACGAGCAATTTTATGAGCATGACGAAAGTTTTGGAAATGTTCCCCAAATACGAGGAACAAAAAAAAGAGACAACGAAGCATTCGATTGCTATAGCATATATGATTGTTTCAAAAGCTGCAAGTTTACCACTGTTTAGCCCGCAGGAATCTATGTATGTAACTCCATTTCCGTGGTCACCTTCTACTTAGAATTTCCTTTACATTTTGCATTCATTTATCAACACTTAGGGAAAAAGGGCTTTAAACACCATTCTTAATTTAAGACCGTTTTTGTAAATTGTGATTATCAAATAAGTAAATTTACTTCCCATTTACTTACTTCCCACACGTACACTCAAAACAAAATTAACCCTAAAGTCAAGGAAATCGCCCTATTTATACCCGTTACTCGTAGAGTAAAAACGTATATTGTATTCGTGCAAAAGTATGTAACAGGGAGAAGGAAGCTTTTCCGACCCTATAAAGTATATATATTCTTGATCAGGATCACTAGCCGAGTCGAACTAGCCATGTCCGCCTGTCCGTCTGTCCGTCCGTATGAACGCTGAGATCTCGGAAACTATAAAAGCTAGAGGATTGGCATTTTGCATGCATATTCTTGGAGTTCCTACGCAGCGCAAGTTTATTTCAAAATGGCGCCACGCCCCCTATTTCGCCCTCAATCGCCCTACACCATTTTTTGAAAGGTGTCTGGCGCCTACACCATTAAAGATTTTGGAAAACTAAAAATGCAGTTTTATTGTGACTATCAATACCTATCGAAATCCGGAAGAAATTTTTCAAATCGGACCATTCGTTAAAAAGTTATGCCCGATCAAAGATTTTATATATCTATCTCCCTCGCACTCCCTTAGGTGAGTAACGGGTATCTGATAGTCGGGGCACCCGACTATAGCGTTCTCTCTTGTTTTGTCTTCAAGACAAGCTCGCCCTAAAATTTAGGGTAACACTTTCCTATATTTTTGAAGCCATTTTTCTAAATTTTAGGGTAATTTTTCTAAATTTAAGGGTAAAAATTTCTAAAAAGTAGAAAGTTTTACTAAAAGATAGAAATTGAAAACAAAACAAAAAACATGTTCAATCATGATTTATTTTTGTATATTCATACGTTTATATTATTGGATACTCTTATCTACATACATACATATGCATCCGTACATATGTATGTTCTGAATGTTAAGGTTATATAAATGTTGCAATTATGTGTGTATTTGCGCATGGATTTCTTATTTAACAAAGCCAAATATCGTTGCAAATGTAGACTGCAGGACTGCGGGGTATTGGAAAAGTAGAAAATTGTGATTAGTTAATATTTTATCTTCATGAAAAAAACTTACATTTTTACTTGTCGTCGGTGAGAATCGAACCCGGGTCTCCCGCGCGCGAAGCGAACGGCCTACATACTGAGCCATTGAAGCACTTAATTTGCCTGTGGCAAACCCAGCATTGTATGTAAAGGATGAAGCGGACAACACATTTGAATTCTAATTGTATAATTCTGACCATTTGTGGTTTTACTTATGTACAATGTACATTGTACATACATATATACATACATATTTATGCTAACGCAATATATATTATGTGTAGTAAAGGGTAAAATAGTAAATATCTTTCATACAAAATTAAACAAAAAACTGAACAAAATAATGAACTCAATAAAAAAATTAAAAAAAAAATTTTTTTTTTTAAATGTAAAAAAGAACAGAACAAAAAATAAAAAATAAAAAAAAGAATAAAAAAAATGTTGGCGCTGGGACTCGAACCAGCGTCGTTTCCATTTCTTACCAAACGCTTTAACTATCTGCGCCACGAGTACAGCCGCCCGACCGCTGACAAGTTCTGACATTGAATATTTTGGTGCGTCAGAGCATGTGAAAAAAAATATTTCTATTTTTTAGAAAAACTTTCTACTTCTTAGAAAACATTTCTATTATTTAGGGTTAGTTTCATTTTAGGGTTAGGGCACTCATTTTTAGAAAAGGTGTTGCCAAAATATTTTATTATTTTGATTAGCCTTTCTATTTTTTAGAAAATATTTTCTAATTTTAAGGGCATTTTTTCTTGGTTTTAGGGTGATTTTAGTTCATGGTAACCATTTCCTAAATTCAAGAAAAACTTCCTAGATTTAAGAAAAACTTTCTAGATTTTAGAAAAATTTCCTTAGATTTAGAAATATATTTCTTGTATTTAGAAAAAAGAAATTTTAATGGCGATTTTCTAAAATTTAGGGTAAAATTTATTTTGAGTGTAGTATTGTATACTAGTTTAAGGGCCGTTTTCTCGTCAGCCTATTAAATTTAAAGGAAGCTTTAAACTCTGGTTTTCCATACGATTTCATGGTTTTAGACCTACTTTAAATTTAACAAACGGACGAGAAAACGGTCCTTAATTTGACAAAAAATAGACAATATCATTTCTAAATGGTGGTTTAATACAAATAAGATTTTAAGTCAATTATTTATGTAAATTTTCATTCTACATAGCGTTATTAGAAGTCGGGGCTTTGAAAGTGTGTCCAAAATTTTAATTGTTTTAAACAAATTATAATACTATTCGATCGGGGTATCACTTGTTTCGATCGGATACAGTGATAAGTGTGTCTTACAATAAATCCCAAAGCTCCCACTTATTTCCATTAGAGTCCTATACCAACTAAATCTAAAATCGAGTTTAATTGAGTCTCACTCCAATTGATCGGCAATAATTGCCAAAGTTATATGTCGTTTAACCCTTTTATTTCGTACACATGGTTTTTGCAGCCATTTGGGTCCATTAAAAATTGCTTTTCCATAATTTTGTACAGCCCCTATTAAAGCCCGACAGAGCGGTAAAAAACACGCATTGATAGCGCTTCGAGTTCATGCTCGTTAAAAATCAATCCCCCAGTGGGAGCATGTGGGTCGGTTCAGCAAAGGTGTAGCTGTCTGCCGCGTCGCCCTGCCACCCTCGTGGTCAATATGCGCGACTATAAGTCTACATAAGCGCCGAAGCTGCCATCATGCTGCGGATATCTTTTGGTATCTATGTATATTGTCTCTCTCTCTGTTGGGATTTCAGGCTTCGGGGTGTATGTGTGTAACTGTTGTGAATATATGGGAATTTGTTTTGTCATATCGTTTCGGCCCTTACCCTTCTTGCCATATGTTCCCTACAATTTGGGAATTTAAGTGCGAAGAGAAGACATGTATGATATTATAGATATTCTATTATGAAAGGTACACAAAAAAAAAACCACGTCGCGGTCAAATCGATATGCGCATGTTGAATTTCTGATATTCATACACTTATCTTTCTCTCAACGATTCTCTGACTTAAAAAAAAGAGAGGGAGAAGCAATATGGCGACTTAAACTATGTGAATGGGAGCGAGAAGTACAAACTCTCTCAATTGGAAATAGAGCATGACTTGAGTAGGAAGGAGAAAGACACATTCAAAATTACATTTCCAGCATATCAAATTGAGGGGCCCACATATCAAGTTAAAATTGATACCACATAACATCAAATCGATCATCGTTTCAATTGTAAATATAGCATGACGTGAGTAGGGAGGAGAAAGACACATTCAAAATTACATTTCCAGCATATCAAATTGAGGGGCCCACATATCAAGTTAAAATTGATACCACTTAACAATAAATCGAACATCGTTTCTTATCAAGTTTTTTAAGTGTATTCAATGTATAAAAAAAACTAAAACTAAGACGTTTAGTTAAGGCCGAAAGTGAAATTGGATATTGGACTGGTGCAACCTACCTATGCAGGGCATAGACCAGTCGCATTGCACTTAATGTTGTAAATTTTTTTTCGTAATTCTGCATGGGAATCACCACAAACTGAGGCGCAATGAAGCGCTACATCCACGCGACATTACCAATCTACGCGGCATCTATATGGCTCTGACCATGTCCAACGCTGTGACCGTGGCCCTGGCTCTCTAGCCCCCAAAAATGTGTCCAATGTAACGCCACAACAAAGAACGTTAATTGACGCCAAAATGCTACAGCATAAAAAAGGCAAATCGCCAGTAAAGCGTAGTTGGTATCTGAAAAAAAAAACCAAAGATTGTTCTGTCGGGCACAAATTGTGGCAGGAGAGCAGAACCCGTGTCTTGACGGGGTCTGGTGAATTTAAACGTTGCTCCGAATCGATTCGACCGATCCGACCTGAGCCGCCCAGCCCCCAACCTGTGGTTCAAGTGGCTGTATTAACCCTTGAGAGGTCACCGGGGTGCCTTCCGCCAGCCCATTCCGTCCTGCTAACAGAGTGGGCGTTGTTGAATCAGCACACGTGATTAATGGCCTTTAATTATGTCAAAGCGCGACGGAAGCCTCCGACCAGGAGCCGAGTGCAACGGTACGCCAGTTAAACGCTTGACATTAAAAAATTGACACCGTTTGGGGTGAAATGTCGGCGACGTTTCGCCCTTCCACCATCCACCTCTCACCCGGAACCCCACTCCTGACCGATGTTTTTGCCTGTGACAACTGTCTGGCACACGTAACCGAGTTCCCTGCGAGTTCGCTTGTCTTTTGGGTCTGCCCCGAAACAAATTTAAAATACACACCCACACCGGGGGGGACATGCATAAGCCGAGCAACTCCTTTGGCCATTCGTTACCCGGCCGTGATTGTGATTGTGTGTGGGCGTTTGTCTCGCTTGTCGCTTTTAATGAAAGCGTCATAAATTATGTCGCAGTTGACGAAAGCAACAGCGAAGCTCCAGCTCCAGTCTTCCAGTCTGCGAACGGTATGCTCTCGGGCAGGCGTTGAGGTTGCGGGGTCACTTAGCATACTGTATGTGTGTGTCCATTCGGGCAACACATGCCGAGGACTTGATGAACTGCTGAAATGGCAGAGGATCCAACAGGCTTTAAATATATTTTGGCACATGGGGCTGTTAGGACCAATAGTAACTTTATTTAAAAGGATAAAAAGAGGAAAGAATGCTAATGCCAAGTTTCCCGTTTATAAGACACCCCTTGATTTTTATACACCCAAACAAAATCGATATGAAACGTAGATCAATTTTACATTATTTAAGATCAATTTTAATTTTGATATGTGGCCAGGTAAATTTGATCTGGTCGAAAAGAGTACTTCATGTAAAAACGATATGGGTTTTGCATGTCCTGAAATTTACATGGCCATATCGATTTTACGGTAACATGCTTTTTTTTTGTGTACCCTTTTATACGCATGGAGGGACAAGAGACTTTTTCAGACGTACGACTTCTCCGTATATTCTTGATCATTATCTGCCTCTTAGATACTTTGGGTAGTGCTGTGCCACGCAAGCTAGATTTCCTTAGTATGGTACTTTAGTCAGCCTTAAAAATATTTTGAAATCCAGCATATTTAAGACTGCTATAATTAACCTATTTAAGGTGGCCATGGAATAGTTGTTAATAAATTTATTTTATTCATATTAAGTAAATATTATTTACGTATTAAGTATTTACATAAAATATCTAGCAAAATACAATTTATAAAATATAGAAACCGCATTATTAACCAAAGAGGGTGGCTATGATTTGGCTCTACCCTCTGCTTTTTAGGCGACCGGCGTCTCTGACGAAAAACTCTTAACTCTCTTTGATATTACGATTTCTATTAAACAATATAACGACTTAGAATAGCACATACACCAGGTAGCTGATGTAAATGGTGAAGAATAGTATATAGAGGTTGGTTTTTCCATCGACTCTCAGTACCTGCCACATGTTGTACTCCGACCGGTCCGATGTCGCAACGGAGTCATTGAATGCTTCAACATGCTGAATTTTCTGGGCCCTTGGAGCTGCTTTTTCCGATCCGGTAATTCTCACAATACGCCGTGATGTTCGTTGGGCAACGTCGTGTACCTTGATCGCCGGAAGGTGTGGGCTGCGTAGACGATGGTGTGGCGATGTGGTGGCCAGGGCTCCAAAGGTGTTCCTCTCAGAGATCAGAAGACCGAGCAGAATGATCCAGGCCAAAGACATTCCCCGCCAGCAGTCTGAGATGAACTGGATATCGCTCTCTATGTGGAATCGCGTTGTGTTATTATCGAAACAGATAAAGAGCGGCGGTTTTGTTTTCTGTTTGCATACCTCACAGGTGTTTTTTTTCGATGTTTGCTGTTCTTTGGGCTCTCTTACTTAAGCCCTTGCCTTGACCTTCCAAACTCGCATTTCAATTCAGTTCTCGAATACTTGTCCCAGACGACTGTGTCTAAAAAAAATGAAACTGGCCTCATTCAGCTTTGCAACTTTTAAATAAAATTACCCCGGCCGCCGTGATTCCTCTGCATGAACAGTCTCTGCTATTTGATAAATCAAATAATTACAAAAGTTCAGACCAAGCCACTCCCACCGCCTTTGATATTGCTTGGGCACAAAAACAGAACTTGAAACAAACTTTTGCCAAAAAGGTGAAGCAGGCAAAACTTTTTGCCAACTAACAAAAATTGCATTTAGGCGCATTTAGGCGGCGGTTAGGTGAAAGGACGAGATCGCAAGATCCATCCGTTCACAGATTCTTAAAGCCTTTCCCTCCGCTTGGAGCATGAAATCATATTTGGCCGCAAAATTTAATGCAGCCTCAGCGTCGGCGGCAAAACTTTTTTGCCAGCTCTGCAGGCCAAAACTTTCGCCTCGGTCGGTGTGGAAACAGGCGGAAGCCTGTCTGTCCTGTCTCCCGCCCTCGTCCTGGATGCCCCGACATCCTTTGTGCCAATTCGAGTTGCACAACTCCAGCGAAGCGTGTGAAATGCGCCGCAGCCTGGTTAGGCCTTCGAGCAGGCGCCGCTTTGATGGATTCATACATAAATGGGGCCAAGCCAAGGATACCGGGCGACAATGCCCAACATTTTAATTTCGTTCTATCCTCAGCATGAACAGAACGTCAAATGGCTTCAAAAGGCCTGTTTCGGATTGTGATAAAGACTCTTTACCCGAACATATTCGTCCAGTAGGTATATATTTCTGTTAGCCATTTTATAACTGCTATAGAGTTTGGATTTACCATGAAAATTCGAGTACAATAAAGGTTGCTCTCTTTCAACATTTAGAGAATTTCGCAGAATGGTATATATATTATTGCATTCGATAACGGAGTAACCGGTATGTTTTCTTCGTGTACTCATTTTGCTTTCTTGTTTAACCCCAAAATACCCCCACCATGTTCCCCTGAGTCTGAGTAATCATCGAGTTTATTGTTTAGATACTAAGATTCTTTTGGTTTGGTCGAGTTTTAGAAGAGTATATTAATCTATTTAAAAGTCGGTCTTCTAACTCGTATTGCCGTAAAAAAAAAGGATGGGAGGAATGATGGCAAATCATTAATAGACTTAAAAATACAATTTTGATCTGGAAAAAATATAACTGAAACCTCTGATTATTATACCAATGATCTTAGCACGTAGATTATTTTAAGGTAATCAAAATCAAGAAAAAGTTGGTTTTTCTAAGGTCTAGCTTAAAATTTAAAACAGGACAGATTGTATGTTAATAGTCGGGTTATTCGACTTCAAAGTTTTTTATTGGATTAATATTTTTTTTAGTACTCTGGATAGTTTATCCCCTAAGTTGGTTGATCAGGCGGCGCTGCCTGGCGAGCAGCTTCTCCATCCTGCGCCTTCTCTTCTCCTGGCGCTGCCTCCGCTCCTGGCGACGACGGCGCTCCCTGGCCAGACGGCGACGGCGGGCACGCCTCCTGGCAGCCGCCGACGAAGAGGATGAGGAGGAGGAGGAGGAGGCGGTGGTCGTGGTGGTGGCGGAGGAGTCGGTGGTGGTGGTCGTGGCGGAGGAGGCAGTGGTGGTGGTGGTGGCGGAGGAGTCGGTGGTGGTTGTCGCTTCCGTCGTTGTGGTTGATGCAGCACAGCCCTCCAGGATGAACAGGAGACAGCCGAGGACGGCGAGGACCAATACGAGAGAGAAGCGCATTTTGAATGTGTATTAGCTCTAAAATTGTAAGCCCTTTTATACTTATTTTGCCGCGAAGCTTAGGTAAATGTAACATACCTTGTAATCGGTAAATAACTGGTGGGGGCTATACAATAGACAATATTTACTCAGCCTCTCGATTCTGACACTGTCTTCAGCATAATCTTAAATTCTGTTGGGCTTGTAAGGTCGTCTGAACGGAGCCTACTTTGTAACGCAATTACAATATACGAATTCTACCGGCTGGTTCAAGGGTTTGCTTATTCCAAGAGATATAAAGAAAATATATATCCTTTTTCTGCCCGACCTCCATATATCTTTCGTAGTTCCCACGCAACGTAAATGTACGCCTTTAAGTTGGTTTACCCTATAGGAAGTCATTAAAAAGCACAGCTCTAACTCATTATCGATTTAACTATCAAGCGTAAAGTAATTCAAGAAAGGTTTAGGGGAAATAGTGGTAAGGATTTTTGATCATGGTTTTATTAAAGTTGAAAATTTACATATTAACTCATTCCACAAGTTACTAAAAAACGATTTTCATGAACTTTTCAAAGTAAAAAGGTTTGTCGCACTGTTTGTATGATCCGCTCTATCCGGGTAGAAAACCATACAACACTGTTTTGAAAATCCAATGGTTTTGGGAAAGGACAGCTAAAAATAGCTACACTGATAAAAAATTGAATTGAAATTTTAATTTAATTTAATGAAAAAGTATTCCATGTAAATCAGTGTAGTTATATCGACTAAAGGTGATGCTGATTAAGATCTCTGGGTTAGAGGCTGAAAATTTATGTAGTTACATTCAATGCCAGAAACCAAGGAGTTCTTTTGAAACTAGGAATATTATTTTGATGATAGTGCAATACGTTATGGATGAATGAGCTTGGATCCTAAAAATCAATACCGATAACCAACCAAAACGTCTACAATGTATAGCCATAATTTTTTATTTCAACTGGTAATTTTTCGTTTTTAATTTTACCACAAGTAGTGGTAACACAACCATGAAATTGGCCTTTTAAATATATTCAATTGGTTTTAAGACAGGATAGATGTTTTCGCAGCGATCTTTATCCACGCAGCCGTTTGATCTGGCGGCGCTGGTTCTCCAGCTGATTACGCAGCTTCTCAGTCCTGCGCTGTCTCCTGAGCTCCCGACGCTGGCGCTCCCTGGCCAGACGGCGACGGCGGGCACGCCTGCGCTTCTTGGCAGCCGCCGAGGAAGAGGATGAGGAGGAGGAGGAGGCGGTGGTCGTGGTGGTGGCGGAGGAGTCGGTGGTGGTGGTCGTGGCGGAGGAGGCAGTGGTGGTGGTGGTGGCGGAGGAGTCGGTGGTGGTTGTCGCTTCCGTCGTTGTGGTTGATGCAACACAGCCCTCCTGGATGAACAGGAGACAGCCGAGGACGGCGAGGACCAATACGAGAGAGAAGCGCATTTTGAATGTGTATTAGCTCTAAAATTGTAAGCCCTTTTATACTTATTTTGCCGCGAAGCTTAGGTAAATGAATCTACTTCTTACACTTGACATTCAGCTCTGTTTGTTCAGCTTTTCAAATTATATTGTTTTTTTCAAGGCCAAACTCTGTGTTCTGTGATATTCTTTTATGAACTATTACAATAGCTATTGCAATACACAAAAAACCCTACATTTGAGAAAGGCGTCATACTTTTGTCGTCGAGTGTTTGAACTTTATATTCTCATTTTAATAGCCTTTTAAAAAATTCCATGATGCAAATACTGAGTTCACAATTTTGATGTCCCTAGTTGCATGTATGCCCATATGATGTATGTTAAGGAATTAATAGCATTCCCACGGAAATTAAAAAAAACCGTTTCAGGGTCTGAGAATTGGTGTCAAAGGTTGTCAGTCATACTTAGTCATATCCTAGGTGGCATTTGTAGAAATGTTTTGATTTAAAATACCTTTGTGACTTGGTACTCAATTTTATTAAGTGATTAAGTGTCATTCTTCAGATTTGCGTTTAAAGCTATCATAAGGCATCATATCTTACGTCAATCAAAAGTAATGGGATTTTCGGATCGGATTTTCGACTCCAACTTTCTTTCTCGATTTCACAATATTTTAATACCCTTCACCTTCACCGTCAGGCCAAAGTTTATATACCCTTGCAGTTATAATAAGTTCCCAAAGCTTAGTCTTCACTCAATAGGTGCTGTTTCTGTGATCACAAATATATTATTGAATATTAAAAATGTTGATATTAAATTGTCAAAACTTAAAACGCCCACTTCTTATAAAGTTACAATGTATTTTTAAATATTTTTTGAGATTATTTCTATGGGAGCCATAAGATATAGTGGTCCGATCCAGTGATCCAATTCCGACATATGTACACACAAAAAAAAAAATTGTCAAAAAGACCCCAACCACAAAAAATTGTCAATTTTGTCATGGATATAGGTGTGTGTCTTTGCTAATTGTGTGTATTTGTTGTTGTAAAAGTAACTATTTACTTAGTAGAATTGACTATTTTTTGTGGTTGGGGCCTTATTGACAATTATTACAGTTGATTTTACCAAGTTTTTTTTTTGTGTGTACTACCTGCAATAGAAAGAAGACTTTTGGGAAAGTTTAATGGCGATAGCTTTAAAACTGAGAGACTAGATCGCATAGAAACGGAGAGACGGACAGAGGGACATGGCTAGATGGACTCGGCTATTCGTGCTGATCAAGAATATATATACTTTAAGTGTTCGGAAACGTCTCCTTCACTGCGTTGCAAACATCTGACTGAAATTATAATACCCTCTGCAAGGGTATAATTATCTTATCATGACCGACAAATTTTAGTCAGGAACAAGAGAGAACGCTGAAGTCAAGTAGCTCGACTATCAAATACCAGTTAACCAGCTAAAGGGAGCGACGGCTTGAACTGCTTACACTTACGGCATTTGCATTATTTGCTCATATCCTTTTAATGGATTGTCTGATTTTATTTTATCAGGTATAGGTTTTTACAAAATCTGAAAAAAACTTGCGTTGCGTAGGAACCCCTAGAGTCTGTTGGGTGAACTCCAACTTGCTGTTTGTAAAGATATCCGTACTCGTTTTATATTATATATTTTTTGAAATGTTCTTTATTTGTAAGTAATGGAATATAGTCTATTATAACTCTGCTGGGACTTAGTACAACATATCGATTGGAATTTCTTTGGTGCGGAGGAGTAGAATCCTGCCGGCAAGGCATCTTGGCTTGGCATATCGCCTATCCCCGGCGGTTCTGTCGCCGTCTCTGTTGCTGGCGTCTCTTACGCTGTTGTTGGCGGCGACGCCTTTGGCGCTGTTGACGCTTGCGACGTTGCCGGGCCAAGCGGCGGCGGCGGGCGGCGGCCCTGCGACGCCGGGCAGCTGCCTTGGAGGAAGAGGACGAGGTTGTGGTCGTGGTCGTGGCAGCAGTGGTCGTTGTGCTGGTGTCGTCGTCGGAAGAAGAAGAAGATGCCGTCGTATCAGAAGATGATGAAGAAGAGCTCTCGGTGGAGGTGACTGTGGAGGAGCTTGAAGTGGAGCTCTCAGTGGAGCTCTCAGTGGATGTGGAAGAATCAGTATCGGCGCCGCCCACCTGGCCGAGCAGGAAACAGCCGAGAAGGGCCAAAAGCAGAACGTATGTGAAGCGCATTCTGTGCTTTTGTATCGAAAGAATCGGAGGAGGATCTATTTATACCCAGTTATATAAGGAAGTTGGATTTATCAACGTCACGGCGTATATAAACATTATTTTTACCAAGTCTCGATTCTGGCAAGGTTCCAAGTATTTATCACTTCTTATATCTCAATCTGAGTAAACATCGCCAAGTAAAAACTAACAAGCTAACAAGCCTATTTACACGCTTCTGGTTAATCACCACCACCCGAATTTGCTATAAAAACCTGCGCAGTAGATCAAGTCCATCAGACACATTCAAAATGCGCTTCTCTCTCGTATTGGTCCTCGCCGTCCTCGGCTGTCTCCTGTTCATCCAGGAGGGCTGTGTTGCATCAACCACAACGACGGAAGCGACAACCACCACCGACTCCTCCGCCACCACCACCACCACTGCCTCCTCCGCCACGACCACCACCACCGACTCCTCCGCCACCACCACGACCACCGCCTCCTCCTCCTCCTCATCCTCTTCCTCGGCGGCTGCCAAGAAGCGCAGGCGTGCCCGCCGTCGCCGTCTGGCCAGGGAGCGCCAGCGTCGGGAGCGCAGGAGACAGCGCAGGACTGAGAAGCTGCGTAATCAGCTGGAGAACCAGCGCCGCCAGATCAAACGGCTGCGTGGATAAAGATCGCTGCGAAAACATCTATCCTGTCTTAAAACCAATTGAATATATTTAAAAGGCCAATTTCATGGTTGTGTTACCACTACTTGTGGTAAAATTAAAAACGAAAAATTACCAGTTGAAATAAAAAATTATGGCTATACATTGTAGACGTTTTGGTTGGTTATCGGTATTGATTTTTAGGATCCAAGCTCATTCATCCATAACGTATTGCACTATCATCAAAATAATATTCCTAGTTTCAAAAGAACTCCTTGGTTTCTGGCATTGAATGAATCTATATAAATGTTCAGCCTCTAACGCAGAGATCTTAATCAGCATCACCTTTAGTCGATATAATTACACTGATTTACATGGAATACTTTTTCATTCAATTAAATTTAAATTTCAATTCAATTTTTTATCAGTGTTGCTATATTTAGCTTTTCTTACCCAAAACCATTGGATTTTCAAAACAGTGTTGTATGGTTTTCTACCCGGATAGAGCGGATCATACAAACAGTGCGACAAACCTTTTTACTTTGAAAAGTTCATGAAAATCGTTTTTTAGTAACTTGTGGAATGAGTTAATATGTAAATTTTCAACTTTAATAAAACCATGATAAAAATCCTTACCACTATTTCCCCTAAACCTTTCTTGAATTACTTTACGCTTGATAGTTAAATCGATAATGAGTTAGAGCTGTGCTTTTTAATGACTTCCTATAGGGTAAACCAACTTAAAGGCGTACATTTACGTTGCGTGGGAACTACGAAAGATATATGGAGGTCGGGCAGAAAAAGGATATATATTTTCTTTATATCTCTTGGAATAAGCAAACCCTTGAACCAGTCGGTAGAATTCGTATATTGTAATTGCGTTACAAAGTAGGCTCCGTTCAGACGACCTTACAAGCCCAACAGAATTTAAGATTATGCTGAAGACAGTGTCAGAATCGAGAGGCTGAGTAAATATTGTCTATTGTATAGCCCCCACCAGTTATTTACCGATTACATGGTATGTTACATTTACCTAAGCTTCGCGGCAAAATAAGTATAAAAGGGCTTACAATTTTAGAGCTAATACACATTCAAAATGCGCTTCTCTCTCGTATTGGTCCTCGCCGTCCTCGGCTGTCTCCTGTTCATCCAGGAGGGCTGTGTTGCATCAACCACAACGACGGAAGCGACAACCACCACCGACTCCTCCGCCACCACCACCACCACTGCCTCCTCCGCCACGACCACCACCACCGACTCCTCCGCCACCACCACGACCACCGCCTCCTCCTCCTCCTCCTCATCCTCTTCGTCGGCGGCTGCCAGGAGGCGTGCCCGCCGTCGCCGTCTGGCCAGGGAGCGCCGTCGTCGCCAGGAGCGGAGGCAGCGCCAGGAGAAGAGGAGGCGCAGGATGGAGAAGCTGCTCGCCAGGCAGCGCCGCCTGATCAACCAACTTCGCGGATAATTGGGGAGCGTGAAGCTTATGAATTTATTTTAAATACAAACACTGCATTAACTAATCAGATTAGTGATGGGATTCCAATGGTACATGTCCGCTGGCGGAAGCTTTGAAAAGGGGTTCCTGCTCCAAAGGGCTAAGCTGCTCGGAGGGGCAACTTTGCAGAGCATTAAAGATGGCTACATCGGCATGCCCGCACACATCTACATATTCAATCAGTCAGGGAATGTGCGCATTTCCGAGGCAGCAGACAATTGGCCCTATCCCAGGAGTTTATTATGCCAGAGATTGAGCGCTTAAAAATGCTTTTCTTGTAGCCAAGCTCAGCAGTCAGCCCGCCCGGAATCAAATCAAATAAAATATTCATTTTGATCTTTGAACTGTGCATAAATGTGCGGCTGCCTTTCGACGGGATGGAGCGCCCAAGCCCGGATACCAGATACTTAAATCTATTGGATGCGAATAAAAATTGTGATGTATGAGTGTTGATATAAAGTATGCGGTTTGGCGACGGCACGTCATCATATTCTCCGTGGTTCCATAAAGCCAGCGAAAACCGAGAATGAGGAGGGGTTGTATTGACAGGAGACTGTCGTTTCAGGATTGGGGCTAGGAATCAGTTAATATTATATTCCAAATGTATTTCTTTGTGTCCATTAATTGCTCTGTACCGACGCATACTCTTTTGTATATTTATGAAAACCAAATGATGCCATCTCCAGCCTAAAGAAATTCCCTTAAAAGTGGTTTATCAGATTGGCTCGCTACAAAATTGCATTTGAGGAAACTTGGTCCGCAGACTGGGCAGCATTTGGGAAAAGGGAAAATAAATAAAATGCCGCCAGCCAAAAGGTAAAATACGTTAAGCAGGGGCATCCCCATTGTTGTTATGCTTCTCGAACCCTTCGAAGCACGAAAAAAAAGGAATAATGCATATTATCCTTGAGAAATATCCACTCAGACGCTAACCCTGACAGAAAAGTTTGCGACATTCTTCAGTGTGATTGCTTAGTAAAGTGATAAAGTTAATCAAGGCCTAGACAAATGCTACTTGGTTAAGGAAAACTTGGTTTGGAACTCGCTCTTTCCATTAGTAATCTGTAATTGAAACTAAGCATCACTGAGGAGGATTAACTGAAGCACAAAATGCAAACTTGTTTCGGCTTTAAATGTGGAATTAAAATAGTTGCTTCAGGTAAGTAAATCAAGGGATCCGGTAGAGCATAGAGCAATGAAAACATTGTTTGCAAAGCTCCCTTCTACCGCAACAGGGAATTGGCCTTGTAAAAGATTTAAATGCGCTAGAAATCGTAAAGAGTAAGCCCTGGAAACAGGAGATTTATTGTCTCGAAAAGAAAAGCTCTGCGTCCAAAATGTCCCCATACTGCCCTTGGCATAATCAACTAATTCAATAAACCGACAGAAGAGGCAACAGTCTCATGGAATGGGCATTAGAAAAATGGGAAATTGGATGCCTAATAACATGGGGATCTGTGATTTATACCAAGCGAGTGTGAAACATTTATTCAGCTGCTAGAAATGTGAATGTCCTGTGTCCTTGTAGCAACAACTTAATGCGCAACAACAAGCGGCAATGTTGTGACCAAAGGAGAATTCCCCCTGACCAGCAACAGTAAGAAAAGCCATAAAAAAGAATTCAGCCAGCTGGGAAAGAGAAATGTTTTGTTTAGCTTAGTTTCCTTTTTTGTTTGTCTAACTATAGACTCGAGGCTCTGAAATTGTTTAGCATGTCCTTTACTATTCAAACAATTTGCATATCCTTTTAGTGCAGCGAGTATACTTAAGAAATCAACAACAACCAGGAGGCCAAAAAACTCTGGCCAGGCATAGCCATACCAACACGACAGTCAACCGAAATCCAATGTCAGCTCAAGAATTCCAGTCGAGAAAAGAGGGACAACTAGTTTCAAATTTGTGGTCGAAAGGCGAGCTGTTAATACTCTACTTATTGGTAATACATAATTTTTAAACAAAATTTAAAAGGTATAAATTAGGTAATGGGTAGGTTTTATTAACAGTATTATTAACAGTACACTAGAAAAAAGGTAATCAATTAATATCAATTAGTTTTACAAGAAAAGCGCCGCTTTCCATATATTAAATTTAAAGTAAGCTTTAAACTATAACTCTTCGTGCATTTTTAAGGCTTAGGGCAGATTGCTCGACCGCATGTTAAAGTTATAGTAGGCTTTAGTATCAATTATTTTCACAAGTAAAGCACCGCTTTCCATATGTTAAATTTAAAGTAAGCTTTAAACTCTGTTAAAGTTAAAGTTAAAGTAGGCTTTAATATCAATTATTTTCAAAAGTAAAGGGCCGCTTTCCATATGTTAAAGTTAAAGTAGGCTTTAAGCTCTGAATTTCCATTTCAAGGTTTTATCCCTACTTTAAATGTAGCATATGGGCGAAAAAACCGCCCTTATTGTTTAAGCTAAATGTACTTGATGCACTAGTTGCTTTACCCTAAGATGTGATATTCCCGTCTTCAATAGAGTTTTACTTAACACGTTCGAGGCGAGCCGAGAATGCACAGCTTTAACGGAACCGTGGAACGGCTTTCCCGGGAAAGGACAAGTCGTGTTCAAGTGAAAACTGAATACAGCCAGGACTGGTACTTTGGCACCGACCTTCTCCCTGACCAGTCGCCAGCCATAATATTTATGCGCAGACGTTGCTCAATAAGCTGCTCAAGGATTTATTAGCCAAATGGGGAGATTTGACTGGCTGGCTGGAGTGCAATTCGGCTCGGCTGTTGGCCCCAGTGGCATATGTGCGTTTTTCCCTGTCACTGAGAGAAACATAAAGAAAAATCGACTTTCCGATTACCACTCAATCGAATTAAAGAGGAATATTGTTTGACAGTGCAGCAACCTCGGGAAATTCTCATTGTTTGGAGTGAGTCGCAGTCGCACTTATTGATGAATGTTTTCAAAAACGTTAGCATTGAATGGCAATTTTTCAAGATTTACTGTGCTGCAATCGGATCAGAGCAACCCTTTGGGATACTTTGGGGCGGCGGAAGGGAGCACAGCTGGGCGACTTGGACAATGAATTTCCTTACACCGAACTGCTCCCCGAGCAGCGAGGCGTTTGGTCGCTTTGTGTGCCTGTCTAATGGAGCTTAAATGGCCGCTGGCTTGACCCCTGAACTTTTCCTTGGCTGGGATAAAGTTTCCCGAGTTTAACAAAGTGAAAACAAATGCATTGTGCGGATTGGGTCGAGGGTTGAGAGTCGAGGGCTTAGCACAATCAAATTCACATTTTTACACCTCTTTTTTTTCGGTGGCTTTTGGTCAGGTAATTGATAAAAGTTGTTTGGGGCAGATTTGTCCAGAGATTTGTATTTCCATTGCGGGCCTATTATCCCCGGTAATTGAAATTGAAATTTTTATTGGAAATCAACGAGTCGAGAGCCAGTCAGAGGCGCCGGGAACTTTTTAGCATTCCTCATTGTTGCCGTCGTTTTATTGCTTCCTCAATAACACCGATGGTGCATCAATATGCCAATCGACAAATGACCAAATAACCAAAATCCAAAGCCCGGCAAACTCAAACTCGCATAAATCATACCAAGTGGCACCTTCAATGGGATAAAAAATAGCTAAAAGCGTTTTTAAAATTCGCAAACTGTCACTGGCGGATCACAATAAGCACGACACAAGTCACAAACATTTCATTGCGAGTATATTGAATAATAATTTGATGTTGTGGGCTTTTTGTTTCTCTCCAATCCCTACCGCTATGTCGAGCCATTTTAATTCAATTTGGAAATGTTGCAAAGCCCGAAATGGCCGAATGTCAAAATTCGAGAGCAGCACGTCCAGATTCCGGGCATTGAATAATATAAAAAATTTCATTCGAAATGACAGTGATGGCTGTGCGGACCACAGATAATTTTAGGCCAATTTAGTGGAGATCATATAGTGCTTGATATAATAATATATCAATATTACAATATAATAATTGTAAAATAAATGCTAAAGACATTTTATGTGTATCTTTAAAATAATCTATCTATATTTCTTTGAACTCCTTTCATGAATAATAAATATACTTCAAAAGTAATGATTATTGTGGGGTAAGTTGCAAGGCTACGTTATATGGACGTCTTTAAATAGGTAAACTTTTGGTTCATTATAATTACTGGAATATTTAGTCAACGATTATCGTTTTTGATTTTAAAAAATCCGAGTCTTTCGGTCCAATGCCTTCAAAAATTATTTATGCACTATCGTATAATCAAATCAAGTGATTAAAATGAAGAATAGGAAGCGTTTCTATATATTTATATAGAAATATTTATATATATATATTTATTTGAATATATATTTCCAATATAGCCACCACCCATCACATTATGAGAGTTACTAACTCAACTTTCTTTGCAATAAAGACGGGACCAGAAGTAATATTTGCTCTTAGGGGGCAACTTTATTTGCTTGCTTTCTGGGTAACACCAAGTGACACTGAATAACATTAAGTAAATACCATTGGGACACGCGACGCGGCTGGATGGCTCCTTCCGGGTCAGGTTGGAGCTCAGCGGTGCTTCTAGGCGATCTTGGGCAGCATGGCGAAGATGCCGGGCTTGAGGTTGTTCACGTCCTGGACGACGAACTCTCCGCCATAGTGATCGTTCATGATCAGGGTACGCTTCTTGCTGGCGTCCAAATGCATGGCCTGCCAGACGATCTCGAACTCCAGCTCGGGCAGGATGGCGGTGGTTGGGTCCTCTGGCCACCAGAACTTGTTGATGAAGTAGGAGCCCTGTAATGGACGTTTTAAATGAATGCGGTGCCAACGGTATCGGCCCTAGAACATGACCGAAAGTGGATGTCAGCTGGTGGTCAGCTGGAGAGTCCCGGCGCTATCATTCCACTCCACTCACCTTAGCGATGGGGCAGTTGTCCACAATGTTGCCGAACTCACGGATGAAGCCGTGCACAAATCGGCCCACCGGCGATTGGTTGGCAAAGCCCAGGATGCGGCACACGTTCAGGGTGGTGTTCAAGGTGGTCGTGTAGAGCGGGTCCTGCTTGTTGGTGATGCGCACCTCCACGTGGATGTCCACGTCGTGCAGCTCCTGGTGCACCTCCATGGAGAAGTTCAGGTGCGGATCGCTGCTGTCGTAGACCACCTTGTGGCTGACGAACTTCTCGTCGCTCCAGATCTTGATGTCCTTGAACTTGGGCCGCATCATTTTCTGGTTAGGCGAGGGATACTCAAGGGATTAGTCTAGATGCCTGGATCGCTCTGTGGTCACTTACTTCAGCCAGGGAGCCGTGGCAAAGAGCCAGGAGGACGTGCACCAGCACCAGGGTGTACAACAACATTTTGGACCTACTGCAGTCAACTGACTTCACTAGCTGCTCTCCGCAAGCGGATCTCTATTTATACGGAAATGGGGCTGGCCGAATTTATGTTCGATCTTATCGAAAATTGACTAGGCATTGAAACAGCTGAATGCTTTTCCAAAGTCCATCCACTTAGTTGACTTAATTCACCATGGCCACGTGCCGCACCGGTGTGAGCCTAATGTCCACAGCACTTTGTCAACCACTGGGGCCTGACTAATCTTAATTGCATTCATATAAATAGTGACTAATTGAAAAAGGGCCAGTCTCAGTGGATAATTGGAGCAAGATGCGCGAGGAGCTCACCCGAAGCAGCTGTGCCTGGGTCTTGATTCTGGTGGTGCTAATGCCCGTGACCGGAGCCTGGGTGAGTTGGACTGAATCGAATGTGAACTCTGATTAACCGCCGTCGACAGCGCTCTTTCAAGGTCATCCTAACAAACGTTGACTTCGAGGCGAACGACAAGATCGTGGACCTCCATGTGGATCTGCAGAACGAGTCGGGCGAGTCCAAGTTGAGCATAGACATCAAGACGCTCGAGGACATAGAGGACGTCCAGCTGACGGTCGACATGGGCCTGGAGACGGACAAGGGCAACTTCTCCAACCTGCTCAACCGCACACTCAATTTCTGCAAGCTGCTGAAGCAGCGCAACTCGGATCCGCTGCTGCGCGGGATCTACGAGGACCTGCTCAAGCATGGCAACCTCTTCAAGGAGTGCCCCATACGCAGCGGAACCTACAGCCTGACCAACTACAAGGTGGACGAGGAGATGCTGCCCAGCTTTCTGCCGGAGGCCAAGTTCCGGTTCGGCATGGTTATCTCGAAGCCCAAGAGCGGCATGATAGTGCGGTCCACCATCTACGGCCGCATCGACAAGTCCAAAGGATTCGACAACCTCAAGCGGTTCAGTCTCGGTTGAGGTGTTCTGTACTCGAAGGAGGCCCAATAAAGCTGCGATGCGCGTCCAAGAGTGCCTTGTTTTAGTATTCAAACTGCCTTTTGTCGCACGATTGACGTCGTCATTGTCGCCCCATCTTGTCCTCCGCCCCCTTGGCAATCCCTGGCAATCCCTGTCAATCCCCCCTAGCCGCCTCGTCACGTGTTTGCCTGCTCGACTGCGAAATTCGCATGTTTACCCGACGGTGACAAGCTGTCTGCAGGCAGCCACCGGCAGCGCAATTGATGACGACGATAATGGCGTCGTAGGGGCTGCTTGATGAGCAACAGACGACAATGATTTAGAGTGTGTGTGGAGAGGAGCTCCCTGCGAGTGCATATTCTGCGAGCTGATTGGACTGATATGTACCAGTGGGGTGGTGGGCGTGGGTGAACTACCACACAGGAGGAAATCCTAGGGTAACATCCTCAGTCTCGTAATCGAGACAAAGAGGATTCGCCAGAGATTTGTCTATAATAATGGCTGAATACTATTGAGCTCAGATCTATAAGAACTATAAGACTCCAGCCCATAATTGGTTTCAAGCTATTTAAGTTAGGAACTATTTTAAAAGAGTTTCTATCATTGTGGTGTATCTTTTGAAGTATATACCTAAAAATAAGGGTTAATCTTTCAAAGAGTACGCTGATGATGAACTTCCTATAATGGCCAATATTCTTAAGAACCTATAAAGCATTAAATAACAATTGATTTTACATCCAGAAAAGGCCTAAGATCTGGCATTACCTGAAATGTAGGAATTGGTAGGAAAAATGGACTATAAATTACCTGAAAATGAACTCAAGACAAAATATTGCAATAAATATAATTTTATAATTAACTCAGTTTTGTCCTAAAACTTAAGGCAAGTGAGATTTTTTAGGTAATAAATCTCAATTTCAATCAAATTCTATTGAAGTTTCACTCATTCACACTCATTCATAAGGAACATGAATGATTTAAAAGGCGTTTTGAAGCATTCATGCAGACCTCTATAATAATAATATTATTTATCATGAAATATATTTATTTCCTGATCAGGTCCATTTTCTTGTTTAGGTTTGTATCAAAAGATATTGAACAACACTTATGACAATAAAACCGGAGATCAAATGTAACTTTTTTGCTATTCATTAGCAAAGTGCAGTAAGAGGATGAGCAATGCCTGTTTTTGTTACAGAAATACGTCCTGAATCAACACTTTTTTCTTGAATTAAAAGCGGCATTTTGCCAGTGCACAAACGCTTGGTTGGTCCTTGTTTAACTATACCGAATTACCCAAACATGCCACGTAATAAGGCATACAACCGAAGGAGAAGGAACTTTTCCCGCAAGTTTGCAGGCGATAATAAAAACTTGCGAATATTTAAAATTTTTCGCCCTAGCACAGTCCTAGAAAGGGGATGAGGCTCTGGGGGCTATGAGAATGAGAATCCCCCTTTCCAGCGTTTCCGTAATTAAGGATGCACTGCACATCGCTCGAACTGAGAGTCGTTGACAGCAGCTAAAGTCGCGTTAAGGCCCATGAGTCACTTGATGAGTGAGAAAAAAGGCAAACATTTTTACCCACACTATATATCTAAGCGGAGTTCGTTTGAGGGCGATAAATCTTGCGTAGAAAAGTGCAATAACTTAGAGGAGAGCGGCTCCTTTGAGCTTCCCCGTTCGGTACATAATTTCGGGGCGCGAACTTAATTGCGCGAACAGTACACGTCAGAGCGTTACTTTGAATAATGGATACGGGGAACCGAAACCGAAGCGTTCGGCATTAGGTCTAAAAATTCTCAGGTTTATGGTAGAGTTTCATTGGGCTGTTCGCCCCAGTTTAGGGCCAATAAAAAGGAATTAAGCTGAAAGTCCCTTGCTCCGCCAAAAAAACCTTCCCACTTCTCGGCTGTCCTTCCGTCGCCGGATGACTGAAAATGAAATTTATGCAATTTTCGTTTCGCTTGAATTGTCCAAATTAAATTTGTTATATAAAAATGTTAATTTTTTGCCATCCTGCTCGCTTTAGTTGCTTATTTTCTGCATTTGCCGCTTCTGCTGGTGTTGTATACGCATTTCAATTATCGACATTTGAGTGACTTTTATTGAATTTATTTGGTTCGCTTCACCTTCGGCGTTTGTCGAAAGTACGCTCCAGCGAAACCCGTGGTTTTTTTCGGCTTTAAGGTTATCAATTATTATTGTCACATTGTCGCAGATTGATTTTGGGTTCTCGGGCTGAGAGAGGTTGGAATTGTAGTGGCCACAAATCTTGAATTCCCCTCAGGTGCACAAATAAAACGCGATTCTATTGCCATTGCCGGTCGAAATCCGTTTCCAAATTGCATTTAAATAGTGTTCTTCTGGAATAACCGGCGCATACATTATGCCAGAGAATAAATCGAGTTGAGCTAACCCTGAGTCTCGATCAACCCGTGAAATTGGGTTAGATATGCTAATCGATCGAAAGGAGGCGCGAATATTAATGAGTGGCGAATTATAGATTCGTGGCTATTATGATAGACAGTTGCCAGTTATGATTGGCCAGGGTTCGTTGGCCTTATCATAGGTGTGACTTCCAGCGGAGTCTTTTCTCTTGATTATATCATAACTCTTTGCTGCAGCGACGCCTCCTACATCTTAATTGGGTCTCCGCAAGACCTTAACCCCGAAAAGCGAGGGAAGCCGCTCTCCGTTCTGTGGGTTAGCAAAGTCTGGCCGAAATTCGAATTCGAATTCGCTTGTCGGCGATCTGCAATCGAAATCACAACTTTGGTCCCACACACACAATTGGAATGCAAATGACGCCCTCGGCCGGCAATCACTGTCGGTAAAAAGAAAGGCGAAAGGGCGTTAAACTATATTTGGAAGTCTCTCTGAGTCTATGAGCTATACATATATATTTGAAGACCTATCGCGAAAATTGCCACTACCCTGGGTTCAATGGCCTGGCGAAAGTTTCTCCCTTTGCGAGAGCTTAAGTGAATTGAAATTTAAAGTTTTCACAAATGCCGCGGGCCGAAGATTGTTCAACTATGAAAATCCACTTACAAAAATTATGTTAATTGCGATGAGCAGGAGGCGCGCGGATGGGGAAAAATGGATTCTTATTAAATCAGGACGAGCCAAGGGACTTTTGCTGGGCAAAAAAGGATGAGGCATAAGTAGCATAACTGACAGACAATCGGCAAACAAACAGATTGCCAAAAATAACAGGCGACGACAGTGGGCAACAGTTTCCCAAGTGAATTTCATGAAGACCTCCGCTTCTTTTTGCCATTTCTTTGGAGATTGAGGCAGTGAAAAGCCTTCGACTCAGAGCTCAATATTTGCACTGCAAGGCATTTGCCAGCTGGGAGTTAATTTTCACAGTCTTGGCATCTCTGACTCTCCGGTTCAGACATCATGAAGGGCTTGGCAAACAAAGGCTGAGCAAATTTTGTAATCAGTTTTTGCCAAAGTTCTTAATGCATTTAAAATAAAGTGATATCTTTCTAGCTTTATAAAATAGAGACGTTCCCTCAATGGGACTCCATTCCGTTCCACACTTAAAATGCGCATAAAGAACTGCCTGAAATCGAAGGAATTTATTTGGTCTTGCAGGCAAATTTTATGCTCCTTAGAGCCGCTGGCAATGGCGACGACCAACTTATTGCAATTGCTACAAATTTTTACATAAATTTACGCTATGACAACGCTCCTGCTCGACCCACCCCCTCCCTTAGGTCCTTTCTGGTCCTAGTTCGCATCCCTCTTACATCTCGGCATTATGCAAGGGCCGTTAGCATTTTCCCTATTTTTATGAGTTTTTTTTTAGCTTTCTGTTTGAGTAATTTTTTCGCCAGGTGGAAATCCACTTTCAATTGTTTGAGGATCTGCCGTTGGCGTCCTGGAGGTTTACATATTGCTCATTTCAGGTTTTCAGCTTTTCTACATTTCACCGAGGAGCGGTGGGCGTGGCGGGGGGCCGGCTACCCTCTTCTTATTGCCGCTGCCTGTTGAAGTGTAAACATTTTCGCAGAAGGTGTAAATAAAATCTTGTAAAGCGATGCGTCTGCCGGCGGCATCCTTGGGCGTCTCCCGTTATCCTTGGCGGAAGTCTGCTAAGCTGCTGCCGCTCCTTGATTGCTTGTTCCGTTCGCGATTGGGGGAGGTCGGTGTGTCAACAGATTTTCGCAAATAAGCCAAACACTCGGAATATTGATGTGCTGGGGCGCTAGCTGGGACCCCATTCCATTGAAATCTGCTGCGATCCCAATGACAATGACCAGCAATTGGCCTAATGGCCTAGCCATCGATTTGGCCCGAAATGTTGTTTATTTTTACGAGATTAGCATTAACGCGGTGGAGCTCGTTAAACGAACTCGAAAATTGTCAGCGAACCGCAAACCGAAGCGTTCTATTTTCCACTTACGTGTATATGCAAAATTAATGCCAACAACTCAATAACTTTCAATAAATGAACAACTTGCACAGTGGGCTTACTGAATAGTAAAAATTTGAAAAATATACATTTTCAACTAACTAGTAATCTAGATTAGACTGTAAATAATAAAATGACTTAGAAGTTTGAAAACAATAATTACCTAAATATTTCCTGATACTACTATTCTACACACAGGAAAAAAAAACATGTTGGGATCAAATCGATATGCGTATATATCGCTTTTACCATTCAATACTGGTACAATTGATATTAAATAATGCCATTTTGACGAATTCTCTCTTCCGGAGATTCACTGACTTTGAAAATAATTTTCTTCCTCGTGACATACCTTCTCCTGGAATTTCACACAACCAAATGATCCCCGTGCCCATCATTCCAGCGCACATCCCCAGCTGCAGGGGCGGCGTGTGAAGAGGGGGTCCTGTGTGGTGTCTATTTAATTACAATTGTCGCTGTCGCCGCAATCCGTGTCCTGTGCAACGGCAACTGCAATTAACGCACTCGGCCTTTGGGAGCTGACTGCCTGGATGCTGTTAAATGCAGGATGCAGGATGTTGCTGGCTGGGAGCGCAGTATCGGAGCTGGCCGTGTCTGGGTCCTGGGTCCTTCCACGGCTTTATCTCCGCCGGGGAGGGGGGCGGGGCTGTGGGGCTGGGCGATTATTTTACGCTCAATTATTGTTAAATATTTCACAAAATGCGAATATTTATTTTAACATGGCAAATTGGCCCGGTTGGAGCTGGTGTCATGTCCGTGTTTCGGTTTCCCGGCCGAGTGTCCTAATGAGATTGCAATTATTTGGCCATAAATTCGTATTATTCGGGCTTTAAAGTTCATGCACTCCTGTGTGGCACATTTTTACGTCGTTGTTGTTTGGCATGTTGCTGCACTGCCGGAGAATTAACCCCTGCGAAATGACAGCATTTAATTTGAAATTATGTATTAATTAATTTGCCCCTAGCAGTGGACATTATAATTAAATGTTTAATTTATGGCATCTAATGGGGCCGTTATTCAAGCGAATATCTGTAAAATCGGAGAGTTCAGTAAAAGGGCTGTCCCGGATTTGTACGTAGAGTTTACAAACAGAAACAATGCATTGATAAACTAGACCAATGAAATAGTTAATGTTCTTAATCCATGCATTTGTTCATTTGGCTAATTCTCCGACTATCTGATACTCATTACTCAGCTAAAGAGAGTGCGAGGGAGAAGGGGATGTGCAAGCAGCAAAGGGATATTTGCGTCAATGGCAAACTTTTAAAAAACTTTAATTTCTGTACAAAGATGGGTAAGTAAGTATTTAGGTATCATATAGACGTACATGTAAACTATTTGTCAAATAACTACTTTTTTTGCATATGTAAAAAAACAATTAAAATATTTTTACATATTTATTTGAGTGCCTGTACCCAAAAGCATACTTGCCAATTTGTAGCCGAACAATGGAGAATAACTACATTTAGAAACCGATATCAGATCATTATCCTAGCATTATCCAGTCAAAGTTAAATAACCTAACAAATAATAATATTATTTTAAGATTAATTATAATATTTAAGATTGATTTTTAAACGTACTCTTTAAGCACTCGCCGCATACTTTTAGGCTGAACAAAACAGAGGCCATACTCAAAGCACGGATCCCCGATGAGGGAGCAGAGGCGGGGAAAGGGGGTTCGAAGCCGGCGCACAGTCACAGCAAATATTGAACAACATTGGCTGGGAATATTGAAATACTTTCGGCGACGGCTCTCCCAACTTCTCCCCACTCCGGGATAGTTTTTCCTTCCGTGTTTGTCTTCTGGCTTTTTCTGCTCGCCCCACTGTCAACTGGTGGTCCTTTTCGGGCCAGCCCCTCCTTACTTCGAGGACCCGAATCGTGCTGTTGTTTGTTTACCTTGTGTGCAAACTGCATTTTTGGGGCTGCCTTCGGTCCAGGAGCCAGCGAATTTATTGCAATCACGCACAGGATTTGTCGCTTTGGTTTTTGGCCCCGTCTCGCGGTTGGGCAAAAAATGAAAGCTGAGGTCTAAGGTCAGGGAGAGAGAAAGAGAGAGAGAGAACAGCGGAAACCGCAGAGTTGTGCAACTAAAATGGCGAAAACGCAATGCGCATTAAATTTAAACTAATTGTTTGGCATTTGTAATGGTGGCCGCTGCGCCAAACGTTTTAATTGCGGCTGCAGCATCAGCAGTTGCAGCAAATTATTGGCAGGCTACAAGCGCAATGGCCGAAAAGAAAAAAAAGCCTGAATAAAAAATGTAAATTAATTTGGGGTCTGGGACTGTTTTTGCGGCAATTAATTCGAACACGCGGCTCCGCCTTTATTTCTGGTTCTGGTTCCGGTTTTGACTTTGCCATATGTGCGGTTACCCACAGGGGGAGTCCCCCCAACTCAAAACCCGTAATCCTGCTCACGGGTTAACGGCTTTATTTGCCGATTGCAGTTGTGCAATGCAACCCTGTGTACTTTTTATCGAGCCGGGCGCCTGCAGAATGTCTGCCCAGTGACGTCTATCCTGATATATATATGTTTTCCAGGACACGGCCGAACAATGTCTGATTAAGGTGCCGCCATTAGTTTTTTTCACTCTTCTCTGGCAGACAACTTTTCTTGCAGGACTAAGGCAACAGTTGACCGACACTAATGCCTTCGAGAGCGGGCAGGAAACCTTTTTGCCAGCAGTCGTCGCACACATGGACTGCTCCATTATCAAGGGTCGCTTCAAGTTTTTCCACACACTTTATTGGCTGGACTATAGCACTACCCTTCTTCCCCTTCTTCCCCTTGATCACCATACCCAGAGATTCTATGGACAATTTCCTCATTTCGGCTTCGGCTTGGCCCTTCCATAAAGCTGTTCCGGCGTCGGGATGTCGCTCACAAAGAAGTTGGCCGGAATGAAGTGGAATATCTTCTTCAGCACGTCCAGAAGAATATCCTCGATGGTCTGGGTGATGACCGTGTACAGGGCATCGGCCAGCATCCGCCAGTTGTCGTTGAAGAACTTGTTGGTGCTGTCCTCTTCGCGTTCAAAGACATTGGGAAAGTCGAATGAGTGGAGTAAGTGTATGTAATATCAATTTTAACTTGATATGCGGCCAGGTAAATTTGATATGCTCGAAAAGAGTATTTCATGTACGATACATGTGCATATCGATTTTACGGCGACATGCTTTTTTTTGTGTGTGGCGATGTAATATCAATTTTAACTTGATATGCGGCCAGGAAAATTTTATATGCTCGAGACGAGTATTTAACGTAAAAACGATATGCGTATTGCATAACCAAAAATTTTCATGCGCATATCGATTTTACGGCGACATGCTTTTTTTTTGTGTGAGGCGATGTAATATAAATTTTAACTTAAAATGCGGCCAGGTAAATTTGATATGCTCGAAAAGACTATTTCATGTAAAAACGATATGCGTATTGCATAACCAAAAATTTACATGCGCATATAAAGCTTTTTTTTGTGTGTGTTGGGGTCTTGGCACTGCAGCTACTTACCCAGTTGCTTGTTGCCATTGAACAGGTTGGAGAAGTAGGACTTGAGACCGTCCATCTTGAAGTCCACATGCAGGCTGGTCACATTGTAGAACGTGAACCCGCCCTTGGAGTAGAGACGCGTCTTTGTGTGCATGGTCACCGTCATGTTTTCCGCGTCCAGGAACACCTGACCCTTTCCGTTCAGGGGGATTAGCAGGATGCGACCGAACAGGCTGTAGTCCGACTGCAGCTTCATCTGGGGCAGCGTAAAGGTGGTCTTCCAGCTGTAGTCCTTTTTAAAGACCCTGCAAAGGTGGTTACTTCACTGTCTCGCTATAGAATCCGGAAAGTACCACTTACTGGCTCTCCAAGACGTGCGTGTGCCCGAATCCAATGATCTTGACGTTGGCCAGCTCCACCTTGAGGTTGATGGCGTTGCTGTTGCCCTGGGTGATCCGGATGCGGTTGAGATAGAAGGGATCGAAGCTCTTGATGCTGGTCAGCCCGGGAATGCCTGGCAATAGGTAGCAGACTGGTAAAAAAAGCACAGATCCCCCAATGTAGGACCACTCTACCCACCATCGTTGAGTTTGTCGAACAGCTGCTGAATGCTGTGGGTCGAGCAGTTGACAAAGTCCTTGTCGGCTATCCTACACTCTTTGATGTAATCTGCTGCGGTTCGATTAGAATTCGGTTCAGTTTGGTTCAATTCATATCAGTTTCAGTTTCATTTTCGGATCGAGTGCGCGAGTGCGAGTAAGGCAAACAAAATACACACAGAGAATTCAGAGAAACAAATCCGGTTTAGTGGTGCAATATTTTTGGCGCAATTCGACCAGCGAGTTAGTCACATATGTGTGTTAGCCAAGACCGGGGAGTATTAAAGCGCTTCAGGGACGTGTGTGTCTTAGGGATATGCAGCACTTAAGGACTATAACGGGTGATGATACACCATCCTCCATTCGATCTCAGGTCAGGCGGCACTTACGCGGCTCTGTCAGAAATCCATCGTCGCCTCGAACTACACAAGTGGCCAATGCCAACAGCAGAGCAATGCGTTCCAAGAGTGCCATCATCGGTTTTTTTGGGGTCAGTATTTGAGGAACTCACAGCACTGCCCAATGCCGACCAACGTCAACGAGCTGCAAATGAAAACTAAATGAAACCACTTGCGATTTTCATATTTTTCTGCGCGGCATTCGTTTGGCGGAAAAACTTGATTTGAGTAGCTGGCGAAAATTTCGCAATCCCATCGTCATCGTTATCGCGCACCGCTGGTTAGTTGGCCAATTGTCGGCCAACCAAGAGAACAGCAGTCAGCCAGCTGAGCTCTCGCAGTCGAATTGCTGCAGTTTCATTTCGTCATCGATCTCTAGCTCTAGCATCGCATCGGATCAGATCGGCTGGCGGTGGGGGAAAACACGAGGAAAAGTCTTCAATGAAAACAAATCACGCAAGTGTGGAGCTGTGCCGATGTTGACACTTGACTGGCTGAAATGACTGCCGAATGGCTTGCAAGTTGCAACACATAGTGCAAAACAGTTCTATTGACGGCCTGTAAACTAACCTCAACTTGGCCAGTTCTCAGGTAGAAACGGCCAGAATGGCTAAGGCGGAGAAGGCCAACAAGTTCAAGGGAATTACTGTCCGTCAACTGTGGTCTTAGGTCCAAGGAAACCGAGTCTTGCTGGGACGTGGTCGAGCTAAAGCCCATATATCAGGATAGTTGTCAAAGCAGCACCCGTCTAGTCCACTTGAAAGCCTTTCAAAAAAGTTGGGAAGAAAAGCTCCTCGAAGAAGTCAGCAGTTTTTCTTTGCTCCGCTTTGAAAAGGCAATCAGCTGAGTTGTGAAAAGCAAGAAAAGTTATTTATCGAAGTCATAAACTAACATTTTTTTGGGAACTATTTTAAAAACCAAATGATTGTTCAGATAAATGGTTTCAGAATATATTATTAAGAAGCTTAGAGTGATATCACACAGAAAAAAAATTAAATGATATTAAAAATTAAATTAAAGTAAATATTTTTTAAAAATTAAGTTATTTATTTCATGTTGATATGAATAAAGATTATGTTTATCTTATTTTACAATATTAAACAAATATTAAATTTGGTATTTTAAAACAGTAGTTTTATAACTTTTATGAAATTATAAAAAATCAAGTTAATAGGTTGAAATCATAAATTTGACATTAATCATGTCGGCTTTTTATTGATATGAAATAAGGTAGAAAAAACCGTATTTCATATCGAATTTGTTTTCTGTGCATAGACAATTATGACTAACTTCTCCCTTTGATTCTGCAAACTTATACGAAGATCTAAAAATGGGCTTCCCATTTGGCTTATCCGAATATAATCATCAGAGAGCCCTGCAGTATAATTAAGTCTTAAAACAATGAAGCGAATATTTCGGATGGTAATCACAGCAGCTTCCCAAAAAGTCTACAAGGGGTTGCCTTTCGGTGTCCTTTAAAACTCATAACGCGTCCAAAAGCGTCTGGCTTTAATTCCAATTCGAAATCAGGCTTCCCATGCAGCAAAATCCTGCCAAATTTCTGGCAAGTTAATTTGCATGAAGTGGAGTGGCAAACAGGAAAAGGGCAGCGAGACAAATAAAGGCGCAACCGGTGAGAGAGTTCCCCGGTGGGGAAGAGCAAATATTAATCCGCAAAAAGGAATTGTCACAAATTGTGTGTCGTCCGGGCTTTCCTTTTTCCTTTCTCCCAGCAGCGTAGTCCTTGTCCCATTCGAAGGGGTCCCATTAACGCCGAGCCGAGCTATTCGACCCCTTTTTGGGCCGGGCTGCTGCCCTGGGAGATCCTTCGTCGGTCTGGTTTTTTTTTCACTGTTGGGGCAAACAACAGCTGCAGCTGTAGCAAAAAGGACAAAAGGACTTGGGAGCTGCGTGGACTGGAGTGGAGTGGAGTGGGCTGGGGTTCGCTGATTGTTTCAAATCGCAAGTTTGGCTTACCTTTTGGGGAATTAATTTGCCAAATAAACGCTGACAAAATGCAGGCAACTGGACAAGGACAAAGCCAAAAGGGCCGGCCGTGGCCAGAGATCCAACTAACAGGATTTTGATGATAGTTGCTCGGCCGTGCTTCCTTTTTTGCCCCAGCTCGGCCCTCCTTCTTCTGGCATTGCAGTGTGGCTGCCATAATCAATTTTTGGCCAGTTTCTGTTGGCCACTTCGCTCCCGACCCCCCCGACCACTGGCTTTCCCCTTCCCGCCGAATCACTGAGACGATTGTGGCTCGTGACCCATGAAATGAGTTTTGCCATGTGTGAGACCAGTGGGCTGACGAGGGGTAGGGGCTGCAGAATGAAATGGCCAGAAGAACGGCCAACTGAGCCGCAAAACCAAAAGCTGCGGCACATTTTGTATTCATGACTTTCTCTCTTTTTCCCCCCGCCACCAGCAAACACAAATGCCAGGGATACGGACAACATTATGGATGCCCTTGTTTTGAAAACTCGTCCTTGGACATTTTAGCAATTATTCCTAAATAATAGAATGATCTAATGTGGGAAAATGCTTAGCGGTCTTTAAGTGGCTTTGAAAAAACTACATTTTGAGATTATTTGCAACACCAAACAAAGTAGCGGGACTTCAAACATAGTTTCCAAAATGAAATAAACTGTTTTCCAATTTCTTAAATATTTAAACCTTTTTTACGGGTTTAAATGATATTCGCATGGTAAACTTCTGGAATATATACTCATATCGTGTTTACCATGCAATACTGGTATAGTTGATATTAAATAATATCAATTTGCCGAGTTCTCTCTCTCGGAGATTCGCTTCCTTCGAAAAAAAGAGTAAGAACCACTTCTTTATTTATAAATTAAAAGCAAACAAATATTTTTAGAGCCTGCGTCAAATCCTATTTGGAAATGTTTTTACTGCATCCCTCATAATAATAAATCTCCCTTTTACGTTCTACCGGCTCTCCTCTAGCCCTTTTATGTGTCTGAGATTGTGGTGGCATTATAATTAATTTTGGTGGCCCAAATATGTAAATTTTTGATTACGAGAGCAGTAAACAGAAATGGAAAATAATATACGCATACGCACTGCCAGCAAATGCAGATTCCCCAAAAAAACGGTATCTGTCCCTCTAAGCGGCTTAAATTGACAGGTTTCCGCAGAGTGGAGCTGGGAAAATAGTGGGAAGAGGGGAAAGGTGGGAAGGTCCAGTTTCCTCATCGAGAGCATGTGTGACCCAAGCCGGACGCCGTCCAGCGAGTTCATCAACTGAACTGCAACTTTGACTCGTTATGACCGGGGAAAACTTTCGGCTCTCTTGTTGTCCTTCGTTAGGATTTTTTACTCGCGACTTTTTGACTGCAACTTTCAATGAAATTCCATAATAGTTTTTGTGAGCGCTTCCAACTTTGCATAGATTAGCTGCAAACAGAATATACAAAAAAACAGGCAGAGCGTTGAAAGGAAAAAGTTGCCTGTGGCATGGCGCTATGCTTGACTTTTGGTGAATTATTTAATTAGCGAGCAGCGGGGACAACTTTTCCGAGTGCTTAATTAATTACTGTGGTTTTTTTTACGTTATAATACGATCCGCTTATTTTTGCGGTAATTTGTTTACTCTGCATTAGTAAAGCCGATATGAAAAAATCAACAGTTTGATATCCGGGAAACTAGAAAGTCTGTAAAGTTTTCATTCAAGCAAACCGCGATGTATATTTAAACTATTTATAAACAAAATACCAGCCTATGTGACTTTGGCTCCAAACAGAAGCACGACAAGAAAGCCAAGTAAATTTACCCAGACCAAACAAAAGAGTTTGACTAAGTCTAGGCCCAAAGAAAACCTATTAGTTGTGTGCTATATGAAACCGTAGGGCCGAACCTAGCAACTAAAACTATAAACTCGCCCCTTTGGAGCAAGTAGATGGATAGATGACGGTCGGGGGCCAAAACAAACTGAGCCAGGCAAAGTTTAGAATAAGCAGCAACAACATTTCGAATTGCCGCCAGGCCAAAAGTCCACAAGTCCATGTCTGCATTCATATGAGAAGATTTATACATATATGTTTGTTTTATGTAAAGAGTTTGTGGCAAATGTCTTGGCAAAGTCATCACCGCCGTCTTAAGGCATCATCATTTTCGGGAAACCCTGGCAAATAATTTGAAAAATCAACATCTGACATTCAGACGTCGCATGGCGACAATTTGGCCCAAAAGGGTGACTTGCGTCGAAAGTTTGCACTGCATTTACGCCACCCACATCAGAATACAGCCCAGGTTCTCAACGCGATTGTTGCACTGATGGGTTGGCCTTGAAAAGTCAGATTTGGAAAACATACTTTTGCCATTTTCGAAAATCGCCCTTTGGTTCCTTGTTAGCTGTGTCCCTGTTTGCGTATCGTGCAAACTGTTGTTGCTACTTGAGCACTGAAGTAGATGAAAGGTTTTTGGGTTCTGCCAGGGCGTAGACCTGAACGCGAATCGGGGTTGTTGTTTACTTTTGCGGCGTGTGCGTATCTTTTTTGCTGCCATCCGACTCTAAACTCGTGTAGCTCGCCAAGCTCGAGTGTGTTTGCCAATTGAAATGCTAGACAAAGTATCTATATATGCCGGCTTGGCGTGGGCTGATGATGATGTCGATGAATGCCACAGATAGATAGATGGATATAAATGGGGTAGCCCGCAGGCGAGAATGGGGGGCAGTGTTTCAAGAGTTGGAACAACAATTACTTTAAAGTCTTCGGGCGGAATAACTTTGAATGCCTGAAAGTGTGCAATACCTAGCGACCTTTCAATTGAAAGTAAATGTTGTGAGCTGGTATAACAAAAGGTTTTTAAAATTTGAACCGACAATTATAACAAGTTATAATCCGTCCTTAGGGCACTGAAGCCACTATATTACTATTTATAATCGTTTTATCTATTTTTAAATATTTTAGTACAATTAGTTTCAATTGAAAGTAAATGTAGTGAGCTGGTATAACAAAAGGTTTTTAAAATTTAAACCGACAATTATAACAAATTATATTCCGTCCTTAGGGCACAAAAGCCACTATATTACTATTTATAATCGTTTTATCTATTTTTAAATAGATCGGAAACGGAGAAAATTATACAAAAATGTAATACACCTAAAAAAAAATTGTCATAGAAATGACACTATTGTTAGGTTAATTCTGCACTTTTTATTTTTAAATTTGCATCAATAAGATAAGTATTTAACAAATATTTTGGATAGTATTAGATTAAAACTTCTGCTATGACTATGTTTTTTATTAAAATCTGATAAATTTTTTGGTCACTTTATGGTGTTCATCATCACAGCTTTTTAAGAAAATCATGTCTGTTGGTTTTTTATTCATTACTTTTTGTTTTTTAAATTTTTATGAATATTTTATTAATTTTTTTTTTTTATTATTATTATTATTTTTTTTTTTTAATTATTTTATTCTAATATTTTATTTAAGTCGAAATAGAATATGAATGCTCCCAAAATAATGAAAAAATTGAAATAAATACAAATACCTTATGTTACCAGTTAATTAAACAAAAGACCATAAATTTAAAGTTATCACCTAAGAAAATTTATTTGCAATGGCCCAACTAAATAAATGTCAGAAACATATATTCGGTAAGTTCAAATAATTGAAGCGACAACAACAACGTATTACGCACAAAATTTGCTTCTGGTTTGGCAACGAAAATTTTATGCTGAGCGCGTGAAAATTAATTAAAATATTCCCTTGTAACTGCCAAGCGCCGTCGGAGCATAACTGAATTTTAATTGAACGCAATCAATGCGAATTTATGAAAGCTCATAGCCCTCCCTCCCCCTGGCCCTCCCACAATCCAACCCACCACCTGCAGGCATCCGATTCAAGCCGGGTCCAAAGGCTCCCTGGCAATTGGCGTTAATTTGTCTGTCGAGAAAATATTGAACAGAAAAATCAACTTTACCTTTCGGATTTCAATTGAACTGCGACCTGTTTAGAGAAGGGACAGGACTGGGATAAGGGCACTGAAAAACTTAATTAAATGCATGGAATTTGCTTTGGGCCGGCTTAAGGGGGTTAAGGAGTTAAGGGGGTTAAAGGGGTGGAGGGTTTATGGTAACCCAATGAATATTTATGCGTGTTAAAGGATTTCAAACAGTAGACTGAGACTCTAGGAGAATAGAATATCACAGTTCGGTTGGATTGCATGTGAAATGCAATTAAATAAATTTAAATGCCATCTCAGCTCACCTCCAGGGCCCTTCGAATATTTATTCAGATTTTAAAGCCCGTAAGTGCAGGGCATAAAAATAAATTCAGAGTCCGCAGTAGTCGGAGTTACAGGCAGCCAAGCCAAGTCGAAATGAAATAAATCGAGTAAAATCAGTGTGACAGCAAGAAACAATTTAAGCATGTTGGACAGGATAAGCCTTTTGAGAGCGGCCCTTGGAGGGGCAAGGTGTCTGTGACAATGCAGTAGTGCAGATGGCAGATGGAGGAGGAGTTGGGTATGGAGTTGGGTGGGCACTGCAGTTTACACACAGTTTGCCAGCGAGACATGGTCGTAGATTCAGCCGGCAAAAAGGATTTGGAGAGCCAAACGAACCGAAAAGCGAACACGACACGAGGCGAGATGAGATGAGTTGAGCGGCGCAGGACGAATTGTTCTAATGCAATTGTCGCTCCTGTGTGCGTGCTTTGTGTGTGTGTCGGTGTCGGTGTCTGTGTGTCTGTGTGTCTGTGTGCCTGCACTCGCACATGCAGTTGCTGCCTTGTAAGCACTCGCCTGTGTCTGTGAGTGTAATTGATTTTATCGGTCATGTTAATTTTGATTAAATATGCAAATCGACGATACAAATTCTCATTTGTCGCCCACTGACAGAGTGAGAGCCGCTCACGTGCGAGTAGATTACCTTGATGGAGGTGGAGAGGCCCCGGGGAGGGGACTTATTGCCTGGTCCTTCGCAGAGATGAGCGCGTGACACGAGGGTTCTTTAAAAGCTGTTAAATACAATTTATATATTCGCAGTATATGCAACAGTATGTAAAAGCTAATCATCGAAAATTTTTCATAAAAATATTCTATGTTTTTTTAATTTATTATTGAGTTTATATTTACCCATAGATTACAGGAACTCGATCTCATATTTCTGGTTCTTAAGATTAAAAAAAATGGTTTTATTTAACCGATCTTAACTATCTCCCTAAATATAAAGTGTCACACAAAGAACACCCAAAAAAAAATTGACATGGAACGTAGATCTATTTTACATTATGTAATATCCATTTTAACTTGATATGGTGCTAGGTAAATTTGATATGGTCGAAATTAGTATTTCATGTAAAAGCGATATGGGTTTTGCATAACCAGATATTTACATGCACATATCGATTTTACTGCTACATGCTTTTTTTGTGTGTAAGTTTAACTACCTATAGTCTATAAGGAGGTCAAAAAATAATTTATCAATTTAATATTATTTTTATTTTTATTATATCTTTTTTTTTTTTTATAAAAGAGCTCAAATGGGGTTACATCAGTGGCGGATCTAGGATTTTGTTGTGGGGGGTGATATATCACCCATATCACCCCCCGTGGATCCGCGCATGGGTTACATACTCTTTTTTCTGAACAAAAGTTTATACTTATACTCATAAACCTGAAATTAAATTTTTAAGAAATACAAGAGACGATATTTTTGATTAAAAACTCCTGCCTTGAATCTAAGCTACCTTTTAAATTTTTCCCTAAGCCACAATTCACGATTGCATCGCTGGTGGATGGGCTCCCATTGACAGTTATTATGTTACGGTATTATCTCGTTATTTATGCAGCAGATGACAAATGCAATTTGTTGTTTGCACACCGACCCTGGACCAGGAAGCATCGAGCATAGAGCCTGGCAACTGGCAACTGGCAGCCCCGAAAATGGATGCAAGCACATGATAATTTCCAATCATTTGAATAATCTCCTCCTGGCTGGCCGTCCACCATCGCCCCCAGCCCCAACTCCTTGTCCCAATCCTCGATCCCGTCGATGTCCGTGTTCGCTGTGCGCTGTGAAAATATTAGCTTAAGAAAATGTCTAACGAGCTCTACGTGCTGCGGCATTCAAAAGTGTCTGCCTCTCCACCTCGGTTATACATCCCATTCCCCCGGTGGGCGGTGGATGCAGGGCCTTAGGTGAGTGGGCGTTGGGCGTGACCACGCCTATTAGCTTCGGTGAGGACATTGGTTGACTTTCGTGCGGTTTTTGTGTATTGATTAAAATTGCTGGCCAAATGCGAAATTGACACATGAGATGCATGGACAATTAGCAAACGTTTGGAGAGGGCGAGACTGTGATACGAAGGGAGCTGTGTTTGCCCTAGAAAGGAGGGGGGGGGGGGACGAGGGGTACTTACACCTTCCGAACTTTGCCCTGGCCGTCGTCTATCAGCCCCCAAGCTAAAATCGAGTCCCCCCACGTTATCTGTGCGCTGGGTGCATAGCTTGTTTGCCTATGTCCAAATGCCTAATCATAAATCGAAATCTTTCTTTAAAAGTGGAACGCGGCAACCACATTGTATGCCGGTATATATCTTATCGGGGGCTATGGACGGCTCTAAATTAAAACAACCTTCTGGCGATCGCATATAATATAAATTCGAATGGTATATATACAAGTCGTCGCACCTGGAGTACAGTCGCCACTAAGTTATACTTATGCCAGCCGGTGTCGCCGTCAGCAAAAAAGTTATGCCAAGACTCTCCTATGGGAGTTTTCCTATTGAGTGATGGCCAATGCAGTTCTCAACGACATTTTAATAGATCACTGGGGCCTCTCATATGATTGATGGGAAAAGATTCTCTTCTGCAGTGCTGTCTTTCAGACGCCGCTCTTCCAGAGGCCCCACTGGATTGAAATGGCAGTAGAAATAGAAATAGTCGCGCGGCAGATCTAATTGCCGTGCCAAGAGCCTGACAAATGATGCTGCCTGCCGGTGAATGTCCTGCCCCTTTCACCCCTACCCATCCACACCCACAAATGTTGCTCCCATTTTCACGCTGCAATTGTTGCCTATGGCCTTTTTCTCACCGGGGCTGACAGACTGACAGACCGACTCTGTCGAAATGACTGCGCAAAGGCAGCCTAGTCAAAAGGCTCCTCATCCCCCAGGGTGCCCTCGGAACCGAACTGAACTGAACTGAACTGAACCGACTGTGTGAATGGTGTCATTAAACGATTTTTCATTGCAAGCTGCCGCAGGTGAAATGTGTTCGTGCTGTGTGTGACTTTTTAGCGGTCCACGACCTTTGGCCCTTTAATCTCTTGAATCGCATTTTGTGTTGCGGGAGGTGGAACATTTTTGTGCTTCTCTCCACTTGCCCGGAAATTGAAAATCAACTCACCTGGAGCGGAAATTATTATTTCTTTATTGACGAGTTTTCCTTACTGCAGCCAGCCCATTTCGGTGAAGTTTTCACCCCGATTTTGAACAGAGGCATTGTTCGCCCAGCTCACCCACCTCATCTCCTCGCAGGATTGCAGTTTTTGAATACAGATTTTGCAATCGGAACACGTAGTTTTTAATCAATTTTACGTGCTAGTATTCGTCCAAAATGAACGAATTTCATAGTGAAATTTCATTAAATTTCTAGCGGTCGCTTATATTGCGTGGTCATTCAGGAAATGTTAGTCAAGAAGACAGATCTTTCGTAAGTTGTACTTGTGCTTGGATTTGCCTGTTTGGTAACATGTGCAAACACAATACTCGAGTTATCGAAGTGCTATCAATGGGGAAATACTTATAAGGTTGCAAAACTGTGTCGCGCAAGTCATAAACTGAAAATATCCCCAAAACAATGTCGGCGACAAAGTCAAATAAAGATTGTACTAGTCATTGAACTACTAGGCATGAAGGAAGGCTCTAAATTTAGCTGGGTGAGAAACTATGGGGGTTTCAAAGCTTTCCTTTCTGCGTCCAGATACCTCCCGGTTGTGAGACTTATGACCCGGACAGGTTCCATGTCAAGAAGTTTACTCACGGCTTATCGCAGCGGAGAAACTTCGACGGGGAGCCAAGGGGGTCATATCGATGTGGGTATATACTTTTTACTTTGAATCGCGATAAGATATGGCCGCATACTTTTAGTACACCCGAAAGCGGGGCGCAACGAAATCGTAAATGAAGAAACCCGTCGCCTGCTTACCTAGAATTAGTATTTGATGGCCATGTGGCCAAAGTTGGTTTATATAACCACATAGTTACAGTCTAAGACGGAAATAGCCGAGCAGCCCAATCGATAAGACAAGAAATGTGGGTTAAGAAGGTAAACTCTTACGATCGATGGAAAACAAATGAGCGCAATATAACATAGGATTATGTCTAAAAAACTGATTGTAATAACAACCGTCGAGATTAGGATCTCAACCATCAACGTTTAGGCATATTGGAAATTTACAATATTTGATTATCCCATGAAATCGAATTTTCAATTCCCGAACACGACGGTTGCCATCTCTTTCGCGGCTAGCGCTCATGCGATCGGCATGTATCGAAGGTGCCCGTCCTTATCTTATCTCGAAAGAATGCCTGGTAGGTGCCTCAGTGGAAGCATGTACATCGCCGATCGTCGATCGTCAACACATCCTCAAATATACGGTTTGGGTTTTCTTATCGGCGACCTTTTTACACAATTTCTATTGCTTCGAGGCTGTCCCTCTGCGGTTTCTTTGTTTACTCGCTTCCGACCACATAGCACTATCAAGATGGAGAGACGCACGGAGCGCTGTTTTCGGACCTCGCTTATCGGACGGGTTCCCGAGACGATATCGTTCCTCCCTGGGCCACTTGGCCTAACCCTTCCTTCATTTGTCCACGGAGCGAGCCCCAACCTGTTGTTGCCCTATCTACCCGCCGTATTAGACGTGTTTATCCAGCACACATTCGTCATAAGTTCGTCATATCTGCCCAGAAGAGCAGTCGATGGTTCCCACTGCTCACTCGCTCGCCGTGGTATCGATAAGAGTTCCAATCCAAATCCAGTTATCTGGCCGCACTCACACTTTCGCACCTAAAGGTAAAGCAAATAAAAATCGCTCGCCAGATAAGGAGTATCGTATAAAAAGCAATATCTATGAATATATGTCATTATTTCGTTATTGAACTCCGCAGTGTGCAGTGCGCCCGAAGCGTGGTTCTGGTGCTCCTCTTAGTTCGGATGTGCATGTGGTTCCATACGTTTAATGGATTATAGTGTCCGAATATCGAGTTATCCTCAAGGATTTTCCACAATCGGCGTGTCTTTTGCAAGTAGAATAGCAGGCTTATCACATGTTTTATTCAATCCGCTGTGAGATTCTTCTATTCTACTTTCGACAACACCCGTTAACATCAGCCAACTAACTACAAGTGCAATTTCAAGGTAACTGACAGAAAGTAAAAACTAGAGCAGAGAGAGTTTCTAGCTGTTAAGTTATATCGTAGCCCCCCGATATCGTACATTTTTATCTGCCTGCCTTCCTATCAGTCTAACCACTCTGCTGAATCATCAGTTCACCGAAACGGGGCGGGGTCGCTATCCGTTGAGTTGAGCTCGTGGGTTTCGAAAGCATGGAGCCCCTGGTTTCGTGCTGATCTCATTGGCGCCCATCCAGCCTGGAGACCATGTGATAGTTATAGTTATTACTTTTTATAGAAACCTGTGCTGGTGATATCAACTTGGACCCGTCGCTACTTTTGCAGATAAGAAATCGCGATAGTTTCCGCACTTTATTGAATGCTTTCATAGGTTTTCGATAAGAAGTCACTGAGTTTGGGGATCTTAACTCGCCTACCCGTTGATTATGCAAGAAGTAGGGAATTCATTAGACCCATTCCACCCATCCACTTTCGTTTACTTAATGCCCCAATCCAAGTTGAAGTTAACGACAGTTTACGACTCCCATATCCGGCCATCTTCCCCTTGGAACCCCCGTTAGATAAAAAATAAGCGCCTATATCCATGTCATTTGTCTGTCTGCTCCAGTCGCTCCCGTTCGCTCCCTTTTGACTTTGCCAGTCAACATAATGAAAATGCAATTAATTTTTTCCAGCCATTTTCTTTCCCAGCCCCCAATCCACGACTCTCAAAGCTGACGCCTCGTCTGTGCCCGTCTCTTGCCAGCCCATCTCTACCCAAACCAACCCATTTTCATCCATCCGATGCTGTTGCAATATTATGACTCCTGCTGTTTGTTCCGACAGCCGGCTGAGCCGAGCTGGGGAACTGGGAGACTAACTGGGGAACTGGGGGGTAAAAAAGCGGCAAAAGAAATGTTTATTGTGAAGCATTTTCTATGGCGATTGCAGTGCCTCTCTGCCCTTTCACCCGGCCAGCGGCAGCCATTCGCATTAAATGAGGAAACCAATTATTCGCGCTTATAAAGATTTACCGCCATAGAGCCGCACATACAGCCCAGCAGTTAGACAGTTGGAGATATAGATGCGAGTGCTCCAACTCGAATGCTCAACCATCCCCCCCTTCATACAGTTTGCCTCTGTTTTGTTTCGCTCTTAATGGGAGCACTCCGCTTGGCCGCAGGCTCGCTGATTAAAGCCTGGGATTGCATCGCAGAGGATGCAACGGCCATTGGAGTGGAGCCCCCAATAACGGGATGGAGTCGAAGAGCAGTAATTACTTAAAAAATATACAAAGGGAAATCGGCTAGTAACGATTTCTTGGGATCCCATAGTCGATCTCCACCCCCAACGACCAGGCCATCCACTTATCCCTAATGCGGCCACAATTTCCTGTTGTCCGAAAAACATTTTCGCCAGGAATTTTGCTCATTTCTGATGGCCAATTTGGCATAGTCGCCGTGGCCGGGACAAAGGCCTACTCAAGACGCCCGTCTGGGCATCCTGCCGCTGGCATAACTTGTCATTTGTCTTGGACACTCTGGGGCAGGAAGAGCGGAGCGAAATCCCGCTGAAATTACCTTTCATTTTGTCATCAAAAACCACTTGAAGGGGGCATCCATGGAGTCAGGAAGCAGGCGTCAGAAGTCGCTCGCCGGGTGTCCTGCCTGTCCTGTCCTGGTCCTGGTCCTGTCGTTAGGGGTAGTCTGGGCCAGCCGCAGCAATTACAGACGTTAATGTCCCACAGCTTCTGCCCTCCCCTTTGGATCTCCGATTTTGGCTTAAAGTCTTTTAGACCCGGCTTCCGGTTCGCCTTGGCTTGGCTCCTTTCGGCTTTGGCTTTTACGCGGCCCTTTGTGCGATGCACTTCCTGAAACCGAAAGCGTATTGGCCGCTCGGAGGGCACAAGAAGCCCACCAGGGCTGTGAGCTGAAACAGAAGCGTTAAATTAAAACGTAAATACCACTTAGCCGGGGCTATAAAGCAAGTGGCCGCGCTTGGCCCTACCTGTAATCAGTGGGTAATTAACGCGGAGAAGCGAAAAGTGAGCAGGACACCTTGGAATTGCTTAATTTGTGCAACCCGATTTAATGACTGTGCAAGAGTCGAAAGGCAGCCGGAAAAGGAGTAACTCGAACCAGGAGAGCGAAGTTAATTTCATGGGACGCTTATCACGAGCCAAACTATAAATAAGCTTCTAAACATTCGTTTTGACAGCTTCATCTGCTCACAATGTGCAGCAGCCACGCCGAAAAAGTACAGTGCCGCCTTCGGGCTCGATGTGGCATCGCAGTAAGGGTTTTTATACCAGTTACTCTTAGAGTAAAAGGGTATATTGAATTCGTGCAAAAGTATGTAACAGCTAGAATGAAGCATTTCCGACCCTATAAAGTATATATATTCTTGATCAGGATCACTAACCGAGTCGATCTAGCCATGTGCGTCTGTCCATGTGTCCGTATGTCCGTATGTCCGTATGTCCGTATGTCCGTCTGTATGAAAGCTGAGATCTCGGAAACTACAAAAGCTAGAAAATTGGCATTTACAACACAAATTGTTGGGCTTCCTACGCATCGCAAGATTGGTTCAGCCGAGCGCCACGCCCCCCTAACGCATTTAAGGATTTTTAAAAAGCTTGGCGCCCACATCTTTACAAATTTGGTAAAAGTGTAAATGCCATTTTGTTGTGTTTATTAATACCTATCGAAATGTAGAAGAAATTTTTAAAATCGGACAATCCATTAAAAAGTTATGGACAAAAAATAAAACAGCCACTATATGGCGCTACAAGCCTTGTATATATCTATCTCACTCGCACTCCCTTTCTCTGAGTAATGGGTATCTAATAGTCGAAGTACTCTACTATAGCGTTCTCTCTTATTTTTTTTTGAATTCTTGTGCTCGCTTCTAGACGCTGGGATGGGCGGAGGACGAGGTTGCAACTGCTGCAGAGTGTGCAAAAAATTCTAAACTGCAATAAATTCATCAAATGTGCAATGAAACATGCTGTAATGTCACGCCCACGACCCCATCCATCCCAGCCATCCCAGCCAACCGCTGACTCCACTCGCCGCTGGCTCCATTAAATGTGCTCCCTTTTGGCCCGGAATTGGGTGATATTTTGTAGGCAAATGTGCAATAAATTGTACATGTTTGCTGGCCGTGTGGGAGAACCACGTCCCGTGGACCATGGTGATGTGGCAGCTGTGGAACGGAGCCCGTTGCAAATTTGGTTCGTCGAAAAACTTGTCCGCTGCACGCCTGTCAACTTTTATAAGTGTTTTTGCAGATTGTTTTCGTTCCGAAGTCTTTTTCTATGGAGCATTTTTCGGTTAGCGCAGTGGCAGCCCGAAAAAATTCAGAGCAGCGATAACGGTAGCATGCAGCGAATGCAATTTAGTGGGTGGGTGAAGGGACCAGATAATGAAACATGGTTGGCTGAAAGTTAGGTGGAAGTGAAATCATAAACTAAGCCGGGACAGGTCGATGGAATCATTCAAGCGTACGGGAAGAGCTCTAAAGTTTCTTTAATGGCTCAATCAAGAGGTGACCCTAAATAAATTGTCAGTCAAGTGAATAAAATTTACTTCTCCATATTGCAGGGTGTAGGTGGTTTCAGATATTACCAATTTTCAGTAAAAATCAAAGTATCAAGTCAACAAAGGCTTTTACCCTTTTGTGTGTAGCTGAATGTTGGACAATAGTACCAATTTGTAAAAAAATGTATATTTATAAAAATGTTTTTTAAAACTAAATAAATATTATTTTAGAGAATTTAAATATTGTCCAGCCAGTTATTCTTGTGTAAATTATATTATATTCCTTTTTCCTTTGGCTCTTCTTAGTAAGTATCATTTAAACAATCACAGCATCATTAAAACAACACCATTTGCAAAAATGTAAAATGGGCAAAAGCAAACAAACCAAAAATATGTGCCCCACACTCGTCCTTTGCGTTTGCACAGCTCATTCAATTATGCAATTATTATTTGGCTTTTATTTAATGCAATTAAAAAATTAAGCGGAATGCAGGCGGGACCGAGTGGGAAATTGTGCTGCATGTGCGGGATCGCGACACCATCTCCAACCACCGTAGCCTGCCCTTTAGCGAAATCGAGTGGGTGAGGCAACAATGCAATCAGCCGAGAGCTGCAAACTTCTGAGGTCGATGAGCGGGGGCGGGGTCGGGGGCCTGGGGAGGCGCCACAATGTTGCCTAACGCAGCAGAAATGCCCAAATACACACATTCCCCCATCCCTCAAAACGTTTGCGTAATTTGGCTATTAAATCGTATTTTTATTTAAGCTTGTGGAAGGGTGTAAAGCTCTCAGTGCAGCGAGCAAAGAGGGTCGAACTGGGGTTAGGGGTCACCGCATTTGGAAGCCTGCCCCAGGGCTCTGAGCTGGGGTTTTCACACGTGCGGAGGAAACGAGTTTTCGGGGGAAGCATTTCTGCCAACGCAACGGAAACGGAAAATGTTCTATTGGTTACCCCTCGTGTTAGCCCCCACCACTTTGTCCTGCATCGCACAATCCGCAATGGTAAAACTGCTGCGTGCTAATGGCAGTACTCCGCCCTTACACTGAAAACAAAAAAAGGTAAATTTTATTGAAAACTTATATACTATTCGGAAAATAAATAATGCGTAAAGGTTTTTTGATGAAAATAAAATATTTTTTAGTTTACATTTTTTTAAAATCTAATCATTTAAAAAATGACTTTGTTTTATTTGTTTTTGTTTCCCTTAACCTTTTCTTTTAAAATAAAATTTAAAAAAAAAGGAAATATACTTATAAATCGTTTCTTTAGATATCGAATTTATGTAACAAGCCCACCGATTTAGTAGTCTTATAACAATTTCTGAACAGCAAAAGGTAATTTTAAAGTCCTAGGTCATTTTTTAATGACTGAGAATTATGAATAAAATTTTACAATGCCATAAAGACATACCATACATCTTTACAGATTTAAAAAAAAGTGTAACAGGAATTTAGTTTGCTTTAGTAATACCTACAAAATTGTAGAACAACTTTTTTACATCGGACTCATTTGAAATTTTTAAGCAAATAAGCCTTTTCCCGCTAAGTGGCGCTAATTTGCTCCCTCACACTTGTTTAGATGAGTAATGGGTATTTGATAGTCAAGGCTCTCGACTAGAGCATTCTCTCTTCTTTGTAAATTCGTTTAATCGGTTTCTATTCTATTTTTTTTAGTGTAGATCTGTGGCTTCAGCAGCAACAACAGCTTGGCACAGTGGAGCGTAAAATTAATCGTGGCAGCAACCCGGTTCAGGGGGTGGAGAGGGAATTGGATGTTGCGATGGGCCGACCGATTCGGCTATTTTTTACGAACCACCGCCGTGTTCCATCGTGTCCAGCTTATTGGTTTTGCTGCAATTTCTGCACTTTTATCTTTATTCTCTTTTTTTCGCAGGTCCTTGGGGTGGCATCAAAATTTAAAATATGAACTTGAGCCCGCATAAATCTTTTATAAGGCAAGCGAAAATGTTTCCTTGGGGAGGATTTTTAAACTTGCTGGTAATTAACGGTTAATTCATGAAGCAGTTATGGCAATTAAAAAAATGGTGTAATTTTTCTGCTAGAAAACCAAGAAAAAGTGATGGGTAAGACTTGGAAAAATATAAACCCATTCCCATAAAACCTTTCCAATATTCATTCGCTTGGTGCAGTCATCATTTGGCCTGTGGTGTGCCAGCAATCCAATTAGTTCACCTGGAAATTTTCGTTTGTAATTACCACTACGATGGAGTTCTTGGATGCCCGCCCTCTGCAGTGGGTCATTTTAATCTCAGAAGGATGGGGCCGAAGGAAAGGCATCACCACAGAGGCACAGGAGCAGCAGAAGCAGCAGACTCTGACAATTAATATTCAAATTTATTAGCCACCTATGAACCGAGTGTGTGCATTATCAGCAGGCACATCACAGACCGCAGACTGTCCTTTTCCCTATCTCGCCGAGCACGCAGTCCGCAGATACAGGAGCCGAAGGATCGCTGGGTTTTTGGGGGGGCATCGCAGAAAGTATAGGCGAAAATTGCACATTGGGGACCTGGGGGAGATATTTCAACGACTGAGCCGGACACTGTCCTGCAATGTAGAGTGTCCTGGCCGGGCCTCCTGGTGCGCCGGTCTCGTGTCACAGTGCGCTTAATTATTTGCATATGGTTAGACTTAATGGCGGGGTGAGATTCGCCCCATCCGGTGGCCCCATGCTCGGACTAATCACCAGAGTCAGCTACGTTGTGTAATTGTTAATGATGATTAGATTCAATTTGGGGCACCATTAGTTAGCTGACGAGGCCACATTGCCAGTTCACCCCTCATTGTCTTCACTCTCTTTAAATTTATGCCAACGCCGCAGCCGAGAGTCCGAGAATCCGAGAGGCGGGGCACGACGGACCCAAGTGACTTACGTGGACGTTGCAACGTGACCTGAGGCCGTTGTCGAGTTTGAGGTTAATTTCGCAAAATTGTCGAGTCAACGGGTTAACACTCGCCACCCTTTGGCCCCTTCGCCCTCCCTCCGTCATGCGCTTCCCGGTTGAATAGTTCAAAGTGGTATGCAAATGTGAGGCATTGTGTGGTTTTACTTTGGCCGGAAGGCGTTCACCGTCCGCATTCAGGACACCGTCGTCCTCCCACCTCGGTCCTCGCAGGTCATCTTGTGGACGTCCATTGTGCGATTTTAATCACTCTGAAAGCATCGGCGCAAGAGTCAACTAATCGTCGTTAGTGGCCTCCGTGGTAATAACTAGCCAGCTGTAATTGGACTCGCTCAAATGGCTGGAACTCATCTGGAACCCATTTGCCCGAGGTGCTCTGCAATTGATCAGCCTATTCGGTTGTAATATGGGAATTTCTCAAGTATTATCATATCTCATTAAAAGTGTCCTGTAAAAGATATCTGATTTATTCAGTCCCCGAGGCAATTTCCAAATGTTTGCAATATATTTTTAATTACGACCACAATTTGGTGTTTAAACAACATTCTAGAGCCCTTAGGCTATGGCCATGCCTTCTGGCCATTCGCCAAGATTTCGAATTCAGTTTCAGTTTATTAACGCAAATTTATTACAATTAGTGCTGGCGAAAAACAAGGAAAGTAAAAATACAACGCCTGGACCAACCGAAAAGTTTTTAATTTAGGCGAAGCTTATTATCTACACCCCGCAGGCCTCTTCTCCGGCAGAGGTGAGGAAATTATTAAAAAAGTTGCCAAGGAATTAAAGATTAGTAATGCAAAATTATGCGAAATTTTCAGTTCGCTTTCCCGCTTTTAGCCACCAGATTCCCTAGAAGCTATCATGCCACGAGGAGTTGGAAGAGCTACTCCTTGAACACACGGACCATTCGGGCATGAAATTAACAACGCTCTTGAAAATATTGCTAAATGCAAAAATATTGCTCACAGTCTCGGCTAAAGATTCTCTTTTGGGTTGGTGCAACCCGAGGACTGGTCTAAAAATGGCAGACAGGAGCAGACGACAAAGTCTTTAGGTATTTGAATAAATTCAACTTAAGTGCAGCCCTCACGATTTATGGTTATTGTGAGTCCCACCTAAAACTCCTATCGATGAATGGTATCAACTATGAGCAACCAATGGGTTGTACACCCAAAAAAAATTTGATATGAAACCAAGATCAATTTGATGTTATGTGGTATCAATTTTGACTTGATATGCTGGAAATATATACAACATGTTCTTAGTAGACAAGTTCGAATATCGAATGTGTCTTTCTTCCCTTAACTCAAGTAAAATTTAAGCGATATCTCGCTCTATTTCGAATTGAGAGAATTAGTTATTCTCGCTTTAAAGATTCTAAGATTCTCCGAGAGAGATATATCGATATTGCACACGGAAAAAAAAATTAACAAAAGATATCTGATCTTTGATATGTCCTGGTTAATTTTAAATTTTTTAAAGATCAAGTTATTCATATCATTTTGATATGAACAACGATTATGCTTATCATATTTTACATTATTTGTATTTGGTATTTTTTATGATATGGTAATATATCATGTTGATAAGTTTGAATCATAAAATTTACCTAAATCATATCGGATTTGTATTTAAATGAAATCAGATAGAATTTTCTGTGCATGGTAAAAACGATATGCGTATAAATACCAAAAATTTACCATACGCATATCGTTTTGCTCCCGGGGGGTGTTTTTTTTTGTGTGTGTAGCTTCGGCTTGAAGCTCAGACTAGAGATCCAAAGATTTCTTTTGTTACCAATTAAAATTGAAGGTAACTCGCCCCTTTTCTCCGCTTTGCTCCTCTAACTGCTTCGAGATGAAATCTCATTTCTGTAATTGTAAAATCAAATCATTTTTCATATATTGCAGGGAAAATATTTATACCACTCCACTCGTGTGCGGGGCAATTGTGTGGCTGACTGGCAGAAAAATGAACTTGTTAGGACGCAGCCAGCCAGAGCCAAGTCGCCTTGGGGTGCAGTTGGGATGATTTTATTCCCATTTTTATTCTCCAAGTGCCCGCCCTTTCTGGCCAAATGTAAAGTTGTTGTGCTCGGCATTGTTAGGGCCGTTCTTCTTGTTGTTGTTGCCGCTGTTGTGCGGAGCTCAAGCTGCTGCACTTGAGTGCTCACTTGATGGCAACATATGCGAAAAAATTGACCACCTCCAGTGGACTCCTCCTCGGATCCTTGACCAGGCGGCCACTCCGGAGAAGGTGTAGCCCAGCAGCCGGCGAAGTGAAGTCATAAACTAAATAAGCTGGGCAGAGTGATTGGATTGGATTGGGGCGAGGATGGCGGTGATGTAATTGCTGGGTGGAATTGGGAATCCTTGAGAAGCGATACCAGCTTTGCCTTCTATCGATCGGCTTTAAGCCCCCGTAGGTGAGCCTTTAATGAGAGACAAAGGAAATGCATTCTCCCCCGGGAGCTTTGAGAACTTGAGCAGCTGTCAAAAAACTTGTCTCGCTCCAAATCGAATTAAGTTCAATTACATTTTGGGGCTTGGGGGGCAAAATGGAGGCTGAAAGGGCTAAACCAGTCGATGACGAACTGTCACATGGAACAGTTTTTTTTCCAGCACTGAAAATGGAAATCGACTGTGCCATCGGAAACACTTTTCGAGCCCAGTAGCAGACAGCAGAACAGGATACAGGATACAGGGGAGTGCGAAAATGTGTGAAAACATTTTTGATTCATTAAAAATTTAAAAAGTTCAAAGTGTTTTGCAGACGATGTGGGTTCTGCGGGGTGGGAATGGATTTGATTTGCTGCCCGCCCTTTTTGGCCACTCCCTGCAGTTGAGGTGAACCATGTGCTCAGTGCATCCTTGGCTGCTGTCTTGGCTGGAAGTAGTCATCGAATCACAATCCTCAACCATTTCGCTCACAGTTATCGCCTCAGTTCACCGCGGAGTCTGCAAATCGTGGGGGATTTGCACGAACAGGAAGGCTCGAGGACGGATACTTGTCGCAGCACAACTGTGACCAGAGCCAGGAAAGGATTTTCGATAGCCCCAAAAATATTAAGACGCAACCTTTTCACTCCGCTAGCCAAATCCAGCTCTGCAAAAGGGGGGGCGAAGACAGCTTGTCGCCAGGAAAGGCGAAAAAGGAGTAGGTCCTTTGGCTTTGATCTGGCTGCCTGAGATTTTCGGCATGTCCTCAAACGAAGTGCAGTCGAGCGTCAATAAGCGCACCTGCGTACATCAAGACGTATCTCCGTATTTCGTCCTGTGCCCAAGGACCTTAGCTGATGCTCAATTGCGGTCTGCGGCCCACTGTGCCTTAACGTCCTCGTGCTCGATGGGCGTGTAAGCAGCGAGTGAGCGAATGAATGACTGAATATCCATTCAGGACAGGGCGTTTGTAACACTCACCGAGCTGTCCTTTTTTTGTGATGGCAATGGGGATGGTTGGGGGACTGGCACTCGGGCACTGAAGCATGTGACAAAACGATAAACACATTGCGGGACCTGCATTGTAATCACTTTGACATTTATGCATATCAAGCAAAAGGACCAAGCGACTTTGCCAGCGTCATCGTCTCGGTCCTCGTCATCTTCATCTTGAGCTACCCCCGATCAACTTGTCTCCATTCAAATGTAACGCTTTTAATGATGTCCAAATATATCGGCTCAGCCTGCGTTTATTTTCATGCTGGTCTGATTTTCGTTTCATTTTAAATGCAAATGAAATAAAGACGAATTCACAAGAGTACTTTTTATCTGATGGAAGATTATGTTTGGCCAGCCGCTTATTTTTTCTTATTTTTTCTAGCGAAGTTGGCAAAATCAGAACTTCAAAGGGAGCCCAACGGGAGATGTATTAAATTCGAGAAAACGATTTTGCATTTTGTTAAGTCAGTGAAAGTTTTTAATAGGCGGCAAATGGTGTAGAAATGGATAATCTGACTTCGAAGCTCGGTATTCGTAACTGGGGAGCAGGCACCTGAAGAACTATCTTCTCAAAAGAAGGCGGGCTGAATGTCTAACACAATAAAAGGGCCACTGAAACAATGTAATGAAATAATTTCCATTGCCGAAATGATAACAATATATCAAGCAGACACGACAGGAACATTAAGCCGGCAAAACAACGAAAGTCGACGGCAAATAGCGGCGTTTGTCGCGGCTGGCTTGACAATTTTCAGAACCAAATTCTGCGGCCTGTCGTGGGGGTGGGATGTAGAACTTGTCTGAGAGCGTGTCTGGGGCACATGCTGCCGGCTAAAAAACCAATTTGTTATGCCTTATAGTACAATTTAACGGCATTTGATTCCCCAAATTGCGTGGATGTGAATGCATTCGCAGTGGAAAATCACCAGAGGAATGCAAAAGGGCTGGGTCATGTAAGCCAACCCTTCTCCTTGGCTAATTGTCGGCGCTCTCCATGCTGAACACGTGGAGATCTTCTGAATTTTTATTGCAAAACTTTAGCTCCCACTGAACTTTGCTCATAAAGCAAGCCGGCGTACTTAGGCAGCAAAAGAATTCCATTTGTAATGTTGTCCAAACTCATTTGGCCATGTTAATTCATTAATTCAGCCTCGAGCCGAGCCGCCCACTGTCTTGGCGGCGCCTTGATGCTAATTGCCATTTCAAAGCCGCTTTACAGCCGAGAAGGGCTCCTTGGAAATAAAAGTTAAAATCATCGCAATACGTATACGCCGCGTGGGATACAGAAAACTAATTCTCTGGCGCATTGCTTCCGCAATTAGGCTTGCCCTGCTGGCCCTCTGCTCTTTTCTTTTCATTGTGTCTTTCTCTCGCGAACTTTATTTTATACGCCATCATCGATAGTCCACTACGGCCCGGCACTGTGGGTCATAAAGTGTTAAAGAATTAAATAAATTCATAAGGTTTATATTTTGTACTTTTTGATTATCTTAATCAAATTAATTGCTTTATGCAATAATTCACTCAATAAAAAGGAAGATGAAAATATTTTAGCGAAAATAAAATTTCCAATAAGTATTTTATCACCTTTCTCCAAATATAATGCCTTGGTAAAAATTTACATTAGTTTGAGTTTGATATAAACTAGTTTTGTAAACATCTCTACAATCATACACATACAAAACTAGACAAAAGATCATATTGATATGTGCAGGTCAATTTTATTATTTCTTTTAAAAATACTACATTTGGTATTTTCAAATAGTATTTTTTTTTTTTATGAAATAACTGATATGATATGACTGATGATCAATTTGATATGTTTGAATCATAAATTTGAAATTAATCATAAATAAAAAGTTTTTATTAATATTAAATATTTATTAATTTCTGTTTTCACCTAAGAAGATAATTAAAAATTAAATTATTTATTTTTGATTAATTATTAATTTATTATTTATTTATTTCTAGACTTTTAAAGATCTTTTTATTTTTAAGAAGTTTAAATTACCTTTTCGATTCGTGTTCCACGGTGTGTGTCCTCTGATTTTGTGCTGATTTTAGCGCTTTTGTAATTGGAAAAACGCTTCGTATATAGAATGAAATCAATCAAGTGTGGCAGGGAGCACAAGCACACTATCCTCAGCCTGCAGTTGGGAATTGCCACCCCCGCCTCATCGCCATTGTTACTCTATCTTCCGAATCTGTCGAAATTGAGGGAGGAAAAGGATACTTCATTTTTGTTATTTTTTATCTCTCTAGCCACAGTTGATTTCCTTCGCTGAGCAGGCTTTCGATTTGGCTTTCCTTCGATTTTTTTTCAGTTGTGGCGTCAGTGGCGCTAAATTAATTTGGCTGCTTTGTTCTTTATTCCGACCCACACACGCCGGTCAGTCCTTTTGTGCGCCTTCGAATGCTGTTATAAATATTAATGAACTCTGCTTCTAAAGCAGGCACCAGGGTAATTTATTGCCATAGTTTTTGAATGGGGCTCGGAGAAACCGAAAATTTTTGTGATGTGGGTAGATTTGTTGCGTTAATTGCCGCAAAAAGTTGTAATTACCGTTTGAAATATATTTCTCTGCTGTGGTGCGATGCCAATTCAAGTTTTTAACATTTTCCTTGCCCCGAACTTAGTTGAGACAACTACTTGGGCGCGAACCAAAAACTTTCCTTGTCTGGCTTAAGCATTTTTAATGATTGTGTGGGCCACAAAACATCCCATAAAGAACAATAAAACTATGCCAGTGCATAACAACTGGGCTCAGTTGTTTGTGTGCCGTGCACATGCAAAGGGAGTCGAAAATTGTCTTCAAATTGAAAGCGAAATGTGAGCGCATTTTAATAAAACATATGCGGTGCCCTCCGCCTGCAGACACTCCTGCGACAAAGGACACCCGAACTGTACCGCCTGTCGCTTGCCAATAACTCTTGCACTATCTTGAGCAGGGACGAGGAACTGAAAGATAGAAGGACTTGAGGGCAGGAGGACAGGAAGACCGACCTCATCGCTTGCTGGAAAAGTGCAGACAAAGCCGCAGTCACAGTTCGCTATTGCGGTTGAATTATGGGCGTGCCCGGCCAGAGGGCGCACTGCCACGCCCATTCCACACTCCACACTCCACTCCGGTGGGCGCACAAAATGTGCAAGCGACACAAAACATTTTGGGAATATGTAGCAGGCTTTTAGGCGGCCCAGCCGGAGGGCCCTAGCAAAGAAAAACAACATTTTGCGGCCAACATTAAGCTCAACAGAAGTGGGCAACTGGATGGGCCAACAACACAACAATGAACCGAAATGAAATGAACTAAAATAGAGTGGAATAGAATAACTTGGCCCAAATGCGACAAGAAAATTGTATTACAACAATGGAAAGCGATTGTGGTGAAAAGTACAATAAAATGTCGCTAAATTAGACATGAAGACAACCGCAGTTAAGGGGGCGAGGGAGCCGCAAGTGTCGTCTACGGAAATCAAGGGAAAGGAAGGGGGCAGTTCAAGTTTTGGGAGACTGGGCCTGAAGGGCTAAGTGGGAGGCTGGCCAACTAATTGAACTGTGGACGGAAGGATGATAAGTGCATGGCTTTTAGACCATGAGCATTATTAGAGTTAAAATATAAGTTAAGAACATTACTTAAGCCCAAAGTATAAAATATACTGCAAATATTGTTATGACAATGTTATATTATTTTTAAAAAATTTTAAGTGTCAATATAAAAATAAATGAGAATGAAATTTATTACTTAACTATTATTTTAGTTTAAAAATTAACTTATATTTAATTTATTTAAAACAAAACATATACATTACATTTTCTTTATAGATTTTCCCAATTTTATTTTATTAAAATCTAAAGCATCCAAAATTTATAATTCCAATATTTATTTTATTTTAGCAAGAAGTGTATTTTATCTGGTGTGTTCATGGATTCTATATTACATGGAGCATATGGCGCTGTAATAATTATTTAATTTTTTTTAGTTTCTCTAATACATTTTAATAAATTTATTATGATTTAATTAAGTACAATTTAAGCTAACAAGAAGACTTAGCTAAGATCTTCTCAATATTCCATTAGGAGCGTTGACATATTTACAATATTAAGCCTTATCAATATCTCAAAAGGATACTAGCACAGCTATTATTAAAACGCTTATTAAATTAAAGTGTTATTTGAGAACAACCAATCACCCAATACTTCCTCGTTTGAGATTACTCACTGTGGAAAATTAAAGCTAGAGTCACGTGCGCCATTCAAAAACAATTTAATGAGACAATTCGGACGAAAAGTAATATGCAATAGGGCGAAGGGAACGGAAGTGCCCGTCAGTTGTCTTAATAGGCCCAAGGAACGGAACTCTTTTCGCTCCAGGGCGGCCAACCCTCTCCTGTCGACCTGTAAAGTGTCCGGGGGGACTGAAATTATGCGATTATCGTGACATTAAGGCGAGAGAATAAAACCCACGCAAGCCGCTTAAAATGCTATCAAAGCTGTATTGGTCGAGAGCTTCCGTCTGGGTCGAGCTGCCGTTGCCCCCTATGCCCCTGAAATCCTCCAGCTATCCTGCTGAACTGACAACACAATGCTCAATGACGACGGAAAAGTCGCTGAGCCAGACGAGAAGGAGGCGACAGGACACGCTACTACCATCCTGCTCCTGCTCCTCCTCCGTCGACTCTAGTCTGAGACTCTCACTTCTGTACTTTGTGTGAAATAATTGCTAGGAATTTTCACGCGTATTTCCGCCATCGCCTTCCGCCGAGCTGAAGGCAGACTTCCTCGCCTGGGCACTAAAAATTTCACAGCAATTTTCAGCTCACCTGCGCGCAAAGTATTTCCACAGCTCGTTCCGTTCGTCGTTGCGATTTTAACAATTTTATTAAATTGAATTTATATCATTTACACGCTTGTCGACTTCAAGTCTGCCGTGGACCGGTGGCATCCACCTGCTCCTCCACCCACCCGACACCGTTTAATTTCGCGCTTTCGTTTTATGTGGCATTTCTGCTGGATGTACTCGCTTTTCTGTGCTGGGGTGAAAGGCAGACATTTTTTCATAGGCTTGCCGGGGCTTTTGGCAATTTTTGCTTTCATGATTATTGATGCGGGTGAAATTTAATTGGTCGCCTTGTGTCTGTCTGTCCCCCAGCGAGAGACCCCAGAAGCCCACGACCGCCGCCTTATTAGATAATATTTTTCCAGGCTAACGAGTTGCATTACATTAGACCACTTGAGTCGAGTAGAGGGCTAATGCCAATTTGCTGGGCTAGGAATTTCCTCCTGTGGAAAGCGGAAACAATTCTTTTGACCGCTTTGCCTGCTCTGTCTTCTTATCAAAAGTATTTCTAGCTCGGAAACTTTTTAAAGAGTTGCCACGCATGTCTGCGCCGAAAAATTTGTTTAAATAAAAGAAAAACTTTTCTTATTTCGCGCAAAGCTCCCACTCGACGAAAAAAGTGTGCAACAACAAACAAATAAGCAGCAAAGAAAACTTCGACGCCGATACAATTTCGTAAAATGTCGAAAACTGTGATTGCTAACTCCCTCCTGCTCCTTTTGGCTTTTCAGCCGCCTTTTTCGCTTCTCTCGAGTAACGCAAACTGCTTCGGCGCCCAACTTTGAGTCAAATGTAAATACTTTTCCTGGCAAATATTATCACAATTCCACGCGGCTGCTGCCAGAGACACTGAATAAACTGTTGGCTGGGGTCGTCGCAGCCGAAAAGTAAGCAGCAGGAAATATCCTGCAATTGCAATCAGAGTGGTGGAGGCAGCTCGCAGGAGCGGGTTAAATAATCGTTCATATATTCGATAAGCTGTGCCATCGATGAGGTCCCAAATTGAGCTGTTATACCAGGATTAAAGCAAACCCATATCCCATTTCCATGCACAATTAGCCAGCGTAATGTGACGGACAAATTAGCCAAAGTCCCCTCACAGCTTGCCATCCTTGCAACCCTTGGAGGCGCATAAAAATTCATGTCCTCGAATATTGCGCATACGCCGCGTGGCGCATCCCTGCATGGCGATAAACTTCAAGTGCCCTGCAATGGACGACCACATGGCCATCGTTTGGACGGGCAATGACTAGAACATGGCTCGCCGCATCCGCATGCCCATCGATTGGCCATGCGATGGGGTTAAGGATTCGGGGCTCGGGGTCCTCGGATTCGGAAGGGCTGTCAGAGGCAACGCTCGGCCATATTAATCTGGTTAATGATGAAACTGAATCAGCGTTTTCAACGAGCCACTGCACAATGAAGTGCTTGGTCCTGCTGCTGCTGCTGTTCCTGGTCCTCCGATCCTGGCCGCGTTGCTGTGTCGCATAAATGGCCCAGCCTGCAAATAAATTAGCTGCGGCTTTCTCTCGACTCCCGACCACTGGCCATAAAGTTGCCATTCTCGGGGATTTTTTTTCTGTTGTTCACTTGAATTTAAGGCAACTTTATCTCGCCGGGCAGTTGAGTTTTCGGTTGCATATTTTTTATTGCAACCCGTATGTCCTTGCGATTTAATTAATCATTGCCTTAGTTGGATAACCTTGTAAGCTTTTAAAGCCATGTCCTCGCTTAAAGTTCCCCTATGCCTCATTGCCACGCAGTGTCCGAAAAATTGCTCAATTATTCAAACGAATTTCACGCATTTAATTGTGTAAATTTAGCCAGGCATGACAGGCTCTACCCCCAGGACTCGAGGACTGCGGACCATGTCCGTGCCTGATGTCCGAATGGGGCCTGATGTGCGTCGGCTAACGGTACGTAACGTCATAATCACCCCGAAGCGCACGTAATTGGCCAATCAATTGTGTCATTGTTCGCATTTATTACGCGGCCTTTCGGTCTCTGACTCTGACTCTTGGTCTGTCTGGGCCTCGGCCCGCCGTGATTTATGTGGGAGGTTTGGGGGGCCAACTCTGGACCATCCAAGTGTTAGGCCTACCAGCGGAGAGGGTAAATTAAGGAAAGAAAAGAAAAGCGAGACTGCAGCCAAAGCAAATGAGTTCCTGCGACAGCAGTTTCCATGCACTTTTTGTTTCGCTCTGTTGTGGTCTTGTTTTTTCGCCTCTTTTCCCTGTTTTCAGCTGTAACTTTTTAACAAATGCACAAAACGAATGACAACTTCCGGTTCCGGTAGGGGGAAACTAGGGAGTTTATAGAGGGGGTGTTGGTTCTACGGCCGGCTGTCACTGCGAAAAATTACATGCCTTGCGCAAAAGTTTTGCCTCTTCATTATTCTAACATCAAGTCGACACGAGTTGCGGTTTTTGCAATTTTTCTTCAACTTCCCCGCCCACGTCGCCGCATTCTTCTCCAAGGAATTTTGTGCACAGTCAGACAAAGTGTGAAGCGAGGCACAAAAGTTCTTCTTGGGCTCCCGCTTCTTGGGGCGCACATGCTGCCAACTCGGAGACAGCCAACTCAGACACCCAGTGAAGGGGAACTCTGGGAGATGTGGACCCGGGCAGGGCGCTGTGCGGAAATTATACGCTGCATTTTAATCACAATTCAAATCAACGGAATCATCGTCTTTATTCCGAGCAGCAGGCGTCTCTGCTTGGCAATCCATTCAGCGCTTCTCCTACGTGTATACACACAGAAAAAAATGGTCAAAAGATCAGATTGATATGTGCTGGTCAATTTTATATTTTTTTAAAGATCAAGTTATTTACATATATCATTTTGATAGAAAAAGAGATATGTTTATCTTAATTTACATTATTTGTAAAAAAAAATACTACATTTGGTATTTTAGCTGATATGATAAAATATCATGTTGATAAGTTCGAATCATTAATTTGACATAAATCATATCGGCTTTTTAGTGATATTAAATAAAGTAAAACTTACCCTATTTCATATTGATATTTTTTCTGTGTACAGACAAAAAAAAACACGCTGGTATCAAATCGATCGCATAGTAAATTTATGGTATTTATACGCATATCGTTTTCACCATGCAATTACCTATTTCTCTCTCTTGAGTGGAAGCAAGAATATCGGATTCTCTCAATTCGAAATAGAGCGGGAGAGCGCTAAACGTTACATGAGTGAAAGGGAGAATGACACATTCGAAATTAGAACTGGCCTACTAAGAATATGTTGTTTACGTTACGAGCATATCAAGTCAAAATTGATACCACGTTTCATATCAAGTTTGTTTTCGGTGTAGGAATGTGTTCAAGTGGTTGAAAGGGGGGCTTGGGACTGGTGACAATTATTCGGAGTCCTCCACTTGGTTCAGCATTAACTCTCCGCCGTTAAAGTTAGTAGTAGATCAGGTCAATGTACAACACGAAATTAACTACCTAAATGACCCTAATTTGCACAAAGAATTTCAGTGCATTTCGTGTAGCTCTTCCGAATCATTTACAATTATCCATGTTGTTCCGAATCCTTCGCGCGTAAACATTTGCAAATAAAATTGAGCATACAATTGCCCCATTGTTGTGTTGGGAAATTGAGTAAATATTAATTAATGGCCGTAAAATCGGTGACTATCAGTTATAAACTGCCGTTTTAAGAAACTCCATAGTTCAAAGATCACGCGCACCTTTGGCCCGATGGGAAAACTTTTGCCCGACATATTGTCGGGTGATTTATTAATGTGTAAGCCAATGCAATTTGCCAGCCTTTGACAGATGGCGATAAGCGCCAGGCAAGAGCACCAAAAAAAAAAACGGCAGGGAAAATGGAAACTGTCAGAATGAGGCAAAATCAATGACAGTTGCAATTCGGAAAAGTTCGCCGGTCCCAAAAGCGAAGCAGACGGAAAACCGAGTCGCCTCGATCGTATCGTATGCGGCAATTAGCATTTTGTGGCAATGTTGCAACAATAATTTAACGAGCCAGCAGGAGTCGTTCCAGAGAAAATTCGCAAAGAAAGAAAAAAAAAACGCGAGGTCCTTGGGCGAAGGATAGGAGAAGGCAGAGAAAAAAAATTATTTGATTATCCTGCGGCCATGCGCTGTCACAATTTTGCAGACTGCCCGCCGAGCGTGTCGGCCGAGTCCGCGTGTCCTGGTGTCCCGTAGTCCCTGTGTCCTGGTGTCCTGCAGCAGCACCATGAAAGTGCCACATCAGCGAAAGTCTGTTAACTTCCGGTTTATGGTTGCAGCAGCTTATGGAGTCATTTCCGCCTGCTCCGCCCACAGCTCCTCGGCTCCCATTCATTCGGCTCAGCCGGCAGGACACGGTAGCCAGCTGGCGGTGCCCGCAGACCATTCTATTAAATCATCATTTCACTCTGGGTACTCCTCCTCCTCCTTTCCCCCATCGCACATCCTTCGGCGCACTGCGCTTGCGGTAATTTCTTTCTCCATTTTTTTTTTTGGGTTGCAAGTGCTTCCTTTAGATTTATAATTAAGATTTGGTTAGCAGCAAATAGCGGCTCTTTTTGAATTTATGCTGCCTTGTCGGGCAGGCAACTGCAGCTGCCCGTTAAGCGGTAATTTATCATATTTTTAGCGTCAGTCTCTAACAAATTATATGGGCAGTGGATGGTGGATGGTGGATGGTCGTTGGGTGGGTAAACTTCTGAACAATTCTGCAATTTAATTACGCCGAGAGGCTTGCCTTGGTTCTCAGGAGCCACCTGAGTGGATCTGCAGTTTAATTAGCGGGGCATGGACTCTTGCTCGATATCGAAGAATCGCGATGAGGTGTTTGGCAAATGGGAAACTGATGAGGTTTTAATGGCTGCATTGCAAACCGAGTTCGAGTTATAACGAGTTCAGACAGTTGTATTGCGACTCATAGCGCACAATGTTGGTGATCCGCAGAGTTCTTCTCTTGGGGCTGATTCTCTGTTTGATCTGCAGATTTCTGGCAGAGAAAAAGGTGAGATCTGGCACACTTAAGCTTACCTTAAACCCTTACTAACCTCCCTTCACAGTCCCTGAACTTCTTGCTCTTTCGGAAGATTGTCACCGACTACAACAGCAAGTACATTTCGCTGTATGAGGCAGCCATCAGTAGGGACTTCACTACGATCAACTTTACCCTGAACTTTGCGCGCAACATCACGGCGGACATTTGGCTGAGGGCCACTATAGGTCAAAGGGTCTCCAAGGACTCCTATAGGGACGTCTTCACCTACAACGTGAATCTGTGCCAGGTGATGGGCAGGGGCAAGGGCAACAACCTGATCAATTTCTGGCTGAACAACGTTCTCAGGCAGTCCAATATGCCGCGCAGCTGTCCCCTCATGGAGGTACTCTATACTTTCTACTAGGATTATAATGATTAACATTGAATGCCCCTTTTCCAGGGCAACTATTACATGTGCAATATTCGTTCGGAGAAGGAGACTATTCCGCGATTCATTCGCTCGGGCAGTTTCCGTATAGACTCAAATGTTTATGTGCGGGACTGGCAGAGCGTCAATTTGACAGAAACAATTTTCTATGTGGAGATCAAAATGAAGTGAATGGGGCTACCCTCGGTCGTTTGGAGGCCAGCGCAACTGGTCACATTAAAAAGCAATGAATCATTGAAGAGCTCAAATCTCCAATGGCTAACACAATTTCTCACTTCCAATCGAGTAAATCGTTGCACGTGCATTTCGCATAAATAAATTAATGAGTCCTCCAACAAGGACACGGATACGGATACGGAGACCGGAACGTGGCTGGCCGCGCTGCAAGCTGCGATTTATACGAGTGCGCAATCTAAGCGCAAAATAATTTAAACACTGTCAATAATAGTTTGGGGACAAAGTATTTTTCCATCGACAAGTTTGCCCTCGTCCTGCGTTCTGCGTCCTTCGACCAGCTCCTCTCGACACGTTCGCACGAGCTCCCAAGGATGCCACGGGTATTTTTTTCTCGTTTTCTCGTCGTATTTGCCATCAATTGCACTTCCGCCGCTGGAGAGAGAGCAATTTCTTGTATTTTGTCCCGGAACCTGGCGAAGAACAAACGGCAGAGCAGAAACAAATGCAGGGGGAAGTGCAGGAAGGATAGCCGAAGAAGTGGCGTCGTGTACTCAAGGAAATTGCCATCATTATACTTGTCGCAGTTGCCGAGCTTTGTGTTAAATAACGTTTAATGTTTGTTTGCCATGAAATTGATTTACAAAGGGGGGGGCATTGCATTGGCCACCCAAGAGCCAACCGACTTATAAGCTTTGCCCCAACCCCCATTGGTTTTCTATAAATTAAATCATCTGCCAGCCATTCTTTGGCTTATTTTGAAAGGCCTCCAATTACATGGCTGGATGGGCGGTTGAACTAATTAGGCAAAGCTCACCTGACTTTCACTCGTTCTCCGGTCCACACTCATTAGTCATCAGACATGCCTGCCGGCGTTGTCAGGACCAGGATGTGTGTCGAATGTGGGTGAAGTCTATCGAAGGGGGCGCAATCATCGCCGCACAACCTATAATTATACCAGCGGGACTCCGAACAAATTGGCGAGCATGAGAAGGGCCTGGGGCAAATCGCAAATCACTTTGGATGCGCCGGTGTGTAAAAGCACATTATGACTGGACCGCCAGGGAAGAAGGACTGAGAAATACTGAAGGCATCGGGCGGCAATTAGGTGGCAATAAAGTTAAACGCTCCCAACATCGAGTCACATGCTGGCAGTCGGTGTCTAATGTATCCTTTATCCCCAGTTTGCTTTACAATTTTTTTTGCTGCATGCGACATCTGCGATCCCCCCTTCTGACACTAAGGACACTCGAGCCAAATTGAATGCTCCAATGTCTTCTCCTTCTGCTGCAATGATAATCAACGCAAACGCTGTGCCGTGCAACATGTTGCAGCCTTGTTCAGGATATTATTATTTCTCGCCATTAAATTGCTGCCATCATCCGCTGCAGACGCTCCCTGAACAGTGAGAAAAAAGCAGCGGCAACGATTCGATTATCGTTGCGTGAGTGCGGAAGTTGTTAACATCATCATTGCATCGAGTACACAGCCCGACAAAGTTGCAGTTTCTTTTTTCTGCTAGCTTGGTTTGATTAATGCAGACTCCTTTAAGAGTAACTTTTTACATCATTAGTTCTTGAATTTGCGACAAATTGGCTGATTGGACATGGATTATCGGAGGCCTTACACCGGAAACATTTACTTACAAAAATCTTTTGTAGTACATAATATTTTTTACAGCTTAATATCATTAAAATTTGTTCTTAAATACACAAATTATTATTTAAATAAATTTAAATCCAAATTAAATAACATCATCATCTTCAAATTGGCTAGCTCTCTTGAAAAAACTTCACATATCATAATTGGATCGAAATTTTGTAACCATAACCATCATATTTACAGGTGACAGAAACCTTTTTCAACCGAATTCCGAAGAGATCACTGCTACACTCGCGATTAAATAGTACTTTCATAGCTTTAATAGAAATTCCTTTACTCGTACACAGAAAGAAGAATTGGGAACATTCGTTTTTAAGAAACGTGGAAAAGAGGTTTACAATATCAGAACCAAGTGGGCAGAAAGAAATTTTCTCCAAAACGAACGTGCACCGATCTTCCAGCTATTTCTTTATCTTTGCTATACTTTATTCACATTGCCTAATGAGCAGACAGCCCTTGACTGAATTCAGATGATCTAGTTGGAAAGGATCGCGTCGATTGTCAGACTCAAGGCCTCTTCAAAGGACTTAGTGTTGTATCTACCGTAGAAAAAGGTGAGCTTGCCGCGATACTCGCCGGGAATGAGGAACTTGTGGGTCATGGAACTGCCCATGCGCCACTGGTGCATGTAGTAGTGACCCACCTCCACTGGGCAGTTGTACATGAAGTTGCTGTTCTTGCTCATGTCCTTGAACCAGCTCTTAAACAGACTGTTCTTCACACTCGATGTTACGGCGCAGACGTCGGTCTTTTGGTTGAACATGGACTGAAAGTTCTTCGCGTTGGCCAGACGCAGCAGAATGTCGACGTGGGCCTTGAAGCCCCTCTGAATGGGTCTGTTGAGAACCATGTCCATATTCATCAAGTTGTTCACTATGGTCATCGAGTAGTTTTGAAAATACTTGGGATTGAAGCTGCAGTTGCCGGTGAGAAACTGAACACTGCGCTCCTGAAAGAAGGCCAAGCTGGAGAATTTCCATTTGGGGTCGGAAAATGACTTACCCCCACGACGAGATCGATGTGAAAAACAAATTGAATAAGAACGGAGCAAACGAGCAGTTTCCACATTTCAGGGCCCACGATGAAACGCAAATGAAAGCCCTCAAAATCAATTACAAATCACGGCCACGAGTATGGTGTGTTTATTTCCAAGCCATTAGCCATCGGAATCAGTGCATCAGATATGTATGACAGCATCGGCCGTGCAGCTCATTATGAAGTCCTCGTCTTTGCCCTTGTACTTGCCAAAAAAGTTGTAGGTCTCCAATCGGTACGATCCACTCGTTATGAACGGCGGCACCAGGCCCTCTCCGAACTGCCAGCCCCTCAGGTAGTAGTGGCTCGCATTCAGGGGACACTGCCGCAGGAAGTTGCCGTACTTGAGCAGGTTCTTGTACCATTTCTTGAACAGATTGATCTTGGCCGCGTTCACGATGTTGCATACGTCGACATTGGTCGAGAAGAGGCTCTGGAAGCTTTTCGAGTTGCCCACGCGAGTTCTAAAGTCCAGCCTTGCCCTCCAGCCCCTGAGCAGTGGCTTCCGCAGGTACATGTCCAGGAAGATCTTGTCGTTGCGAATGGTGAATGTGAAGTTTTCAAAATATTCCCGGTTGAACCTGCTCTCACCGGCTATGAACTTGATGCTGCGTTCCTAGGAGGGGCATGTTTGGAAGTTGGAGTGACCACCAATCGCAGACTACTTACCGCCCTGATGGTTAAGAGAAATACGGCCAGACACAACTGTATCTCCAGCCTCACTAGCTGCAAGATCCACATAGGCCGAGCCATCGCCGATCACAAAAACAATAGAACTGTTTCAATAAACGTTTTTGTTTGAGCAAAATATATTCATTATCCAGCTTATTGGAGCCTGACTATCCAATCATACGGGCCACAATCGTTCATCGCCCAAACTTCCCGAAAGCTTTAGTTCAGCACGGCCTCCACATTGCATTCCAGCAGGGGACTCTGCTTTTTGAACCTGCCGTAGAAGAACGATCCGCCGATTCGGTAGTCACCCAGGTACAGGAAGGAGGGCACAAAGTTGGCGTCCAGGGTCCAGCCGTGCAGGTAATAGTAACCCCCTTGGATGGGGCAGCTAGTGGCAAAGTTACCCACCTTCAGCATGGAGGTGAACCACCGCCGATAGAGCGACTCCTGGGCGCCCTTGATGAGGGCGCAGTAGTTCATGTCGTGCTGGTAGACACTCTGGTACGGTTTGCCCTTGGACAGGCGGAACTCGAAGCTCAGGTGCGCCTTCAGGCCCTGCCGCAAAGTGGTGACCAATATCATGTCCATCATCACCTTGGTTTTGATTATTTGGATGGTAAAGTTGGAGAACACCGATCTGTTGTAGGTACAGTCGCCGGCTTTGAAAGTCATTCTGGGGGCCTAATGAGCAGATTCTCAACACAGCCTTTTGGCGGAGGGACCTCGCAGACTTACCACGCATTGCCCGATGAAGGCAGTTCCCACAATCCAACCCAGAACAATCGGTACAAGCTTAGCGGGAAACATCGCCGGATGATGTCAGCTCGAACATTGCCGCTAACTACCGATTTTTGTATATAGCAATTAGAGCCATTTAATGGGCTTGTTGTTCGGTTCAAGTTGCGTGATAGATTGATTAATCGGTCAAACAGTTGAATGATATAATTACACTCGCACCAATCAGGCTAAACCCGCAGCTATTTCTTATGCATTGTTGCCTCCACCAGGCACTGGACAAGAAAGAGCTGCTTCTTGGTGCGATACTTGCCGTAGTAGACAAAGGCCCTCAGGCGGTAGTCGCCACTCAGCAGGTAGGATGGCACCAGACCCATGTCCACGTGCCAGCCCTTAATGTAATAGTGCCCCCCCGACACCGGGCAGTTCTCCATGAAGTTGCTGTTCTTGGACATGCTCTTGACCCAGCGCCGGAACAGCGAGTCCTTAAGGGTCGAGAGCAGCTCACAGTAGTCGGTATCGGTCTGAACCAGGGTCTGGAATTTCTTGGCATTGCTGAGACGAAGCTGCACATCGACGTGACCTCGGAAGCCGGCCTTGAGGGCCTGTAGCAACTCAATGTCCGCGGATATCGTGTTGTTCACAAACGTGACGTTCAGGATGCTAAAGAACTTGGGGTTCTTCTCGCACTGAACGTGACTTAGGCTCAACGAGCTGGGCTGCCGGGTGCAGAGTGGATTAGATCTCGTATCGCTTCTCTGTAAACTTGGTCTTACCTCTGCCAGCGAGAAGAGTACTCCGATAAGGATTAACGCCACTCTCCACATTTGTACTTCCGATCGCAGGTCTGAGTGCAACGGAGGTCTGCTCTCTACGACGGTCTTGTTATTCGATTGCACACCGCTGTACCTGCTAATTGGTTTTAAATTACCTCGAAATGGCGCATTGTGGAAACGCCTATTTTTAGAACTTGCTACTTATTTTCGCTTTATTTATAATCGCGCGAATCAATTGGCTGTATCCCGCTGGGGGGCACTTATGATGCTTTCAGCAAAGCATAGACGTCCAAGTCGAGAAAGAAGTCCTCCTGCTTTGACTTGTGTTTGCCGTAGAAGAAGTGAGCTGTGATGCAGTAGTCACCGGGCAGCAAGTAGTGCGGAACCAACTGCGAGTCCAGCTTCCAGTCATGCAGAAAGTAGTGACCCGCTGGCACGGGGCAGTTGACCATAAAGTTGCCGTGCTTCAGCATACTGTCGAACCAGCTCTTGAAGATGTTTGTTCTCACCGAGGAAACCACGCCGCAGGTGTCCAGGATGTGGGCGAAGAGGCGCTGGTAGCTTCGGCCCTTGTCGAGGCTGATCTGGGTGTCGATGAGGACCTTGAGGCCGCGATGGATCGTCTTGGAGGTTGTCATGTCCATGAACAAGGTGTTGTTTTTAATTTCCAGTGTGAAGTTTTCAAAATACTCCTTACTGAATTTGCACTTTCCTGTCTGAAAAATAAGCGACGACTTTATCGCAAATATATAAGAATTATTAAAAAATTAATATTTTTAATTATGGTATTAATAACTTACTGCATTTGTGATTCCAAGCAGGTGGCAAAAAAACAAAAGGGCCACAGTGAACACTTTCAACATTTCCATGCCGATGTCGAGCGTATAATGATGTTTAAACTAACTTTCCATCCAGCCACCAGCCAGACTAAACTAATTTTAATTGATGGCAACATGTAAAATTACTTTATTTCTATTTCAAAAGCACAGCCCACAATGAAATCTTTGATTCTATCGTTATTCCTCAATTGGTTCATCTCGAACCTCACTCGGTACTTGCCTGCATACAGAAACTTAGGAATAAAAAGCGTGTCATAATTGTAGTTCCTCAGGTAGTATAGGTTTGGTTCGACCGGGCAATACTCTTTAAAGTTCCCCGCCTCGAAAAAGGTTGCAAACCATCTCTTGAACATGTTGTGCCTCCTCTGTGCCAGCAAGTTGCACATATCCAACTTGTATTGGAAAATTTTCTGATACTTTTTTGAGTTTTTCATGCTAATCAGGAACTCTATGTCCATTATCACACCCGAAACCAGATTCTTTAATAAGTAGAATTCCAGATTCACTCGAGAGTTTTTTAGCAACATCGTTAGATTAGAAATATAGGTTCGGTTATAGTTTCCACACTGACTTTCTATCATTAGGACTTTATCCATCTGAAAGCGTTTTGAAGTAAGTCTTAATGAATGGTGACTGATTTCGAACTTGAAAATACCTACCACGGTAGTGGGCATGGTCAAAAAGCACATAACTACTGCCAAAATACCAAAGCCTTTCATTTATATTTCAAAAAATTGAAACTGGTGGAGGGCCAAATATTTACTAAGGTCGAAATAAAAAACATTGGGATTTAAATGTTGGCTTTTTAACAGCACCGTTTAATATGATTGGCGAAAACATATTTAAACGGCAATTTAAGAACGCTTATTTTGTTTATTATACTCGATGATACAGGTTAGCATTTTTAATAAAAAACGAAAACTAAATAGATTATTATCGTATTTTTATTTTTTCCGTTGGAATCAATTTTTAAAAAATAATTTAGAAATTGTTGATATCTGATATCTGTTCTAGAAGGGGAATTATTTGAAATGATCATGTTAATGACAGTTGTTCATCAGTGCATGGAGAATCAAATACTTAACGAGATCAAGTGAGCAATCTGCACATTAACCGAATAGTGTTGGAATCATTACTTATTTGGGTAAGCCGAACTGGTTTTGTAATTAGTCTCTTGCGGCCAGCGAATCGAAATGAGTTCACATACTTTTTACCAAATACTGGTTTTACTGTGGTTGCTGTCTTTGCAGAAGTTGTTGGCCATAGTGGGTAACTTGCTATTCCCTAGCCTATTTTGTAATACAAATACTTCCCTAGAAATCAATGGAACTGCTGAGCCAGAGATGCCACCATAACACGATTTACATCGAAGACTTTAACATATCCTGCGTTGAGAATCGCATTTCCTGTGAGCTGCAAACGAAAGTCAAAATCCCAGCTGGTGTAAAGTTTCACATAGATCTTGAAAGGGGTCTGAGCAGCAGTGGAGCTTTCAATACGTTTATCAAGTACGATATCGACTACTGCAGGCTTATCGGCTCCAATCGAAACAATCTGTTCAAGCGATGGGTTCTTAGTCTGGATAAGCATGGACAGCTTCCGAGTCGCTGTCCCTGGCCGGTTGGTCAGTACTATGTCAGGGATTGGCAGTTGAGTGCTGACCTCATACCGCAGTTCGTTGTCCCTGGTCATTATAAGAGCAAAGTTATGAGTTACCTTGGCAGCATTGGCACCAAATCGTTTGTCCTTCTGATCGATTGTGAGGTTATTTCGAAACTGATTTGATTGAACAATTTTTAACTATCTCAGTTCTTGTCTACCTACTTTAATTCAGCCAAGAAAGGTAAGCCAGGAAACTTATCTTTAGTTTGATGTTCTTTTGATCGATTGTGAGGTTATTTCGAAACTGATTTGATTGAAAAATTTAATAAAAATACAAATCTATCGTATACAGAGATCTCAGTTCTTATTTACCTTCCTCAGTTTAACCTAGAAACGTTAGCCAGACAACTTATCTTTAATGCGATGACTTAGACTCTCACATTTCATTTCTTGCCTTAAAGCCTTTAATCCCTCGGTTGCTCAGGCAGCAAACGTATCCACAGTCTTAGGCTCCTGCGAGCATTCAACAAGGCAGTCAGTCATTCGTGGCGCTCATCCTAGATGCAGTCAACGTGTCTATGTTTACCCAGCGTAGAGCCCGAACCCCGAGCTCCCCAATGCCGCATTTATGTGCACGAACCACTGCAGAAAACAATTGCACGTAATTCTGCTTACGCCGTTACATTGCAACAATGCACGGCGAAAAAAAGGCAGGCAAAAAAACCGAGCTGCCTAGCCATTTGTTGGCGTTTTCTGTTTTTCTGTTTTTTTTTTCAGTTTTTCTGAATTTTTTCCCCCTTTGCCTTCCTGCGGTTGCGACAGTCTGATGGCCAGACGGAGTGACAGACCGACAGATGGATGGGCAGTCCGCCGGTGGGGCGGGGGGTGATGGTGGTGGGGTTGTCAGACGTCGACCTATGCGCTTAATCAGAATCGGGTCTGTCGAAACTAAGGCGCCATTTACCATTGTCCAACGATGTCTGTGCCTACTTCCTGGGTCCTGGTGTTGGCCAAATAAATGTCTTGCCCTCGCTCTTCTGCGCTCCTTTTGTCTTCTGTTTGTCCCTCGTTCTGCTTTCACTCCGTGACTAACTGCCTTTCCCCATTTCCGTCTGCCGTTTCGGCCTCGGTCTCCGCCTGCATATTGCATTTATTTACATAGGCCCGGCCTGACTTTTGATTTTAAGCTCTTTGGCTCTTCTAACTCAATTCCCTCTCGGGGGCTTTAGTCCTTGCAGCTGTCATGGCGCCAGTGTACCAGGTACCAGTGTTTGTGCGGCTGTGATTGTGGCTGTGTGCCGCCCTATGTATTTACGGATGCAGTTACGTGCCCTGCCTGCTGCGGGCTGTGCAAATAGGACACTTGCCCATTCTGTAGGTCGCCAGGATGCAGACACGGGCCCGTGACCATCGCTGCAGTCCCTATGTGTGACTTTTGCTTCTTGAGCCATCCGGATTATGTGGGCTGCTGCCTTAAGAGCAGCTCGTTCTTTAATGCTTACAATATACTCGGTAGATTTACCCTAATGACATGCTTTGGATTAATGATCGTTTCTAGTGGTTGTGAAAGCATGTGGTTTCTATAAGACTGAAGCGATTCAAACCTAGGAAGTGAAATTGCCTTCGTTTGGTATAAGAAGAGAGAATCTAAGTAGAATAACATGTTTTGAGTCGTCTTTTAAAATAAAAATCATAAAATAATTGTACTGTACTCACAGTAGGGTTGTTAAAACATCGATAGCGGAAACTATCGCTGATTTTGGCTATCGATGATTTTTGCTATCGATGGTGGTCACTATCGATATTATCGACAGTATCAAAAATTAAAGAGAATAAATATTACATGCAAAATGGAATTATTTTCTGAGCGTTAGTAAATAAATTGCAAAACTATCGATAGTATCGATAGTGCTATCGACTTTTTTAACAACCCTAACTCACACACACTTCCTAAATGCATCATAATAGTAACTATTCCACATAGGATAGGAATCTCACCTCCAAACTCTTTTGTTTCTGCCAGTCTAGGCATATGACCCCATAGCTATAGCCGCCACCATTCCTTGGTTCAAACTGATTGCCCTCAGACCTCCCCATTCGACTAGGAAAAACTATAGAAAATGCCTCGTCAACGATTTCAACCACATTGCTCTGATTTAGACCGACAACAACGTCTCCATCTTTCTGCCTGCTTCCTTGCCACTCCAATTGAAAACGGCAATCAAAAGTGCAACGGAGGAAGACAATTTTCACACTTGGCATGAAAGAAATATATTTTGCTTGGCAAATATGCTGACCTGACCCCTCCAGAGCAAACAAGCTGGCAGTGCAGTGGCACTCGTGCGAGTCGCTCGAAGGAAAACGTCATCATAAATGGCCAGAAAGGGACTCCAAAGACGGCAGGAGCAGCAATCAGAGGCGCCTGGAAATATGCAAGGCGAAAAATCAACACAGCACAACGATGGGAACGAGACCCCAATTACCCTCGTTTTGCAGTGTGAATGGGAAAAGGAGTGAAAAGCTGGAAAAATCCCTGCATATTTACAGGCGTTGGCATGAAAATTTGTCACCTAGCAGAGCAAACACCTCCGAATCGAAGCCCGGAGCCCGAATGCAGTGCCTGAGTGTGAGTGTGGGTTCTCGTGTAATTGAGCCTACAGATATGCAACCAACGAGTATCCCAGTAATCGACACTTGGGCGCGGCAAACAGGACTTCGAACCCGAGCCCCCTTCGATTTCCCTGCGCGCTGCGTTTGCGCCTACTGGCATGCAATTGTAGGGGCAAGAGTGCAGCGCCCGCCTGGAAATGTGCAACGTCCTGATTGGCCGACGCTCGCCATGCTCATAAAGTTTTCAGTAGCCATTCGGATTGGTCCGAGGACCCGGTTAAGGGCAGCTCCCAGTGCGCATGGGCGGCGAGAGAGAGTGGAGCAGGACGTGCTCAGCAAATAGAAGGTGCGCCCCACAGTATGCAATGGCATTTTATTTTTATCCTTCCTCTTTCGAGGGTTGTGCGAGTGTGTGTGTTTGCTTGTGTGTGTGAGTGTGTCGGGGCGATTAAAGCTCCGTGCGTGGTGAAAATGGACGGGGAACAGCTCTCGAGTGGTGGTGGTTTCTATACTCACGCGTTCTCTTGCAAGCGTATGTGTGAACTAATTGCATTGGAATGTTTTTGTCTCGCCGCCCTCGATATTGTTGTTATTATTACTGGGTGTCTGTCTTTGCATTCGGGTTTCGAGTGTTTGACATTGATTGCATTTGCAATTTGTATCATTGGGGCAGCATGAATTATTTGGCAATTCATGGAATGCCAAAGCTTAAAAGTAGCCTTTTAATGGAACATTTTGGCATTTAACATAATTAGTATCAATCGCTTATTCAATGTATTTCATCCAGCTATTTCTCTGTTGCTTTGGTTAGTGTCATTGTGACACTTAAATTCAATTAAACCTACTTTGCCTTCATTTTATTGTTCCAACCCCAAGTAATACCCTTGGGCAAAGCTTTTGTGTAGACTTCGCTATCCGTCTCTCTCTTGTACTGCCATTTGTCTCATTCTCTATCCCACTTTCGTATTACTCCCATAAAGTCTACACACAGTCTAGTTAAATTCGCCGTGATTTTAAGAAAAAGGAAAGCTTTTATACATTGCGAATAAATCTCTATAAAATAAAAACACCTCTTAACGAGGTAAAAACTAGTGACGATCGCACCTTCAACATGATATCAACATTTGTGACGAAAAATGATTACACTCCTCATCAAATACACTTTCTAAAATTTGTTCATTCATTCTTCACTCATTCATTCTTCACAGGCATTTTCTATTGCAGCGTGCCCAATGAAAAATTTTAGAAAGTGTATTTTATGACGAGTGTAGCCGAAATTCAGCATTGACATTGCGCGATAAAGATGCTTGGTATGATTATGTATTGGTATAATTAGAATTCCAAAAAATGAAAGGAAATTAAAGAACTAATGGCTTTCTTATCAACTAATTAATCGGTTATTGTAGATGGTGACCTCGATCTGCCTGCCGAATTTTCCACTGCCCTCTCCGCGAGCTGTTTGAGCAATCGGTGTTCCTGCAAGCATCGGTGTGTCTTGGCCTTGGATTTGTCGTTACTCCTTGTCCAGCACATCCAGCACTTGAAAGGATCCGTTGTCCACTCGATCCCGTTGGCATCGGTGTGTTTAACTCGTTCGGCAGAACGTTTGGTTTGAATTAGACTCACCATATGCGTACGGGCGGGCTCCTGCAGCATAGTATGGTCCATGACCATGGGCAGCGTATTGTGGTGCATGATCGTATAGCTGGGCTCCATTACCATATAGGTGGGGTCCATATTCCACGTATTCCGGACCCCGACGCCGGTGTTTTGCCCGACGAGCTGATGTCGGAGAAGACGAGGACAAGGATCGCCGTCGTCTCCTGACGCCCCTTCCATACTTTACGCTTTAAGCTTACGCTTCTTTACAAACACAGCCAAAGATCAAATTATCTATTCTTTGGGCCGCGAAGAAGTTCATCGGAATTCACCCGCTAATTCTAGTATTTTATTTTTGTATATTTCCTTACCATTTCCTTAGCTCATCTGAGTACAGCAGTGAAAAAAGGCTTTAGGCTTTAGCTACCTACATATTTGCCTCTAGCTTACTCCTATGCTTATCTAGAACTTTTCGCCGTACTGAATACTAGGCTTTCCCAATAAAAAATCCCGAAACGCCAAGAACAAAAATCATCGTAACGCGTGAAAAATACTAACTGTAAATACTGAAAGGCAAACGTAATAAAAGGGTTTTTCATTTACAGCTTCGCCCGGAGTCTTTGAGACTTTTATTACGAGCTCTTCCAAGCAAGTGAGTTTGCAAGGTAGAAATATAGGTTTTAGATAGGTTGTAACGTTAAAGGCATTATGTCAATCTATAGGTATTGACGAAACAAATACATTTAGTTTAAATTTGTAATCTAGCATCCGACGGTACATTAGGATGACTTTATGCATCCTAATAAATTTATTGACCCGGTTTCCGTATTCAACACATCCTTCGACAAAAAAAAAGACAAACGCGACAAAAGAGAATTATATCTATAAGCCATATTCGTCATTGTCTACTTCATCCTCCTCTGTGGATAAGAATTTCATAACATTTCATAAAGGGTGAATGTTTTTTAAAGTCCCTCCGGGAATCGCAATTATTTTTTTTTATTTCTATTATTTATAAATTCTGGGTTTTAAAGAGCATAAGTCTGATGGAATTTGTCCAACTTGTTTTCATTATTTAATAAACTTTTCCTGTCCCTGGCTTTATCAGTGCATATTTCTTTCAATAAGCTATCCGTTTTATCCACTCCTTCTGTGTTTGTGAACAAATCATTTCTCAACGCATGCTAGGTATTAATTATACCCGTTACTCGTAGAGTAAAAGGGTATATTGTATTCGTGCAAAAGTATGAACAGGTAGATGGAAGCGTTTCCGACCCTATATATTCTTGATCAGGATCACAAGCCGAGTCGATATAGCCATGTCCGTCTGCGCGTTAAAAAGTTTATGCCCGATCAAAGTTTAATATCTCCATCTCCCTCGCACTCCCTTTAGCTGAGTAACGGGTATCTGATAGTCGGGGCACCCGACTATAGCGTTCTCTCTTGTTATACCCGTTACTCGTAGAGTAAAAGGGTATATTGTATTCGTGCAAAAGTATGTAACAGGGAGAAGGAAGCTTTTCCGACCCTATAAAGTATATATATTCTTGATCAGGATCACTAGCCGAGTCGAACTAGCCATGTCCGTCTGTCCGTCTGTCCGTCTGTCCGTCCGTATGAACGCTGAGATCTCGGAAACTATAAAAGCTAGAGGATTGACATTTTGCATGCATATTCTTGGAGTTCCTACGCAGCGCAAGTTTATTTCAAAATGGTGCCACGCCCCCTCTAACGCCCTCAATCGCCCTACACCATTTTTTGAAAGGTGTCTGGCGCCCACACCATTAAAGATATTGGAAAACTAAAAATGCAGTTTTATTGTGACTATCAATACCTATCGAAATGTAGAAGAAATTTTTCAAATCGGACCATTCGTTAAAAAGTTATGCCTGATCAAAGATTTTATATCTCCATCTCCCTCGCACTCCCTTAGCTGAGTAACGGGTATCTGATAGTCGGGGCACCCGACTATAGCGTTCTCTCTTGTTTTATTTTGAGTGTTCCAAATTGTTTATTTTGGTTATGTTTTGTTATATCCAGCAATTACTGAACAAAATTGAAAAAACCTATAGGCACTTCTGGTATTTTAAAATACCTCCATACGGTACTATCTGGACCGATACGTTAATTCGACTGCGAAATGGGATAAATAACAAAAATTAATTTTATGCTTTTTGGTTAAATTTTCCAACTTTTTGCGACTAATTAGGTAATATAAACAAATAACAACAGATCAATTAATATTTCAGCATCCTAATTACTTCGTAGCGATCTTAAAATAACGCCATGCGTCTATAAATTTATATAAAATTGCCTTTCTAGAAATTACTGCCGGATATGATAGAATTATATATAAATAGATATGTACTTTGTATTTAATTTATTTTACTGCTTTGAACCTTTGTCAAGGAATAACCGCATAAGCAAAAGTTTGATCTAATAAAAAACTTAATGATACTTTTCACTTTTGTTAAGAAAAAATTTCTCAACGCAGCCTTAAAGTGTGAAATAATCTTGTACTTTTCATGGAGTTTTATCAGTAATATAAGAAGGAAATACAAATAAATATTCGTTTACAATTTTTTATGAATAGTAATAATAATATTAAAAATATTTTAAATATTACAGCAGTAGACATAAATATTTAGAAAAATATCCTTCGGATCTATTATTTTTTTTGTAACGATACCTCGGTTAGGGTTAGAGTCGATCTCGATATAAAAAGACAGTGAATACCACCACTTTAGAGGCAGAGATTCGCGAAGAAATCGATTCCATTTTTAGGGAATCGATGCATTGAAAAGGAGGCTTTTACCATCTGGTAATCCATCTTCGATAGGTACACTATCTCGTCCGAGTCCTAGCCTGGTTCCCTCTTACACAAACCGACACCCATTACATTGAGCAGGCCAGTCAACGAGTGTGTGCGATTCAAAGAGCAACCTTTTTTTTCTCAGTTTCTCTTGGAAAAGCTTCCACTTAAAGCAGGAGCTTGAAACTTACTGCGAAAAGTGTGTAGAGTTCCGAGTGGGAGGGTAGTACTTGTTGACGCTGTTGTTGTTTGAGGCGAATTGGGGGACGCAACATGTTCGATTGTGACTTACCTCAAACGAAATGCTGTTGCATACTGGTCCATTTTGATATAATTCGAGTTGAGGGAATATTTCGAATGTTCTCAGTGAAATCGCATCTGCAATTAGAATTTATACTACCTTTTCTTGCATTTAAATTAATTTTAAGTTGAAGCTTCGTGTTATTAGATATGTTCTTTGTCCTTCATCGGCTGGCTGCAATCATCGTTTATTTGCCGAGATTTTTGTCGCAGCTTAGTTGTCTCCTTATTTGCCGGCTAACAGTTCGTAGAGGTCCTCGTGCGAATTCGTCGTCTACGGCTTCGCCTCGTCGTCGGCTGCCCCAAGGACTCGTGCAGTTGGATAGGTTCGTGTTCGTTGCACAATTCGCCAGCGATGGCAAGCTTAAAATTTTCGGAATGCGTTAAGGATCAGTTTTGCGCGAATTACGGTCATGAAAGGTTGCCAACGACGAAGAGCCGGCGTCCGAAACAAACAATTTTCCCAATAACATTTCCCAGAGTCTTCCTTTCTGTGCGTGTGTGTACGGTCCGCGAATTTGAATACTTCTTGAGAGCTTGAAAGAGCAATGCAAACATATCGCCTATAAAAACCGACCTGACCTAGCCCAAGAAACTTCGAGAACGTAACTGACCTAAGTCAATCAGGACAAAACGATACCAGGATTTGGACAATATTGATGAAGAATAAGACAACTAAAAGTAAACATAAGGAGACAGTAAAATATTTTATAAAGCTTGAGACAACCCTCAAATAGTTTAGGAACACATAAAAGTGCTAGTATAGTTCTTAGTCCTTTGCGCCGCTTTCTGTTAAATCATATCAATTAGAATTACATGGTGTATCCTAACAAATATAAGATTCCTTGGACAGTTTGACCAAAACAAGAGCCAAAGGAAAATTACCCATGCACATTTCCCAACATCGCTCGCTTAAACTATAAATGGTTGTGAAATGTAGTAACGCAAATATAGACATGTTTGAATAGGACCTTGAATAAAACACTATAGTTGACTATACCATAATTACTCGTGCTTTCAGTCGTATTTTCTTAGATAAGCTAAGCATTCTATTTACAACACTACATTTTCGAAAAAAGACTGTAGTTCTTTGGTCTTTATTTATACTTAAAAGTGAGCAGTGCAAAATCATAAAGAATTTCCAATCGATAAACGGAAAAAGTGTTGGAAAATGTGAAAAAATCCTGAACCAAATCTATTGACGTGGAACTCTCGATCTTAAAAACTGATTAAATGGTAAGCAACAAGTTCACAATTTGTATAAAAAAACAAAGAGAACGTTCATTTTCATTAAAATTTTAGTATGTAGTCAAAGATGGGGAATATCAGGAACACAAAGAAACCTAAAAGAATCAGTGGTACGCACTTTTAAGTGCTATAGATATAAATCTTCTTTAAAATCAATTTAGGGTCTGATTGGATTTTAATTTTAGCGACTTAAAGCCAAACATTTTGTTCTCTGCGACGTAGAGATCTTCTTGGTTTAAAGTGTCTGATAAATACATTTTGTATTGAAAATTATTATCAACTATTTCTTAACCTATAATTCGTACTTTGTTACATACTTACATACTACTTTGTAAACTGTGAGTGAGTTTTAAAAGCTGAGCTTTTAAATTTGGCCGTACGTGACTATAAAAAGTGATGTTCAACAGCTAAAATTGCAACAATTGTCTATCACATTCGCTGTTCAAGGAGCTCCCTGGGCCTAAAACCACTATTGATTTTCTAGCCGCCTATTCGACACTTCAGATTCAATTAAAATTTTTGGACTAAAATTGCTCTTTGCCAGTTGGTCAAGTGCAACATCGGCAAATTTTCGCAGTCGGCGTTAGGACGAGGGTGTGGAATCGAGAGGCCTGCGACAGTTGCTAAACAAACGCCAATCCAAGCAATTTCAGAGTTGACTGCATTGCAATGGGCGGCTAGGAGGGAGGAGCCAGGGCCAGGCTGAATGCATTGCAGGGAAGTGATTTTTGCAGTGATCCCAGCCCAAATCCGAAACCGTTTGTGTGAAGTGAGTTGCATAAATGTGCAAGCTGTTCAAGTGATTTCGAGTGAAAGACTCTGAATGAGACGTTGTCTGGCTTGGGCTTCGGCTGCGGATCCTGGTCCTTCATCAGTATCTGCTTGTATTATTTTGTTGCATACTTTGCTGCGTCATTAAACCAATTGATGAACCCGAGCAGAAGCGATGGTGGAGGAGAAACGTGTTTATTACGCTTAGCGTGCCGTAAGTGGAAAATCAAATTCAAATTCCATGCTTGCCAGTTGAAGTCCTCTCGAGTGGTTCTTTTGATTAGGCTGCTAAACATGTAATAAAAACCGAAAAGGGTCGATTGAAGTGCTTTAACAGTTCTTTAATATTAATTTCAAAGCCGATATCCCAGTGATCCGTACACATTGTGTTGATGTATGTGTAGGTTGGGCGGTGCTGAAGTCAAAACATTTCATTAAAGGCAGTAGCGAGCACTGTGAAAAAGTACACAAAAGCTGCTGAAAACAAAATGTTGACAAAAAGCGTAAAACACACACAACTCAATAGTGCACAAAATGAAAATGAAAATGACGCAACATGCAAAGAGCAGAAACAAAACAAAGAGAGTTGCAACAAACTCGGAAAAAATGTAACCAAACCGACTGACCAGCGAGCTGAAAGACCCACCGACAGACAGACCATACAAATAAATACGCAGTCAAAGGCAATCAACGTCAGCTAGCAAGGCACGGAAGGCTATGAAGGCTATGAAGGCTAGGAAGGCAGCTCAGCTCTCGTCCCTCTTGACAACTACCGATATTTGATTTGAAAACATTCCGAAAAACGCTGCCCAAATGCATTTTCCCTTCTATTTTGAATGCTCGTCAACGCCATCAGGCGCATTTGGCTCCAAGGATCGCTGCAAATAAATAAATGGCAGCCATTGGCACAACAATTACAATTCGATGCAGACATTTCAATATTTTGTTACTCTTTTTTTCGGTTATTTCTTGTTGCCGCTTTGTCACTTGATGTTTTAATTGGAAGCCAACCTTTTATTTTAAAGCTGATGTGAGTTTATAGACGTTCCCAATAGGGTTGTGAAAACATCGATATTGGTCACTATCGATATTAAAATTAGAGAAAATAAACGACAATTAACAAATATAAGGGAAAGTCAAAAATATTTTGGGTATTCCCTAAACTGTTCAATTTTTGCATTTTATTAAGCTGTTCATAACCTGTACAAAGTCAAAGTTCAGAAATTTCACCAATTCAACAAACTCGAGAGTGATCAGGGTATTCCCTAAACTGTTGAATTGCTGAATTGTTGAATTTTGGTCAGCTGTTAATCAGGTGTTCCATCCAAAACAGCCTCGAGGCTGTTGAAAATTTTGTTGAATCGTTGAAAACTAGAGTTGTCACCTTACTTTACTAAAAGTCATGGCAACCCTCCAACAATTTAGTATTATCAGTTCGCATTATTTACTTCAAAATCAAATTAGAAAGTCTATTAGTAGTTCTTCTTACGAGTTATCCATTTTAAACAGTAACTAACAATAACAAATCAAATTTTACATGTTTTAAGTTCCGTGAAACCTTTCAACAAATAACAGTTGTTTGAAAATTCAAGAGAATCATTTGCCTGAATGGCTGAAATTTTCTGTTGAATTTTTAACAGTTTAGCATCTTAACAGTTTAGGGAATACCAGAACATTTCACTGAAAATTTAAGCTTAAATCATAGTATTTATTAAAAAATAATTGGTCTAACACAGCTCAATTTTGGGAGTTGACGTTTAAAATACAGTCGTGCTTTTAGAAATGTTTTTAAAAATACTTTTTTATTCTTAAAATAAAAACTCAAACTCAAAAAATGACATGAAAGATAAAATTATTTTGATACTATCTATTTTGGTCGCAAGCCATAAATGTTTCCTAAATTTTATAACTATCGATAGTATCGATAGTGATATCGATCGTTCTACCAACCCTATGCTTAAAATTTAGAAAAATCGTAAACATCGCATCGTTTTACTTATTTCTTATTCTTATATTACTAATATAGATCACGATAATATAGTTGTAATGATTTATTATTTCAAACGCTACAGAAATTGTTTTACCTAAAGCTAAACAAGAGGAACCCTGATAGCAATTTTTTTTAGTGGACATGTGTTATTTGGTCTAAGTTCCTTAAAAAAGGACGCGTAACATTTTAAAACTAACTAAAACTGATATAATCATTTAAAATTAATAGTTTTTAAAAGTTTCGAGTACTTTTGGTGTGTGTTTAAATTACGTTACGAAGTGTCCCAACTTTCAGATCTTTTTTAAAAACGGCGTCTTTTGATTTATGTTATAAGGTAAAAGACTAAGCTTTTGATCGGTAGCCAACACGTGAAGTTTATAATCGTATTAAAAATGTTTGAAGAAAACGCCTTTTAGAGTCTGCGAAATGCTTTAAAAGTTTATAACTCATACGCACTGTTGCCCTTGATCAAAAAAATAATTATCATAGGTGGTTTAATTTCTTTAATTCGTTTGTCTTTAACGTTTTGTCTTCAGTTTTCCTCCGAAAATCTAGTCCTATAGAGGACCGTAGATAAAATAGACCTCTTGATTTCATCCAAGCCCGATGTAAATTTTGATTGATATCTAAGATATCTAAGAGTTGACAAAGATAAGGTTTGGTTTTGTTTAAACATCTAACTAGCTTACATGTCGTATGAGTAATATTTAGGAAGCAAATGCTATTTTTATCATATTTCTTAATTTTCAATTAATAGCATATTGGGGGTATCAGAGAAATAGTGCAGCGCTGAAACGCCTGGAAATGTTACAAATATTGAAAATCCGCCGTCCCATCTGTTCTGGAATTTCACAATTTTCCAATTAAAATAAATAATAGTTAATAATAGTTAATAAAATAGTTAAACTTTTTGGCAACAGACATTTCTTATCGCAACGTGCCGAAAAATACAATTTTTTAAAATGGATGGTGTCTTATAATTATGAAATAGACTTTATTTGGAAAAATTAGCGGTAAGTCCTTAAAAAGAGGATCAAGAACACGTGTTCTTTTTCGTACACATGATACACATGATTGTTCTTTCTATCGCTCTGGTCCGTTTCTATGCTAGTCTCTCAGTTTTCAAGTTATCGCGATGAATCTTAACCAAAAGTCTTTTTTCTATTGTATATAAAACGGAATTAGTCGGATCGGGCAACTATATCTTTTAGCTCCCATACACCCATAAAAATTGAAAACGAAAAAAATCAACATCGACCGATCTTGATTTTAGTATTTGTATTCTCACTTTTTTCTTCTTGATATCAAGATGAAAGCAGTGTTGATTCTAGTATTCCCAGTCAAAATCAATCTCAGTTTTGATGTTGTAGAAGAGGGACGTGAGGGAAAGACATCGAAAAAATGAGAGAAAAAGGAGAGAGAGGCCGAATTCCTCTCTTGTAGCTATCGGGCAGTCTTGGTTCTTGATCAGTAGCCTAGGGGACTAAAGCGTGGGGATTATATATTTTGTAAGCGTACAGTCGTACAGTCGGAAGTGTGTGTTCAGTCCCACGTCGAGGCGGAAATTCTTTGCGTCTTTTTTTTTTTACTCAATAATATTCATATTTTAAACAAATTAGGATTTAATTAATCTAACACACACATAAATGGCTAAATAAATAAGAGTCTAAACCAAGAACCCAAGAGAACAAAATGTGAATGAACTTTGTACAGCGCCTCATGTGATGCTTCCCTGGCGCAGCTAGTAGAGTGTTTGACTGCAAACTGTGAGGCAACGGGTTCGATTCCCACAAGCGACCAAACGTGTTTTTCCCAAGATAGTAAGTTATTTGATTTTTATAGTTATCATTTGTTAATTATATAATAATTTCAGTTATTGTTTCAGTTAAAATTTGAAACTAAATGTGTGTTTATGTACGAACATAGTGACGTCATCCATGTGTTTAAATAAAGGAGAGAAAAATAAGTTGAGAAACGGGGGAACCAACAACAACACCGTCGGACATATCAATTATTTTTTTTTTTCTTCTTCTTATTCAATTTTTATCTTGAAATCGACATCGATTCGATGTTGAAACCGAGAAGACGTCATCTCGATATCGATAGCACACATACTAAACAAGAGAGAACGCTATAGTCGGGTGCCCCGACTCTCAGATACCAGTTACTCAGCTAAGGGAGTGCGAGGGAGATAGATATATAAAATCTTTGAACGGGCATAAGTTTTTAACGAATGGTCCGATTTGAAAAATTTCTTCTACATTTCGATAGGTATTGATAGTCACAATAAAACTGCATTTTTAGTTTTCCAAAATCTTTAATGGTGTGGGCGCCAGACACCTTTCAAAAAATGGTGTAGGGCGATTGAGGGCGTTAGAGGGGGCGTGGCACCATTTTGAAATAAACTTGCGCTGCGTAGGAACTCCAAGAATATGCATGCAAAATGCCAATCCTCTAGCTTTTATAGTTTCCGAGATCTCAGCGTTCATACGGACGGACAGACGGACAGACGGACATGGTAACGGGTATAACAAGGCAATATATATCCAGGGATATGGAACAACATCGATAGAGGGAGCACTTAAATCTCTATCACAAGAGAGGGAGTGAAAAGGTAAAGTGAAAGGTTAAGTATTTATTTTTACTGCAAGGGTATATATAAAGTTTACTTCGGCCTTAAGATTTCTTATCATATCTCGGGTCGTATCCAACCCATTGGGTCAGTTTTCGTTTTATTTCAATGTTAATAGATCAGAGCTTAACTTTGCCGTACGGATCAACATGGATAAACAATGGCCGAGGTGGAGGTCGACAAAGATTAAATATGTAAACTTCGGGATATATGGTACAAATTCAAAAAAAAGCCGTCGAAAAATTAATGGATACCGACTTGAAGTTTACAACCTAGCTAAAAAAACAAGATGCAAACACATTAATAATTTTATAAAACTAGCCAGAAAAGCTCCAACAAACTCTTATTTTCCGGAAATCTGTCCCTATTTCAAGTGTTCTGTATTAAAAAATGTTGTATACTGTTGTTTTTGCGTTTTATTTAAGATCTGTAATTTTTTTTGTTAGCAGCACGAAAATTCCGACGCCATAAAGTATATACATTCTTGATCAACATCACGAAACAAGTATTTTACTCTACACGGAGAGAATTATTTAATTACATTTATTCTAAACAAGAAAGGAAGCTAGCTTCGGCCAACTGAAGGTTATATACCCTTGCAGATCATTCCTATTCACTTACAAAAACATTAATTTAAATGAACTTTCGTATATGTTACAACAATCCAAATTTTAGCTGCTTTCGTATTACTTTGCCATTAATTTTTTGATCCTTCCCGTGTCAGCTATATAATATAGCCGTCCGATTTTTGTTAAATTTTATTCGAAATTTTGAAATGTTAAAGAAAAGCCATATCCCAGAGACGAAAATAATGTAATAAAAATTAACAAAGATATAATTTTTTTCCTATTAATTACCATTTAATTTTCCGACCGTTCCTATGGCAGCTATATGATATAATCATCCGATTTTTTTTACAATTTTATTCGAAATTCAAAAATATTAAAAAACAAGAGAGAACGCTATAGTCGGGTGCCCCGACTATCAGATACCCGTTACTCAGCTAAGGGAGTGCGAGGGAGACGGACAGACGGACATGGCTAGTTCGATTTTGTGATTTAAAGCAAACTACATTCGCGTGGCATTCTGAAGAGTTGAATACAATTTTCCAGTTTAATTTGTACTGCACACGGTCAGAAAAGCTCGCTTAATCGGCTTCTTGTATTTTCCAGGAATTGAGTCATGGTTCATTGGCGCAATTAGCACACACAGAGAAAATAAATTCGGCAAATCCTTTGGGTATGGTCAAAGCTCCGAACAAGGGTCCGTTTCGGTTGGCTGAGTTGTGGGCCCGAACCCCCAAAATGGAAGGCCGGAGTTGGCACGGAAATCGTTTGAGCGTCTGCAGCCGTATAAAGTTTAATGAGCCGCAATTAATCGTACATGACAACACTATAAAAACGTTTACGAAAAATTATGTCTTTTTTGTCGGGTTTCTCTCCCTCGTACATTTTCTCCTGCCGGAATTGTTGTAATTGCTCCTGTCTTTGTCTTTGTAAATGGTTGGCAGAATTTGTTCATGAACTGAAGGCTTTAAATACGGGGAGTTGGAAGTAAGAGAAGAATCAGATACTTTTTAGAAGAAGCTCCGTCCAACCTTTTCCACTCCTGGCGTAACCCGATCAATTTGTCATTGCAATTGCCTTTCCTAATTAACAATTTAAATAAATCGCGTCGCATTTTCAGCGGACCAAAATGTAGCAAAGTGAATGCAATTTAATTGGAAATTTAATTGCTTTTGTGGTCGGAATGTGACATGAGCGCCCATTCACCTGTGTGTCCTCGCTCGCTCACCTTCGCTCCTCGACCACCACAATCCCAACAATTTTATTTTTTCCGTTCTGTTACTGCTGTCAAGCTCTTAATTTAGACGTGTCCATCCATCGCTGTCGCTTGGCTTTTGTTGTTTTAATTATCTGCGGTTATATTTATTTAAATATTTACCAATTCAATTAGGGTGACCGTTTTTGTGCATCGTCCTGTTTTGTCGTTTATTATTTCATAGACGAATTGAATTGACTTTGAAGCCGGTCCGTCCGCTGGTCACTTTTGAAGCCCGAAAGTAATTTCAATTAATATAATGTCATATCTGACAAATAGTATTTGCAGACATCGCTGCCAGAGATCTAGGAAAAAACCTTGCAGACAGTTTAAGCCAGTCTGCTCTCTATTTTGTGGGACCCCTCACACAGATATTCTTCTTTTCTGAGTTTTTCTTTTGGCTGGCTGCGTGCCAATTATAAAAGTGATTTCGATGTAAGCTGCACCCGAGACCCAAAAGCAGACGCAGCCCCAGACTCTCACACTCACGGGCACACACGAAGCTCACTTCCGTCAACGGGAAGTCATAAGACGTATGAACTTGTCGCCATTCCCGGCGAAGGAAGCCGGAGTCGAAGGCGAGCTCGAAGACGGGCCAACTCCAAAGCCAGTCGAGAAGAAGTTGACGGGGAGACAGATTCCTCTGTTTGGTTTGGTTTAGTTTGCTTGGGCTTGACTCGGGCCAAAGAAATGCGATAAATTGAATGACTGACGACGCAGTAAATACTTTTCAGACGGCTGTGGGTTGGGAAGGAAAATCACTTGGATCAATTTCCACATCCACACACGACAAATTGCGCGTGGTTAGGTTTTTCTTTCGCATCGTGCTCCTTATCCATTTTAGTTTGCCATGTGCACTCGAAGCGGATGAAGCCCAAGTGATTGGGCGCGGCAACGGGCAGCTGACAAGGTGCAAATGGTGTGGATTTGGCCGGTGGGCGGAAGGTGCTGCCAACTCGGGGAAGTCGTGACTCGATTACAGGATAATGTAACCCTGATCCCTTTGCCAAACTCCAAAATACCACTCTGTTTCAGCATCGTTAAGTAAGCCTCATAATTATGCCTATGGAATCGGTTTTCGCGAGATCCGCGGAGGATTTGTCCTTCGGCATTTCCTGCCTGGCTTTTGGCCGCCCTGCAAGGAACACACTAATTTAAATGCATAAAAACTTACCCCAGCGCTGATTGTGTTTGCCCAAAGTCTCGTTTCATAATTTTTGCACAAATTGCGGTTTTTCAGGCAACGGACAGCGAACAGCCAGCAGCCAACAACCGCCAAACGCTTTGGCAACTAATAAAAATGACCAACTCCCCTTTCGTTTTCCCGACACTCGCTCTCAACTCAACTCCATACATGTGTAAAAATTTACGCCACAGCCGGGAAAGAACAGGATTCCGGATTCGTTAGCCAGACTGCACAGATAGGGGATACATAAATAGGGGGGAGCGGGTCAGTCCTTGGCCATTTTTGTTGCCAACTCGACATATTTCAATCACGTAAATTTATTACGTAAACATTTGCTTTGCTTTTCGCACACAATTACGATGGCGGGCGGGTATGGAATGGTCGAGGGAATCGGGAGAGCCCCCTCAGTATGGGCGGGTGGAAAACGCACAGGGACCGGGACCGACGAGCCTCAATGCAGGAACACAAATTTCAATTTCAATCTTTTCATGCTGCACTCCAGCACATCCAAAGCCCATCCTCCGCCTCCTTTATCCGCCTCCTGGCCTCCTGCTCGCCCGTAATATTCATAATGGATTTACCAATATGGTGAACAATTTTTATTAATGCAACCGACAAGCCGGGTGGCAAGAAGTGAGCGGTCAGTCCGCCTGCTCTGCCTGCTCCGCCTGCTCCGCCACCCCCTTTAGGTCTCTATCAACACGGCAGGCAGCTGTTTGACCATGGTGAAACACATGTACGCCAGGGGCCTTCGCCTGTGTGGGTGTCGCTTTGGACCGGGTTAAATGGGCTTTTGGCTTTTTGATCTTTAAATGTTTGTACAACGCTTTGATGTTCATATGCTGGCCAGCAGTCGTTTTGCCTTCCGTTTTCCGCATTTTTTGTGAGACATTTTCTTTGCTGCGGGTTAAGTTACAGTTACTTCCGGAATCGTTGCGAAATTAGGGATTTTTAAAGCATTCATCTTATGTATTTAATATTTGATGGACTACTTTTGAATTTAATATATTTTCATATTTATGAGTTTTTATAAGGGGACTATATTGAGTACGATATGAATTTTATCTACAAGGGTTGTTGACATTATCGATTTTTTTGGCTATCGATGTTTTTGACTAACGATGTTTTTGGCTATCGATACTATCGGAAACTTAAGAATATAAAAACAAATTACAAAAATATAAAAAATACGGTGGAAAAAAAATAATTTAAAAATGTATGTTTTGAAATATCGTCGAGTTCTAAAATATATGCTTTAAAATCCTCTTTTTTTTCTAAAATCAAATTATTTTTTTAACGATAGTATCGATGGTACTGTCGATTTTTTTACCCACCCTAGATAACATCTACTCTACAAGAAAGCCTTCGTCCCTTTAAAAGAAACAGACGTACGGGCATTAGCTATTAAGCTGTATTCCTTTTCCGAGTATTCTGAATCCTCGGCAGCAATATTTTCACCTTCATTACGCCCAATCAACTTGTACGAACAACAATCCCCTCGAAAACAGAATAATGATCAATTTATGGCGTCAAACTTCGCCCGCAGCAGCATCTCAGGAATTAAGTGGATTTCTCGGACTCGCTGACAGCCAGACTTCATAATAATCAAAACCAGATAGATTGTGCGATAATAAGTTTGCCGCGTCGCTGTTCGGGATGCGGACGACCACCTGCCCGACTTGATGTGGGTTGGCAGGCGTTGAAAAATCCCCGGCCAGGGAATTAAAGGCAAATTGGAGGGCGACTGTCCTGGCATTCAATAATTGAAATATTTGCATAATTATTAACTCCCCTTGCGCGGGGGAAATCTCATTAAATTGCGAAAAAAGCCCCGCTTATTTTTTAGTGGACTTGATCCACTAAATTGTAGAGAACTCAAAAGAGCGTAAAATGTAGCGGCAGAAAAGTTTTCAGCGGCAGAGAGAAAAATAAAACTATAAAGGAGCACGCCTAAAAGCGCACTTCACAGGGCGTCGGAGGAGGCCACCCCGTCAACTTCGCCGACTCCTTGGAGTCGGGAATCGGGATTCAAGAGCGACGGCGTCGGCAGGGCATATGAACATACAAAATATTCCCTACAAAGGAGTTGATTACACAAAGGAAAATTACGACGAATCATTTCCGCTGCTTGGCTGCTTACACGACCAGCGAGTGCACAGACCCTTTTCCTCGTTTTCCTTTTTGGGGGCGGACCATTTGGTAAACGGCGGCAAAAACAAAGCCTTTCCACCCATTCACTTGCCCGCAAGTGAGATAGCAAAAAAATACGGGAAATAGGTTCAGTTTTAGCTGAAATCTTAAAGCTCTGGTGAGGATGCAACCCACTCCCCACTGAATCTCACATCAAGTTGACAACTTTTTGGGACCACATAAATTATATTTAATTGAAATTCTTTCGGCAGCCGTAGCACCTCGAAATTAGCGAACATCGGCCGAAACAGACAGCGCCCAACTTGGCTGAACTCATAAATCGCTCGGGTGTCAGGGCATTAGCCATCCAGCCCCATACGCTATAAGGTGGGCTGCCTTCGCGGACTTGTAAACGTCAACGATCGTCTAATGTTTCCATGCGTCATAAATTTCATTGAAAAGCGCTTCCGTTGCGCCATTTCCAGACGTTATGTAGCATTCATGGGGTCGGGGCTTGGGGCTTGGGACTCGCAAGGATACAAGGATACCTGGCGGCCCTTTGGCTCCTTGGCTCCTTGGCACACACATACAAAATGCATAAGGGAAATGAATTGCTTTACGAGCAACCGCAGTCCCAAACGACGAGCTCGGAGGGACGAGCTGGTTGGGCCGCTTAAGGAATATGCAACTGTAAATCAACACCCGGAATAGTTGTGGGGGCGTTCCATTTTGTAGGCGTTTATAAGCTGTCGAAAGTAGTTAAGCGTTTTTCATAATTTATTTATGGGGCTGCCTCCGCCAAGGGGAGCGGTTGCGTTTAAGCATGTTTTATATTAAGTGCGCACAGTTTATGGCTCAGTCGGCCATAAAGAGGGATTAGTGGGGCGCAGCACACTTTTTGCCACCGTCTATGCAAATCGGGGCTTTTGCCTTGGAGATCTGTTTCCGGGGCACCCATTGTAGGTCCCTGGATTGGGATTGGAATTGGGATTGGCAAACTTCTCTGCAGTTCACTCATTGGTAAACAGTTATCCGCAAGTTAGGCTACTAACACGATTATAACATTTGCTGCAAATAAAACTGGCAAACTTCCCCGAAAACTTTGACTGGCGGCCGGAGAAGGGGAAAGTTGCCACTAACGACTGCCAATTGAAGTTGTTAATGAAATAATTTCTTATAGCGGGTGGCAAAGTTTCGCCAGTTGGCCAGGAAAGTGAAACTCAGCGCTTAAGTTTTGCGGTTGCCTGGCCGATAATTTGGCATAGATTTCCCCCAGTCCCAGTTTCAGACATAGTCTCCTTCTCCGGGTTCCTGGAGCGCAAAAAGAGCAACTCAAGGGCCGGCTACATTTATAAAATGTATCCCGGGTCCGGCCTCGAGTCCTTGGAGTCCATTGTGCATTTGTGCTTCATTATGCGCAACTCGTTTTTGTTTGACTTGGCCGGGGCAGTGGAAGGGCAGCGGCAGTGGCAGAAACTCTAAACAAATTTTCTTTTCTTGGCCGCAATTCCCCGTCCAAAGCCCCAGCCCCTCCATCGCCTGTCCGTTCGCACTCATCAGCAGGGTCCTTAAGTCTGCTTTCGTGCCATTGTGCGCTTTGTTTAATGTTATGTAAACTTTTGCTCTATGGCCACTCTTTCCTTGTCCTGCCACACTCACTTGTATCTGTTCAGCCATTCATTTGCCGCTTTTGGATGTTTTGTTGCTCGTTTGGGCCAACCCACTTAAAGGTCCTTAAAGTTGCCGCCAGATTGAGTCATTGCAACCAGTGGGGCAAATGAAACCCAAGCAACCCCCCAGTTGGCTCTGAATTTTTGCCAAACTGACAAATTTCTTGCTCCGCTGGCTGCGCGAGGCCAAATGATTGATGACTTTTCAATATGGCAACCGCATCAGCCACAAATGTAAATACTTGCCCCTCGCCCTTATCGCGCTGCCCATCCCCTCGTTATTTCAGATAGACCGCCGACTTTCATGGCATCAAGTTAAGCACTCAATCGTGGATTACATGCGTTTTATTTATGATTTTCCTTGCTGGTATTACGGAATGTTTCCCTTTGGCTTATTTTTATTGTCATTTATTGTCGGTTTCGGATCTGCGTTCCCCGAGGGAGGTTGGCTTCGATTTTGCCCTCATACTTTTCCTCTTTCGCCTGACGAGTTTTTTACGCAACAACTTTCGGCTGGGCAACTTTTCTATGTACAACTTTTGCTGCCAAGTGGCAACATTTAATTGCTCAGAAAAATATTCTACAAAAAAATTAAAAACGATGAAGACGAAATAATAAAAATGTTGTCAATTGTTGTATTTTATGATGTTGCTCAAAAGTTTTCAACTGAGGGGAGAGATTTTGGACTCGGCACTCGAGCAATTTGTTGTATTTTAGATTTTGTTGTCAGCTGAAGTTTAGTTAAAAACTTTTTACACTTTTCAGGCGATAGCCCTGTTAATGGGAATGGGATGGTTTCCGTCTCTTTCACTCGTTCGAAATTCGTGATAATTATACCCGTATACAAGTTGGTTTCGTAAAAGAGTAAATGCAATTTGGTTTGTTTTGGCATTACCTTCAAAATGTAGAAAAAACTTTTTAAATCGGACATCTCTTTAAAAAGTTATGAGCAAATAATACCTTTTGCGCCACTTCAAGCTACTGCCTGCTTTGCTGTTTGCATATCTCATTAGGGTATTTGATAGTCAAGGATCTTCTCTCTTGATTGTTTTAGTATTGCCATTAAAACTATATATTAAGGGCTTTATTTTAAAATCAGGTCACTTTTGTAAGCTAAACCTTTCATTTTATTCGTTCACAAATGCAACATTTTGACTGTAGCATCGTGAAAACTCAGCTTTCAACACACAACCACACTCAAAAGGCTCATTTAGACAGGCCCAAACGAAATATTTCCGTCTGCTGCTGTATTAACATCAGAGTAGAGAATGCTGTGTGAAAAAATTACCATTTGACCCAACGGATGTGTGCCAAAAAATCTGCAGAAAAAATGAAAATTTTAATGTTAGCCATCAAAGCACAGAGCAGATTAAAGCGCATTAAGGCTTTAACTACCGAGCTCGTTCTTTACAATTCTTGCCATTTCTTTCTATCTCTTTGCTTCGTCTGTGTGTGGGGCTCTTTTATTTTTATTCGCATCGCACGATGGGAAAAAGGGGTATAATGAGTTTTTGGAAAAGATCGTAGCAGAGAAAATAAGTGTTCCGACTATAGAAAAGAAATATATTCTTCATATCTAGTCAGAACCGTATACCCAAAATAAACTTGAAACGATGATCGATTTGTTGTTATGTGTCATTGATTTTGATTTGATATGCGGGCACCTCAATTATGATATGATTGAAATATAAACAACAGGTTAGTTCGAATTTCGAATGTGTATTTATACCTCCCTCAACTCATGTAACTTTAAGCGATATCTAATTTAAATCGCCACATTGGTTCTTTCTTTCTTTTTTGAAGTCAGAGAGAGATGTTTTGGTACAAAATTTACCATGCGCATATCGATTTGACCGCAACATGTTTTTTTCGCACGTAGAAATTCGAGATAACATTGTTATTTATTCACTATTTCTAAGAATCCAATACATTTGGCAAGATGGCCGTCAGTAACTGGTATCTTAAGGTCGACTACAGCCGACTTCCTTGTTTTGGTTGTTTTTCTGTTTCTCGGCCGGCGATTGCGGATTTCTATGCTGATGTTTGTTGTTTGCTCGCTGCACTTAATGTAATTAATTTTAATTAAAATCCAGCGGGGACGTGAACAAAAAATTTGCCACAGTAATGAGCACGAAAGTCCGTCTATCCGACTGACTGAGTGTCGAATGGTGAACTTGTGTCGGTTCGCCCTCACCCAAAACCCCCTCAACCCGGTCCTCCTAGCGCATATCTTTTCGCGCCTGCCGAGTCGAGAAGAAAAAAGGTAGCCTGCTTTTCAGCGCTCTCCTTTCGTGGGTTAAGCGCAAATAGCAACAGACACTGCTGAATGGCGGTGTGTGTGAGGGGGTGGCAGTGGAAGGGAGTGGGAGGGTTGGCTGCGGTGGTGCAGCCAGTGTGTTTGGATACTGCTGGCCCGTAAATTCACATTACATCTACGATGAAGCGTTTGGTAAACATTTTAAAGTTGCCATTTAAATTATGTACTCCGCTCTCGGATGTTGCACTTTCCAAGCGGAATCGGTGGGTGGATTGAAAAGGGTTTACGATGGAAAATGTTTACAAATAGTTAAGCAAATACGATTGCAAATGATGCCACATATGTTGAGCCAGGTCATCAGAGCAGACGCATTTACAAACATATCTCTGATTTAAAAAAAAGTACTGTGGTTTTTATCAATATTTTCATATTAATTCAGAAATAAACATTTTGTCATTTGTGCAGTGTTTACATTATTACAAAACTTCTTGTGGAGCAAAATTGGTTTTAATATTAGAAAAAATCTTGATATTAAAATACTTCATTTCCAATTGAAAGAGGATTTTTCTATACAAAATATTTAAGGAACAACAAAAAATATTCATAAAGAATACAATTTTACCGAACACTTTAATTTCACTGCTTTGGCAGGGCGTTTTACTTTGGCACAACTTACGGAAAAACAAAATCATTGCAAAGACCCCTAATGCACATATAGATACCCACATGCGACAGACAGACAATAGACATCCCCACCCAGTCGCCAGTTTTCCACGCCCCATATTGACAATGAGCTTGGGTGTGGGTGTGTGTGTGAGTCTGTTGCACCTGGTAGGTTCTAAGAGTCCTTTTTTCTGCTCCCCGCCTTTTTTAACCGGCAGCTGCGTTGCACTTTTTGTTGGCCGCCTTCTGTGCTATAAACAAATAAAATTCTTTTTCCACAGCAACCCATCCACATAAACATATACATATATATTTACCCCACCTTGGCTCTGGTTCTCCGTGTTTGCCTAGACATTGCATTTTTACCTCCTATACAGATTCACGCGCTGTTGCACAAAGCAAAGTCGGCGTTTCCTGCCTCCCCCCATTTCCCATTTTCCACCTTCTGTCAAGGCTCAATTGCTAGGCTACGTTTCGCTGGCTCCTCGAGTTTGCCATGCGAGGAGCGCCTGGCTGCAAAATGCGAGCTGCAAAATGCGGCGCGTCAAACAAATAGAAAAATGTTGCACGTGGCTTGGAAAATTAAAATAAATCAGAGTCGGTAAAAGCAGAGCACCGACTGACTTAAAGGCACACCAAAAACTTTAGGCATTGAAAGTGGGCAAAAAAGGCTTCATTAAAGTAAACAGGTCTGCTAAAACTTATAATTAACCAAAGAAATAATAGACTTTAAAATGGAAAACCAAAGTTAAAAAATTTAATTTTGAATTTTATTTAAGAAAAATCAATTTAAATTAAATAAATAAGTGTGTCAATTCACTCATTAGAACAGATCTATTGCCAAAAAAGAACTATAAGTATTCGAATGATAAATTTAAATCGACAATATTTTAAATCCTATCCAAAAATTTCAAATTTGTACGATCAACTGATCGGAAAAACTATCGGTGGGATCGTCAGTATATCGATAGTATATCAAAATGCAATTTTAAAAAATAATAAATAATTTTTAATAATTAAAAAACAATAAAAATAAAAATATTCATCGTTTCACCACATTTAAAGAGAAAATCAGTTTATGATGATGCTAATCGATCAAATTTTCTAAAAACTATATCAACATCGGTCCTTGAAGTTTGTAATTTAAAACGAGTATTGATTTCACATTACACATTATATATTTCTTGCGTTACAATCTTCCAAACTAAATTTCCGTGTTAAAAAGAGAGTGTTAATGCTCTTTGTAGAAATCTTCTGTCCCTAACTTAAAGCTAATATTTATTTAAATGTATTTAAGACATCCATTGAAGGACAGCAACCGCAACGGAGGCGACGCTAAAGCGACCCTCAAATCCTGTTAACGAGACAGCAGGAGACATAAACACACCAATGCAAACACACCCACATCCACACCCACTCACACACACTCAGACAACGCACATCCGTCACAGCACAGACACAAACCCACCGCAGGCGCTAACTAGCGTGGACACAAACACGCAGGACCAACAGGAACAACAACAAAAGCGGGAATAGTTTAAGCTGCTGAAGCGTTTCAGTGGGAAAGGGAAAGGGGGGCTAAAAACTGAAGAGTTTATAAAATTAACATCGTCATGACATCCAAGCAGACGCCGGCAGTGCACTCGGGTCCCCGGCCAGGACATTCGGAATATCCTTTGAGCCCGTTGTTGCTGCTGCCGCTTTGCATTTGTGCGGAGCGAGCCTGATTTATGGGAGGGCGTGTGTCTGTGCGAGTGTTTACGTCTCGTGTCGTGTTGGCATTTGTCGTTACAAACTTAATTAATGCCATGTCGGGGAGGAGGACGAGCAGAAGGAGGAGAAGGAGCCGCCTCCTGTGAGCTCTTGACTTTTGTCGAGCCAGGCAAAAATGTGCAACCAGGACACGCTGTCAGTTTCAGTTGACGTCTGGTGTTTCGGCTACCGAATCTCGAATCTCGGGCTGCTCTCGTGCCAGAGCCGTTCCGCAGATTAATCGGCAGCAGACTCAGAATGGAAATATATATATTTTTAGAGCATTTGCAATCGGTTTTTGGGGCTTTCATCAAAGCCATCGCCTGGCAACGCCGCAATCCTTTGGCGAAATCCTGCCAGCTTATGACAACTTCAAGTTCCCCTCCGGAGGGTGGCGGCCCACCTCTTCGAGCCTTAATTTCGGTAATGCCAGGCTGCTTACCCGGCTGGCAGTTAACTGTTATTGTTTACAGGACTCTCGTCAGGAGCCAGGAGTCCTGATTGTTTGCCTGAGCCGTCGTGCCAGGCTCCTATCCACTTGTTTGCTATTTGACTTAATTTAATGAAAATGTTGCAACCTGCAATTTACAAAACTAACGCCAACAAAACTTGAGATTGTTTGCTCGCTCGCTCGCTCGCCCTGCTCCTTGAGCCAGGAGCCACTTGGAACGTCTTTGGGTCCTCGGCAGCTGCTCCTGGGATGCGGGCGCAGTTCTAAGTACACATCGAGAACGCTGCCATCTTTTTGCTTTTTCCTGGGCGGAGAAGTCAAACAAACGAATGCAAAAGGTTTTTAACTGCCTCAAGTAGTCGCAGAAGTAAAAATGTGCTAAAGTGGCAGAAGACGACGATGATGGTGTTTGCCGAGGGGCTGGGCACAAGTTTCTCCCCCATTATGGTGATTGCAGAGTAATATCATAGAAATTCTTAAGTCATCCATAAATCTGATCATTTCATTCCCTTCGTCTTTCAGTTCTCCACACTGGCCTGCCTGTACTAAATCCGGCTCTCATTCGCCTCATCTATGCGCAACTAATTTGCAATGATGAGTTATCAGAAAGGTAAGTCACCAATCAGAGGATACATTCATTACCTTCCTGGCCGTGACACATGCCAAATTATCGACCATCCATTAGCAAAGGCTCGTGAATATTCGGTTACAGTCGAGATCTAAGGGAAACTCTGGACCAGTCGACATTCGGGGACTTTCCTTTGCAGGTCAATCAATTTGTAAGCATGTCGAATACATTTCGATGCCACGATGCGTACGATTTTTTATGGGATTGCCCAAATCTCTGCCACAATACAATTTACAGTAAATCAGCTAAAAGCAAAATTACGCGGGTCATTCTCAAACAATTTGCTCGACGAGGACAACAAAAGATAAGAATGCGTTCGAGCATTAAAAAGGAACCGAGTTTGAGGACTGAGATACAGATATACTGATTCGCAGACGAAAAACTTGCAGTTGATGCTGGGTGATGGGTGGCTGCGATACAATCGAACAAAGGATACTGCTGCATATTTTTGGGGGTTGGTCCTGGTTAGTCTGCCAACTAATGAGCTGCCATGAATCGACATGAATTGGTTGCCCTATTGAGTAGCGGGGATAGAGAGTGGGAGTCCCTTACTGCTAGTTTCAAAATTAATTGCCACCAGTTTTGTGCTGGCCCGGCTAAAAACGCGACGGCTCAGTGGCTTAGTCGATGCGGCCCCGTTTGGACAATGTTGGCAATATCGAATGCTGCGCCGTTCAATTAACTTGTGCGACAATCCAATCAAAAGTGTATTAAAGGCCCGTTTACGGGGCCCATCGCCATAGCAATCGCCATTCCCGATCCGGGATGCGGCCACGAGGCCATTTTGCAGAGCCAGCCGCTGTCGATAACAGCAATTACATAAATGTTTTTATGGCAAAAGTCTGTGGGTGGTTGGCGGGGTGGGGTTGTGCCTATCGCGATGCAAAGTGACCGAGGCCCAGCAATCGGCTGACCAAATGCGATTTAATGGCGCCCGCTGAAACAGCTGCAGCTCAATGTGTCCACAGCAAAAAGTACTTTGCAATTAAGGCATACATTTACATTATAACGCATACGACACGTTGGCCGATGAGTTTGGAGGGGGATTGGAAAGAAGGATGAGGAGCAGCGCCCAAAGGACTTATTATCGGGAAATTCCCTCGCAAGAGCCCATTCACATTCCCAGGCAACGCCACAAAGGTCCTTTGTCTAATTTATTTAGCTACTTGTAATATTTAATAAAATCGTTCAATTGGCCCTGGAGGCACACACATGCTTTCCGTTCGGTCGCCTCAATTCAGGCAATCACAATTTTTATTTACATGGCTGAGCGAGGCCTTTCTTCCCAAGAAACACGTGCCTGGCTGCCCCTCGACACGAACTACATAAATAAGCGAAAGCGAACGACGAAGCTTCCCCCATATTCTTCTGCCTTACTTACTACCAAATCTGGGAGGAAAAAACTTTTCCAATTTTCCCCTTTTTATCGTAAATTACGCACGATTCAATATTTGGCCTTTTTACTGGCTCGTGTTTTGTCTCTGCGTTGTCTGCCTTTTTTCTGCCCGAATGGTTTTGGGAGTGGGTTCAAGGGGCGAATAACTTGTGGGTGGGGGGTGCTCGTTACATTAGTCTTTGCTATTTTGCTATTTCTCCTGTGTCTCCCTATCGTAAATAAGAAATCTTATACGTGCGTAGGCCTCTCATGAGATACAGTTTAATCCCAGCCCCCCTCGCCAACGAACCATTCTGCTTTATGAATGAACCAAAAGTTAGTTTCACTTTTGTTCCTCAGCGAGTCGATCCCTCTAATCGAAATTGGCCATGGTTCACAAGTGTAATGATTGTTTTTCTATGCGGGGTAATTTATTTAGCATTATTTATAAAGATGTGAGCCAAGGGGAGGGTGTGATTAGTTGGGAGAAACTTTTTCCCATTGTTTATCGTATGTGGGGCCTACGTACAGTAGTATACTGTTAATGGAATTTAACTTAAATTGGAAGACTTCAATAATACGAGATTAAATAGCTAAGCGGCCAATCGGTATATTTAAAAGATGTTCCTTTTTTATTTAGTTTAAGAACATTTGTGCTAAACGGTATCTCGGAAGTTTAGAATAAAATGATCAGATTTTAATTATATTCAAAAAGGTCAAATCTGAAATATTAAGAACCCAGGATATTCGTCGAAAATTATACATATTAATGAGTGTAGCTAGACTTATCCGGCTGTCAGAATCACATTCGAGAAATTCAATAATACCTAGCAGCAAAAATCACACATTTTGGAAGAGTTTTAATTTGAAACAAATATTTTTACAGGAAATACATTTTATTTTTAATAAGTATAGACATTTTTAAATCAGAAAGATAATCAGAAATTTATATTAAAGGGTATATTACTTTAGTGTAATAAATCCCAGTAGATGTTGTTTCGAACATTACTTCTTTTAAATTTTGGTTAGCAGATTTTGATTTAGATTATAACAAGGGTAGTGGGCAGTGCCTTTTGATTGGTATATACTTTGTTTCCCGATGAATAATCGTATTAGATTTTGACTTCCTTGGCTAAATAAGCCAACCTTAGAAAATATTCTTCTGTGCGATGAGATGGGTAGAAAAATAAAATCTTCAGAAAGATTTTCGTGGCTGGTGCATACAAAATCAGAGCATGAAAACGACCTCAACACGTCTCACGGAGCTCGTAGGACCCTTTCCCCAGACCTTGCTCCTTTTGGTCAGGCCCCCTCCAGAACACACACAAGCACAGGGACAGATAGAGACACTCACACAGACACAGATGGGCCGCTTGTCTGCGCCCAATTGTATGCAACGGCTTTTGTGTCAAAATTTTTATGCCGTGCATGGCACGCAAACGTGTGCAAAAAAAGGAAGACCGATGGAGAGGAGTGGAGTGAATAGTCAAACGTAGACCCAAAACTACGTAGGAACAACAATGACAGGGGTAGTAAATTGAAAGACCGAAGACACGGAATCGGTAGACCAAAAGGTTGGGTGGAGTGGTGTATAGCCAGTACTAGACGACCAAACTGATTCAATTAAATCAGTCCAATTGAAGCGGCTGACGAAATGTGTGGAGACTGTGTGTGCATGGAATATTTAAGCTGACACAAAGGCCGTCGAGGAGACAACGAACGCACTTACTGCAACCACGATGCGAAGGCCCTGTTTAAATAACGGCTTAAAGCCAGTTGGCCAGTGGAAACTTCATCATTATCGCCGGGCCAGGCCAACTCCTGCAGCCAAATGTTACCGCCGAAAAAGTTGTCGCATCGCAATTTATACAAATAACTGAACATTTTGTTTGCGTCACACTTGCGCGCGTATTTTTTAATGTCCCGACACTTTTTGCCGTCTGTGTTGGCAGCGAAATCAGCGAACCAGCGAACCAAGCGCCCAACAACAGTCGGGCTCCCGGATCCCGTGACTTTTGTCGCGTATCGTATTAATATCTCAATTTATAGCAATTTATAAAAATATAAAAAACGCTCAAATGGGTGGAAAATTCACTGGGGTTTGCGGGGCCACCCCGGAAATAAAATTTAAATGTGCCTTTTTGTAGTCGATTCCCAAAACTCCAACCTCCACCTCCACATCCGCCCACATTTGCATGGCCGCCAGTTGCGCCTAACGAAGCCCCCGGGGAATGCAACTGGAGGCTTCGCTTGCCTTCGTTTTAAAATGAGGATTTGCACTGGCCCGGCTTTAAAAGAGATTCCAATGCAAATTACCATATTCCCCGAACTGGGAAATCGCTTTCCATTCGGCCTGGCTGCGGCCCACTGTGCGCCCGGCTCCAAGAAGGGAAAACTTTTTAGCACCCAGGCATCGGGCTCTGTGTGAAAATCACTCAAAATTGTGTTTAACTAAGCGTAAAAATTATAAGCAAATTAATTTGCACAAATCACAACAACAGCAGGAGCAACAAATCCAACAATAGTGGCTGGGCTTGCAGCAGAAACTTTTATGAAACAATCGGGCAAAGGCAGCCCGGTTCCGTCGCTTTCTGGGTTTTGGGATTGGCTTTGGGCAGGGGTACGGGTCTGGTTCCACTGGATCCGGATCCTCTAGATCCCGTCCCGAAACAACTGACGCGGCAGCAAAGGCAACCAGGGTGGGAATAACCGACAATTTATCTGCATAAAAGCGCAGTGTGCAACTTTGACGTGGATGTCTGTCTTGATGGGGATTGATGGGTGGTGGGCTCGGAAAAACTTTTCGAAATTTTACTCCAGTCGAGCTGAGCTGAGTTCAGCAAAGCAGTGGGCTTAAAGATTGAATAGGACAGTTATAGGAAATACTTCAGTTGTATTTCCTTAAATTAAGTAAATCCCGAAACAACCCCCAAAAGGTTGACAAGTACAATTAAAACTTAGAATCAACAGAATTTCAAGAGCAACATAATTTAAGCACCCCCAGTGAAATCATTGCCTTCATTAATTTGCGCACAACAAAAGGCGCTGACTGAAAGTGTCTATTAATGTTCACAAAAAAGGGTCGGTCAGATTCAAAGGGAGATGCCTTAGCAGTTTTTAATTGACTTCAATCGGAAAATATTCCGGAATAAAAACTTTTACTGTTGCTTTTCCATTTAGAAAAATCAACAATTAAAGGGGCCGGCATGGAACGGGGCTCATCCACTTGAGTCACATGTGCCCAAGGCATACGAAATTTCCCAAATTTATGCCTTGACTTGGCAGGAGGGCTCATTAGAGAAGGACGAAGGAAGCAACGCCCATTTGCATTTCGTAAATTGTTGGCAACGCAGCCCTGAAATATTTGACAAGGGAGGCGATGCCCGGCCCCCAAAACATTGTTCGCTGGCATTGTCTGCGTTTAATTATAGGCGCAAATAAATGTCTATCGTTTTGGGTTGTGTGGTCCAGAGGGCTAACGCCCCAAAACCCCCACCCACCTTGAGTTATGTGCCGAGTTTTAATGAGCTATCGACATTGGTGGGGTGCAGGCCCAAACCCTGCTTGACATTTCGCAGAGCCGAGCAACTAATCAAGGCTTAGCCATGAGTTTCAGGACCTGCTTGAGAAGCGCTTAATCTGGCTTTAACGAGGCCCGACTCCCTTCACCCACGCCCATCCATCATATGCCCTTCGACCGGTTGCATTCCACCCCCCCGTTCGGTTGGAGACCGGCCAACCCCCTCATTAACGCCCCAATAATTAAACTCAATTAATGGCCAAATGACCAATCAACTGACACAGCGAGGGCACATCAAAGGCAACACGGAAATGCATCGACCTTTAGTCCATGTCCCCCCTCCTCCGATTCGTATTCGCCCCCCCTCAAAAGGGTCGGTCATGAAAACATCTCTCTGGGGCCACCCGCTAACAACTTCATTTGTCTCTGTTAAGACCCGTCTTGGCTTAGCAGCCAAGACTCCTGACAAACTCAAACTCCTTTCCCCCGCCGCGAAGAATCCTTATCTGGCGGGTTGGGGTGGAACAATGGGGTCGGAATCGGGAATCAGACCAAACCACACGCTGTGCCGTGCTTATCTTGACAGCAAACATTTACAAAAAGAATACACCGAGAGGGCCTCGAACACGTCTTTATCGCAGCCCAACAACGCGTTTCCAATTTTCCTTTCGGCTTGCTTCGTTGCGATCTGGCTTTTAAATACTCCGGAGGTAGATTAATCATCGCTCCCACTCCAAGTCGCGATTACCTGCTCGCCTCTGCAGCAACTTCCTCCAAATCCAATTATAATTGCGCTTATCAAAAATAAGTTTTCGATACTTCTTGGCCCCGACTTGTGCAGCGAAAGAGCTCAGGATGTGCAGAGTAGAAAGACGGTGTCTCTGCCAATTTCACCAATATGGCAATTTAATCCACACAATCAGTTTAAGGCATCGCCATTTATCTCGCAGGCGGCAGCAGAGGGGAGGATTGCTTGTATTACTTTTCCCCCGACTTGCGGTTACCAATTGGGGATTTCTTTCCTCGGCAGCGCTGTCAATTACCTCAAGTTTAATTGAAGGTGAAATTGTGTCGGAGCTGAAGAGCAAAAGTTGATGTGGTCAGCCCAGCCGTTCCGGGGTAAGATTTTGGCCCGAAAGTTATTCCAATGAAAAATGATACCCGTTGAGTGGATGTGGGGTGGATTTAGCGAGGGGTTAGTTAGTAGTTTGGAAGTAATGTGAAATCCTTTGATAAGCTCCCGGCAATTCAAGTATTGTTTCACAGTTCCATAGTTAAGATCATAGCTTTATTATAAAACCTATTGGATTTGAATGTCTATGATTTGATTTGATATGATTTATTACATGATATCGTATCATATCATAGAATACATTTTTAGATTTAATAGAATATAGAAAAAACGGTTTAAAAATTGAGTTAAATATTTTCGTAAGCCAAATTGTTTTTTTTTTTTTTTTTAATTTTTGATGTTTAAAAAAACTAAAACTACACCCAAAAAAAAAAAAAATTCGATTTTACATTATGTAATATTGTATTAAAATTAATATTTCCCAAACCCAGAAATTTACATGCGCATATCGATTTTACGGCAACATACTTTTTTTTGTGTGTGACAAAGAATCTTATACTATATGCAAGGACCATCGGTTAGACAAATATTAGGACTATAATATTTATGGTTGGTCAAATTAGTTTGCTTTCAGTTGCTTGTCCAGTTAATTTGCTTCACACAATTTCTTTATTAAAATTTTAAATATTTTTGTTTGTATTATTTATTGCCATTCAGTTACTAAACTTTGTAAGATCGCTAACGATCAACATTGAATGCTATTAAGATTTAACCAGTTTGCCTAGTTTCTTGACATTTGCTTGAAAGGTCATCAAAATTGTGACACGTGCGAACAGTCGTGGCTGATAAGCATAATTGGCACTCTCCGCCGGCAGTGGAATCGAATGGAAAGCCTCGCTTAATTACATCCGTTCTTACGGCTGAGCATTAAATTCAGAGGTCGGGCGCCTCGCACTTTCCATTTCATTTTAGGGAAATATAATAAATTCGCTCTTAAAATTCATTTCATTAAACACTCGCCATGAGCTACTACCCAGGACTGCCAACCAGGACAAGGACAAAGGAGCGCCGCAGCAAGGAAGTCTTTTGTTTATACTCGAGTTCCGTTCCCCCGGCTCTACCCGTCCTCCGCCGAACTCGGGCAAATTAAGCAAGCTGACAATTTTCTCTCTCTAAACTGTACAACAACTTAATGAGCCTGCATAACTTTGCGACAACAGCAGAAGGCGGCTGAGGGGGCGTGGTGGCGGGCGGGAAACCGAAAGCTAAGGACTTTCCCCCAATTTCGAGAGGGCGACAGATAAAAAAAGCACGTAAACTTGGCCGGAGGCATCTCGCTCGGCGAACGGTGGCAAAAGTCATTATTCACTGTACTAGCGCGAACCGACGACTCCCAGCCCCGTAACGCCTGCTAAAAAATAATCAACTTTTGCACGACTGTCACCCCATCCCCATCCAGATTCCCAGCCCCGGATTCCGGACACCATTCCACGGTGGCAAGTTCAGCGCAAAGTTTCATGCCCGGCGTGGAGACAACTTCCGTATTGCCAGCGGCCCAATGTTGCATATGGCGAATGGTGTGTGGCGAATGGCGAATGGCGATGTCCTAGCCAAAGTCTGGCCAAGCTCCCTGTTACAAATGACGCATTAATGAAGTGATTTTGCTTTGCGAGCATTTGAGTTTTTAGATTTTCCGCCATCCTAATCCTTGTTATGTGGTCGTGACACGATCGATTTATTCTTAATCAGAAAAAAAGAGTAAGAAGTAATATATCCTATAAGTAGTTTACTATATTTAATACGATGCTTGTCAATTTAAGATGTTTACAGATTTCTGTTCTTTGCCTCAACCATTTATAATCAATTTAAACTATTAAAAGTATTCCTTTTTATAAAAATTGCATTAGGATAGCCATATTATAAACTTTAGGTGTACTAATATATATTATAAATCTGTGTATAAATTTTTTTATTTTAGCTTTACCTTAAGTTCTAACCTATTGACAATCTTAACTAAAGGTTTAATTGGAAAACCTTTATAAAGTGGTTCTATCAGCTATTAATGTATTATTTTTTGCTCCCAAAGTTTTTTAAAAAATGTAAAAAATTATTTAAATATAATCGCAGCTATTAACAATGGTTTCATTCGCTTTAGGACTCTTTTGGGGACCTCGTTGTCGTGTCACGATACCATCTCAAAGCGCAGCTCTCATTAACTTCCGCTTGAAGCTCTTGGTCGTCTGCCACCCACTCCATCCAATTCCCTGTTTGTTGCTTTATGCAAATGTTTTTCTTGTTATTATTGCCTGGCCGCGATTCCCGTTGCCGCCGCTGTGTGTTTGTTGCTTTGGTTTTGCTTTTGGTTTTATAGGAAAACACGCAAAGCAAACAAAGTTGGCTCCGCTCAGTGTTTTCTTACATGAGAGTTTTCCCTTCGGTCTGTTTGTACATATTTTAATTACGCGTCTCTGATTGGAAAGCATTTGCGGCGGTAGCTTGACATTCTGCGACTCTGCGACTCGACGGCACAGCTGTCGTCATCCGAAAGGCAATTTTTCGGTTACCCCAAGTGGTTGACATTTCGGTGGATGCGGGTTCAAGGGGCGGGTCGAAAGGGTGCGGAAGTGTTTGCTTTGTGGCCATCGGATTTTTTGTTATACTCGTTTACTTGAGTGCGTCCAGCCAGCGAATTAGCATGGCAGATTGCGAGAGCCAAGGCTCCAAGGCGGCACAGTTGCAACGACAAGCGTATGGATAAATTAGGCAGTGTTTCCCCATTCATACGAGGTAATAACGAACAACAACCAGCTCCAGCAGGCACCACCTCACTCAGTCACAAAAAAGAAAGAAATCCGCACCATAGTCATATACATAAAGCGTGCCACAGTTTCGGATCGAATCGAATCTCATATTTCGCCAACTGCTGGCGGATGAAGAGCCCGGCAACATGTTGACTTGACAGTCTGAAGTTTCCGGGCAATTGACACCCTTTTTCAATCCAACCCCCAGCTCAATCTGGGTCTTCGCTTTATAAGGGTAATTCCAATAAATCGAGGGGCGCCACCCTTAGCACGGCGGAACATTACTTTTTTGCATAGCACACAAAACTTGATTATATTTTCTCAACTCTGCTGTTTGAAGGATGGCAGTCGCTTTCGGCGGGGGTGGTGTAATGTGTAATTCGCAATGTGCGCCAAAATCAAACTCCAATCAATAAATCGATGGGCGAAAGTCATCAGCATAAATTGTGATGGCCAGACAATTAACAATCGACCTGCAATCATCATTAACAATGGCCCATAATCCACTCAACGTCGGCCAAATTGCCTCGTTTTAAATTGTAAATATAAATTTTGATAGCATTAAAGGTTATTAAGCCTGCAAATTTATTGTTGTGGCCGGTAACGAACCCTTTGGACCTTCCCAGCTTGCTCCTTCGATAATTGTGTGTGCTTAATTAAATTTTCATGCAGGTGCCATAAATGATTTTCACCCCTGACGTCTAATTAGATTTACATTTTTACGACCTGCTGCATTGCTCCACTGCGAATCCGTTTAATTGTCCTGCTTAACATCGTAAATAGCTGCAAAGCACTTAAATTCATTTCAACGCATTGTCAATAGAGGAACTATTAACTCGTTTAATAGGGTCCCTCCCAGGAATGCACCTTGCCGGGAGTGGGAAGCTTCTTGGCCCGGGAATCCTCGCTTTGATCGCAGTCCTTCGAATCGGTGTCCTTGGATTTGGGAGGTGGAGCATCTGTGGACTTTTTTGCTGCATCTTCTGCCTTCGCCTTGGCGGCCAACTTCTGCTTGTGCTCCTGCACCACATCTACGAACGGCTTGACCAGTCGCCGAGGATCCCTGGTGTAGTAGTAGTTGGCGGACAGGCCCTCCGAGGGACCCCTAGGAATGTCCGGAGGCGGCTGAGTCCTGGGGGAGATGGTGTCCGCAAAGCGCAGGGCCGTCTTGTGGGTGCGGCCCAGAAAGAAGTTGCGCACCCGGCTCAGGAAGCCAGCCACGTCGCGGTGCTTGGGCTTGGGAGGCATCTCAGATTCGTGTGTATGGGCTGTTCGAGTAGTTAGAAGTTTAGACACAAGACCCGAGTGACTGCAAAGTCAAAGTGCTTACGCACAGCCAGCCCTTCCGCCGATTCCACACGACTTGACGCAACAGTTGCCGCGTCAGAGCCCTCAAAGTGATGCCACCCCACCGGCGGATGACTCAATTCAATAAGCGTCAATCTCTCCACGCGCTCAGCTGTCAATCAGTGAGGCATCGAAATCTGCCAGCGATGAATTTCAATTATGGCCACAGAAATGAAACAAAGCAGGGGCCACTTGGCCAAAAGCAAAAACACATTCGCAGTATCATCGAAGACAGTGCAAAAAGTCGACATTGGAATTAATAAAAACACTTCAATTTCCGATGCCAATCAGGGCGGAGATCCCCGGGCCACCTTCCCACCCATGTGACGCCAGTGTGACAGGAGCACGCGTCAGGGTTTTACTGTACTTAGAGCGGTACAGCACGTCCGGCTGTCAGCCTGTCAGCCGGAGCAAAGGGAGCAGAAAGAGCAGCCCTCGGCCGGATTTCTGCCCTGCGAACACGAGCTGGAGATGTTAATCAGGGCTATAGATCCTTGAAACTCCGCTCACATTGCATCTGATAAGCAGCTTGTCGAGATTTACGAAATCGAGCTGATTATGTCGTTGCGACCTGGAGACTCCTTGGACGCGTGTCAAAGGGTGGCCCGGTAATTTTCGAACGCTGGTGATGTGTTTACCTTTTGGCTTTTCCAGGGAAATCCTGAAAGTTTCTGGGCATGGGGGTAGTTATGCCCCGGGCTCCGAACACGAAAGCAAAGGAAAGTAGAGTCATCGGCTATGGGAAATGCATAAATCAGATTGACTCCTCGCCCAATTTGATTACAATTTACGGCACACGCGGAAATCGCTCGCGATAAGCTCGGCGAGCTAAATATCAGGTTAACATTTATCTGGGATGGGAAAAATCCGGAGAAATTGATTCAATGTGTGAGAAAAAACTGAATTCGATGTGGAAAAAATGCATTTCAATTTGCTGTGTATGGGAAAATGTCTTATGAATGTCATTAACACAATGGCCAAAAATAAAATAGTTAAACATTTTTATAAGCCAGTCAATCACTTGAAAATGAACATGTAAAACATATCTCTATGATCACTTATGTTAACTTTAGTTTTGAAATTAGTAGGTAAAAAAAGCTCTAAAAGAAGTGTTTTAAAAAGATTTATTTATAATAAATAATCGAAAATTATCCTTATCAGTATCGATATTTTCGATATATTTCGTTATCGAATCGATAATATCGATGTTTTCAAGGAAAATAAATTAAATAAATTATTATAGTTCTTTTAATAACACGTAAAAAATAAAAGTAGGCTTTAAACTTTGAAATCCCATACGTTTTCAAGTTTTTATCCCTACTTTAAATTTAACATGCGAAAGAGAACCCTAACTAAATGTTTAATTCAGCGTCATATTGCATGCAAATTAAAGTCGAAATAGATAAATGGAATTATTTTTTCTATAAGAAAAATTCGTTTAGGGGAGGTTTTACTTTAGGCGTGATTTGCCTATTTCCTTGGTTATTCATTGTTTTCGGCATAGAAAAAACAGCCACTAGATGGAAACCTTTAAAGTGACATTCGATTCGCAGCTGTCTTCCTGGGGTAGTTAATCTGGGGATGGTGCATGCGGTCGCTGTGTGTTCGCCTTCTGATTGAACTAATTGACACATGTGAGGAGAAATTTACCAAAATATCGGTTTGGGATTTCGTAATTCGAGCCAGGGTCGAGCCAAGAGGTGGCGGGCTTCCCGAACTTTGCCGCTCTCCGTTGGCCCTTAGTGCTGTTCCTCCGTCTGCTTGTTGTAATACGATATGTCAACAATATCCAGAGGTCGCAGAAAACTTTAAAAGAAGCCGAGAGCCGAGCAGCGATGCCGTGCGGTGAAAGTAAAAGTAGCGAAGGTCAACATCATCAAAATGTCTGTCTGGGCCCAGGACAAACAGCTGAAGGAGCAGGCTCTCGTCCGGCAGCACACAGCACACACATGCTCCAAGGATGCGCCAGTGTCCTGGGCTCCTGTACTCCTGGTCTTGTCCTCGTCTCGTAGTGAAAATGATAATGTTAAAGTTTTACAACTTAAGTCGTCAAAGTCAAACACACTCTAGGGAAATTACAAACACATTCGAGACAAGAATGTGAAGCACGAAAGTCGTTGTCCGCCGGGCGAAAGCAGGATCTGCAAAATGCGTGGTAGGGGGAGGGGGGGCCTGGGAAGGTCAAGAGATGAGGGTGGGCCCCAAACTTTGCGGGTGGTGTGATGAAATATACGTACTACGTACTCGGCACATCCTCCCAACTTTACCTGCTCAAATCTTAAGCTCACTATCCCTTGTTGTTTGCCGCTCAAGCTTTTACAGTGCTTCGGGGTGGAATTAGTGACAGGTCCTTGTACCTGACACCCCCTCCCCCCATCACCCCCCGTCCCACTTCCGCCATTAGCATAAATAAGCGTTTCTAAGTACGCCCCATAAAGGTGTAAATGCTCTGGTATTATTAGCCAAAGGCGAGTCCAGGGACCCAAAGACAAGAAGAGCTGACGGGGGAGTCCGGCGAAACCGCTGGAAGCTCTTCAGTGACTTTTGCTAGCGCTAAAATTTTATGGCCTCCAACTCACATAAAATTTGCTCTCCAAGTATTTCATAAAATTTTGTGGCGCATCAAAATTGTGGGACTTGCAGCGGACTCCAACTTTCCCTGTGCGTTGTCTCCGGGGCTCGAGGACGTTGAAATGATGGGTGGAAATGAAATTTTATTAAATGACCGTCAAGTTCTTGGCCACTTAACTTAGCCGTGAAATTAGCCGGTTGCTGGTGGGTAGATTCGATGTGAAGGAGATGGACTTTCCTGGCTCCGACTGACTAAGCAAATGGGTCAACTTAAAGGTAAGACGCTGGGGAAAACTCTCGGTAACAATGTGGCGCTGACTGAGGAGTGGAACCGATGATGCAGTTCATATTTCAGCTCGAGGGGCAACCAAACCTTTACCTAGTTATCTTCGCAAAAAGTTTTTCGCTGCTGCGAGAGTGCTTTAAATTGTTTTCGGCACAAAAGTTTTCACCTCGGGGCAACTGTTATTTCTTCCCAAGACTCGTAGACCCACGGAGTGCAAGGAACCTATTGAGGACTTCGAGGGCAGCCTCCTGCCGCTCATTAAAATGTCCCAAACGTTCTGTTTATGCACCGAGAACATTGGTATGCCCCCCACTCGAAAAGAAACACCTCCTTCGCAACCTACGCACCCATTTCCCCGGCAAGTGAGCACTGGCTTTATTCGTTTCATGCCCACGTTTATTGTTTTCCCCAGTCATTTTCAGCATCTTATCAATTTGACTCACAGGCTCGGGCAATAAAAGAGTAACCATTGTTTCCGGCGCCAACCTCTTCCGCTTTTCCTCTGTCATTGATAATGAAGACAGCAACAACATTGTCTTTCCCTTTGCCAGGACCCAGAACGTGACTCTCTTATCAATGCGACTTATTGCCATGACGCAGACTTGCTCCTCGGGGGCGTCCTGCCACGCCTCCTACTTTACCACCCCCCCCAACCTTTCAGATATCGCCTAAGCAATTAAAATTTGTAGCTATTGGTGGAGTGTTCGGCATTCGGAATTCGATAGCGTCCGCTCGTCGTTTGCAAATCATTTCGCAGTTCAAGACTGCCTCCTTGGCAATTCCCCCGGGGGGTTTGCCCCATCGCTCATTTTTCATACTGACAGCCCAATGGGCGTTAATTGCGTGGGTTTGGTTAAGGTTACGGCGTCAGATAAGCGCGCGTGATTTTTCTAAGAATTCTGCGCCCAGAGGGCATGGTCCCCTTCCCCCAAATGCAGGGGGATGAAACCACGCCTTGTTATGTGGCGCAATTCACATTACTCCCCCATTCGGCGATTTAAACGAGGCATTTCGGCCTCTCCAGCTTTGCATTTTGGTGGCAGGCGGCGATAAGACGAAGATGCCAGAGGTTTGGAGTTCCAAAGCGGGGATGATGTACCATTTTTGAATTGGCAAAACGTGCGGCAAATGGCTTAATTACGTCTGAAGAGATGAGTTTTGATTCTAGCAAAAGTAGAAGTGGGCTAAAGTATTTTTTTAATTTTTTAATGGGGTTTTGGTTAGGCCACAAGTTGCTTCAAATATGGAAAGATATTTTTTCCGATTATAATATGTGACTGAATGCTGGTAAGCCTTTAGCTTCTGTTCTGTTCAAGAGGGGGTATTTATCATATCAATATCCCTGTGGCTGCCCACTGTAGGTGCTAACAAATGATTCCCTGGAGCACCTCTGTTCCGCATGCCTCTCTACCGGACCTCCTCCTGCCATGTCCATTTAAATGCGCATATTTCACAGTTAACATGCCTTGACAACATGCCCTGCCGGCTTTCTTCTTTGGCCTGCTCTAAATATGTAAACAAATAGTTTTGGCTATTGCCAAGTGGGGCATGTCAGAGGGAACCCTAGTACCCCTTCATCCACCCCGACCCCAGGATGTGACCCCCGTAACGCAGGTCGTCCAGTCAGGCTGCATGTTGTGGCATGCGGTTGTGCAACGGCAACAACTTTTGCAACATGCAACCAGACGACTGGTGCCCTTCCACTTTCCACTTCCCACTCTCCTTTCCCTGCGAGGATGGCAAAATAAACGAGGCCTTAAATCGAACTTTGTACACGGGTCGTGCCGGGTCGGAGGCCGGGATCGTCTCGTTTGAGGTTAACATAATTTAAGGCAGCAGAGCCGGAGGACCTGGAAACCGGTGGCAAGGCGAGGCCCCACTCAATGCCCATTTAACATGCTGCCAACGTGCGTGAGTCCGTGTGTGAGTGTGGCAATTTCGCAAATTATAAATTTTCCACCTGCGCAATATGCTGGGTGCCTGGTCTGGCCCCCCCGTTCCCCCGCGTCCCCTCGCCGGATGGTTGGGAAAAGTTCTAGGCGCACCGAAGTGCTTCCTGCTCACCGGCAACAATCCGAAAATTGATCGTTGTTTCCGGCTTCTCTATTGCTTCGTTGTTGGTCGGGATATTAAGTCGACACCGAACTCTATGCATATACAGTACTTACCCGCTAAAGGGGCTTAAACAAATTTTAAAATTTAAAAAAAAATGTTTTTGAGATAATTGGTATGAGTATTTTAAATGACTAATATAAAATCGTCTATTAGTATTATAATAATCAAGATTAAATAAAAGAAATAAGATAAATTATATTACCCCACTTTTAAAGACAATTTTCTTCTAACTTTGAGGTTATTTTTCAAAATCATTGTAAAAGAATGCATTTTCATGAACATTGGGAAAACAATCCATCGAAGCACATTTTTTTGGTGAAACTCAGTGTAATTATTCAAACAAAATTCATGAGAATTATTGTTTAAAAATATTTACAATTATTATTGAAAATTAAATTTAGGAAACTCAGATATTAATAAATAGCTCATCGATCAATGCTAACAATATTCAAACGTTTTATGCGTAACTGAGGTACAAAGAACTATCAAAAGTTCGGATATGTATAATATAAACTGTAAACCAATTAAGTTTACTACTATTTACTTTAAAATTCAATAAAACAAAAATATATAAAAATATAATACAAGATGCGTAAGAGAGTTGGAGCAATAACAGCACTTCCATCTTCCCAATAAAAGCGAATTGGTAAAGAACGAAAGGTAAAAGGCAACAATTTGTGTAAGAGCAAATTAAATATTGTAACTGTGAGATAAATTCGATATTGCCGCATTCAGTCCGAGATGGAAGACGGGGGGTCGCAAAGGTCAACCGGGTATCGGCCGCCTCATTCGATGATTGCATAAGCAAAGTGGGAGCAGCAGAGGAGACGGAAACTCGAAAGATGTAAACAATATGCAAAACACAAGGAAGGCGTACAGGCCAGGATACAGGATATACTTCGAGCAGGACGAAATCCAGGAATGCATATCACGAATACGCAGTGGAGTTCGCCACATGACTTTGCATATTGAAGAGCAGTAAAAACACAGGGTGGATGTTAGGGAACAAGGTCAACCTACATCAATTTAACATCAATGTCCATAAATACCGGCTGGCAACTCGAATTTGAAGTTTAGTATCTGCTCTGCATGCAAATATTCAATAAATGTCGCAAAATAAATATGTAATAAACATAAGCGAGAGGCAAATATGGAAAGTAAGCTGCAGGGCCAAATATTGAAATAAAATCCGGGCAAGAACATCATCCATCGAGTTTTAAGTCTCAATTGCGACATAAATTTGCATTTGCTGGGGGAATGGGAAATTAGAGGGCGAAATGCTTCGTGTTCTCTGCCTGAGTTTCCACCGTTTATTGATCGCCCCGGTTGACATTGCATCAATATCTGGCGAAAGTTAACAAGCAGATATATTATACAGTACGGAACGATTTAAAAGCTTTTTCCTGCTCTTTCCCCATCACTTGTTTGTCTTTCGCTTTCTGTTTGTTGTCGTGTCTCGTCTCATGAGATTTTTACTTCATTGAAGACCGGAGTTCAATTCCAACGGTGGGTAACATTTTTTCTCAGCAGGAAACCCCCTGGGAAGGGCAGATTGATTTTCCCAATCAAGCATTAATTATTTACGTTATTAATATCCAATTAATATTCGATATTTTGAGCAACTTTTCTATGCAATTAATTTAATTTCCCACCCCTCTCCGTTCGGGGTAACACATTTTTATGTCACATCAGCGAATTGCAGTCCACCGAAGCCGCCTATGCACACTCATTAACACAACAATAAAGTACAATCGCCACCACGCCCACCATTCCCCGTTGAGGGGGCGTGGACAATTAATGTGACTGACACACATGCAGATTTTGCCGCCGTTCGCGTTGTCATATTTGATTTACAGTTGCAATTTACGCACTTTCCGCAGGAGGAGGACCAGGATCGGGACTCGGGATGGATTGGGATGGGATGGGGCTGGCCGACAGCTGTCCACGTCAGCATCCGGCTTCTGTTTGATGTTGTTAATTGATTTTCAAAGTCAACTGGCGTCCTCCAGGGGCGGGGGAGGGGGCGGGGAATGGGGCTGGAAGGGGCAAGGGGCTCCTGTGGGAGGAGCAGGCCTGCTTTCGCTTTCGCCACGCTCGGAGATTAGCAGGGCAGTGTAAAATGCATCTCCATTGAGGCGCAAGCGACATAAAACCAATTCCCAATCCGCATTCGCTGGACAATTTACAGTCTGTGGACTGTGGCCCCTCCCCCTTGCCACCCCCTCATCCCCTTGTGTGCATTGTAAGTGCAGTGAAGCGCATTTGCAGCTGCAATTGCCGAGTGGATTTCGGAGTTGTTCCTGCCGCACGGTTCGTCGATGGGCAGTGGGTTGTGGACAGGATCCGCAGGACCAAGGGGCTCGTGTTTGTTTTATGTGTGGCAATTGTCCAGCGTCCCATCGACATGCAACTGTATCTGTTGTCTGCCTGGCATGCGGTTCAATCAAAGCGATTTTCAATGTCCACAAAATTTCGCAAAAGGACATTTTGGTAATTTCAACGATGCCACCCTCGCAAGTCAGGAGCGGTCCTGAATCGGTTGAAGTTTGCAGGGGCCCATTGAAGTTAATCTGCGCTAGATTTTGGAAACTATTCAGATAATTTTGGCTTTAAATTGACTTCAATCTTAAAATATCCTCCCTCAGTCCTGGCCAACTAATATTGATTATATTTCCGATTTTTTCTAGTGCCCCATTTATTTATTTTAATGTTGATTATAATTTCTTTAACTATTATTTTATACACATATATTATCATATTCCCTATCTGTTCTGTTCTTGATTAATTACGCTAACAAGTTTTTAAAGACAGATATTACAAAGGAATTTAAAAATCAGAAAGCTCTATGCTACAAATTACATCTAACTCTTGTTGGTTTTAAAAATTGTAGAAGTCAGAATAGAGCTATAATAGCAACAATTTAGAATAATCTGAAACTCTAGTACCTATTAATATACTCTTAAAAACTTTAGTAAGTTAAAGTTTCGGTTTATTTTCTGAGATAATAATATCTTTCTTTATAACACTGGTAGCTTCGTAAATAGATCCCCGCAGTGGAAAATCCACTACTGGTCGGTAGTCCTGCTCTTGTTGTTGGTAATGAGTTTGGTTTTACTGTTTAAATTTAAACGCGTTCGGAGGGACGGAGAGACGGCAAATGGGGCTCGCTAGCGGTTGGCTACAGTTCTAAAGTGTATTTGCATTTAACGCTAAATGCATTCCGACAGGGACGTAGAGGGTTGAGGAAGGGATGGATTCCGGCCTGCGGGAGGGAAAACATGACAGTTGCATTAATTTTGATTGCGTAAATATTTTAAGTGTGCGGATTGCGAGAGCTCTCTCAAAAATGTTTGCCCAGTAAGGGGATTGGGTTTGCGGATGGCGGAGGGCGGCCTCGAATTAAGTGATTGCAATTGAGATGAGCTGATTGTAAAATCTGGGTGAGCACAGTTCGCTCCTCCAGCGAGGGCAATGCATATTTAAAGTTTGTTGAAGGACTTGCAGCTAATGGCGAACCTGCCGATGCTTCTGCTCAGTTCGATGAACTCCTGAATGGAGTGCAACTCGAGCAGTGGTAACTTTTCTAATTAACCCAACAACAACAACAACAGCCACCCCAGCCCCATTTTCATCCGAGTTCTGAGTTTCCTTCCCTTCCCCTTGGTTGCTAATTTCAAACGCCAATAAAATGATTCAAGCCACAAATGTTTGAGGGCGAAAAATGCTACGAAATTTATGAGCACGTAACTGACATAAAACTTTTGGATGAATATAGTGGTGCCGTAGCCCCGATCTCATCCATCGCTGCCGCATGACGTGATAATTTACTTAACAACCTCCCCTATCCTGTTAACACGCTCCGGCGACAATTTACAAGATGCAAACATCAAATTTTATGATGTCTAGGCCGTAATTAATCGAGATTTGCTGGCAAGGTGACTGCGGCTGTGGGCCCATAAAACTTAAGCAACTTCGTAATGGATATTAACTTGACTTCACTTTCATGAATTCCCGTTGTTTTCTTCAGTTGCCTAATCCTCACCCGTCTCGGATATTTTTTAAATGCTTATTCTATTTACTGGTGGATTTTCTCCGTTCATTTGCCTTCGCCAGACTCTGTCTGACCTTAGCAGCACAACTGCAATTAAACCCTAACCACATTATCTCTCCAACTGCTCTTCTTCCCAACGGCCCCATTACAAGTTTTTCGCTTTCGGTCGACCAATACCGCAAAGTCTGCGGCATGTGGAGAATTTTCCCATAAGACTGCAATTTTGTCCAGCGTATTATTTAAAAGGAGCATCAGCTTTTGGCTGAACCTTGGTGCAGCGAAACACAGAAATACCCTTTCAAGATGGGCACATTACTTTTTTCCTCTTAATTTTCATTATCAGTGGTAACTTCACCACATTTCTTAAGGATTATAAAGACTAACTATTACCTAAAAAAATAAATAAAAATAAAAATTTTAACTTTAAAGGTAAAACTTCTGAAATCAAGGAGCTCAAAGTTAACTACTTTACTTTAATAATATTAATACAAACTTAAAGTCTTCAAAGGGTATTCAAAGGGTATATAAAGAATCGATCATTATAAGCTAACAATTTTGTGGGTTTTCTCTCCATTGGCTAGACATCATCTGAATTAAGAGAGAATGGGTATTCTAAGGGAACAAAGAGCGGAGCTGTCGACTGCTTTGCGGTGATAGCTGGAAATTAATTAAATGTCGCGGCGAATGAAATTAAAATAAAAATGTCGAAAGCTGCTTAGGGAGTACTTAACAAAAATGATAGCTTAGGCCTTGGCTTATCAGAGGATATTAATAAGGGAAAAAGTTAAAGGGTTACTCTTCAAGAAAGCTGACTAAAGAATTTTAGGATAAATTTTAAATTGTAAGGCTTGTTGTTCGTTGATGCATTTTCTTGAGTGAGGCATACACAATAACTGCACAATACAATGCCAAACAATCTCTGAGCAGCCTTTGCAGCGGAAAAAAGAATACTTCGGACTTCCGTTCTAAAAGTTTAAATCCATTTCCGACCATTTTCAGCTTTGGTTCGAGGCGAGAAATTAATTAGTAGTTTACCGAGTCACGAAACCGTGAAGCCTTGCACATGATTTCTATAGCTTCAATCTGTTTTGTTTTCTTTTTGCCTTTCTTTGTGTTGCCTTCGCCCCTCATTTACTGCAATTTATTGGCCAATTCGCAGACATTTTTCAGGTATTTGCAACTATTTTCTGGTAGAATTTCTGTAAGCCAAGATTTATGATATATATTTCTTAAGCATTAGTCTGTAATTAGCGGAATTTGATTAATATTAAAACTAATTAGATTTAATATTAAGTAAATTAAGTTTTTACTGACATGGACATCACCCTACCTATAAGTGAAAACCAAAATTCTCTCTTCTCTTGCAGGTCTCAAGGATCCCAGCCTGGACAGGCACACCACTAAAGGTAATTTTCCGTATAGCACTATATTCCGATCAAAAATTAATTAAGAAGCCACTGGAGATGTAAATAGTCCGTAATGGTTGCAAACCGAAAATTTGTTCTGCTCAGTCAAAGCGACCGAAACAAAGGTCGAACCCACAACACACCAACACACCATCCCCGCCGCTCGCCGCAATAACTATAAATTCCCAGGCCCAAGGCAACCACAAGACATCGCCGAGCCCCTCAAAACATAAACCAAGCGGCTCTTTAAAACGCAATCAAGCTGAAAATTAATTAAAATTTTCAAGCGGGATATGAAATTAATGCGCAGTCGAAGGGGAATGAAGGTCCTGGCTGCCTCTCCTTCGTAGACGAACGGGTTGTGCAAGGTAAATCCAGGGTTTAAATTAAAACACACTTGTTACTGTCTTAGACGCGCTGTCGTCTCCGCTGGAAGTCGTCGTCTCGATTTCATTAAAAATGTTTTTATGCTCGCATTATCCTTTCGCTTTTCCCCTTGCCTTTGACTCCTTCCAGGCAGCAATTTAATTTGGCTATGAAACGCTTGCCGCATCCTTGACACTTTCACTTTCACTTCACCCACCCCTTTCCGAGCTCACCTTTCGTTACCCCCAAAACCCAACCCCTTCCACTTGAGGCAATGGCTTGTTTTAAGCAGCTTAAGCTTGTCGTTGACATTCGCCCGTGCCGTTGTTTGTGCTGTAAAAGCGCTCATAATTTCACGCTAAACGAACACACACGCGTCCTTCTGGGTCGTCCTGTGCCGGCTCTTGGCTTTCACCGGAGCGTTTCCCACCTCAGTTTTCCGCAGCACTTGGCTTTTCCACGGCTCGCCTTCGAGCTGGTCGGAATCACAGTTTTCGGAGTGAAATGCAATAAAGTTGAGTGCCGATTCGAGTCTGCACTTCTTGGTTTGGTTTCCCTATATCAATATCAGAAAAATGATTGATTTAACGAATGTCTTCTTCGATTCCCAAGTACATACATGGAATAAAGTTTTGGCTTGTACTTTTGCTCGTACTCCTCGGGTCATCTTGTTGTCTTTATTACATTCTAATGAATGTTGCGATTTGACTTTGAAAAAAAAAGTATTCTCATTGCATGCTTGGGGGCCATTGAATGGATTCATTTCGGGGTATTCATATGCTTTTAACAGAATTAGTCTGGCCGGCTAATGTGATAAATGGATGCGGCTGGCGGGAGATGAAGCCTGGTGAACCCTTCATAATTATACTTGGAGCCCATAGATGAGCTGCAAGTCATTGCATAGGCGGAAAAACCCATATTTTCTGCTTCACCCCACCTTCCCGAGGAAACTCACTTTAATCTCATAAATCATAGACTAACAGCGGCCGGGGAAGCCAAGGGCAACCGCACATATCATAACATTTAACATATTTCACTTAGGCAAACATTTAATCCGGCATCTTGTCTGGCCTCCTCTGGTCCTCCTGTCCGCCTGTCCTCCTTTGAATGCAAACGCGGAGGCTACATTTTCATTTCCGCTGGCATTTTTATTTTTATGCCATGCTGCACGTTATCAAATAATGAATATCAAATGTAATGCTTATCATTTATTTGCCAAACCGAAACCGAACTGGGGGAGCCACCTCCTCCTTCTCCTCGCCAGGTAGCAACATATTATAATATTTACTTAATTTTCATTTCTAATTCGGTCGCTCTCCCCTCCTCAGACACATGATATGGCTATCCGGTACGAAGACCTTGGCATTGGCTGGGGAGAAATAGCAAAAATAGGAAAGAAAAACCTGCATAATAAGCGAGTCTCGCAGTCAAACTTTGCTGTTTGTGGGCCCAAAGTCAAGTGTTTGGGGGAGACTGATTGGGTGGGCCGCTTTTGGGGGGTGGCTGTTGACTCTGGCAGGTGGCTTAAGCTGCGTCTAAAGCGATAACGCAAAGTATTTGAATTTTTAATATAACGAAATGCGGATCTTAGCGAACAAGGGACCCCATCCTCCGAATCATCCGGCTTCGTCTAGTGAATCGCAGATACTCTGCTCATCGCGAAGTTCCCTTCCACATCCCGATTATTTAACAGTGCTGATGTATTCAAATACGATTCGTGGCCGCCATTTTCCTGTCACTGGCTGTGAAAATTCACAGCTTTTCCTCTCTCCGGCTTTTCTGGCTAATCTTTTGGTCAGCGAGCACCCATCCTGCCCCTAACCCTCCCCCCTTCCCCCTTGGGACGTCTGTCGCCCTGTTGTCCATTCGCTTTTTTGAAATTCCAATTTGAATGCTTCGTGGTTTTGTGGACGCTTTTTGGCTAAGGACGTCTTTCCCAGCACAGCCAATATTATATTATTCAAGCCATCGCATTTGACTGTCTCCCCTGCCCTTCCCCTCGCTGTCCACCGCCATCGTTCGTTGTACTTGAAAATCGTAATTAGAATTGGTAATGTATTCAAATTGACTTTCATTTCCGCTTGTTCGTCGGTTGCTTCGTTTGTTTTACTTTTGGCATTCTTCATCAGGATTTTTGCGCTTTTCGGCGCCTTCTGCCGAGGGAGATGCGGTTGATTATATCCATCGATTCGCACTAACCAATCGCAGGGAAAAAGTGATCAACCGGCCAGCTAGCCAGACAAAGGCACTTTCGATTATCGAAGCGGGCGCCCGATTCTCCGGCCATATTTCAAAATCTCCGAACGTGAAACTTTTCCCTCGCAGACATTGGAAAGGCTGGGGAAAAGCAGGGGAAAAGCAAAAGCAAAGAAACTGAAACTTTTCGCTGGCAGGCGGAACGCAGTAAAACCGTAAAGAATTCAACTAATAAAAATCAGGCATTCAAGTGCGAAAAAATCGCGAAAAGCATCATCAAATAATGTGCCACTCAAACCGATTCGCCCATTCCGCCCACTCCGCCCACCGAATCGCAGTTGAATCCACCGAAAGACAAATAGAAAAGCAAAGAAAAGAAAAGTAAAAGGCAAGTTGGAAGGAAAATAAAACTATGCTGGCAGCAGGGAGTGAAAAGTTTCGGTCTGAGATGGCATTGTAAGGAACTGGGCCCCCATCCATGATCCTCCGGTTGGTTGGCCACGGGAAAATCTCGTGGCACGAAGGCATCTCTAGCTGCGGGCCAGGGCCATACGTCATCGGGAAAAACTTCGATGGTTTCGGCCAGGAGCGCGTGTCTCTTCGTTTTCCTTGCGGATGCGAATGGCCACATATTTTCGCTGCCACGAAGCGTGCGAGGTATTTTCCCCCCAACGTGCGGATGTGGCTGCAGCGGAAAAGCAATTTTCCTTTGTGTCGTGCACAGGTTTCCAGTTGGCATTGTCTTCCGCTCGCCGCACTGAGCTGGCAAATTTGTTGCAACCGAAATAAACACTTTATTAAATGCATTGGAATAAGCGCAGCCCTCGAAGGAGTTATCCACATGTGGCGGTGGCGGCGGCAGAAGGAAGGGATAAACTTTGAGCCAAGTAAGAGATTCGATGCCAGCAAAAAGTGGATTGCTAATGCACTCGGTTTAGGGAGTATGGGAAGTGAAATAGAAAGGGATGGAAACTCCAAGTACTTCTACTTTCAGACTTTGAGCGGATCCAAGGGGGTGATATGGGGGTTAGGTCCCCCCACTCGGGAGAAAAATGAATGGAAATTGGGTATTTAAAAGTAAGCAACAAATGAGCAAACAAAACAAAAAAGTGTAAATGCCATCTTGTTGTGTTTATTAATTTCAATCGAAATGTAGAAAACAATTTTAAAATCGGACAATCCATTAAAAAGATATGAGCACAAATGAATAGGCCGCTAGATGGAGCCAGTATCTCTGACGACTGCATATCTTGATCTCCCTCGCACTCCCTTTAGCTGAGTTTGGCTAAAATACTTGCCACTGCTTCAGACCCAAAAAAGTCGCCACATAAATAAATCTCCGCCGAACAGGCAAAGGCCTTTACAGATTATTATTTATTTATTTTCCGTTTTCTTTGCACTCCGCTCTTCATTTGCCCCCCAAACCCACGACCCCACCACCCACACCGATAATCGAAGGCAAGAATCAAATTATGCTAGAATTGAGATTGATTTTTTATTCAATTTTAATGCGACAAATGCAGGCAGATAAACAGACGACACACACACATGGCCCGAAGTCCTGGAAGGATCCATCCACTGCGAAACACGTGGGCTGTTCCTAGGGGGAGGGGAGGAGAAGGTGGGAACTGGGAAATTACAACGGCAATGGCACACAAGGGAGTCGCACTGGATTAGGTCGTCCTCGGGGCCAGGTCCTTATGGGAAACTTTTTGAATATTACAGCATAAATCGATTAGCTTCTATCAGAGTGTCGGTGCTCGTGTGTGGTGTCTGTGTTGTCACTGATTGACACTTGAAGCGATTTTTTGCTTGCCTCGCTGGCTGCTGTTTGCTCTTAGCCCTCAGATGATGCTGCTCCAACTCGGAGGCCATTGATATGCGTCCCGAGCACTCGACTCTTCGACTCTTTGACTCTGTGCCACGTCGAGGCCAGGCTTCATCTAATAAGCACCCGAACATAACTCCACTCCCGGGGAGCTTGGCAAATTGGCTGGCTGGCTGGGTGACGACCTCGATTTCCAGCATAGATTGGAAGGAAATTAAACATTGAGTGGAGGGGAAATGAGTCCTCTTTGAGCTGCATCGGAAATTGTTATGTGATAATTGGGTATTGCCCTTCTATCGATTGCACCGGGACTTGGCCGCAAAGTGGGCCAAAGGACCAAAGAACCATAGGTGGCGCCACTGTGGGAATCGCAGGCATCTGGCTTCGGTGTTTGGTGTTTGGCCAAGGGATTATCGCTCTTCCTGTTTGGGCGCAAAATTACATTTCAATTTGGATCACTTCACATCATCAACGCTCAACGCACAACGCACCGGGCACCAGTCAACAAAATCTGCTGAGCAAATACTCAGAGCCTTAACCTCCGAACACACTGCAATTAGCGCTGGCACACACGTACGCAAGGGTAAATATGACAATTTCGCAGGGGATTGGGGTGGATTCGATCCAAGCATAAGGTATAATTTAACAGAAATCAAAGGGAAATCGCGCATCGAATTGGGAAACGAACTCAGGACTAAACGTCCAAAGGGTTGGGAGGGGGGTTTGAGTGATCCCGGCGATGAGTTATGGGGCAGATGAAATCAATTGTCTTGACAACAGACGCAGCAATCCCATTGTGCAATATTGCGGCGCTTTAAAGCGAAAGAATTTCGCAGTTTCGGTCCTGCCTCCTCTTTGTGTTCCAATTAAAAGGGTTTGCGCCGAAAGGATTCACTTTATTGTCGGTTGGTGTGGGCCCAGGCTTAGGGGATATTTCCTTTTTGCAGTTGCTCGGCCATCCAACCATCCATCCATCCGATTCCATCCACCATACCAATCCCAATCCCAGGCCCACCTGAAGATCCGAGTCGAGTTTCACGCTCCGCTCGTTTGGCAATTTGTTGTCGCGGCTGTTGACTTTGTCATTTCACTTTTCCCCCTCCGGAACTCGGCTTCCTGGCTGCCTTTCCTTTCTTTTCCATTTCTCGTCCTTGCACTTTCAACCTTAAGCTTTAATTGCTCGACTTTCCCCGCTCCAAATCGTTGACATTATTTTTTGTCATTCGTTGAATCTGAATGCGAGTCCTCTATCTCTAACTTTCACCCACTCATCGTGACAAAATATGTTTGGCTTGGCTTTCGCTTTGTTTTCGGCGCTTCTCGTGGGAAACTTTGCTAGGACTACATGTCAAACTCTCATCAGCAGCGTCCTTTTGACTGCCCGTGCTTGTCTGGTCGTAATTATCACGCTAATGAATCAAGTGTACTCGCTTGTAACTAATTGATATGAGAAAGGGCCTCTGGCCCTTCGTAGTTCCCAGATTCCGAGTGGGGGTTGACTCAATGAAAGCCATACCCACGACAAACTACGGCGCGTGTGCTTTTCTGCAAGGGGTAGTTCGCAGATTCACGATGATTTGCATGTGAATTTTCCCCATTAGCTACTGACCATATTCGGGGGAAACTTGATAGGAATTAAAAACTGTGCAGAGGTAATTGCCTGTACTGAACTGTAGCTTCTGTGAACTTTTCTAAATGGATTTCCTTGATTTCGCTTACTTTTTGTTCTTACCTTTCTGACCCCAGGGATTTCTTGCGAGCTTGTTAAGCGACTTTCCACCTCCTCAGGTGGTGGCAGTGATGATGATGGGTTTGTTCGCTGCTGATGACTTTCGGCTCCCTGGAGTATTCGCCAGTAATAACTGCGATTGTATTTGTATTTATTGTTATTTACCAGGTAGAACTTTTCTGATTTTCTGATTGCAAAAGAAAAGCGAAAATGGCGGGGAAAAACTTTGCATAAGCCGAGGCGAGTTGCGCCGGCAATCAATTTCAATTTTTAAGCCCTTTACGGAGGACAACGTTTTTAATTAATCGTCGGATTACCAGGAGCTGCAGGACTCTGGACGTGGCTGCTGCCCAGGGCAGCGGTTTATGCTCATCCCATCCCATCCAGCTGTCCATTTTTTCCATTATCTGTGCCATTTATTCTATTTTTGTCGCACAACTCAACTAAACGAGCGACAAATTGCCGACGAACATCGACCAAGTGCCCGGGCATCATCCTCTGGTCCTGATGAACTTCCATTCCATCGCTCTTAACCCCTCGCCCGCTCTGCGGCGGCTTAATCCTTCCGCGCTTTGTGTCATCAGTGCGAGGACTCCGTCCGCCACTTGTGATGGATTTCGCAGCCATAGTTGGCCCACGTACATCGGGCATTCTGCCATTCTGGCATTCTGGCCATATGGCCACAAGTGTCATGGCAAATTTCGGGACGAGTTGGGTGGCCGCCTCCATTTCGTTTTACTCGCATTGTGGTCTCGCTTCCCTGCGCTCCGAAAATCTGTTTTGAAAACCAATAAATCAGATTTATTGGCCGCCTCCTCTCCGCCACTCCGACCTAGCTGTCTCTCTTCATTTGCGATTTAAGCTCGGTCTTTTTTTCACCGTGTATATTATGACAAAGTGTTGTTGGAAGGTTTACACTGCGGCTCTATCAATAGCTCCTGCGGGCAATTCCAAAGTGCGGGATTAAAAGCAGCTAAAAGGACAAACTATGGCGGGGATATCATGCAGAAATGAAAGATATCGATGTGGGGCTTAAATCAACAGATACTCGGAGTAATAACTTCCTGGTTATTAGGCTTCTGGACCCCCGAGAAGCGAGCGCCAATTATCATCATCAAAGTCCATCAGAGGCCATCAGAGCGGAGTCATAAATTACAGAAGGTGCTAAGAGCCACATGGACATGGTGAAATGGCTAGAAATAATGACACATTTCCCACACCCCTTTTCGGGGTCATCTCCGGGCATCAGGGATGACGATGTCATCATCATCGTTAGAGGCGCAAATCTGCGCTCTGGGCCATGTTATTGTAACAATCGACACCCAACGCGTTAAAAACACACATATTCACATTCAGCCGAAATGATTGCAGGGGTCGCAGTGGTTCGGCATGACCCGTGGCGTATTTCGGTTTTGACCACCGCCTCCTTCCGATTCCCATTGCCATCTCTCTACGGGGGTGTTGACAATTCAAACGCAATAATTGCGACCGAGAACCGCACGACGCTCGGCGGGATTCGTAGCTCCGATTGGGTTTTGGGATTGGGATTGGGATTGCCGAAAGGTGTGGTGCGCTCGTTACGCCGTGTTTGACACAATGTCAACTTTTGTAATAAGTTTCTGCCGGCTACTAGAGGCCGTAAAAAGAAGAAGTACAGGGCCATGTCGATGGCAGTTGCAGCGCGCTTTGATCTCCGCTCCGGGGTAGTTTGCACCCCGTGTCAGACGAGACGCAGTTTTAATGAACGCTCACCCCGAAATTCATAGTGCTCTGGGTTCTCTGGTTGCTGATTTTTGATCCTGTTACCCATTGTGGCCATTGTTCTCGCACCCCGCATTCATCATTCGCCTGGCTCCGTTTTTTCCATACAGTTTTTATACTTTTTTTTTTGGCGGTTGGGTGTTTATTATTAGCCTGGCAAATATATCCGCACGCCGAAGTCGTAACGGCAGCCGGCGATCCTTTTCGTGCCTTTTCAGTCGAGCTGCCTGCCTTTGTGTCCGGGGTTCGGTGAATGAATGTTGGTTTAATGAGTTGAATATGTCAATGGTCTGGCAGGGGCAGCAGTCTAGTCATTAGCATTTCGAAATTACGCAAAATATTTGGTGAAAGGAAAATGAAACATTGCGAAGAAAGAACGATTTTAGTGGTGCGGTGGCCGCAGGCTAGGTTTCAAATGATGCGGAAGCAATTCGACATTGTTACCTCGATCGGGATAGTCGTGCACAATGCCATAAATTAAACAATACTTATTGTGTTACAGTTTTTAAATTCTGCCTTACCTATACTACTTTTTATACAAGTTTGGTTTTTTTATATGCGGATCAAAACAACCCGAAGATAATCCTCTCTTGTTTTTAAACATCTAGTGTAAACCAATAAATTTAATGAGCTCGCTTTTGACATTTACAATGCATTAAATAAAAACAATAGATTTTATACGATCTTTCGTTCAATCATTAGATTTTGAGATACGCTAACATTTAAAATGTACGTTATAATTCTCTAAAAGTTTTCGATATATTTAAAATTGTTTGTTTTTTTAGAAATATATTAAATTATTAGATTTTGAGATACCCTTAGTTAGACCTTAATTTCTCAACTAGCCAAAAGTCATAAAGCTTTAAATGTTTAAAGACTTCTTAAAGCTATTGTTTTAAGCTAGCTATCTATAAGAAACAATCGCGAAAATAGAATAGTAAGATATTGTGTTTTTATTGTCAAAAATAGCTTTAGATTATTTTTCGAAGTATTTTTAACCCTCAACATACAGTTTTGAAATTAATTTTTGTGACGAAAAATGATTAAATGTTCAAATTAATAAAAATACACTTTCTAAAATTGTATAATTTAAAATCCTTTTTTTTCCTATTTTAGGAGAATAATCATAAATTGGTGTATCAATACAAATAGTAGCTTCCTCGCACATACTCCTAGTGCTATTCGTCACTACGTGGACTACCGTCCACAGTGATAATTGTATTCATTAATTGATTATTAATATTTCCCTAAGCACTCGACCAAAAAAATTATCCTTTTTCGATAGCCTTTTCTGAGCCCGTGATTTACATTTTAAGTTTGCCCATTCCTTAATTTAAGGCGACACATTTAATTGCGGCATATGCTCAAGGACCCATCCGGAACAATATGCCCCGCAGAGCCATTGAATGGCCGCAAAGGCCACCAGAAGCACGCTGACATATTGCATGAAGGAGGCCGACCAAATGGGTTACTTATCGCACTGAAAGCGACCGCCGCTGGCGGCGACGAAGGACAGCAGGACTTATCGGAGCGTTATCTGTCCGCTGCCGGTGCTCAGCAAACCGCGAAATCGAATCCGTAGATCAAGCGAACGAGTGAAAAAGTAAAACTGATTCAACTCGCGCTAATAAATGAAAGGCAGCCCAAACAGGCCAAATGTTTGCAATTGCTTTGACATGTTTGACAACAATGGCAAACGGTGGAAAAAGGGCGGGAGGGGCGCGACTTAAGCCGCTGACAAATGCGATTGCCTATAGAAATTAAAAAACCCAAGCCGCAACCCTTAAGTCCTGCGATTCCCGCGAGTCCTGCGAGGTCCTGCTCTGGGCATTTGCATTGATTTCAATTAATTTGCTTGTTGTGTCATCTCCGATCCTTTGGCCGTGTTGTTCGGCTTGCGTGAATGTAATTGATATTTGGCTCGGTTGGGATTTCGGGCTGGTGCGAGTCAAGTGCCTGCAACCCCTCGCCAGCTGGAAATTATGTAAATGCCAAACATGCATTAGAGGCCAACGGAGAACCACCTCCGCCCTCACCTCTAATCCCGGACGGAATTATTCAGGCGGATAACTTCTGTGCCGTCTTCGCTCAGCTGTGCGAATTTCCGAGGATGCCAAGGATGCGCCGGGGTGACAACAGCCAACTGTCATTGGCAGCTTCACTGCCATCAGCCAGGACAACAAGGTGTTTGCGGCCCTAACTCTTGTCTTTTCTGCAGAAAGGATGAGGATGAGTCAGCAGCATTCACATTCGCATTTCCCCGGTTGCTTTTAGTTTTGTGAATTTCAAATGCCAGGACATCTGTTCAAGTGTTTTCGGGGATCAGACCCAATCCTCCAGCGATTTTAATGCGCTTAGTTTCGAAAGTGTACCTAAGTGGCAGGGAACTTAAAGAACTGCGACCCAATGATTCATTCTCGTCGCACCCTGAACACTTAATTTTCCCATAATTGCTGCCCTTTTGAATGACCAATTTGAAACAATTTAGGCAGTGTGACTATTATTAGTGCGTGTGAATACCGCATCGGGCTGTCATGAATCGTTAATGAGGCTCAATCGATGCGACTGTCCTTGGAATATATTTCGAAGGGCTTCAAATATTTATACGCCATTTGGTATTTATTTATAAAATTCTTTGGGCATGGGTTAATCGGTTTAAAAAGTTGCGCCCCTTCGCAGGGCTTTATTTTTTCACAAAGTTTTTCACCAGCAACTTTCTTTGGCTTCCATTTCGGGGCTGCCTGTTAATTGTTAATTGGCTGCATCGATTGTTAATTGTTCCAGTTGCTGTTGTTGGTGGAGACCTGATTGGGGGCACTGTGAGTGAAAAGTTTCGAGTGCTTTCGTCTGGCCAAAGTTTGCGGCGAAACAAAGGGAGCTTCGCTGGCGGATTGATTGGTTGGTGAATTAATTACGTGGATTGCGCAAGATTACATAATCCCCCATGGCCGTTCATCCCCAATATCGCACTAAACTTGAAGTTTTCCACACACATTACTCCTCCCTTAAGTTCTGTCCCATTTCGGCTCGAAAATGTTCCGTTGATAATCCTGAAAAATAGAATCCTATTCGCCAGTGTCCCCAGTGAACTCACATTCCCATTTCCATTCCCATTTCCATTTCCAGCCATTGCCCGTATATACAGTTTTTATTTATTTTGCTTTTAACAAAATTTGGCAAATTTACACTTGGCTGGCAGGGCAACAAACAACAACAGCACATCAACAAAAGGCCGGCCCCACTTTCAGGGTAGCCTGATTGCGCCATAGCCCCATAAATAAGGGCAAAATTCAATGCAAATTGGACTATTTACGCAAATTTTATTGCCACACAATTTTTACACATTTATTTTGTTTTTTTTTTCTTGCCGCTAGTTTTTCCTCGCCACATGGCGAGGCAAATGCTTTATTCCTTTGTTGTTGCCAATACTTTGTTGCCTCTGCGGAGTTGGTGCCCCAAGCGTCTACTAAATCAGGCCATTTGGACGCTGCTTCCTTGACTTTCACTGGGGCGACAATTTGGTTTCTTTGTTGTGGGCCTTGTCCTCGTCCTCGTCTTCGACCCCTCGATGAACCCTTTCTGCCTCGTCGAATTATGCGATTTTGTGTCATTATTCCCTCGCTAAACGAGGCAAATTTTCCCCCCCACCGTCGCATCAGAAATCGTTGGGTAGCCGAATGTGTTTTTTATTGACATTTAGACGCGTCGCAGATTTGCCCCGGCCTCAACGAGTTGATTCCAGTTGGCCTGGCCTGTGTCATAAAGCCGCCTACGGTGGGGATTTACCAATAAATTCGTTCTAGTGAAAATTTATTGGCATTGCTTTTTAAACCGCGACGCGTGTTGGCCCCAGAATTTTTATCTCCAGGAAATTGACATTGATGGCTTGCCTACGAGCGAGTGGAACTGACCTTTAAAGCGGAACATGTTGGCGATGAACACCGAGGGGGTAATTGTTCGGATGTAATCGTTTGATTGGGGCATAAAAGAGCAGCAAATGCTGGAGATTGGTTTAGAATTGTGGTGTAAAAATATTAAGGGAACGTGTTACCTTAAAATCTAACTAGTAAGAGATTCTTATCTGTTATTTCTGGTATTTTTGGTATACGTAACTCGTTTTTACCATGCAATACTGGCAAATTTGATATTAAATAATATCATTTTGCAGTCTCCTCTCTCTCTGGGAGATTCTCTGACTTTGCTTACATTTCGAGCAAATCATATTGATATGCAGCATATCAAGTCAAAATTGATATCGCATAATATCAAATTGATCATAGTTTCATATCAAGTATTTTTGGTTGCATAACGTTAAAAAATTATATTCCAAAATGTTTTAAAATAAATGTTACAATAAATATGAAGATCAAATTGATATGGAACATTTTTGCCAGAATTCCATTTAAGGGAATCAATAATACATCGTGTTTAATCATCAAACACCGCCTGACGCACACACAACACATACATCAAGCCCAGAAATTAACAGAGTTATTAGCTCGTTATCTTTTGCACTTCATATTTACACAGTTGGCTACCAAAAGCCGAACAAATCAGTGTGAAAGCCAACCGAAGGGCCCGAAAGGAGGCCAATACACCGCCCCCCTCCCACCATGGACGGTTTACCCCTAATTTTGTCGCTTGTGTTGCTTAAAATTCAAACAATGTGTTGATGCCTTCACACCAACCAAAACATGCATAATTAATATGCAAAGAGCGGCAACAACAACTACAACAACGGGGCAGGAGCAGCCGGCAAGGAGAAACTTTTCCGAGCGGGCTGCTTGTGGAAAATTGAAAGGGTTAGCATAATTTTTTGTATATTTTTTTTTGGGCAGTGGGGATGGGGAAGGGGAGGGGCTTAGGCCGAGGCGACACTTTGCTTTTTGCCTGCTTCATTATCACAGCTTCCGCGTCAACATTATTTCCGCAGAGCAGCAACAACATGGCGTTGTTGTTCTTGTTATTGCCATGCATAATTCATATGAGAAAAGCAACAATAGGCGACAACGATGAGCGGTGGAAAAGTGAAAACCTCAAACCTTTGCGGGCTGACAGTGAAAATGCTTTAATTGAAGCGAACACACTCGCACTCATTTGCATATTTCAATGCATGCAATTAGGCGAAAAGAAAGGAGGTGGAGGCGGAAACGGGGATGGGGGCGTGGCGGCGTTTAGCGGAGAAAGCAGCAACTGCCATGACATGGAAAAAAGTTTAGTCCCCCTTTCTTTGTACATCCATCAGCTGCCATTTTAACGGTGTTCCATCCGCTCCACGTTTTATTTCTTTTAGGAAAATCCCGGCATTTCACGGTCAACGGTCTTCTGAGTGCTAATAACACGCTTCAGCAGCAGCAGAACCAATACAACCTGCAGCCATCGAATGACAGTCGCAATATCTACAACAATCCCTATATTCCGCCGCAACAGCAGCAGCAGCAACAACAGCAACAGCAACAGCAGCAACAGCAACAGCAACAGCAACAGCTGCAGCAGCAGACGCAGCAGCGCACCGCCCACCTGTTCAAGGCACTGGCTGCATCCGCTGCCGGCACCAACAGCCTGACCCATCCCTACGACTTCTCCAACTCATCATCCTCCTCCAACGCCAACAACGAGCACCAGGGATCATCCTCGTCGGAAGCGGAAAACGCCTTCCTAACTCATAATAACGGTGAGTACTGCTCTTGAAAATCGATAGCAAATTGCGTGAAGTTAATAAGTTGTTAAACCCTGTAAGGTTTTTTATATTTTCATGGCAGCTTAGATCTTTCTTTACCTGTAAAAATGATACACAATTTTATAGATAAATCCAAAAAACATGAAACGAAATGATGATTAACTTGGTATCAATTTGACATGTAAACTACATGTTCTAAGTAGGCCAGTTCGAATTTCAAATGTGTCTTTCTCCCTTCCACTAATGTAACTTTAACTGCTATCTCGCTCTATTTAAAATTGAGGGAAATTGTACTTCTCGCTCCCACTCACGTAATTTAAGTCGCCATATTGCTTCTTCCTCTCTTTTTTTTAAGGCAGAGAATTTCCGAGAGCATGAAATCGAACAAGTTACATTTTTTAGTATTAATTTTACCATTCAATAATGGTAAAAAAGATATGTGTATAATAACCAAAAATGTACTTTGCCTCATATCGATTTGATACTTATAATATTTGATAAGTAAACTGTCTTAAAACTGGTGTAGATCGAGTTAAGATTTTTTTTTTAGCTGTTAAATTAATAAAAGTGATTTCGTTAAATAAATTCATTTTATATATTTTTGTGCTGCCTGTTATATTTTCGGGAATCTATATAAGTTCCACCGTCAAAACATTTAATTTCCTAATGATTTTGTGGGAAATATTGAAACTCGGAACCCCCTGAAGAGAAGAATGCATAAAATGCATGGCTGCAAATTGAATTAGGAGTCCTGCAATTAAAAACACAACTTTCCGGAACTCCCAAGTAATATTTCCTTTTCCTGTACCTTCGCAATGAATCAGGAAGGCACCAAAAGACGAGGGGCAACTTGTTCACCTGCCCGGTTGGATGCCAGCTTGCCATAATTTGCACGCAATTTGCATTTCAAGTGGCCAATTCCCCCTCCATCCTGCTCGCATCACCTCAAGTTGGCCAGTGGCCGGGCTTGCCTTCTAATTACGTCTCACAAAAAGTGCTCGGTGCTCATAGCTCTCAGCTCGGAGCTTCAGTCTCAGGACCCAGAAGCAGAACCCGAATGAGGCCCGAACTTGGCGCCCAGTCCGGCGGCAGTAAGTGAAATTTATGTGAGTGCTTATAATTTGTAAAAGTAAACGAACCGGAGAGCTAGCCACGTTAGAGCAAGAGGTAAATGAGAGTTTGTTTAGCAACAAATTACGCAGGAAGCGCTTGGAAAAAGGTGTGCGGTCCTGAGATTTATGTGGGTGCAGTTAGCAACGAGGGGGTTCGCAAAAGAAATGCGGATCGGTGGGAATGCGCCATGATTATCCGACTAGAATTGAATCATCAGAATGTGTTTACCCATCGGATGTTCCACTGTCTCTGGCTTAAAGCTCCTGCTGTCTAGCCCCGAACTCCGACCTCATCATAGCCCAGCCATTGTTGGCTTCGCTCCTTGGGAGGGCTATAAAATGTGGCAAAGTGCAATTGCCTGGCAGGCCGGGGGAATGGGCCGTAGGTCGAGCAGACGCCGCCAGTTATGCAATAAAAATCATTAAAAAATATAAAAATGAAAGCGGCAAACTTAACAAGCAGACAGCTCCGTCTCCGTCCCCTTCGCCGACCTCCGATTCCGATGAAGCCGTGAGAAAGGAATTGAAAAAATCATGGCAGACGCTGCGAGATGCATCGTTGTTGCAACAAGGAACTGTAGTAGCAAGTAACAGGAAACTAAACGAGCGCCCAGCGCCATAAACTTAAATCACGATTAAAAGTGTGATTATCCTTGTGGCGCTACAAATCGCCGCCGGTGCAGCTGACAGCCCAGAAGGACTAGGACACAGCCACCGCCTGTCCTTTGGCCTCCTTGGCTGCTCCTGGCTGCTCCTGGCTCCTTCTGTCCTGTTGTTGCTCTTGTCTGACTTTATATCTTTACAACCAGGCGCGGCTGTGGATGAGCAGACAACACTGCCTTCGATGTTGTATCCTGGGCTCCTTTGCCGAACTAGTCGCCGACTGTTGTTGTTTGGCGTGTTTTGTTTTGACTTGTGGATGGGCCTCGGGATATCAGCGTAGATGCAGGCTAGATGCCGGAAGCCAACTATCAGATACACGCAATCGTTATTTAAAGCCTTTAAGAGCCTTCCATCCAATTAGTTGGGATTTAATTAACACAACACTTACGAGAATACGAACACAGACCGATTGTCCAATTTGAGGCAGCTCGGCTTCGACCTTTAACAAAAGATTTGAGGAAACCCTTTGATTTTTTGGTTGATTGACGCAAAGAGAATGGAAGGACCCCGAAAAATAAAGCCCTAGTTAAATCCCTTTTTTGCAGCTACAAATCTTGGCATTATTTTCCGCTCACATTGTAAATAACCCGAGCTGGGATTGGCCCTTTGCATATGTCCAGAATGCCGTCCGTCAATGGTCGGGCTTTTTGCCAGGATCCGCCCCTAAACTGTCAATTGTTCGATAGATATTTGCCAATTTTACAGTCGTCCTGGCTCGTCCAGTTCGTCCAGCCTCGTCCTGCCTCGATTTCACTGCAAACACAAACAAAGGCGAATGCAAATAAACGCCGGCCAGAAGTGGGCCTAGAACAAAGGAGCAGTAAGGGGTGGCTCGGACATTCGGCTTATCACAATTGACCCATCACACGCCTTTGGCCGTCTGTCTGTCTGTCTGTCTGTCTGTCTGGACATTGGTTTAAGGCCCCCCCTTTTCCTTACCCTTCCAACTGCCGAACAATTGACTCTCGTATTTCACTGATGAACTTAACTTATGTCAAAATATGCGATAAGTAATCCTTTTTAGCCTCGACATTCGGCTTCCTGCCTGCGTCCGTCCGTACACTTGTCCGTCCGAACCTTTCGCCTGTGCAAATATTTTCTTTTCGCCGATAATTCCGTTTCAGGGCTGAGAGAGAGTCGATGGAAATTGCTATTTCTGTACATTTGTCACGAAATCTAAAACAAAAAGTTTATTTATGTTTTCTTTGCCCGGCATTGAGGACTCGTAATGAATTGTGACAGGAGACTGACAGATGAGGGGGAGAAAGTGGTCAAGATCCGACTTTGTTTGAGTTTCATTTGTCCCGGATGGGGGGAACTCTTGGAAAAGTGGTAGGATTGAATCTGTTCTAAGGCGGAATGATAAGCAAACATTTCTTCCAGTGTCCCATACTTTTGATTGCGACAATTTCATGGTTCCGCTTCATTTGAAGGATGCTGCCAGGCAGGGACATATATCTATCTATCTGTGTGGGGCATCACCCCTTGCCAGCGGAGGAAGGACAAGAACCCCTGCGAGCCGAACGCCGAGATTCTCAATTAGGATAATCTCCAAATGACTAAGCAAATATTGGCCAAATTCGAAAATTCGATGCGGACTAGGCCCGGGTCAAAACGCATTGGACACGAGGTGAAGTCAGTGTTTCAGTCGCCTGGTTCGTTGTTCCGCTTTGCCCAGATGAAATGCGTCTCTGGGGGACCATGGACCACCATGTTTCGAGGGGGCGGGGATGGGATAAGGGTGCAGTCCTCTATTATATGCACATAAAAATAAATTCCAAGACTTTATTATGCCCATGTACTTGTCATTGTCGATGTGTGTGCAATGGACTGTGTTTTGTAGGGTTTTCTGTCCCTGTTCTTTTGTCAGGGGTTTCGTGTTCGAGGGGTTTGGGGGTTCGGGGTTCGGGGGACCTGCAATTGCAATTGTTGTTGTCTCAACCCACCATGGGTTTTGTATGGAGGGAGTGAGGGCTTTTAGGAGGTTGGGGGTTGCAGACAGGGGCGCATTTTGCATTTGTTTGTGCCCCGGACTGCAGACTGTGTTTAATTTTTCGCAAATGTTCAATTGAATAACATGGGATAAACGCTTCATTGCCTTCTCTGTTGTGTGTGATTTCTATTTGGTTAGTCAATTTTGGATTATTGTGGACAGTTTGGCAAGGACTTTCGAGGACGATAACCAAGCCAAAGCCGCTTGACAAATTGAATTAGAAACTAAGCCCGATTTCGCTCTGCTAAACTTTCGCCCAAGTTTGCTGGCAATCTGCAATCATGTGTTACTTCGCCAGCGTTTTTTGCCTTTGTCGACTCGGCAAAGTTTAGTGGAGCACAGCCGCCCACGGCGCAGGAATTCAGGAATTCTCCTTGCGCGCCTGCCAAACAAACAAAATGGCAGTTTGATGCACCGAAAAGTAATGGACAAAAACTGCAGCCGCCTTTTAGGCGCTCGGCCCGAAGTGCCCGCCAAATGGGCGGCAAGGCAAAAGTTCTCTCGAAAGCCGAAAGTAGATGTAGATGGTTATTGATAACCCAGAGTGGCTCCTGGCCTAAGTGTATGCCTCAAATATTGTGCAACTGTAATTTGGTAATCTCAAGTGCGCCACACACACACACTCCAAAGGCCAAAAAGGACCAACAGCATGGGTGGTTGGAAGGTTGGGTGTGTGGCACTCCTGCACAAAGTGACTTTTCAATCTCCATTGAGATGACAGAATTTTGCTTTCAACTGCTGGCCAAGCACTTGAGCAGGTCTTTTGGTCGACGTCAAGTGGGATGTTGTGGTCAGGCCATTATAACTTATAACTGGGACTGCTTCAATCCACTTTTTAGTCCTTTCCATTTTGCAAATGAAATGCAAGCTGACATCGTATCAATTTAAATCAAATGAAGTGCAATTTGTGCTAGTCTCGAAGAAAGGACGAAAGCAATCGAGCCTTAAGTGGAGTGCCCGAAAACTTTAGCACACTTTTGGGCTCGTAACTAAGCCTCGCCTCGACTGACTACAATTCGGAGTCCAGAGTCCGGCTGACATAGTTTTGTGAGGACATGGCACGTGCAAGTGCGAAAGTTGCAGCTCATTACGTGGCCAGCAGCTCAAACGAGGTGACCATCAGTGTTGTGTGCAAATTAGAATCTTTGCGCCCGTTGTACTTTAAGTACGCAGCTAAAAGGCGGAAGGAATGGATGGAAGGTTTTCCCTTCCCCCAGTACGCACCCAAACACACCTGGCCAATTTGCGCTTTTGACCCCTCGGCTGGCGAAAACGATGCCAGCAATTTAATGAGCTGCCATTTATATAAAAAGCAGCAAAGTAGCCAAGTGGCTTGGAGATGGGGCTGTAGATGGAGCTGGAGCTGGAGGCAGACAAATATTTAGCAACGTCGGTGGACTTTCTCCCCGCAGACAGACACACAAATGAAAAGGGACTCGGGGCACTCACATGCTATCCCCCCTGGCCACCACTTCGGTTCGACTGTGATTCATGCAGAGCAGCAGCGGCAGCAGCTGGCCATAAAAATGGCTTAAAATGATCATCATAAACGTTGAGTGAGCAAATATTGCAATAAAAGTAAATGACTGAAGGACGTCGTAAAATATTTATACGTGAGCTGCTCGCACGGCGGCAACCTGCGAGAGATGTAGGACATCCGGGATGGGGAGGAATGGGGCTTCTGAGGAGGAGTCATGAATACCGTAAAAGTGTCGAGCGAATGCTGGGAAATTAAGGGTCTGACGAAAGAAATGTGCTTAGCGCGCGGAAAAGCGCGAAACGAGGGATGGGATAGGATAGGGATAGGTTTGACCCAGTGAGGTGCTCAGGTGGGGGAATGTAAATGTTTTTGGGGTCCCGGTCCTAATTCCCCCGAAAGTAGCTCGCCCCTCTTAGGGAGATTCTAATGTAGTTCGGTGCAAATTTCATTATAGTGCACTTTATGGTGCAAGTTTCGGCTATAAAGCGAGCGTTTTACGATAGTTGCAATCGAGGCTCGCACTCGCAAAGCTCTGCTCCTCTAGGTGGTGTTGTTGAAAAAGCTAAGCCATAAAAGTCTGAAAGCATCTCGTTCACAAAGTCGCTTAACAGCAGTAGTTTAAGTTCGAATTAGCCTCACTTAACACTTAAATATCTTTGCCATCTTTGCCACCCTGAATGTATTTTTCAAGTCAAAAACCCCAGCATTCATTTTATGACAATAGGCTGGGCATTCCAAAGGCCTGTTTAGAAATTGCAATGTTACAGTATGCTATTTGGACTAACAGAGATTGTAGCTATGCTCTTTCTACCCTTCCTCCCAACATCCTTGCTCTCTTCGTGTCGGCAAACTACCCCTGTTTGCTGTAACTTGCAGAAGTTTCGTCAAGTTTCCCATTTCCCCTGCCTGTTGAGGGGTAGTTAGATAATCCTGGTTAACATCACCACCCCTGAGATATCATGTTATGTAGCAGAGCTCTAGTGGCAAGTCCTTTGAATTGTTATAGGAGCTTTTCTGTAACTGAAATGTAAAAGTAAGATATTAATCGTATTATCAAGATTGTGGAAATTTATTAGAATTCCAAAATACTTGAATAATTCCCTAGGTTTAAATATTCTTTATACTTAATGCTATGAAAATATAAATATAAACTATTCAAAAATCTAGTTCCTCATGTTATTACATTTTACACGAAGAGTAGAACATTTCTTTCGTTTACATCCTGTTAATTTGTTTCCCAATGGAGCCTAACTCCCCTCCAAAGCTTGCAGGATACACCAACAGCTTTAAGCTCCCCACTGCTGTTGGCCAACAGAGCTCCTTTAGGGGAAGCGCCTAGCAGCCAAGCTCCGCGAAAGCTCCTCGCAGGGAGGCGGCAGTGCATCTCGCAGAGAGTCCTGTTCCGCCGGAGCAGCGCTGCCGCTCATTAATGGCTGCTGCGACGCCGACAGCGACGTCGAGCAGGACTTACACACAATGAGCGATGGCTGCGGCTGCTATTACACTCGTGCTGCACACTTTTAGGCGCTGCGCTGCTATTTCGGCTTTTGCATAACTTTTATTGTTGAAAACACAGCTGGCCGAATTCGGGCGGAGAGCGCTGAGAAAGCCGAGAAGGCCGAGAAGACCGAGAAAGCCGACAAAGCCAATGGCCGACGGCCGAGGAGCCGACGAGAGCGGAACGCGGAAGTTAACTCCGCTGCCAGCCGACTGTTGCTCATCTCCCGATCCCGACGACGCCATTGTCCGTGCACCGTGCCTGTGTGTGTGTGTGTGTGTGAGTGTGCCTGGCCTGCGTATCTGTGTGTCTGTGTAGCCGTGTCCTGTGGCCGTGTCCTGAAAGCTGGAGCTGGCAATGCGGCCGGTAGTCGCATCGTCGCATCTGGCTAACGCCGCCATAAAACGCAACGCATTCAATGTGGCAAGCGCAACAATGAGCTGCCGCTGTTGCTCCTGCTGCTCATCGCTGTATCCTTCGAAATCGGAATCGGAATAGCAAAGGCCAAAGCCATCGTTGCAACCGCTCGTCGTGTGTCGTGTGTATGCAATTTTGCATTAATTTTTGTTTTGCCACCTCGGCCGACAAACTTAACTGCAGTTTAGTTCAGTTCGGCAATGGCGATTTGAAAAACCAGTGTGCCTAACTGTAGCGGCAGCGCTTTCGGTGAACAAATGTGAAAAGAAAAGGCAATTTATTACATTTTGGCGCCAAAAAGTTCGACACGCGTGTGCGAGTTTGTGTAACAAGTTGGCCGGCATGTGGCCGAAAAAAACTCAGTCCGCTGGTTAATCGGCGCCGCTAACTGCTTACCGATATCCCAACTCCCAGCTGGTAAGCCTGGCATTCCGCCATTTATTCCTGATAGTCCTTGCGAATCCCATATTAAAATCAGAGCACGCATTCCGGCACGCTTATTGGGCTAAATTAAATTTTGAAATCGGTGCGTATACGCAATGCACTAAGCTAGTTACTGCCCCTGCCCTCTATCTGAATATTATGTTAGTTTAATAAGTGACTTTCATTAGCCGAGCTATAATGCGCTGGCAAACACTGCGTATACGCAACACTTTGTAAATTAAACAGGCAGCCTAATTAAACCGATTGCCCACACAATAAGTTGCACAGTTGGTAATTAAATAATTAAAATGGTTGCTAGATCATAAATTCAAGGGCCCTCACACTCTCCGCAAAACCCATTTCCGGAGATAGCTGAACGCAAAGTGTAAATTGAATCAACACAAGAGCACAACTGCGAATAAATCGCATCTCCCTAATAAAATAAGCCGCCGCAGGCTGCCAGGAGGTTCGTCCTTCGTAAGACCGCGAATTCTGGCACTGCTTGGCGGGCCAAAATACTTGAAAACTAAAGCAGCACAAACATTGTGCCAAAATAGCCGACGGCACAGCGCGAATATTTACCAAAATTCGAATTAATAAGCGAACAGAAGAGGGCGTTAAATTCGGAGGAGGAGGAGTGGCCTATGAAGGGCTGTGGAATCGCATGAGTGCATACAGACAAAGCTAGATAATCTGCCAGCAAACATCCGCAAATCGGGCCCAAATCGAGTGTATTAATCGCATATTGCCAAATACCAAAAACTAATCAAATATCAAACGCGGCAGCAGCGATATATCGTTGCTTTCAAACATTATCGATTTCAAAGTCAGCCTAAAACCGCGTAGTTTTATACGGAAAACATTTTAAAACCATAAATAAACGAGCTTTTAGTCTAAAGACCTTCGCCAATTTTCGACTTCCGCTTGCGTTAATGTTTCTGACTAAATGTACAATGAAATCGACTGTCCAAGAGGTAAGCGACTTCCCTTTATTTGCATTTCAAAAAAAACTACTGGTAAAGTATATATATCTTTTGAATTCTCGACGTATTGGCTCACTTGTTGCACACAAAGAACTTATATGAATCCATGTCGAGAGGGTATGGAATGGCTTTTAACGCATTTGCCCGGCCGCAGAATGATTGCAGCTGCTGGAGATTCCTTTTGGTCCTATTAGATATTAAAAGAAAATACGAGAAAATACTTGCAAATATTTTATCAATAATGCAGCTGAAGACAAAAAGAAAGCAAAGGCTGGAGAACGAAAGAAAACATCCGGAAGAGCATAGGAGTCCTGGTCGGGTGGCAATGGTTTCCCGGCAGTGGATTCTCTGCTGTTGTCGGATGGGGGAAATAGTCGTACAATAAATTCAAGAAACCATGCAGCAAACGACTGGAGAGACGTTATGATAATCATATTACACATACGCCCTGTGTACGCTCCTATACAGAAAAGTCGGGCTGGAGGTTAGAGGGTAGAGCCCTCGGTTTTCATTTTGTGGGCATTTGCATATTTTCTTCTATTGTTTTGAAAGGCCTCATGCCGCACATTACTTATCAACGTGGCCTGATATTGATGAGAGAAACCCGACGCTTAAGGGAAGTTGGGTTCTACTTGAAGATTCTTAACGCATCCCGATCTTCGATGTCCAACTATTTTCTGCACCTTTCGAATTACGGCAGAAGGGCTATCTCAATTCAATATGGAGGATGAGGATGGCAACTAAAGGCGGTGCTCGTTTGGAATTTTTCAATTTTGCTGCTCGCACACTTTGCTTTTATTTTACTTTATTCGTTGGCATATTACATATACAAAACCCACATGAAGACGTATTCATACGCACGCCTAAGCTGCCCGGATTGGTAGGAGAACCTGGGCAGGAGCACACATGCGATTTGCATAGGGAAAAGGAAAATCATCAGGCTGGGAAGGCAGTCCTGGAGTCCTCGAGTCCTGGAGAAACAGAGATGGCCGCAGCCACGAATGAGATGTTGCTTTAGTGATTGTCTCTTCTTCATTCTTCCTTCTGCCACTTGCCTTTTTCTTTGTCTGCGCTAGGCAGACGACAGCCTTGCAGTTTACTTTCGCTCCCCATCTCGACGCATGTGTGAGCCCACACATCCCTATCGCATTTAAATATACATTTGAATTCCGTTTCAAGTTAGCGGGTTCAGAATAAAGCCAACGGAAGAACGTTGGCAAAATTATTTTTAAAGGTAAGGCAAATATGTAAAAATGCTATTCGTTTGCACAATTCACAGTGGAAGGAAATGATAAATCTTTCTTGCAAAAAATTTGAGAAATTTAGTTTGGTTTTCAAGAGTACGTATTAGGGAGATTACATTTTTACTGATTTATTTTAAATATATTTTGAAAAAAATTATACAATTATTTACTGAAATACTATTGAAATATTAGGATTAATATTACTTTAAATATTTCGTTTATTATAATTAATTTATAAATCTTTCTAGCAAAAAAATGTGAGATATTTAGGTAGGTTTTCAAGAATATTCTCTTACTGATTTATTTCAAATATATTAAAAAAAAAAATTGTACAAATTTTTACTGACATACCATTAAAATATTAGGATTAATATTACTTTAAATATTTTGTTTGTTATAATTCATTTATCACATCTCTACCACTGTGCATTTTAAGCGTGTGTGAGGGTATGAAAAATTGAAAAAGCTGGCACTAAGGCGTACCACGAGTAGAAGCCAAAAGACGCTTACAAAAGGCGTCGTGAAAATAAAATAAAAATGTTGAAACACAAAAAGAGGAGAAATAAATAAAAAGCAGGCGGCAGGAGCTGAAGAAGCGCAGCTGGCAGGCAAAAGGATTTGCATGCGTGTATCTGTGTGGGCGGTTGTGTTTGTGTCTGGGTGAGCTCCATTTGCCTTTTTACCAGGACTCTGGGACTCAATGCTCCCAGGGGAACTATTGTTCTTATTGTTGCCTTGGATATTTCCTATGCTGTTAAGTTGACGCAAAAGGATCTCCAGGATCTGCCTGCAGGCCCGAGTGTGCGTGTATGTATGTGCGGAAAGGTACCAAGTCGGAACAAAGCTCAAAATTATGCAACATATTTTTTTATTTTATTTCCGAAGCTTCCCCTTCGTGACCCCCACTTCCTTTCCTCTGCCTGGTGGCTAGTGGCACTGGCTTCATTTATAGGCAACGTAATGAAATTACATCTCGGAGCCTTTCAACTCTGAGCTGATTATGGAAATGAGAATGGGTACTTCGCTTTCGCAGCATTTATGCAGCTCCCAATGATCTCCGACGGCTGACAATGAGTTAATTAGATTGTCGAAGCGGTTGGCTGGCACTTCGATCGAATCTGGGTCACCGGGCAGATGATGGTGACCCCCAAGGTATGGGAAAATAATCAAACTATTTTCTGGTGACAAGTTTTCCTTCCGCAAAAAGGCGTTTCCTGCCAGCCACGTCCGGCTAACATTTCTTGATTATGTAGCTACAAACCAAAATGTCAAAAAAATTTAATTAAAATTGTCAAAGTTAATTTCGTCTGGGCGACAGCAAAGCAAAGCAACAACAAGGATAACAAATATGCAACAGTGGAGGCCGAGAGTGCATCTGAAAGAAGCGTAAAATACCGAAATAAGCATGCAACAACACAGCATGTGAAAGGAAAGTGAGGACGGATCCCGGCTAAAAGTCAAAGCAATGGTCCAACTTTTGCTGTCGGCCAAAGGGAAAATCAGGCTGGTGCGAACAATGGGCGGGAGGGGGTTGCAAAACTTTAGTTTTCGGAGACTTTGCTTGGCGTTTTCAAATAAATTTAATTCAATGTCTCCTCAGTCAGTCATACATACAATGGACGACTCACATGCAACGGCATTGTCCGGCCAAGGTTGAGCTGAGTTCCATGTGCGATCCATTCAAGCATCGCTCCTTTGGCTTTCATTGGCCTTTCAGGCGAGCGCAAACTTCTCTCGATGTATGCAAATTGAAAAAAGAAAGCCTCGAAACAGAAAGGAGCCGAGCTGAACGAGCTGAATGACCAAAAGGCAAAACTTTCCGACACTTAATGAAAGGCCCCGAAATGGAAAGGGGGGACGGAAGGACCTTGACTCGGTGCGGTGCTTGATTGGCCCCAGGAAGATTGGCGTAGAAAGTGGAAGTGCCGAGCTCTAAATATGCGAGTCCATGTTTGCTTTGACATACTTCTAATTGGGGCTGGCTGGGCTGAATAGTCCTGGCTTATTCGTCAGGACCTCCCCAGAAACAGAGCGGCCATATGGCGCCTTAAGGAAACGGACTTCAAGGGGGGAGTAAGGCCATGCATATTAACAACCTACTTTCACGTAATGCCAGGGCAACCAAAACGACCGGAACGGCTGCCTCAGCTCGTGACTTACTCAAAAGCACATTGGTTTTAGGGGGTAAGGGAAATGGACTTCCACCAACTTACATATGTGGACAGTCTGGACGTCGCCCGAATGGTGGCTCAAGTGGCAGGGCATTTAAATTCAATCGTCGCCATTTTTTATGCGTTTCCTTTTCCTATTTAATTTTCTCGTTCCCACTTCTCGGCCATTTTGGCGAGGGGCGGAACCTTCTTCCTCCACTTCCGCTGTGTGCATATGCATGTGTGGGCGTATCCCCTCCATTACCCTCTTCACGTATCCCTTCGTCCCTGGCTGGCGAATGTCCTGCGGATGTAATAATTGTCAGCAGCAGTTTTGCGGTGCTAGCTTAAACGCAAGCCACACAAAAAATTGTCAGCCATCGGAAATGCTAAAGTGAATTTTATGCTAACACGAGTGTCTCTCTCTCTGCCTCCTCCTATCCAAATCGCAGTGAAAATTGAATTTTTTCCAGGATATTTCTGGCGTGTTGGCATATGAAATGATCTGCGTATCCGTGATTTGCCCAGTTCGATTATCGTTCTTCGCTAATCACATCTGCTCCGGTCTTTTGTGCGCCGCTCGCTGCCAATTAAGTTGGCAACTCCTTTAACTATAATCGTGCTGCTCCTCCTGCCGCTTGGTCGTACATTAAATTACCGGCTGCCAATTAGCCGTCGCAGCCAAAGCACACAAACATGGCCATAGATAAGCAGGCTTCGCACACCAGCAACACCAGCGACAGCAGCAGCAGCAGCAACATCAGCAGCAGCAGCAACAGCAACACCCGCAGCAATAGCAACACCAACACAAATGAGCGCATTTAAAAACATTACCGCGCTGGGCGACTGCAACAACAAAGGGGGATATAGGATGGGATAGGATGGGATAGGATAGGATGGGATAGGATAGGATGGCTCTATGGCGAGTAATAAAAGTGCAGGGGCGTCGCACAGTGGGGAGTAAAAATTGCACAACATGACAGCAAAATGCATATTATGCATAATTAACTGTTTATGCGAATGAGTGACAGGCTAAAGGACATGGGGAAAGAAGTTGAAGGATGCAGGGTGGCTGCCGGGCTGCCGGGATGCCTATGACCATGATAATCACGGCTCTGACGACGATAATTACGCCGGGGTGGATGGCGATGATTGCATTCGCTGAAAGTGAAACGGCCGAGAGCGGAGGCCCTCGTCTCGGGTCTGCTAATTTAGACGTTGTGCTCTGTGGCTTTTAATAATTCACACCCCAAAGACAATGGGGAGACGCTCGAGCGGTGGCAGTGGAAAAAATGGGTTAAAAAATGGAAAGCAGACCGGCGCAGGAGGCGGACCAGTCGGCCATCGGAGCCCTTGTCACCGGGGGCTGGCTGACGTCGCTTTCACTTCGCAGGCCGTCAATTTGACATGTTTACCATGTGTCTGGGGCTTCTCGTGTAACAAAAGGCTTGTTTGCCATTCGCAGGGGCGGCGACAGAGGGGGTAACAGGATACAGTACGGGGAAAAACTTCTAGACTCTGAGGATACTAGTTCTGGTTCTATTTTGTGGTCCCTTCCGTTCTATCCGCAAAAAAGCAAAAAAAAAAACTGAGAGAGAATGAACGAAGATTTTTGGCATGTGTGTGGTGCAAGTTTTGATGACATGACAACAGCGATCATTGTCTACAGTTGGCAGCAATGTGACTTAATAGGTTGTTGACTTTCGATTGGCAGACGGACCGGCCGAGGAGCCAGGGGAGCGGACAGGACTTTCAATTAGTGTCCTGCGATGCAGCAAACTCTGTTGACTTGCAGCACTGATTAAATTATGCACATCCCTGGCGGGTTGGCCAAAGGAATGCGGCTTTAATGCTCAGTGCTCAGTGCCCTGCCTAAAAAACCTCGACCCCTCTCCATGTATAATTCAGTGAACGATGCCATGGCAATTGCAAATTATGCAGAAATTCAGCCAAAACAGCAAGAAACTATTCAATTTCATTCATGTGCAAATATTTTATTACCCGCACACACAGTCAGACAGTCGGCCAAATTAATTAATAAACGCAATGACAACAATGACAAATTTTCCGCTTGGAAAACTGCAACCAGCAGCAGCAGCAACAACGCAGCGCACAGTCAACCGGACAATAGGCAAAGTTAAAAAAATCAAATACGACAATTAGATAATCTTTGGAGAGTGCACACTGCGCACTACTGTTGTGCAGATAGAAAATATCCTATTTAAAAGTTGATTAATTTAAGTTGTACTTTTTAATTAGTAAGTGGTGAATATTATGTTCTGGGACCTTTTTTGGCTGGAGATGTACAAGTAAACCTTTAAAAGTAAACCAATTTTCTCGATTTTGTTTAATGAATAAACAACCTTGGCTTCTTACAAATTTTCAAGTATTTTTAAGCATTATTAAACTTGCTTTACGATAAATTAATCGTTACGGAAATAAAAAAACCCGAAGGACTCGTTTATTTATAAGCTTATCTTCAGGGTAAACCCGAAACCCACTAGAAATGAAATAACAAGTTTGTTATACAGTTATTTGATTTTAAAAATTCCAAAAAATTGAGAAATTGCTCCATGCGATTTCTATTTATTTGTTATATTTCGCGAACTACTTCGAATATTGTTCTGATACTTTCTAAGGACTCTCTTGGATAGTTTATCTATCCATTTACCAGTTGTGGTATCCACCTTTTGTCAAAAAGATTTAGATGGAATTTAATACTTTCTCTAAAATAGTAGTTACTGTGCGTAGGCATTACATGGGGTTTAAAGATATCTGTCAGAGGCTTTCTTATGACGCTTAAAAGGACTCTCAAACCATTTCGATTATGATTTTGCACCGAATCACTGACACGTGCTGCACTACAATAGAACGATCCCCCTTCCATTTCAACAGATTCATTTGTGCGTGTGGGTGCACTTCTGCTGCGATTCGGGGGTATTTGAATTATTAATAAACGGCTGGATGGATGGTGTCCGCGAGCGAAAATCAAATTGCGGCACTGATGGCTGTATCCATATTTCATCCGAGCCCCCTGGGGCGAGGCACTTGAAAATGCAACTTCTCAGTCGCTCTGCTGTCTAGCCGAAAAACGCAGCCAGCGACAAAACAAAGCCCGAAAGCCAAAGAGAAAGCCGCTTCACACAATCAAAAGGAACTGAAAGTGCTCAAGCATCAGAAAAACTTCAAAGGCGGCTTTTCCATTTCCATTGCCATTCTCATTCTCATTCTCCCGTTTGTCTCAATCTTTTTTCATTTGCTGCGGCTTTTCCTGCTCCAGCAAATCTCTCCTCTATTCCAGGCTCTTTTCTGACTTTCGGCTGCTTGGTGCAGTTTTTAATTTAATTTGAAAATGCTTAAAACGCGCAATTCTTTTTGTCTCCAGCCCTTTGTATGCGAATGCCAACGCATTGTGGCAGGCGGCTCATGTGTGTAGGGCTATATGGCCTGAGTCGGGTCGGCAGGGGATAGGGATATCTCTGGCCGCTCTTCACCCGAGATCCGAACAAACTGAGCTGGCAAGTGAAAAGGCAGCCGAAAGTCGCGCTTATGCTGCATTTGTTGTAGGGAAAGTTGGCAACGTTTGTGCATAAATGATAGCTTTCTCGCTCTGTGCGAGTGTTTCCATTTTATTTACCGCACGTTGCACATACGCCGCTTTGGCTCCTCACAAAAACCACGGGATAACGAAAGAAAATCAACGCACTCACACACGCGCACAGTAAACACTCGCAATTATGTGTCACAACTGGAGTTCTGAGTGTGTGTGCGTCTGTGTTTGCCGACCGGTTTGCCAGAGTTGCCAACCATTTGTGATGTTTTGGCTGGCACGCTATCAGAGCGCACACAAGTCCAATGTCAAATATGCGACTCTCGACGTTGGCAAACAAGACAATGAAAATACTTCCCATCTGTCTCCTGTCTCCCCGCCCTTGTTTGCCCCGTCTGTTGGCGGCAGCGGCGGCCCTTGATGTTGGCTTTAAAAAACAAAACAAATACTCTCGGTCGGCGCAGAGATGGGATCGTGATGCAGGACCTGCACAGGAAGAGTCTCCTTAGACCAGAGTTGCCTACTGAGCTCTACTTTAGCCAAATGTAATAGTTGAATGTTTTTTTTGGCAAGTTACTTGATATTTGTAAAATGGTTTACTAAACGATATATCAAGTTATGAACTACATAATAATACTTAATTAATGAATTTAATGTTCCTATTTAGTCACGTACATTTTGAAAACTTATTATTAAATTAATTTATTTTATCTAATTATCACATTATCTCATTTAAATGTCAGAATAGACAATGAACATGTCAAAGGCTTTGAAATTAACCCAAATGCATTGAAGTTTATAATAAAGTAACTAAAATATAGATCTAAAAAAATTAATAATAAATAATAATTGTTTTTAATATTTATTTCATTTTTATTGCTATTTTTGAGAAATGTTAATGACATCTACTTGATGCCACCCTAGTTTTAGGAATTCTTTGACAGATCTGGCTCGATCGCAGTCACGCGGCCACCTCTGCCACTTGGTTTCGCCGTTAGTTGAGTCCTTGCCACATTCCTCCTGGCCACATGATTTTGTCATTCCGTGAATGCGAGCAAAGTTTGCCGAGGGTCGCGAGACGAGGGACGAGCGGTGGGGTCAGAAGTACAATTGCTTTTATGAAATTAAATTACGTCGCACATATTTAAGCACTCCCGGAATCGCTGGGAAGAAAAGAGAAACTGGAAGGGCGCTTGTTTTTAAAGAAAACTGGTAGCATTTGCGGTTTCAGTGCATCGGGATGAAAGGAAGCTATCCCTAAATGGCTAAAAGTAATCAATTAATGTCCATCGCAATCGATAATCAATTTTAATTTGAATTACTCCGGTAATTGGATGAAGATTTAATATGAAATTATCGTCAAGTGTCTGCCAGCCAAGCAGGGCGAAAGCGCAGACAAAGAGGCTTCTTTGTAATGCAATCAACACAAACAGAAATGCCTGCGTTCCTTTGAAAAGTCCTCGCTTTTTTCCCTCGCATCTGAGATGAAGAACGAAGGCTGACCGCAAAATTCAATAGACACATGCCAAAGTTAAAGCTACAATGTAATTAAATAATTGCAATTAAACATGAGAAACGAGAGCGCAGAAGGAACTCGAAAATCACATAAATACCTCAAATAATCAACACATTATCAACTTTTACGTAATTACACATGCAGCATCAGCATGCCGGGAAGATGCATGGTGTATCTAACGAATACAAAGGCAGATGGAGCCGCAGATGCAGATGCAGATGCAGATAAAGTTAGATCTCGGCAGATGCGGATTGCAACTCAACTCGGCAAATACAGCTCAACAATGGGCCACAACGGCAAACACGGCTGACTGACAAACAGATAGACAGTCCAAGCATCCGAGCATCCGAACAACAATTGCGGCGTAATTTGGTAAATGGAAATGGATACATTTAATAACTAAACTAAATAGAAAGCCATTCCTGCTTCTCCGTTCTCCGTTCTTCGGTCTTCGTCTCTAATGGATATTTGTTTATTTGCATGGAAATTCGAAATTAAACTATTGAATCATTGAAAGCCCTTTGACTCGGTCTGCCCGTGGAACGTGTCCAGCTCCGGTTTCTCCGTTTCCTCTTCCGATTCCCTCCACTCCACCTGTCCGAGCTTCCGTCCTGCTGGATGCTGGGCAAACAAATCAAACAGTGATTGCAAAATTTAATAGGATTTAAAAATTCTAAATTGCTAAACAAGACTTAAGCCTCGCCCTCCTTATCGAAGGTATACGTATTGCGTATACGTATGTGGCCCCATGTAGCCACAAGCTGCTGTGGCTGCGTGCCTAAAGTGGAATTGTTTGTAATGCGTTGATGAGAACGACAACAGGCAGAGAGACGCCCCCCCCGAGTGCCCCTGCCTGCCAGCAAGGAACCGGGTCGCAAGGACCCTCAATGGGGATTAATTTAAATGAGATTTTTAATTTACTTTAGTCTATTGAGGCAGCAGCAAGCGGGCTTTTGTTCTTGCGCTGATTGCACAATTTTGCAAACAATTTGTGCGGACTTGTGTGATCGTAGGAGGTGTGGCCCGGGGACCGAGTACTCGGCATTGTGCTACCCCTTACGCGGCGATTCCGCTTCCGATTAACTTGCCAACGTCTCAACTGCAATGCCAAAACAATTCCCGTGCCGCCTCGCACTCGAGAGCACTCAATCAGGAAAAGGAGCAATGGTCCAACCACTTGGACACGCAATCAGAGGAAACTTTTCCGCACTTTCTCTGTATTGTAATTCAAGACTTTTCCCGCCCCATCCCCCATCCTCGTTTGCCCTGGCACAGGTCAAGCTGCCAACGACCGAAAAATTGGAGAACAATAATAAGAGCAACAATGCAATTGCCAAATGCCAACTCCGAGCTGCAGGATGGCTGTGCCGAGCTGAAGATGAAAATAGTTTAAGTGCAAAATTTTACGCTTTATCGAATTACCCGCGGGTGCTTTAACTTACAGCCAAAGTTTCGGATGGGATGGGGGGCAAAAGTTTTCCAGCTGCATCTGCAGCAGGGCGGTCAGGTCACAATTTATGATTCTAAGGTGTTGCAATGAAAACTACTTCCACTACTCCTACTCCCTGCGATTGCCGGGGTAAATTTGTTATATTCCTTACTGTCAGCCAGACCATTTGTTAAATGAGTTGGCAAAGCTAATCGAAAAGTTACGGCGAAGACTGTGGGAGCGTCGGGCTCACTGGCAGATGCACCGCCGCCTTGACCTGGATCCCCGGCATCCTAGCCCATCCTAACCCATCCTAACCCACCTGGACACACGGCCACTCCTGATGACCGGCACAAACAAACGAATAAATAACGCCGAGGCAAACAATTTAACCGAGGAGCTTACGGTATCCAAGCGGGACCTCGATTCTAGGGAGGCTGCAATAAAAAAATAATTTATAACAAAGGCGCCCGAGAGAAAGAGGCTGTGAAAGCGAGAGCGAGCCAAGCCCAAAAATGCTAAAGTAAGATTTATGCAAATCGGAAGTAAACATTAATCAAAATTTTTTATCCCTTGTTGTTTGTTGCACGAGCAGTGCCACGAGCAGCCATTGTGAGTGAGTGTGTGTGTGGGTGGCAGTGGGAGTGGCCCAGTTTCTGGCGCCACTCGCAAGATTCTGGGTCACCGATACGACACCGGACTCGGAAACGGATACGCAGGTCAGCGCCAGGGGAACAAAGTGTTTTTCGCCACGAACTTCATAAATTAAAACTTCATATGTCAAAAATGGCAATCGCTCTGAGGGTCTCCAGCCACCAAATGCGACTGTGTCATTTATTTCCAAGTGTCAAATCAGCAGAACGTGTGCCAAACATCCTAACGAGCAGTCCGTCAGAGAGATGCAATCCAGATCCCGTTGGACCATGGCAGGATGCTCCTCGGACAAGTGGCATGTCATATAATATTTAAAGAATATTTAAGCTAATATTGAACAATAAAAACTGCATTGTCAAATCTTTCGTAAGTTTGTTTATTTAACAAAAATATAAGTAACATTAAAGTTGGTCGAATAGAGTACTTCATGTAAAAACGATATTGGTTTTTCATGACCTGAAATTTACATGGCCATATCGATTTTACGGTAACATGTTTTTTTATGTGTAGATAAATATGCGATTTGTTCATCAGATTGAATATTTAAAGTTATACTTACTTTTTAATTGGTTGACAAAGACTGTGGCGCTCCTTCCTGTTTATTAAAGTCCAAATAAAATATGCATAGATCCTTTGAACAGTGTTAAATTGATCTTATTTGATCTTAACTGGTCTTCATTGATCTTAATTAATCTTAATTGATCTTTAAACCAGGTGTTTTATTCACTACCATGATACACTAAACACTAAATCACCGGACTAACTGCAGCAGGAGGCTGGAGTGGGGTCTCGTCCAGATCGCTTGGTGATGGAGAGCCGCGTGAACTCCTCGGCGGTGGTAGGGTGTATGCCCACGGTGTTCAGCAGGGTCTTCACCGTTAGGCCCGACTTGAGGGCTGCGGCGAAGCCTTGGATGACCTCGCCGGCCACTGGGCCAATGTAGTGCAGGCCCAGGATCTTCTGGTCCCCGGCTATCTCGGCCACGGCCTTCAGGTAGCAGTGGCGCACGCTCTTCTGCGGAATGAAGAACTCGGTGGGCTTGTAGTAGCCGTGAAAGACCTCGATGTTGTCGGCGCCGCGCAGTTCGATGGCCGTTTCCTCCGACATTCCGACACAGCTGTATTCCAGGGGGGTGAAAACTGTGGTGGCCACGTCGGCGTAGTCCATCAGCTGCGTGGATCCGGCAAAGAGGCGTCTGGCAAGCAGGCGACCTGAAAGGATGGCCACCGGCGTAAGTTCCGGCCGACCGTATATGATGTCCCCCACTGCAAAGATGTGCGGTGCGCTGGTGGCCTCTGTGGCGTCCACCACAATCTTGTCGTTTTGCGTCCTCACTCCGGCAGCCTCCAGGTTGAGGTCCTCGATCAGACCCCGCCGACCGATGGCCCACAGCACGGTGTCGAAGACGTCGCTGCCCTCCATTTGGGTGGCGGTGTTGAGGTACCGCACCAGCAGCCTTCCGTCCGCCTGCCGCTCCACGGAGCTGGGGATGGTGGTGCCCAGGAAGGGGACTCCCCGCTCGGTCATCATGGCCGCCAGCAACTCGGACATCTGGCGGTCGAAGCCGCGCAACACAATGGACCGCACCATCACAGTGGGCTCGTAGCCGAGGCCCCTGAGGAAGCAGGCGCACTCAAGGCCCACGTATCCGGCGCCCACGACCAGGGTGCGACCCGGCTCCCGCTCGTAGCTGAATATGTCGTCGCTGGTGATGCCCAGCTCTAGGGCTCCGGGGATGTCCGGGTAGCGTGGTCTTCCGCCCACGGCCACCACCACGTACTCGGAAGTCACCTGCCGGCGCTCTTCGCCCGCCCTTGCCACATACTCGATGGTGTGACCGTCGGCGAAGGAGCCCATCGAGTTGACGTACTCCACCTTCTTGTCGCGCAGATCCACGCGGGTCACCCAGTTGACCGACTTGATATGGTTCTGCACCGAGCGCACCAGCTTGCCCCAGTCGGGCCGCAGGTTCTTGTCGTCCACGTTCCAGCCGTAGGCCACCGCCTCGTGGACCGCCTCGCCCAGCAGCGAGGCCTGGTGCATCAGCTTCTTGGGGATGCAGCCCACGTTCACGCAGGTGCCGCCGATGCCCCACTTGGTGCCCGAGGGCGTGGGCTTTACGAAGTCGAAGCACAGGACGCGGGCACCGCAGTCAGCCGCCTCCTTGGCGCAGGCCAATCCCGCCGAGCCGCCACCGAGCACCACCAGATCGTAGTCGTAGCGCCGATTGGAGGATGCATGGCGACACCAGCCGAGGGAGCAGCGGAATGTGGTGCGGGTGGAGGAACGCAGGAACTTCATCGCCGACATACTGGACTTAGAATCAGATGGGTGTGGATTGGAGTTTCAGAGGAACGAATAGAAACTTGTAATTTACAATCTAACACTGCCAACTTGTGTGAGCAAAACTGACTCTAAACAATGTTTAGTAAACATGCTTGCAAGGGTGTCGGAAAAATTAAGGATACACTCCACTTTTTTACTTGCAGCTGACAGGACTTATAAAAGTGTTATTCAAATTTCCCTAAGTTAGGCAGTTAGCTAAAAATAAGTGAGATAATTTAATAATGAGATGTTACTAAAAATAAACTTAAAAACAAAATGCCCTATTTATTCCTAAAATGTTAGATCACTTTGATTTTTCTGCCTTCTCAAACTCTTACTTAAACTTAAACTTTTATAGATATCCGGAATAATCCGTTTTTCCTAACTTATAGCTTTTATAAGTCAAAACGGGTTCATTGGCCTCACACAATCGCTGCCTATAACAACAAAATCAATAGATAAAAGCTTAAATATTAAATTTTTGCAAATCTTTTAAATTTAAATTAAAATTTCATGTTTGCAGAATATTTAAATATTTTGTGGAGTTTTTGAAAATCACATTCTGACGAAAAACTCTTAGCTTAAAATCCTCTAACCCAATAAAACTACCTTTTGTCTAATAACGGAAATCTCTTGACCCACATCTATATCTATAGTACTTCTCTGATAATTTAGGGTGGCCAATCGCAAAAGTTCACTGAAAGTTCATTCGCCGAATTATTGCAATTTCTCACTGCTAGAAGGTGGTTTTTATGACTCCTGCATATAATGCGATTAAAGTTCCGTTGGCCCACTTAAATAAACTCGGCTCTCACTTCCGCTAAAATCCAAGCCTGAATCCGAAATGAAAACCAGATTTCTCCCCATCAGCTACGGGCAACTGACTTTTAGTTAGCTTAGTTTGGGCTTTAAGCTATGGTATGTGGTATGGGGTTCTCGACTTTGGGCTGACGATGTCCCTCAGCGTAGCTGGCATTCAAAAGCAAAGTGATTTATGTGAGTTAGTTCTGGCCTGGTCGAATCTTTGGGGAACTAGTTCTGGGGAACTAATAGAGCGCACCCGGGGACCCAGTTCTTTGTCGGCGAGGCGCGTGTCCCCGTATATCCTTGAGGAAATCGACGAATATCTTACGCAAATTTCCCCCCTCGAAGTGGCCGAACCTTTAGCATACCCCCACATATACAAATCCAGTGAAATGGTGAAATGTCAGTTTCAATGATTTATGCTCCTCGGCCATGGACCATTTGGAATTTTTGGCAGGCCGTCGGTAACCAGTTTCCTGCTCGGGCCAGCCATCCCCCAAGTAAATGGCGTTCTGGTCTGCTGCCTGCCCAATCGCAATCCCAAGCCCACAACCGATCCAAGACCATGTCCATGGCTTTCCTAATTTCTAATCTAATATTTTTGCGTACGAGTGCCGGACGGACGGCAAGAGAAATTCCTTGCCTCGGATGCTTGGCCATGTCCAATGTCTGCTCTGGATATGATTTACTTTTGCGGTTTGTTTTTGGTGCGTTTAACCGCAAATATTTAATGGTTTTATTTCCCGAAGCTCGCCTGCCCTCAGCTGCGATTCATTTGTACATGTCCTGGTGTGCGGGTGTGTGCGTGCCGGGTATCTGTGTGTCTGCCGTTTTCTGGCAACGACCCAGTATTTGTAGATGCCGCAAGGTTAAGCCCCTGACTGATGGCGACCCAGTTAAAGGCGGCTGAACCTGGGCTTCCGGCGTTCAGTTTCAGATTTTACCCGACCTTAACGATCTGGGCCATCGCCAATCTGGGCCATCCGCTCCTGTTGGGAATGAGATTGCGACTGGATCTGGAGCATGGGATCTTGGGGGCTCTTCCTCTGCAACTTCATTGTTCCTATGATCAGACTCAAGTGTAGCGCGTTCATAACAAGTCCGAAGACGAACAGAGGTGCGTAGTAGGCCCAACCAAGGTCGCTCCACCACAAGTGCCACACCAGCTTCAGATAGAAAGCGAACAGACGCTGGAATACGTAGAAGTTCCACATGAGAATCAGGGCCATCAGAAGGCTGAAGTGATGGATCTGGTGGGAGAGTAGGTTAGTGGGGAACCCGAGCTAGAAAGATCCCTACCTTGAAAAGTGCCGGCACAAGGAGCAAGAAGTTCACACGTAGGTTCATGTTCCACATTACGTCTTCGAACTCCGGGAATTCCAACTCATCATCAAAAGTGTCCAGTTGCTGGGAACCGAAGATCCTACCGATCAGGGGGATGCGGCTCCATCCCCTCGCATTTGTTAATGGAGCTAGAAGAAAGGTTTTTAGTGCTACGAATATATTTATCATTTCAATCTTACCCTTGATAATGCGTATGACTTCTCTGGCTATGTAAACCACTATACAGTTGTAAAAGAACAAGTTGAGAGCAGGGATACAAATCATGATGCGGCTGTGAAAAATATACGTTAGCTTTATCTGACTCTGACCGTAGCAATAGGGCTACTGACTGAATGAGTATGGGGTATATACCAGATATTTGACTTAAAAGCCTTAGGATTCTCAGAATACTTATAATCTAAACGACTATTGTTGCTATGGCTATGAATTTGCAAGTAATTTCCATTTTTATTCCCTCTCTTACAGGTAAGTGGCACCTATCCCCACTCGGGTGAGTACAATCGCGTTTATTTGCATTATCTCGGGGACTAGGGCGAATTTAAATAAAGGAATTAATATATGAAAATTCTTCAACAATGAAACTTTGCCAGGGAAACGCGGTAAAAACTCTCGGAATTGATGCGATAAAAGTTTAATTCAAAGTAAGGCTTCCCCACTTCCAACTTGGTAGGCCTAATGTGCTGACAATCGTTGGATTCCAGACCACTCAGACCTGGACCGCCTATACCCCCGCCCCGCCATCCTTGGTATAATTTAAACTTTAAAATGACCAGAGACGGGCCTAGGCAACAACAGAAAAGGCAGAATGCAGCCGAGGGAGTTCGGGGGAAGTTCGGCGAAAACTTTTGTAAAAGTTGTAAAAAATGAAAAAGTTTCGCCAATAAACATTAGAAAAACTTTTGCGCCTCGTCTCACCTTACCGTTTTATGATTTGAATGCCAGTCCTTTCTGTGGTGGCACCTGCCTAGCGACAAGTTTATCAAATGTTTTCCCTCTCAACCAAATGAAGCTCAATTTCGGAAAATCCCAAAAAAGTTATCTTTATTTCTCCGTCTGTCTGTCGTCAGGCAAACGACGAGGGCCACTTAAGGTCTGGGTTCTGGAGCTGCTCTCTCTGGGAGCCGTCATGGTAATCAGACAAAAGGTCAAATAATTCATCAAATATTAATTAAGTTTGCGCCTAATTAGTTTGATTCAGCGCCGAGTCGCCGCCTTTTGCCCAGGGTGAGACATCAAAAAGGTGTTGGCCCTGTGCCCGCGGCACAATTCCGCCAAAAACCCAGGCAAAGATGGTTACAATTGCCCAATTAAAGTCTAATTACGCAGGAACCCATGAGGAAAGGCTGACGGCTTGGGTCAGAAGTTAAACAATTTGGCAAACAAAATATTTGACAAACGTCGGACGCCGGCAAGGGGTTCAAATACTGGCTAATACTGACGAATGAAAAATCCTTAGTAAATTAACAAAAAGCCAGAACAATAGCATAAAAGCTTCGAGAGAAATCCATAGTTTATTTTCGTTTATTTGCTGAAATATTTGCAGATAGCAAACTTTTTGCAGCAATTATTTAATTTGTTGCCGATGCGAGGCATAAAGTGTTCAATTCTTTTTCAATTTCCCTCTGTTGTTGCTCGCCTCGGTTTTTGGGTTTTTGGGTTTTCGGAACCTGAGGAAAATGTTTCATTCCATGCACAAATATTTAATTTCGTTTATTGAAGTATTTGTTGTTTGGTTTGGCTTCCAAACAGTTTGCAAGGTGGTGGTTGAATGTCGGAGGAAAATTTCTGGGGAAGGCTGGACCACACACGTGCCTTGGCACACGCAACTTCTTGACCAACATTCCGTTCTGAGCCAAGTCTTTCTCAACCGGCGGGCATGGACGGGTTTCGGCCTTTATTTGCAGTTTGTTGTTTGTTTGTTTGTTTGCTGGTCCCACTTGGAAACAAAAATTTTATTAATTAATTTGAAACTGTTGCCATTGACGAGGTTTCAGGAATTAGCCCTTCCAGCATAAAAGGTTTTGATTTGGCCTTCTGACGAAATCATCGATTACTTTGCATAGGCAAAGTATTTTAAACTTATATTGGTTGGGGCAGTATTCCATTTAACTGATTTGACTTTGACCCCTGAAAATCCCTTTGCCATTCGTCCTTCACTGCAATTAATTAGTATTCCAAATCCAGAACTAATCTCGGAATTAACTATACCTATTTTCGCCCGAAATTGTTTTTAATATTCATAATCCAATTTTTACCCATCGCTCTTTATCCCCCATTCCTACAGAGGCCATAAAAGTGGGCCATAAAAATTCCAATAAATGCATAAGCCCAAATCCACAAAATTGGTTAGACATTGCCAAAAAGTCGGTTTTACGAGCCTTCTGTTGACTCCCGTCCCCCCCTTATGTTCGACTCTCCTCCGGAGCGAGAATAAACGACTTGAAAATGTTTTTAATTGCAGGCGAATATTTTGGGCAGATTACGTAACTAGCATTCGAGAGCTCGTCTAGGCCCATAAAATCCATCGCCCACACACACAACTGGTTTTGGGAGTGGGATATCTGCTCCATAATGGCACATAAACCGTTTCGTATCCAGCATATATTTTTCAGTTATGTGGCCGGCCAACAACAACACCAGCCACAATTAAAACCAAGGCAAGCTCAGCAAAATGTTGTGCGTAGATATTACCCTTCCAGCTTCCCTTCACCACTGTCCTCTTCAGAATCAAGTATACGACATGATAGCCACATTTTTGTGTGTGTGGCATTGGTGAGTCTGGTAAAGTGCGAATTACAACACTTCCTGCTGGGCTCTCTTCACTGCGGCTTTCTTTTACGAGCACGGCACTCGACCGAAAAAGCAAAAGTGTGAGAATATGAATGCTCATAAGGCAGAAAGGGGGCTCTGTGTGTACAGACTGTATGGCTGTATCGAAAACAGTTTTCTATCGAATTATTACCTTCGAAAAGCAAGCCTATTTGAAATGCCGCACAATGGGCTTAATTGCTCGCAGATGACCAATACTGTGCGAAATTAATTTGGCATAGAGGAGCCGAAACTGTAGCTCAGCTCGACATTGTCGCATGAGCAGTGTGAAAATGTGCACAGGGTGGAGGGGGGACGTAAGAAAATTTGGAATATTAAACAAAAATATTTTCTGATAATTTGATTATCTGTTAAGAAATTATATGTCTTTTATTAGATTTATATCAGCTTAAAAATAGGCTTACCCGTAATCATAGTTACTCGAAAAAATATTTTAAAATCAATAAAATCGATTATTAGCAATTAAAGACAGAAAGCTGAAATGCATCGCTTCGATAATTACAGTTGTGGTGCAATTAATGATTATACAGCTGGTTAATACACAAAAATCTTTTGATTGTCTCATTTTTCTATGCCTGCTCGCAATTAGGGATTGTAAAATGCGCAAAACGTGGCTCTAATTACACATTTAATGCTTTTAATTGCCACAACAAAAAATAAATTCAAAATCATTTATATTTTGCATCTTTTGATATCAATTCAACTAATCCCGTAATCGGATTTGGCTTGGCAGGTCAATTGCAATGAATAATTAAAATTAGCATGGGAATATGATTTAGATTTCGTTTACCGAATTTGGCTCCTGCTTTGGGTCGGAGCTCTTTAATAATTTCCATTGGCAGACACATCACCTACATCACCGTAAAACTTGAAAAAGTTTTGATGTCGGTAAGATTCGACATGGAAAACTTTTTTATGTAAATGACACAGAGTGCGATGTGTAGTTGAATATATATAATACATATATGTTTTTGGTAAGCAGTTTACCTATTTGCTGAATCACCGTGCTGCCTAGGTAAAAGTTGAAATGCTTTTTGAATGTTTCTGTGGTTATCAAATTTGCTGCTACCAAATGTGTCGGGAAAGTGCTGGAGACAACTACTGATGGGATAATGGACAGGTGTGGAGCAATTTAATGCGCGTAGCTGAGATGAAATCCGAGCGGTGCAGCTCAGTTACTCAGAGTTCAAGTGAATTTTTATACTTATTACAGGGTAGCATGAGTAGATAAATCCCTCATTTAGCAGTCGCTCATTCACCCCAACTTCCCCCTCATCACACACAGAATCCATATCACAGCAACCTTACATCCTCGTTTTCCTCTTGGACCCCAGCTTGGGTGACCACGTGAACTTAACTACAATTTGGTCGCCCCATTCATGCATATTGATAATCTTGAACGCTTCAATGCTCATTTACTCATCTTGAAAGGTGCACTGCCCCGGATTCCCCTGCCAACCGAGCACTACCCCTTGGAAGGTCCCTAAATTCAGGTTTTTAATCATGCGTGGGCGGTCAGTTAGCCTTTGATTCGTTTTTCCCCATCATCTGCTCCGCAAAGTCCTCCTCCCTGTCGTCCTGTAATCTCAAAGGGATGTGTGTGTTCATTTTGGGGCTACATCATTTATGGGCTTCTTCATCCTTTTGCCAGCCAGGGGCGGGCACTTTTCCAATCAACTTGAGTGTATGCCAGTGTGCGTGAGCCCCTGTATGTGGAAAGGAAAAAGATAGGAGACCCTTGTCCCATTTCCTGCTGATGCTGACTTTGTGCCGATTTCATATTTTTCATTCGGCAAAATAGATATTTTTTAATGCCTTTTATTAAATCGGCTTAGATTTATTGTACATGTATATCATCGTTTCACATATGGGCATTTCCAGGAAAAAGTCAACCAAACCCCAAATATTAAATGTTGGCGGAAAATTTTCTTTTTTGGTTTAAAAATAGCATTGGTATCTATATTTTGTAAATCAATAACATTTCCTTCCAAATTAATTTTTTACACGAAGATATGCGGCTTTCAAACACGAGCAACACATACTGTATATCTCAGCAACATTTTGTTGCGTTTTTGTAATATTGCTACGCCTTCTGTGGAAGTCTAAAGATCAAGCAACCAATACTATAAATTAGTTTAAGGCAAATGCTATCAGGAAAAAATTAAGACTTCTTTAATATTAATGGATTATATGTCTTAATTGAAGTTTGTTTTTTAACATTTTTAATGTCGCGTCCGTAATCAAAAAACCAAATTTTTTCTTTTCACTCGATCAATTTGCGACACCTATAAACCAGCTTTTATGCCTAAAGCAAGGATAGTTGGAACAAATTAATTATAATTTTTTGAAAAAAAAATTAGCGCGTTGATATTTTTAAAGAAATTTTAAAGTCTGTCGCGTCCGTAATTTATATTTTGTATTTCCAAAAAACAATTGATCATAATTTTTGTGTAGCTAATTGTTTTATTTGCTGCTATGAAAAACGTCGATGGCCTTGCTTTTCCTTGTCATTTACTTTATATAATAATATTTGTATTATTCACAACAAATTTTGCTATCGAAGAGAAAGCACTTCTTTTAGATACTTTTAAGATTTTTAAGATGGAAAAAAAAGAAAAAAATAGAGCTAGCGCGAGAAAGTACAGGGAGAAATTGTCTTTAAATCCCGATCGTTTGGAAAAATTCAAAGAAAAAGATAAATCCCGGAAGAGAGAATACCGACTGAAACTAAAGAAAATGATGGAGACGGACCCTGAGTTGCACTTAAAAAAAAAGGAAAAGGATAAACTCCGCCAAAGAAAACTTCGTGAGAAGAAAAAAAATATGGCAATCGACTTTCATACAGCGTATAGGAGTAAGCAGTCCTTGGGAAAGGCACATTCGAAAATATATTTATATTTTCTGATGGTAGCAGCTCGCAATTTAAAAATAAATTTATAGTCCGTAGTTTGGTAGATTTTGTTTACTATTTTGGATGCGTCAAAATTGAATGGAACTATTTTGCCACGTCCCATGGAAAAGGAGCAGTGGATGGCGTAGGAGCAGTCATTAAAAGAAAAGTTTGGCAAGTAACTAAGTACCAAAATAAAATATTATCAAGTCCCTTTGAATTTTTTCAATGCGCTCAGGAAAATTTACACGGAATAAACCTTATCTACATTGGCGCCAAGGAAGTGGAGGAATTTTCACTACCACTACAAGAAAAATGGAAAAATGTTGCACAGATTCCAGGAATAAGAAAAATACACTATGCATCCAGTAACAGAGAATTAGACATTTTTGTGGGTGTCACAGCCTTTTCAACAAAAAACAAAATTTAATATAATATACTAAACGTGCAACATAATTCGTAAATAAACTTATTATTTAAAGATAGGTATATATTCTTTAGCAGGTGTATTTTGATTAAATTTCTGCGTTTACTAGAAAAATTTAATTTAATTCTAACCACTTAGTCACATAGCTTTCATAGAACGAGCTATATAAAAACTATGTTTCAATTAAAAAGAGGTGGATAACGCTAAAATATTTTAACCAAACTTTAAAGTAGGGACTTTAGTAACACGTAAAATAGCTCTGCAACATTTTGACAAAATAAAAAGTTGCAATATTTTGTTAAGTAGCAACATGTCGCGTCCGTAATTGTCGCGTCCGTATTCTTGCACTAGTTTTAGAAAAAAAACCGCTGAATGTTTTGCCACCGAACTTGCTTTGATGTGCGTGGTTACTCAGCAGGTATACTGGAAAAAAAATTCAAAAAAATTCGCCCTCTAGTTTCGCAGAATTTATGGTTTTTCGAAAGTTTTCAAAATTGCAGTTCTATTTTTGTCGCGTCCGTATTTCACTTATTTAATTTTATTTCTAAGAACTGGCTGGACAGATAATCTTAATTTTTTTAGCATAAATACAAGAGCGTCTAAGCTATCCAACAAAAAATTAAAAAGTAATAAATGTACACTGCGTCACTCTTATTTTTAGAGTTTAAGTTGAAAAAATGTCGCGTCCGTCACCCTGGAAATGCCCATATGTGTAAGCTACACTGGAAAAATTGGCATTCACAGAATAAGGTAATGTATTTTGGAAAAAATAATTTATTTATAATATATATGTGATTTTGTTGTACAATATTATGCCATTATTTTTAATTATTTTGTTTATTTTAATTTTATTATTTTTAATTTTTTTTTATTTTATTACTACTATTATTTTTATTTATGGTTGCTATTTTTACGGATCGATAGTTCTATAGTGTTATCGATTGTTTTATAAAGGTATTTGTTTCAACTTCAAGTCATGAGTTATTTCTTCAGTGTGTCTCAGCAAAAGTTTTTTGTGTGTAAGTGATGACGTCGTTTTTAAGATCTTTACATGGGAGTTGGCTGCGAAAATGGGAAAATTTCTTTATGGGTCTTAAAGCAAATATTGGTTTATAGTCGAGCCCAAATTGCTTCCAGGAGCAAGGACCAGCGAACGGGGATAAAAGATAATCCCCTGTAATCGAATGAAGACAATAACTGAGTAGCTTTCAATTTATTTTGAAATGTGAAAAACTTGCCATCGAAATGTGTAAGCGACTAAACGTTTTACAAATTTGACACAATTTTCTATGAATTTTCAATGTCTCACTGCCGGACTCTCGTCTCCGCACACATTTGCAGTAGGACATTCCGGTCACTAATTGTGATTGATGCACTTTAAAATTGTTGGCAAATTATTATTGCCAAAAGGCACGATGGGGCCACCAACCCCTTGCCTAACTCAATTAGTCAACCTGGCTGCTGCTGCTGCTGACGTTGACGTTCCTGCCGTTGAGTCCTGCGTCCTGCGTCCTGCAGTCCAGGCCAACTGTTGCAACGAAATTACCACAAAGTTTTCTGTTTGCTGCATAATTAAAAAGTTTGAAAAGCTTTTGCCGAAACCAGGCAACAACCAGGACCCGAACTGCCGCCAGCCTCCGTTCTGCCTCGTCCTTCGTCCTTCATCCTGCTGCATACTCCGGGCTAACTATTATAAACCAGCGGTTATGCGGCGGTTGCAGTTTTTGCATGATTGACAGCCCAACAGCCTGAAACGAGAGCGAGGACGAGGAGCACTAGGAGGAATAGGAATACGACGTCGAGGACATGCCGTTCATGGCACCAAAAGCTAGTCAAGGACATGCCCACGCATGTGCAGCCCCCAACCCCTCATTGTTGTGAAAATATTTTGAATTTTTCTAAAAGTTCGCCACCGGCTCCCCTTCAAAATGTTTACATTTTTCATCAAATGAGTTTTAGATAATTAATTTCTCTGGCGAAATGGGAACAAAAATCATTTCCATTTCGCTCTTTATCCTTCCATTTTTGTGCCATTTTGTAATTAGAATTTGGGGCTAATTGCGCATGGTTGTGTTTGGGCCAAGGTCGCAGTGGGTTATTAAAAAGTTGGTGGCAAACTAAAGTTATCAGTGGGGTTTCTTTGAGCTGAGCCATGGAAAAATTCAGTATAATACACACGGCTAGCTAATGACAACTCATTAGGGCTTAGCTTTGTTGTGTTGGAAACTTTTTAGCCAAGAAACTATTTATGCGGGCTCCCCCTGTCCACATTTTTGATGCATAGCACATGTGTGCGGGAAAACACACAAAGTGTCAACTTACCTGGCGGGGAGCAGAAGAATCCGGATGTGGGTGACGTGGGGTTCCGAGGGGTTCCGAGGACTGTGTTGTGGGAGAAAACGCCGCTTGTCTCATTAATCATTTAAAATAAACAAACGCAAGTGGAACGCAATTTGTTTTATCGTCAGTCGTATGGCCAACACCGCTCCCCATCGCTCCAATCCGTACCCCCAATCCCGTGGGTAGCACGTGTAGCTCTCGAAGCCCTTGCACTGATTTTTCGCCATTCGCCCAACACCGATGCTCGCACACACAGACAGACGTTCGCCTGGCCAGACACCTGACCGCATGACATTAAACAATTAAAATAATTACGCAAACCTCTCATAGGATAAGTTTAACTTCACCACGGGTTCCGCCCTGATTAGTTGTACCAGGGTATGCTCTATGGGGATATTTGTTGTTTCCCAAAAGGGAGCATTACTTGATAATACCCATACATCGTAGAATTATAGGTATATATATTCTTGATCTCGATCACTAGCCATGTTCGTCTGTATGCACGCGGAGATCTCGGACTATAAAAGCTAGATAGTGAGGATTAGGCTTACACCCAAATAAAAATCGATATGAAACGTAGATCAATTTTATATTATTTAAGATCAATTTTAATTTAATATTTGACCAGGTAAATTTGATCTGATCGCAAAGAGTACATCATGTAAAAACGATGACCTGAAATTTACATGGCCATATCGATTTTACGGTTATTTTTTTTTTTTTTTGTGTGTAGAGATTATACACATGGAGGTGTGTTTATTTTGAAGTTGTAATATTTTATCATTTTACAAGACATTGTTTTACTATTAAGCTGTTTTTTCGCTGTTTTCCACCTTGATCACTTTATTCCCCACAGACATATCGAATTTTATTTATATTATATTTAAATTATTTATTTTAAAATCTGAGCAAAATGCTAAAATTTAAAGCGGTGGTTGATAAACCAATTACTCGACATAATAAATACAAAGAAATAAATAACAAACAAGTAAGTAAATAATTGTGAACTCTTTGTGTATTACTTCGACCTTTATTAACTTAAATGCGCTTGTGAAAATGCATTTTGCCGTGATCTTTATTAAATAAAGCAATAATAAACGGAAGTTGGGTTAAATTGGCCTATCAGAAACTTAATTTATTTAAATTGTGGCAGACTTACGCAGGGAACAAACACGACATGTATCATACCATTGTTTTGTTAACTCTCCTTCGTGTCCTCTGATTCCAGTTCTTTACTGCAGCAAACTTTAAATGTTTTAATCCCCGTTCAGGTCCAAGCTGAGGGCAAATTAATCTGCTGCGTCCTGGCCACTTTTACACTAAAGCCAAAGGGCTTAGCTACCCCTATATGGCGGAGGACTCCAATCCCCATTTCGCTTTCCTTTTGCTCCTGCCGGTTTAGAATGCTGCATTACTTGCCAAGGCAACCTGCAAAATGCCTGATAATGGATTATTCCATGCCATAAATGCAAATGCAGGCCAGGGCGCATATCTTCTCTCCTACCAACATGGCGTTGCTGGCCAAGAGCTCAGCCAAGTTGCCAGCGATGACGCCATTTTGTGTAGCAACAGTTATACGGCTGGAAAAAGAAAGCGGTGAAGAGAAGGGCGGAATGGGAGGCGGGGCACCGGCAGGTTTTTACGGCCACGGCAACTGCAGTCAACAAAGACGCGTAAATTATTTTAGATTTACATTTCTGCATTTCATTTGTGCCCGTAGTGTCTCTATCCCTGCCCCACTGCCACGCCCCCTGCCCCTCGCCTTACACCACACGCCCCTTCCTGTTTGCGTTATTGTTGTCCGCCGCTGCCGCCGCAGGCAGGCGTTAAGCAAGACGGCGTCGGCACATAATTTATGCAATTTTTATGATTATTCATTATGAGCCAGGAAGCGCCAGGCTAGCACAGTGGGTATATCAGAACTTAAATGTGACCTGGGTTGGCTTCAGGAGTAGGTGAAAAAAAGCAATTTGCTAAATAAAGTTAAGTTAATTTCCTAAATTAATACTTATTTATATATATTTTTTTTTATTCATTTAATTACATTTGTATTTATTTATGTATTTTTTTTATTTATTTATTTATTTTTATTTTAATTTTTTTTATTTACTTATTTATTTTTTTATTTATTCATTTATTTTTATTTATTTATTATTTATTGATTTGTATATTTATAAATAACCATAATTTTAGCATTTTCAAACCAAATGGCGGCTTTAAGCTAAGTTGAAAAGTTTAAAGAGATTTTTTAATATTTTTTATTATGTCTAGCGTAAAATTCCTTTTACTGCATTTTCAAATAAGTTTTTACCACTGTGCGGGCTCCTGGTTTGTCATGTCTGCGCCGCATTTGTTTCATATTTTATGCATTCATACAAATTTTTTCCTTAGCGCCAAACGGAAATGCAACAAAACGTTGGCATTTTTCCTCCACTCGTCGGAGGAGAGCAAACGACTCTCATATATTTTTTAACTAATTAGCAACCAACTGATAATCCCCGCGGCTTACACCCACTCCAACTGGCAGTTTCAACTCGCCTTTCACTTGCTTGCCGGTGTGGATGAAAGCCAACCCATGCCTGCTCCTGATCCCGGTCATCGTTTTGCTCCGTCGTGCAAGTTGTTTATTGCGTTATGGGGCAAGTTAATAAAGTCATTTGCATCTCGGCTTTAAGTGGATCAGTTTCAGGAGATTTCTGATTAACACGTTGTCGGGGTTCTAGGAGGGTTTAACCCGAGGAGCGGAGGAAGCTTAAACAAAAGTCGCTGAAATTGGAAATCCCATAAACCGTTTGGGCATTGAGTTTCCTTATTTTTTCTCTTTCTAAAATTCTTGATGGAAAAATAAATAAGAGTACATAAAGAACGCCACTTTTCTGTCGCTTTCCGCACATAACGGCGTGTGCTACATAAGAAACGTCAATCTAATTGAAATTCTAGACCAAATCTTCCGCAAATTACCTTCATTGACAAAAATCTCTAATCCCCGCACAGCGCAGGGTAGCGAAAGCAAAGGAGACGAAACCCGAAACCCGAAGACAGAACCCAGACTCCGATAAGTTATTCCTCGAAGTGGGGGAGACTCAGTCTCGTTGCCGCAGGAGGAAACATACTTGAAATGAAGCTGGAGCACCGGCGGAAACGGAAGTGCAGCCGGGAGCAACGATGTGTCTATGTGGGTGTGTGCTGTGACAATTGGAATGCAGGTGGATCCAGCTCCCGTCGATGTCTTCGTCGTGCTCGAAAGTCGAAAAGAAATAGGTAAATACTTTGCGGTCTTCCTCCTTCGCCTTTTGTCGCCATTACGCTGAGTGCACTGGCCCCGACCACGCCCACTCGGTCCCAAAAGGGAAGGCGATGATGATGACGATGATGATGATGATGGAGCAGAGGGTGGTGCACATGAGGCTCTCTCCAGCTGCATTTTTCATAGCCTGCAGCTGCTTTAGCGATTTAATTTAATCAACTGAAAGCGCATTTGCAGCTTTACTAACCGCGCACACACACACACAAAGGCATGCATCGGGACCCACTCACACACCCACGGCAAGTATTATCCTCCAGGACGCTGCTTTCCAGCTCCCTGCATGTCTTCGTTTTGGGACATCGCTGTCATTCAACCCTGTCCACCACCCGTCGAGCAATCTCGCCTGGATTGAGGCATCTAAGCTGGCTTCCCTGAGTTTTCCTTGCTCATTGCAAATTCAATTTTTGGTAAGCTCTTCTCTCCGATCTTCGCCACTGCGGTGTTTTGTTGGGATTATTATAATTGTTTAAGCAGGGGCTCAATTTCGCTTACAAAGTCAGGTATTACTGTTTTAGAAAATGTTGTACTAGCATGACTCTAAATAGTGAACTAAATTATTGCAATGGTTTACTTGTTACTTACACACACGTCAAAGCATATATTTTTTACCCTTCTGAATTTTGAATTTAATTTTATCAAAATGGGACGACTATATAATATAGCTTCCATAGGAACGATCGGAAAAATAATGGGAAATTAATAGAAAACTAATTTTAGCTTCGTTGGTTTTTGTTGTATTCTCTTCTACTTTGGTACTTGACTCTATTCTAATATTTCAGAATTTCGAATTAAATTTTATAATTATCGGACTTCTTATTTAAAGATAAGAAATTTAAAATGTTGTAATTTGTAAATTAATGGGAATGATCTGCAAGGGTATATTAGTTTCGGCTGGCCGTTAACTTTAAAATCCGTTGACTTGCCCATTTGATGATTCTAAATTGAAATATTTTTTCCCGTGATTTCCATATTAGTATAAAGGTTTTATCAGAAGTTCTTTCAACGTTATGACTCATTAAATTCATTTTATTTGATAGGAAATATTGGTGCAAGATTTTCTAGTATTCCGATTTATGGTCAAATAGGTTGTTTAAATACCCTTTTGTTTTAGTGATACCCTTACACGCATACAAAATGTTACAGGGTGTGCGGCAGTTTCAAAGATCACCACGAACTAATCCCGCACACTCTTCAAAGGCTGTCGTTCGAGTTGGCTCCCTCGAGTGTTGGGCTGCCTGCAGCTTAATCATGTGCTAGACAACACTGAAACACGCACAGAAACTCGCAGATACACACACCCACGCCCACGCAGCTAGGCAAACAAACGCGCGACACGCAGATTTACACTTCACTACACTGAACAACATGAAACGGGGTAGCAGGCAGGGCAAGGGAAAGGGAAGAGTGGCGGCAAATTTGCCTGCACATTACCAATGACAACAAGCCCAGGGGGCTTTTGGGGGACGGAGCGGGTGCTGGAGCAGCCCTAGCTGAGATAATAATGATCCCAAAAACACCAGACACTCAGCCAAACAAAAAACTGGCCAAACTTGGCGCAAAAAATAGAACCAACTTCAAAAATGGCAACACTTTAAAAACTGCACGCTCGTCTCGCTGTTGCAGCCACGCCCCCAACGCTGCCGCCCCTGGCTGCTGGCGGATTTTCATATCCAGCTCAGCGAGGGAAAGTTCTCTTGCAGAGCGCCAAAGTTGGCCTAAGGCCTGCTAAAAAAAAATAGGAAGAGTGGAGGGGAGGGCCATTTGGACTGACAGGCGGGGGGATGGCAGCCCCAACCCCACTTTTAGCCCCCTGTGGGTTTATAATTTGTAGCATTGTTGTTGCTGCGGCTGCTGCGGTTTTCCTCTGTCGGTTTTTTCCACGGGTATAATTTTCATTCGTAAGCGCGCGTAAAATTTGCACGCATTTTGAAGTATAATTTGACATTAATTCGATGCCCGCGGGACAGCGACGCATCCTGTCTCGCTCTCTACCCATATACCGCACAATTTTCCATTTTTCAATCGCCGGGCAAATGAGTGAACTTTCTATAGCATACTTTGTGGAATGGTATCGAAATGAGCCCTCGAAACTTATCATATCAAATAAGAAGTCTTTTGAAAGGGCTTTTCTTCTCGTTGGCGATCTGAAAACTTATCAACAGACTTCTAATTCTTCTTATTCTACATTAATCGATCAATTTGATATAATGTGGTATCAATTTTGACTTATAATGCGGCACGTCAGTTTGATATGCTTGAAATTTAAGCAACAGGCCAGAGAATCTCTGAGAAAGAAAATTCGGCAAAATTATATAATTTTTTCAAAAACTACAATTTGATAAACCCTAATCTAATTTTAAACTTAAGAAAACAATTTAACCCCATCAAATCGAATGTTAAGATTACTTTTTTGAATATAATCCGATGACTACTCATTAAATTGCGATAAAAAGAGCCCAAACTCAAAGCGAAGTTGTCAAGAGAGTGGGAAACCTGACCGCCAATTAAACTCGATTCGTTTTACAACAGACTTTAGATTTGGTTTTATTGCACTTTGCCGTATTCTTTTCGCCCCACCCCTCAGTCCACAGTCCACAGTCCGCATAACCATAACCAAATTTATTTAAAAACTGGAAACTCGACCAGCGGACGCAAAGAGGACGAATCGAAGAAAAAGATAGAAAAATGTTGCACAAATGCTGCCAAATTTATGGTGGGGAAAGGGAAGGGAAGCCTTGCCCCAAAGAATTTCAAGCAATGAAGCTCAGTTCTGGTCAAAGGCAAATACCACTGATTGTGACAATCAGCGTGACAATAAAATTGGCGCCCAGGAGCAGGATTGGGATTCGAATGGGGATCGGGATTGGGCTTTGGGTTTGGGTTCGGGGATTGCCTTTGGGATTGAGGCTAAATGCTGGCAACAGCTGGCAGCGCAGGGCGGAGAACTGGGGCAGCTTTAAAACTTTGACAATTTCCATGGCCACGCAGTGCGACGAAAGAATTTTAAAATTCCAACATGTCAGACTGGCAGGAGGCGGGAGGCGGTAGGTGGGGGCGTGGCCAACAAAATGACAGCCCGGTGACACGCACAGACCAACTGTCACACCCGCTGAGCGAGTGTGTGTGTGCGAGTGTCTAACCCTTGCAAAAATCTTTGCAGAAGTAAAATTTTCTGAAATGGCCAGGACAAAAAAGGGGGAAGCTGAGGACGAGCCAAGCAAAGGCAAACATTAAAGGCACACACAGCAAGATGATGACTTTCCCTCCAGGCATCCACCTCCGCCTCCCCCTCCTTCCCCCATCCACTTGGTCCGTTCCTTGGCTGCCTGTAACATTATCTAAGCTAACAAATTGTCAACACGTACAAATGCGTTCACTCAAACGTAAACGGGGTAATAACCATTTTTCGTAATAATTTTATGTCACAACAAATCTAGGTTATATAAGCGATTCTCCTGCACTCGCAGCAGTTTTGTTTGCTCATCCTCGAGGACTGGCAGATGGGACCCGTCATGAAGGGTAGAGAAGGAGGCGGAGGCGTAGGAGGTCGTCCTTGCCATGCTAATGTGACATTGAACACCCCGGCAAGCTCGGGATTCCAACTGGGGTTAGCACTCGCACTCGCCCAGTCACTCAAGTCAGGCTTCCAGGATATGTCGGGGTCCGAAGGATCCGAGAAGCCTATGCCGAGGCTCATTGGCGCAAATTGCTGGCTTCCGCTCGACCAGACTACCCAGCAAAGTCCTACTGCTGCTGTATCGCGCTGAGATATAAACCAAAGTTGTCACGTAAGCAAAGTTTATGGCCAAAAGGAAAAACGAGGCAAAAGAAACCGAAAGAAGTTGAAGTCACAGATAGAAAGAGACTCGGTTGCCGGCGATTTTCCAGCTGCTTTTGGCAAATGACAGCATTTCGTTGGACACGCGCCATGCCACCAAATCATCCGCATCCACCAATCCCTTGCCCCGATCCTAGAATCCAGAATTCAGAGCCCAAAGCCACTGCCGATCCCGCCAAGACGTTTTAAGCAATTGCGTTTATCATTTAGCTGCTCCGCTGAGTTGGCGAAAGGGGCTGGCTGGCTGGCTGGCTGGGCAGGAGGCGTGGCACTGCCACTGATTGACCAAATGATAGACAGACGACATGTCCTCTCCCCTCCATGGACCATGGACCCTGGCTTACATCTTGCAGTTTCGCCTTTGATTGCAACTTTCTTTTCGCCCATTTAGCACGTCCTGGCATTCCGTCGATTCCTCCTCCCTCCTCTCTAGTTTCCATCACTCGCAGTTAAATATTTCAACGGCGCCTGGCAATTGCGCAATTTGTATCTTTTCCATCAGTTGGCACTTTTCCTCGTTTCTTTCGGCTTTGCCACTGCGGGAAAATGTCGGAAAAGTAGGTCGAAGCGTCTACACAAGGCCCCGTTAATAATTCCGTAATTGTTCATTAATATTAAATGGGTGCGGGCTATGAAAAACTAAGCGGATTGCGAAGAGCTTGAGCTAGAGTATTTTTTTTTTAATGTGCTGAAGGACTTTGTCTTCCGCTATTGATTCATTCGATGCGTCAAATGATGCTCTACACCCAAAAAAATATGAAACGATGATCGATTTTACATTATATCATACCAATTTTGACTTGATATGCTCGAAATGTAAACAACTGGCTAGCTCGAATTTCGAATATGTCTTGGGAGCGTTTCGGTAAAAACGATATGCTTAGAAATTTACCACGTGCACATCGATTTTACAGCGACGTGTTTTTTTTTTGAGTGTATTCATAACTCGAAACTGGCCAAGTTAGGGCATTATATCCCCAACATTTCCATGCCTCATTAGGATACCCACAAATTGCCAATGCAAATGTCGAGCGCGTCGCCTAATTGGATTTTTGACAAGCAACGGGAATCGGGACATTTGCGACAGCTTCGACATCAAGGCCGTCGATTTGGGCCAAATCAGCATTTCAAGCGGAACATTCCTTCATTTCGCCCTGAGCCTTTTACATATACATATGCATGAAAACGAATGTGCAATTTGGCAAATTAATTGCAAAATTAGCGCAAATTTAGCATCGAAACATGAAATTGGGCAAAGTAAGTTTTACTAATTAAACGCGCATTCAATTAAAACTGATTGGCAGGAGGCCCTTTCCATCCGTCCCCTGGGTCCGCGTGTTCATTAAAGTGACGTCAAAGGGTCCCAGCAGGATTCCTAATTGAAGGCCGGCACCGCAAAGGCTGAAACTTAAAGAAGTCCGCGTTGTGGCTATCAATTATTAAGAGCCCAGTTGATGAGGTCCCTTGCTAATCGCAAGTGCAGGCTTCAGATTTGGATTAGGAAAATATTTACCCAATATGCCGCACGTGGCAGGGAAAAACAAGAGTCTTCGATCTGAAATATGTATATTTGCTTAGCTGCAGGGAGCACGTGTGTAACCCCTCCCATTCCTCTAAGACCTATACCACTCCAAAATAAACGCTTTCGGGTAGGCGAAACATCTTGTTACGCAATCAAAGACACATTCGAGGCAGACAGAGGATAATTCCACCTGGCGGATTCGATGGGAGGGCCACATCCGTCTGGCTCGAACGAGAAATTACATTTTTTTATAATTAAAATCCAATTTGTGCTAATTTAGCGCGTTTGTCTCGCATTACGCGGCGGGCCACGCCCCTCCAACTACCCAACACCCGCGGCAAGGACACGAAACTCGACAAATATTGTTGCTGAAAGCGAATTTATTTGGGGGAAGAGAGAGCCATATAACTGCAACTAATTACGGGCCTAGCGAAGGACCCGGTGAATCGCAGAAAAAAGCGGGTATAGGGCAAATGAATGAATGGAGAGGAAAGTTGCGACTATGAAAATTAATTGAAACGCTTAGACAGAACTTAGGAGCGACAAGCACTTAATGCATTTAGCACAACTCCAAGTTTTCCTCATAGCGAGGGGAGGAGGGTGGGAACATGTCAATGGAGTGCGAAAGGGAGAGGGCTTCGCAGTAGCAAGAAGCAATTTAAATCTTACTAATTACTTGGGCGACAAATTGCGCAGGGCGACAGGATAACATAAGGCTGGCGCTGGAGCTGGAGTCTCCGGGGACTGGCGGAATCCCACCGGAGAAGGTGAAGGTGTCTCGGAACAGGTGTTGGGCCTCGAACGCCGTCGACGCGTCGACTATTTTGAAAAATTAAGTGTCATTTGGCTGTCTCAGGGGTTCATTGTTTTCTTATAGCTTCTCCGTCTGGGCTGCAGTTTCCCGGCGCTTTCCGCCCGTTTAACTCTTCGCTGAGCTTAGTCGCTAATAGTAAGTAAAGAGTATGGTGGTATAAAAAGTAAATATATCTGATACATAAAGTACGCATACTGGACTAAGGATGGTTAATACTCACGCTCCTAGTTAAAAATGGATAGATGGTTACCTAACTAAGAATGAATTTAACTTTTCTTAATGTTAAGTGAGTCCGTCTAGCTAGATGGTTAAAAAGTCTTTGCAATCCCATTTTCAACATACAAAATAGAGTTTCAAAATATTTTCAGATTGAGAAAAGTGTTTTCAATTGGTAGCTCTTAGGCTAAGCTTGTAGTTTTAAAGTGTTAAAATCTAAAGAAAAATTTGTATCGAAACTAGTTTCAAAATATTTCCAATTGATACCTTTAAAGCTAGTTGTATAAACGAATAACTGAGCTCTCTTGTGTATTTAATGTATATTTTCTGTTTTTTGATGACTTAAAAATATTATAATTTTCCGAAAAATAAAAAAATAAACTTTACATTCTAGAGGTGTATATTTTCTTAACCGGGTAGTGAAACCTCTGAAGATCTCTCCTTATAAGGGGGCCATTTCGGTCTATAAATTCCCCTTTAAGTGTGGATGGTCTTGGGCAGCTGGTTTCGGCTCCGGCCATAAATTTATAGTTTGTCGCAACAAAGTTCATTATTTCTGAAGTCTTGGGCAACTTTTCTTTCAGCCAGCCGAAAATAAACAGCAGCCGTTGCCCAGCTTCCCTGCTTCCCTCCGAGAACAATTGAAAATCTTTTTAAGTAATTTCCACACGTAATCCAACATTATTGCAGTTTTTCCAGTCTGTGCTCGGCCAGGAAAACGCCACTGAACCCAAAAAATATGGCAAGCGGCGAGAATGGAGAATGCAAGGCCACCTCCTTTCAGCCATCTCCATCTCCACAGCCACTGCCACTGCACCCCACTTTACCGCCATCCTTGTCCTTCGTTGTCGTAACAAATTGCAGATGGCGCATGTTTTTAATTCATTTCAACAGTTACTCGGGAGGATTCAGTTTTGTTGTTTGTTATTCATTCGGCTCCGTCTCCGTCTCCATCTCTCCTTTATTTTCCCAGTAAAACAATAAATGCAGAGGGGGATAAGCTGGGCATTCATATTGAGTAATGTGTGTGCTTATGCGAATGAATGCTGAGAATTGCATAATTGGAATCGCCCGAGATGGGGCCAAGGATCGATCGCATTCGAGAGGGCGTGGGTGCATTATCGTACTGTCCTCTCTCTCTCTCTCTCTCTCTATGGCAGGAACTTTTCGTCCTTCCTCGAACTACGATTGGGGGATGAAATCAATTGGAAACATTTAGTTGCCTTTGAATAAATTATTGAGCAAATAAGCCTGCGACAGTGACAGCGACGATTGAAAACAATTTTCACAACAATTACGCGCCAAAGTGAACCGAACAGTCGAACATTCGAACATTTTCGCAGAAGGGTCCTTGTTGTCCTTGTCAATAATTGATGCAGAATGTGCTCAAAAAGCACGTATTTTTCGCAGCGAATTTGTTGCAAATTGAATTTGTTCGGCGATTTCCGGCAACCTTTTTGGAGTGCAGAATTATTGGGTTGGAAAACGATTTAGCTGCCTCATTATGAGCTGCTTATTGCATCCCATAAATTCTCAAATGCTTGGCAATAACTCTGACCCCCTCCCCCGTCTGCAGCCCGAGCAGAGTTTTTTTTAATTATGCGCTAAAATCCGTGAAAATTAAAACATAAATCCCGTGAGCTCTCGCGCGCAAAAAAAAAAGAAATCCGAAGCACCGAATGGCGATGAAAATTATGCCAAGCGCATGCATCCCAAGAGGAGGTTGGGTGAACTGCAAACAACAGCAAAATGTGGCGGAGGTTGCGCTTCCCAGCTCATTTAGCCAAGTTAAGCTGCATTCATTATATTCTAAACTATGCTTTATTTGCTCAACATGCTGCCGAGCAGCTACTTCTGCTGGTGGAGGTAGTAGAGCATTTATTGATGCTTCGCTTGGCATTATGGACCAGGCGGCCTGTGGGGCGGGGACTTGCACGCGGGATTAGTAAGCGACGATGCAGCATTTCTCAGACCGAAGTCAAGCGGACCCAGAAACAGAACCTACCGGATCCAGCCCTGGATTCAAGTGCAGAGCCAGACTGCGACGGCGATGGCGACCACTTGCAACTTTATTAGCTGCGCTTTATACCTTTATAATGCTCCGGGGGCGGCAGGGACCACTCCATGGGCTTATTAGTTTCGTCCGTATTGCCTCGAAAGCTTCTGCTTAAAAATGCAGTCAGCTCTCGTCGACTGCATCGTCAAGTGGCTCAAGCGCTGCTCAAGAAGCTCTGGGCCCCGCTTTCCGCATCCCGATCCTGGATCCCCACTCCGTGTAATTTTGTCCACAGCCAAAACGAGAAAAAGGGAAAACTTTTGCAGCTTGTTTGTTTGCCGGCTGGCTGTTTGTCGTTTATTATTATTATTTCGGTTTTCTCCGGCCAGGCCCCCCGACTTCACCGCGCTTTATTTAACTTTGGGCAGTTTGATGGCAGGAAATAGAATTTTAATGGATTTTGTAATATCCTCGGCAACGACGGCGACGACAGCGAAACTTTGCGTCTTCCGCTCCGCTTTAGTTTTCGCATATTTTTCTGCCGTTTGCCTCGGCCCAAGTCGCGGGTTTTGTGCTATTGACATTTTCCTTTGGCTCTCCCACCGAAAAATACTGAAAAACCGCGGAAAGAGGGCGAAAAGTGGGCGGATTAATTAAGTTGCGGCCGGTTGGAATTGCTTTGCATTTGGTGCCCGTCTGCACTTGGCAGAGTTGCTAAGTAGTTGGTCGAGAAATATATCGCTTATTGCCTATCGCCAAGGGCCAAGTGTCACTTATCGGACCCTCACACATATCGAGCTCATCCAATCCAACGTTTCATTAAACGTCTGTCCAGACAGATTCGATTTCACTTGTCGCTGTCTGTCAGCTGGAGTAAATAAAAAATCGAAGGACCAAGACAGGACTTAAATTTTATTAGCGCAATTTCTCAACTTTTTACGGGGTCGAGCAGCACCGGAAGCAGAAGGAAGCAACTGTCAATGAACAGTTAATATTTTTGTGATGACGCGCAATATGTCAATGACAGTCTGAAGTATGCTGGCCCCCGATAGACGACCGACGCCACTCCCCAAGGAAGGACACCCCCAGGACGCAATTTAGTTTATAAATTACGAACGCTGCCGTGTCAAAGGTTGCCTGACACGACACTTTCTGCTAGCTCAGTGCCCACTAATCGCCCCAATTAGGCATGGATTTCTCGAAGCCCGGCTCTAAAAAAATTATCAATAAATGCGAATTGGGAAATGGGAAATCGGAGCTCTAGGCCGCAGACGGCGGGTGCGGGGAGGCAGATAAAATTGGCGAAAGACCCGCAGCAATTTTCCGGTTTCGATGTCGGCATTGACATTGTCATCGTATCTCCGTCTCCTCGATTCGTCTATGTCCCCGTCATTCATCAAGGCGTTTCAAGGGGGCGTGGCAGGATGGGAGGTTTGCCCGCAGCTTGTGGGCTGCCTTTGATCGTTTGGCGTTTTTGTAGCTCATATTTTGTCCCTGCTGTCCTTGTGCTCCCTCAAAAAACTCCGCCCCCATTCCAGACGCATTGTCATCAGGACATCCCCACTCCCTCTCCCTTCCACCGGATGGCTAAGAAACATTTTTGCTACTTTTATGTATTTTTTGTATTCCTCTTACAACAGCCCTGGGAGCTGGGAGCGTGGGGCTGACGTTGATGATTTTTCATTGCTCGAGTTTTAATTTTACACTTGAGTTGAGACCGACGCCGCAACCGCTCCCCTCCACCCCAGCGAAAAGCACCCCAGCAACTGGGGGCAAAAGTTGGACTCACGAAGAGGTGAAGCCGAGGCAGAAATCAGTAAATTAAAACCTATATATCTGGTAGCCAGCACCGCCATCTGATCGATATGTAAGGCATCTCTGGGTGGCTTTAAGCTGCCACTTGCGAGTTCACTGAACCTTAAAGTCGCCGGTCCGACCCCACCGCTTTAAACTTTCCCGGTTTTGGAACGGACCGGGCCGTCTGGTGATTTATGGCCACGTCGCGAGCTGCTTTGACACCGTCCGACATTTGACAAGAGCTCTGGTGGAACTACTCTCTACCCGGGAACCCCCTTCCCCCCCCTCCCAGGAAACCCGACTTCCCCTGGAGCCACGTTATGTAAATGGCTCAAAGGCAGCCCGGCGCTCTTTGCGTCGCTTGTTTAGCAGGTTGCAGATAATTCATCGCTGACATTGCGTACCAATTTAAGGGTTGAATGATTCGCCCAGCAGGAGCAGTCGAGCCATCCAGCCAAGGGGTTAACCGGGCCAGGAGCAGGAGGAGAAGGAGGCGTGGCTGTCTGCCACTAACTGGGAGCGGCGTCTGGCCCTTGTGGCCATGACAGTGGCCCTGAGAGCCACGGCTTTTGTGGCTAGTGATTTAGAAAAAAGGTCATCCGGCAAAAGTTGGTTGGCCAGCTTCGTCGGTGACATGTGTGTGCCACCTTTGACTCCCTCCTTCTGCTCCTCCTCCTCCACCTGCTTAATTAGACACGTGAGTTGGGCCAGCAGATGGAGATGGTGATGGGGGGTTGGCTTTTTTCCATTCCCGGACTGAACTCTTTAAAGCATTTTTATGGGCGCTCGCCACTCATGTGGGTTGCTCTTAATTGCAGCTATTGAAATTAAGTGTTTGTCCTTTTTGGCCATGGGCAACTCCGGCAGCGGGGTCTTTAGGGCTTTATTAGTTGGGAGACAATTGCCCGGAGCATTTATTACCTCGTTTTGGACGTTTCGGGGGAGCGGAATTACAAGTCCCATTGTTTTGAATGCTAATGAGGCCATCTTGGCAGATTTTAGCTGTTAAATATTCAATGGATTAGGGCGATAGGGCCAGAAAGATTTGCCCGAGTTCCATTTCCTTGCGCCATTGCCTTCAATTTCAAAGTTCGGGCCCCGTTTCTCCGAGCTCCGGGACTCGGCAAAAGTTTCCACATATCAGCTGTGATATTTCCGGGGCTCTGTTAGCCGCCGCCCCAGGTAATCACCACCAAGTCAGGTTAGTTTGTCCAACCGGAGGCCATTGTATGCAGGAAGCCAAAGCCCAGGCCAGAGTTAAATGCCTTCTGACAGGAGTCCAAGTCCGAGTGAGAGGAAAGAAGATCCTGGGTACGGGGATGGGGATGAAGATGGCCATTAAAGATTGACACGTGACCGTGCAATGATTTCCAGTTTAACGTTGTCACATGCGTTGTGGAGAAGTGACATAACGTGGGCTTCGTTTTGAGGATGCGTCGCTTGGTTGGTCAGTCGGAAGGGGAGGAAGCTCCTTCCTGCTCGTCCTTGGCTCGGCAGTGTGTGTGTGTGTGTGTGTATTTGGTTTCAGCCAACGTGCAAAGCTTCCGTTGATCCTTTTTGCTCCTTAACATTTTCATTGCTCCTGCTGGGGCTGTCTTAAGCCCGTTCCATCACTCTACCTCCCCGCCCACCCCCTGACTTCTCCGGCTGCTGGAGCATTTGTTGTGTGGCTCGGATTACGCGCTTCACTTAAGTGTGCTCAGTTGCTTCCGTTTCCTTTGTCTCCAGATGGGTAAGGAGCCGCAGTCTGAGCATGATTCCGATGCTGGATGCTAGATGCTGATTCTGACTCTGTTCCCGAGCGTTCTTGGGTTTCTTTCCCGGCTCGAGCGTATGGATTTCCTCGTCGGGAATGTCTTCATTAATGAGGGGTTCGCTTCGCTGCCTCTTGCTCAACGTATATGACAATTTAAATTGCTCAAGCGATGCCAGACAGCACAGACAACTGATTGAATCACAATTGAAAGCGACTCAGTGGCCGAGTCGTGACCCCCAATAGCACGTCCATCTGCAAATCCCTGGACGTATGTCTCTAATCACTGGCGTCCGATGTTGCCACACGCCTTGTTAATGCAGCACGCCCACCGGCATCACACCACCCATACCATCCTGCCCAAATGCTTAACAAGCGCCGCACATGTGCGACTCATTAAAATGGCTATGGCGGGAAAAATGTGCGAATCCGGCAATCGCACAACTGTCCGCTGGCCAGAGCTTTTCTGCAATTTTTCGGGGTTGCAGCGCAATTTTACGTCGAGAGAAAGAAAACTAATTTCGGCGCAAATTAGTTTCGCACCTCATAGAACGACACGACAAAGCAATTGAATGGGAAGCTGAATGCCCCCGTTCGGATTGATGGTCGAATGGTGGGTTGGTGGGCGGTAGTGGCCGGGTTTTTCTTCGCCATCGCGCTGTATGCGTGTGTGCACTTAATAACCTGATCGAATCGCCAACACACAAAAACCCATTGAAATGCCAAAATCAACAAGGTAGCTCTGCTGGGTCCTGCCATCCGTTATCCCCTCTCCACGCTCCCCCCTCCAGTGCGTCCACTCGTGCAGCTGAGCTGGGGAAAGAGCAAAATCACTGAATCACAATAATGCCTCAATTTCCGCTGGTCCGAGGCTGCGAATCCTCGAATCCTGGAATCCTCGAGTGCAGGCCAGCTCCACGCGAAGGAGACGGCAAGGACGATCGGGGGCGGGGCATCGGCGTAATGAAATCGCATTCAATTAAACATAGCACCAAGGGAGGAGGAGGAGGAGGAGCCAGTTGAATCGGACTTTGAAGCCCTTAGCCGGACAGAAACCACTCCCATTTCGTCCTGGTTGCGTGCATTCCCTGCACTTGGCGAAGGAGCAGGACGAAAGTGCTGCAACTACTGCCATGGGCAACGACTGGGGAATGACTTTTTATTTTCGCACGTTTACTTTCAATCGTTCAATGGCCAGCGACTTGGCCAGGCCCACAAAGAAAGCCAAATGGAGGGTGGCCACTGGCCAAAATGGGGACAAAAAAGATGAAAAACGATGGCCCAAAGGGCCAGGCAGGTAGATTTGTTCTAGTTTTTTGGCATTTCCTTCTCCTTTTTTTGCCACTCCACTTGGTAGGCTGAGATTGTCATCTATTGCTGGCGAATCGAATGGAATCGACTTGGGTCGACACGAAGGCAAGGATAGGCAACTGGGTCCTACACAGAAAAAAAATCGATATGAAATAGGGTCATATCTACCCTGTTTCATATAAATAAAAAAAGATATGATTTATGTCAATCTTATTATTCAACATGATATTTTATCATATGAAATAAAATACGAAATGTAGTATTTTTTGAACAAATAATGTTAAATAAGATTAACTTAATCTTTATTCATATTAAAATGATATGACTAACTTGATTTATAAAAAGTGTAATATTGATCAGCACCTATTAATCTGATCTTTTATCAATTTTGTTTCTGTGTAGGAATAGACTCCTTAACATTTTTAAAAGCCTTCTTCCTTTGTAGCTGTTTTTCCCAACTTGATAGTAATTTAAACGCTTGCTTGGGGCTAAACATTTTCCAGATTTCGTTGACGCGAAAATTTTGTTGGGCACATCGCAAAAACTCATAAATATTAAAATGGGGAATTTTAGGTTTTATTAATTTAACGGTGGCAATGTAGTGCCGGCGCCAACGGTAACTGCGAAATGTAACGGTAGTTTGGCAGTCAGCCATCTTCTTCTTCTCCAGCCGCTCCTCTGCCGCTCCGCCTTCTGCTTCCGCTTCCGCTTCGGCTTCTTCGAGGTGCAAATTATGCAAGAAACAATGACACAAAATGGCGTCGTTCTCTGCCACCGCCGGAGGCAACTGTACCGCTCTGCAGGAGAGGGGGTTTAGGGCAAGGGGGGGACCAATAGAGCCGTGTCCATGTTCTATGCGGATGTTGCTTAGTTTTTGGCCAAGGATTTGCATAAATTTGCATTCGCGCCGCCCTAATTGAAAAACAGTTGCGCGCTCCCTCGACTTGTGACACTTTAAAGCGAAGCGCATAAATTATGCAGACACCAGGGGAGGAGAGGGGAAGGGAGGGGGGGGAGGGGTACATGGCATTGGTTCGGCCTGGCTTATGATTTACTCGACGCCTGGCTGCAGCTAAATCATTGGCAAATCTGTTGCATGAGCGAGTCTTTAAGCGGAAATCCAACGGGTGACCAGGGGATGTCTTTCTGCATGTGAATGCCAATGCTCCTTACTCCATCCTCGACTGCAGCAAGATGTCGCCGCGACATTAATAAGCTGCCGTTGCAGTTTTTCCCGCTGCTCCCGGGCAGAATGTAATTTTAGTTTGGCAGCTCCCCGTCTTCACGGCTCCCTGTCCCCGGCTGAGAAATTGCAGTTCACACGTGCTTCCCATTAAACGAAACGATTACAGCGCGATCTCAAGTCATAACGAAAATTTATTTGCAACGCACTTGCAATGCGCCCCAGCGAGTGTGGAAATATTATGTGAGCCAGGCAACTTCTGCCCCGAGTTATTTGTGGGAATGGCTCCCGACTCTTTGGCACTTCGCATAAAGAAGTTTGACATAAATTATGGATACTAATGAGCTCTGTGTGCAGTCATAAAGCATCTTCTGCCGCCTGTGATTTCTATAAATTTCGCTCTATCCCACTATACCACTATCTCACGGCTAGGAGAGAAGTCTGCTTAAATTTTAATTGGCCCTAGCGGGCGCGATTGGTGGGGATATTTATGGGCGCCAAATCAAATGGCTTCTTTCAGACGATCTTTGTTCTTTATCACCCGAAGTTGGGGCTAATTAACAGTTAATAGCCGTACCTAGAGTGCCAGTGAACCCGTGGCCGTGGTTCAGGTGGTGCCCGACCGGGAATCGAAGTCGGGGAAAACTCAAACGGAGGACCCCGGAGCAGGGAAAGGCAAATTAATTATGCATTTATGTCGTTGCAATATGTTGCCTCACACACACGCTCACGCACACGCAGCCTTACAACAATGAGGCCTTCGTCCTGGCCGCAGGACGCAAAGACAATGGACGGCACATTTGACCGCAAACAATAAATGCTTGCAACTAAATGCACTTTGGGGGCCGCTGACGTGAGTGTGTGTGTGTGTGTGTGGGGGGGGGGGGGTAAGGGGGATGCTGGACGCAAATTAAGCACGACGAACACACGAAATGGACGCCCCCTTCCCCAGAATACCCCCTTTCGGACCACTCGACTCGAGACATCAGCCCAACCAAAACGTGTCATGAGTGATGTTGTTTCAATTGCTGATTTAATGCGGCGCCCCAATGAGGCAGAGGAGTACTGGATGGTAATGGGGATGGGGATTTGCAGGGTGGAGTCGTGAGGTTGGCGCGGGGAGGCCTGCACTTTTGGCAAGACAAGCAACATGCATCTTCTTGACAATGCGACAAACGATGACGACGACGACAAGGACAAGCAACATGGACTTCCCCTGCTAACCAAATCCAAATCCAGCCCACCGAACCTCCATCCCACCGCCGGGAAGACAAACAAACAAGAAAGCCAAGCGACATATATCAACAGAGCAGGGCCCCCAGCAGCAAAGCAGCAACGCAGCAGTGCATTGGATGCAACCCGGCCAAGGAAGGCGCAAGGCAGCCCATCGTACATCAGGCCATTTGCTCGTCTGTCACTGTTGACTGCACTTGTTGTGCTTACAGGCAGGCGGCCACCACTGTGAGGTACAGTGGGACAAACCAGAAGGAACCTAGGATGGAGTACCTTGGGAATGGTATACTTAAGAACATTAAAACAGACACCTAATTGTGAAAAGCTATTACCAAATTGAACTTTATTCATCTGTAGCCACTAATTAACTACAGGATAATATTACTTAATACTTTGTATTCACTAAGTGTACCTGGTCAGCTGACACTTAGTAAATTAAGTACCTGCTAAGCAGGCCATTAAGATATGTACCTCATTAAAAATTAACGTATATTTTCCCTTGGTAGTTTGTAAATGCGGATCTCCGACCCTTACCCACTGTACTCAGCTTAGTTTTAAGTTAACGATAATGCAGCGACGTCGGAAAGGGTTAACCTGATGTTTATGTTTTAGATGCTGTTGCCGGAGTTGTTGCTGTAGTGGCCCTGTCCTTTGTTTAAAGATGATTAATAGCCAATGTCGCTGGCTGCAGGCTCAATGCATTTCCATTATCAGCATCGGCATCATAGTCGGGGTGGTCCCATCATCGTTATCTTCATCGTCAGCTTTTTGGGTAAATTACTCAGCGTCCGACCAAAAACAGTGCGGGACTTTCCAGGGGCGGACGCTCTCGGTCCAAGTCAAAGTCGTTTTCTATTCATTAATACTCTTAGTTTTTGCTTCTGCCCCACTGCCTGGCCCTGCCCGCCATCCTCCCTCCATCTACACCCCAAACCACCCCTTTAGTTGGCCTTGTTTGCCTTGGCCAACGAGTTGTCGAGTTCTTCTGGCTGCTGATAATTAGCTGCACTGTCTGTTGTTTCTTCTGCCCTGTAAGGGCTCCGCCAGTACCACTGCTCCTGCGTTTCTTCAGAGGGTCTTCTTCTGGTTCTTGTTCTTGCTGCAGCTTGTTTTATGTATTTTGTGGCTGCATTACTTCCGTTGATGTTTATTCTTAGAGCTGTTTGCATTTGACAAATGACATTTTTGGCATTGTGCAACGACAGCGCAGAGTTGCCACAATCTTTTTTCCCTACCCTCCTCCTTTCCCCGGCATCTCCAGGAATTCGTAGGGGAAATCTAAATTATTTTTTGAGTTATTGCAGCTAGCTGGCAAAGTTTTTGCCCAGCGACGAGATCTTGATGTCTGTCTGCCCGGCCTGGGCCTTGGCAATTTGTTGGCTCCTGACAGAGGACACGTGTAATAATTAATTTCGCAATCCGAAAGAGAGCCAGGATGCGTATCATCCGTTCCGTTCCGTCCCGTAAATATTTTCAGTGTAACTCTGGTTGGGCCAAGGAGGCGAGCATCCCAAAAAATTATTTATTAAGCCATCCAACTGGAGCCGAAAACTTTTACCCAGCAACTCGCCCAATTTCTTGTGCTTTTACTTGGGAAAACTTAACTCATAATTTGCTGTTATTTAAAACCATTCATTTCCGCTCATTTTACTATGACTTCCTACCCGGTTGCCCCCACTTTCCACTCCCCCTTCATTCTCACAAATTGGTATCTATTTTTTGACGCGCTTCCTCCCTCTCGCAATATCGAACTTCTTGTGGAGGTGGCAGGGGTGCTCTTCTCTTCGCCGGGTCCCGCAGAATTCCATTAAAAGTTTTACACGAAAAATAGTTGCACACTAAAAAGCTATAACTGTAAAATTATAGTGCCCAGCAAAGTTGCCAGCTAGCCGTCGAGGAGCAAATAGCAAGTGCAATAAACTATCAAATGGGTGGCGAGTGGCGAGTCCTTGGTCCTCGCTGGCTGCCTTATTAATAATTTTTAATTTCCTTGATGACTTCCAAGTTATTAACAACTGCATCGGGCACTCCCACTCCCTACTATGTTGAACAAGGTACAGTTGTGCCGCTGTCAGGGAAAGTTCTGGCCTGGTTTCGGGCCAACTTGGTGATGACTTTTATGCGTATTCCGCTTATTTATATAATTATTGCATCGGGACAGCGGCAACAACAACGGCCGTCCTTCATGCCTCCTGGCATTGTTTTAATTGTCCTTTCGCCCGCTGTTTGTTTGCCTTTCCTGACGTCCTCGTCCCTCTGCTCCTGGTCCTCGTTTTGCTTTAATGACAGCTGTCAGCATTTTGCGCCAAAGTTGCCGTGCAATAATAGCGCGTAATTTGATTGATTGGCGGCGGAAAGAGGCGGAGGGGGCGGTGTATGTTGGCCGCCTAGTTGCCGAGAAGGCAATTACTTTTTCGTATCGACGACGGACTAATGTCTATAAGTTGCCCGGCAGTGGAGCTCCAGAGCACCCGCAAGGAAACTAATTTCTGTCAAAAAGTATTTTAAAAGTTAAAATACTTGCCATTCAGTATTAGTTGAAAATATAGAACAATTTCTGGTGAAGTAAAAGATTCCTGACCTGACAGAATCGTGAAGTACATACAAAAGAAAACACGCCGGGATCAAATCGATATGCGCGTGGTCAATTTCTGGTATTTTTACCATGCATAACCGATTTTTCTCTCTCAGAGATTCTTATTTCGAGCATATAAAGTCGACATTTATACCACATAAGATCAAATCGATCATCGCTTCATATCAAGATTTTTTTTAACTTAACTACAAAATTTAAAAAGACGCAAATTAGTGAATTTTGACATCTGTGTAAATGCAGACAGTTAAAATTTAACCGAAAACAGCAAGATAATTGTGAAGTCGAGGGTGGAACCACATCAAAAATCAACCCACTGCCCGCGGCTCGAATAAGGAAGTAAATAAAATGCAGTTAATAAATAAACAAATAAATTTAAAATACATAAACGGCCGTCTCCCTGGGCGGGGTGGCCAAATGCATATTTGACCCGGCAATTCCCCGACGCGCAGAAACAAAAAAAAACTTGGGCTCAGGGTGAAGGTAGAGGGTAGAAGGCAAAAGGTGAAGGGGTCGTGGAGCGTTGTTTATACACAGTCGGTCTATAGCTTGAGGCAATGTTTATTTTTGCAAAATATGTTGGGCACATATTTACACAAAGTACATATGTAAGCCCCGGCCGCACACACACCCGGCTCGGGCATAGAGCCATCATGCGTTACCTTCCGATTTCGGGGAACCTTAGCCCCCTCCCTTCCCCTTTTTCCCCAAGCCCCTGGACCTCCCCTTCTGCGGAGTAAATTCGTTTTGGCATTTTGGCCTCGGCTTTAAATTGCTTTGGCACTTAAGTGGTTTGTGCCCTGTCGCATCCCATCACCACCTCCATCTCCTCCTTCGATGGTGGACCACGTGTCGTCGTTTTGCTGCTAAACGAAAATTACAAAATGTTTGTTTAATTAGAACTTGTGCGTGTGTGCAATACATCCTGCCCCAACCCTAACCCCACACCCGAGTGATTTTTTTAAGCTATTGAAAATATGAGCAAGCTCCGGGTCCCCATCCTGGTAACACACACACATCCTCGTACATTGTACATCCTACATCGTATCTCGTTTCTCAATCACATGCCCACACCGCAGTTGCATTAGTGAAGAGGTCTGCCAACCAAGCCCATTAAATACGGTCAACTTAACCGGAGAGTGGCCTCTTGTGCGGTTTTTCCACGTGCATTTCCGCAAGAGCTCGCATTCCGTATTTCGTGTTTCGTTTGCCGGGCACATGTATTTGTATAATTCAATTCGTGTTTTAATTTAGTCCGATCCCAGGGAACTCTGGAATGGGGAAGGGCTTCGTTTGGCCAGAAGTGTTGTGTGGCTTTTTGAGTGCTGCGAGTTCCGCAGCAAAAGAGCGGAGCGGGCAGCGGCATTAGGTGAGGCTCGATGGCACTTGGAGTTCCGGTGAAGTGAGGCCCTCAGCCGGAGAACTTGGTTCGGGTTGAGTGCCAGGCGGAGAAAAATTTGCATTGATTAATTAATCGACTTGGAGTGCCTGAATTAGATGCGGCCCGACCGCTAATTGCGGGAGCCTTTCTGAACCTCACTTATCAACCATTCATACTTGATGGCGTTTGCGGTTAATTTTCTGCCAAATACTAATAACGCTTTCTGCAGGATTACCGAGTATATTAGACTCTATTTTACGGAACTAATACAGATTGAATTTCCTGGAATAAACTCTTTTTCGAACTTTAAATTAATATTTCTTAATTTTTTCATGAATTCCTTAAATCTTACTGGGAATATCGAACCTAAGCAATGTTATTTTTCTAAGAATATAAATTTACCTCGTGTCAATATCATTTAATCAGTGCACAACCCTGTTTTATGGAGGTTTTTCCGCCCAGAACCTGGCGCTAAAAACTAACTGTCCGATTTCCGCTGGCCAGAGTTGACAGGACTGCCTACATTGGAAGTCCGGCTGTTGGAGCATCCAAAACACAAATGCAACGCGGCGCATAACGCGGCATTTCCGATCTCCTCCCGCCCAACTTCCGCAGCAGGAAACTTTCCGCACTCGCCGCTCGCGCAAAACTGCGGCAAACATAGAACAAGTTTTGATATACTCGCCAGCAGCAAGGATGCAGCCCCAGGATGGCATCCTTGTTCGGATTGGTATCGGGGTTTGGGGTTCAGGGGAGGTTCCAGGCTGTTTTTTTTGACGGTTGTTGCCGGGTCGTTTTGCTTGAAAAGTTGGACGACTTTTCTGGTTTTATGGTTTAGCAGTTCGCCGTTGGTTTGCTTGCTTTGGAGATTTGTCTGCTGGGGCCTAACTAATTGCGGATAATGTGCCTGACTCGCTAATGAATTTGTTTTTTCTCTTCTCGTTGCAGGTGAGTTCTGCCGATAGATATTCGGTCAATGAGTCCTTGGCAGGGTAATGTACTTAAATCTAATCTGTGTGTTTTGTGAGATGTGTATGCAACTACCGCATTATTTTACGTTTGCATCGTTCGTTCTTAGTTTTTATTCAGCAAAGTCACCACGATATCTAGTGTCCTCCGATAAAGTGTCCTTCGATCATCCACGAAAATCCTAATGTAGCGTGTTGTCCACAATGGACCTTAGTTTTCGACGTGTTTTGGTGTGCTGGGGAGTTCTATTCCGATTGAAACCGTCCAAAACTGAGGCCAACTGTGCGGCGAGAGCATCTAACCAATGGCGATACCAGCGAGCGCGTCCTTTTCAATTCATTTTATTTGCAGTCCACACACAAGAACACATTTGATTTAATATTGTTTGACTTTGGTTTCGGATAAAGTGTCTCCTTATTTGCCATGTAATTTGGTATTTGTTTGGTTCGTCACGAGGCCCAAGTATATTTTCAATAATATTCCACCACAACAAGTAAACAAATGAAACACGGCATAAAATACGAAAACGAATACGAGAACAATAAACTATCCGATATACTTAACCCAATATACCACATAGATTCGAATTGCGAGAGGAAAAATGCTAATTTGATTTCTCAAATAAAACACAACACTGCAAACAAATGGCCGATAACATTGCAAAACAGATTTTTACATTTCGTTTATTATTGTTTCGACTGTTTTGTTTTATGATTTATTAACGGCATTTCAACTGCGAGCCATTTACTTTGTTTGCCCGCGCTTAAATTAGCGTGTCAACAGTGTTCGGAAACCCTAGTAGTTGAAAAAAGCGGAGTAGCATCGGCAAAAAGTGTTTCGAGTGTTTGTGGAAAGTGATAAATTGGCAGTGCAAAGTGGACAGTGAACCCGTGAGGTGTACAGTGAGCCCCTGCTAACGGGGACAATGGGGCCAAAACAAAAGCGACTGCCATTAACGCTTTGATTTATGCATTTTACGAGCTATTTACTTTATATGAATTGGAAATTTCGAATCTTCCTCTATCTGTTTTAATGTTTGTTTTCCCTGCATGAGTTTGTGTCCCGTTTTGTCTTGCAGTGTGCTTAAATTGTCTTGCATCTTTTGCATCTGTGATGATTTACCATAAATTGAACAATAAATTCAACAATAATTTTAGTGCTGCGCTTTCATTTGTCTACTGGTTCGATTTTTCCTTTATATCTATAACTATAGCAAGCTCATTATAATTGCATTTCTTTCTCCTATATTTTCCATTTTAACAATTTCTCCAAGCTCCTTTATTTTTTGCCGTTTTTCTTGGTTTGGCATGCATAAAAGCCATTGAATAGCTGTGGTAATAATAATAATAATAATAATAATGATAATCGTGGAAAATGCATCCAGCTGCAATTGTGTGGAAACCTCATTGAAAATTTACGACTGAAACTCATTTTCAATCGCGCTTTTTCTCAGTTCCTGCTGTTTACCCGTTTTTCAATGAGTCATGGTGAAGTCAAGGATTCAAATGAGCTTTTAATAGAGAGTTACGGCGGAAATAGTTTCGCCCGGAATCGATCTGAGTGGGTTAACCCCTCGTAATCTCGTAACTTTGGCGCGGCAGCAAAGAGTTTGAAATTATGGCACAAAAGGAAAAAGTAAATGCATTTTTCTTTTCGCAATTTATTGCCCAAATAAATTATCGTAATAATATCAAATAAAAAACGGGCAGGAGGGAAAGGCAAATGGGGAGGCACTGGGGCCAAAGCTAACGGTTATTAACATATGCACGAACCAAAAGACAAGCCAACGTGCGTCTGAGCGAGGGGGTGAGTGAGTCAAGGGTGGAGTGTGGGGAAAGTGGTGAAGGGGGAGGGGGGCGAGATGAGCGAGTGAGGAATTTGCAGGCGGCTAAGTGGCACGGAGGGGTTCTGGAGGGCTATTGAGGGTTCGGGGTGGTGAACTGGGGAGTTGCTGTTCTGGAACAAAAATCCTCTGCATGCACAATTTAAGCAGGATTTATGGCTGGCAATATTGCGAAAAGGAAGATTTTCCCCAGCATTCTTGGTGTGTGCGTGTGTGAGGGTGTGAGGGGCGGGGAAAAGGGGATTGCCGGGGCACTGGAGCGACCAGTTCGTCGATTGTGCGTGAGAGAAATTAAATTGCCAAATGGCCATTACCTTGGCGCACAAGGGTTAAGAAAGCTTTTGAGGTTATGGATATTGCTAAATTATGTTAATACCGCGCCTTTTTCCCCCCATTCGCTTGTATTTGTGGGTGTGAATATTGAAAGATTTCTGGGCCTTTCAGCTCGCAACTTTAATGCATATATTACCACCCTCCAAACCTCCACCACTGCCATCATCATTATGCCCGTTGTCCTCGAAATTGATTGAGGAATTGCCAAACGGGTCAAAGTGTCGGCGTGAGCTGCCTAAAAGCTGCACTGAGTGAAAAACCGCAGACTTTATTTCAGAGTAAACTTTTGGTTTCAGCTGGACAATCAGTTATTTAATCCGATATAACGATATCAAATAAATTATCTTGGTATCTATTTTGACACATTATAATTAACAGAAATAACAGGTATATTTTTTAATTTGCTTAATTAAAATACAAATTAATAAAGTTTCAGGAAATTTAATTGTATCTTTGCTTGTAGAGAAACTTACTTTAGAGAAAATTGTAAAAATATAAAAAATTTAATTAATTTAATTTAGTTTAATTAAATTGATTTATTAGACTGTTATTTCCTTCTTGTGCATTTAGATAACCTAGTTAATTATGTAACAGGAAAATAGTTGCATTATACTCTTTGTTTTTTTAACAAAATCAGGAAGCAGAGCTAAAGGCTATTTGCCGAAGTAAGATATGTGTATATGTTTTTTTCTCTGTGCAGGAAAAAGAAAGACCTCGAGTTCTCTCCATTTCTTTTTGCACTTTAACTCGATTTGGGGCGAGGCAAAGGCAAAGGCAACCTGTCTTTGTTCGGTGACCCCTTTCTGTCCCGGGCTCATGCAAAAGTTATTGCTTTAGACACAACAATGGCAACCCTGGCAGAGACAACGGCATACATGAGCATTGTGCTGTGCTTCGTTGTTTGGTTGTGGGGCTCTAAATATTTAATATAAATCGTTGCCATTGGCACTTGCCTGGTGACGGTGGAGCAGAAGTGCGGGGACTAAGTCAGGTTGTGCCTGATTCAATTTTCTTTTGCCAGCTTTGGCACAGATTTATCGCTTATTAGAAAGCATACTGGTGTCGAGTGGAAGATGGCAGCGGCTTAGGTCCTAAAAGCAGATGATTAAGGGCGGAATCCATTTCTGTACTTTCGCTCCCCTTTGGCTATTCCACAGGTAGGAGTGCTGAATTAAACTTCTTGGCAATTAAAGTTGGCCATCACGAAGGCAACCAGGGCCCGCCATTCGCTGTCATTTCAAAGTCAAAAGCAGCCACTATTAGTAACACAATCATAAACTTATCCCGGCTGCAGGCACAAAGGAAAATCCAGCATCGACAGCTCGAGTTTTTCTCCCAGCCACATCCTTCGGTGTGCAAGGACGAGGCAGCCGATGAAAGAAATCCAGCCTGACAGTCCATCGTCAGCGTCCAGGGCCTTCTATTATTTGCCACAACCCATTTCCCATTTCCCTTTGCCCGTTTTCCATTTTCCATTTCTTGTTCGCCCGTCGTTTAGGCCATTGAAAAGTTAAGTCGCGTAATCGATTGATTTGCCTGGGCGGTGATTCCATTTTGCGTTTTCAAGGTGCGTCGAGGGCTATAAACTTTCGCCCTTCCCCTCCCCACCGACGACCAAGTCCTTCCCGGCCTTTGTGCTCGAAATTGAGATTTATTGCAGAATTTGAATTATAATGCAATTTATAATATAAAATGGCAGCCGCCTCGGAGATATTGAGCATGATAATGATGATGAAGCTGTGCAAGGGTTTCATCGCCATCCAACTTCTGGGATCGACTTGGTCTTTTGTTGCTAATATTGTTGATTCAATTTGACTTCTGCTGCAAGGATGGCTGCCATCGTTCGTCCTGCCAGCGCCGACATTATCTGCTACACAAAAGCCGTTGAAAATCGTTCGGATTTGAAGACGTATTAAAATGACAAGCACTCGGAATTAATTTTGCATTGTCGGGCGAAGGCTTCAGCTTATGTCTGGGACTATTTGCATGATTGTTGGCGGGAGCCGTCGGCGGAAAGGACACATAAATCAGCCCGTGGAGATAACACTTTCACGGGCGGGAAGCGAAACTGAAACTACCGAAGTAGCCAGGCAACGAGGCCTCGAAAAAACAGCAGGAAAATTTAACTGAAAACACTAATTTCCTGTAGTTAATTGCACAATTTCTAAACTTGCCAACTATCAAACAGCAACAACGGGGGCCAGAAAACAAAAACAGCTCTTGAGGCTGAAAGTTTGCTCTTGGTCGGAGTTTTTCGGTTGGTTGCTGTGAGAATTCAATATGTAATTTTGATTGAAATATGCCTGTTTGCGAAGCCCACACACCCAGGAAAACACAAACACGGAGAGACAAGCTGATCCAGGGAGAGGGGGCCCTTCAGCAGAAGACAAGTCCTTGTGCTGGGAAACGAATAACTTTTTAGTTGGCCCCCCAAATGCACCGGCAGAAATCGAATTGCCCCGGAGCTAGTTGGGCCCGCTGTCGGCCCTTGTATTTCTCTCAGTGTATTCCGGCGTGTAATGAAGTGTATGCGTTTGGCAGACAGGCTGACACCCCTTCCCCTTCCCAACCACCCGATCCAGCCTATGTTGCGTATTTGCTAAGCCTGGCTGCTCAACCCGAGTTGAACCTCCTTCGTCCTGCCTGTGCGGGTTTGTGTCTTTTTGCTTGTAAAGCAATATTTCAATCAAAACAAGAAATAAATTACAGGCTTCACTAGCAGAGAAAGCGTTGGACGGGGTGGGGAGGGCAGGGTCGAAGGGGAAGACAGCTGCAGAGGAGAAACTACGCAAAGTAAAAGCCGTAGAAACAGCTCACAGGGAGCTGGGGGGCTGGGAGCTCCAGGAGCTGGAGCTTCAAGGGGATAAGGATGAAAGGGGGTGGCTGGCCAGAGCGTTGCAGTCAAAAACAATGCAGGCAAAAAAGTTGCGGCAAAATTGTTGTGCCCCTCCGGCTGAAAAAATAGGCGGTGAAGGGGACACTGTAGCAGAAGAAAGCCAACTGAAAAGTTCAAGTAGAAGTAAGTACAAAACTATTTTGTAAACACGCACACACCAGCACACCAACACACACACACAGCATGCATGCAACACTCGAAAGTTGCAAAATGAAGTGCAGCGTAGGTAAGGCCGGCAACGAGTGTCGACTCCCGGAGTCCTCTACGACCGGAGTCCTGGAACCCTGGAACCCTTGAGCCTGACAGCAGGCGGCACTAGCAGGCAATTCAGAACGTCAGTCCGTGGCCCAAGTCCTGACAGGGGAAGGGAAGCTCAAGCACGGGGAAGTGCATAAAAAGTTGAGCGGTCGATGAGAGAGGTGAGCGAAGCTTTAATACCCTATTGCCAGAATTAACACAAATAACAGATCCATTAGACTGACCTGTAATGTCGTAAATAATATTATTTACATTGCGAGCGAAAATAACTATCATTATTTTTTAAGACTTAATTTTCTGGTTAATGGAGGACTATTTATCAAGTTAATCAAGACGACCTCATTTTAAGAGGTTTAATTTAACAATTATTTCATCAGTGTTATTTTAATAATAATTATTTTGACTAAAATTATTTTCTCTGTAAAAAATGTGTAATAAATTTTTCCATTTTAAAAATCTGGTTGCACTACTTTTAAAACCAGTTCCGCTATAAAAGCTTTTAGTGATATGATAGATTACCCCCACTCCGGTGAAAAATAAAAGAAATTTTGGTATTCAAAAAGTATGCAACAAAAAATTGTTTTGATATCACCCCCCGCAACAAAATCCTAGATCCGCCACTGGAAATAGTTGTAGTAATAGTTGTAACATTCACTAAGTTCAAAAGTCTTGGTGTAATCCTGAAAATTTTCAGAAAAAGGATGCTTTTTCAATATGTTCGAACTGTCCAACAAAACTTTTTGCATAAGCTATAAATTGTGATTTAGTTTTTATGAAATTTTTATAGTGCATCGTACCCTTACGTCGATCAATTTTTGAGCTTAAATCATTACCGATATTAAAATAATGTCATAATGACATTCTGAAATTGGATAGCCCTTGAGCTTGATTTCACTCAACTGTCATGCAGAGTATTGGCTTGGGTTGGCCATAAAACAAAGCTGCATGTTGTATCAGACCTAGGGCGCTTATCCTTCTAATGACTGGAAAAAGTAGCCGCTGCACACATCTCGGAATTAGACAGCCCGGGGGCTCGACTGCAGGTCCTGTAATGCTTGCAATTAACTTCTGCGCAGCTGCAGGCAATTTCTTAACTTAACTGCTTTAAAACCGACTTTCAGCCTTTATGGGATGACCTGCGCTCAGCCCGTATCAGGGGAATAAATATCAATTTGTACCTGGACCCCAAAATCAAATAAAAAGAAACATACAAGCAACATAAATAACTGCATGTGGGCGCCATTTCAAGGAGGCATTTTGGGGGATGGTGTTGCGCGGCGGATCCGAAAGTCCTACAAAGGGTACATGAAATCCCATAAATCGGTTAAAATCCATTTTAAATATTATTATGCGATTCAGGCAGATGATTCATTTTCCTCCGATTTAAGCCCCGCACTGTTATTGTAAAATGGTACATTGAATTCGTGGAAATATATGAATGTAGCAGTATAAGTATTTTCATCTCTTAAGGGGTTCATGCACAGGAGATCCAATCATTAGTCAGACTATATGATACACAATACTAAATAATACACAAGATAAGAATTACTTTAATAAATAACTTGGGTAATACATGTAAGGAAAAATGTAAAGTAAAAAAATCGAGGACCTTTTTATTTAAAAATCTATTTGTTCCGACATTTTGGAGCATGTTCTTTTAATTCAACTAAAATATTATTCTGAATTTTCAATGTTTCTAAAGTCTTCAATTTAATTTTTATTTTATTATATAAACTCTTTTGATTAATTTATATATGTTCTTATAGCTCGACGACTTTTTACCTTGCAATCCAATCAATAACATTGTTTTATATATATATGAACATATTCAAACTCCTTCTTAACTCTAGAAGCTGTTATAATTTCCTAGATACAACATTTAATTTAGTTCTTTTCCCCCAGTGCACTGTTTTACTTTATTCAAGGGAAATTTTACATTTATTGGCTTTTTGCTGGTCTCTCGGCTGCTGAATGTAAATGGATACGCAGCTAAGAAAGGGTCCTGTAAGCACATCTGCATAACTTAATATTGGCGCAGGAGGTTTTTGCCGAGCACGAGTCTAGACGGTCAGGAATATCCTCAAGTTCAGCTTCAACAACTAGCATGGCTTCGACTCGGCCCCTTGCTGGCCTGCTGGAGCACTAGGCCTCTTAGAGACTCAAAGAAAGACTCGGGGACTGCACATTTTATTATAATTCATAAGGCGTGCAGATGAGAATCAAAAGAGCGTCTGAAAACTTACAGGATGGCAAACTAAACGCGGCGGAGGAGCAAAAGGAATCTAGTAAAATAGTAAACTTTTTATCAAGTCAATTTTCTACGTTGACTGCAGACCACAACGGCAGGATTTACAGACAGGCCAATGACATGGCCAAGGAAACTGCACGAAACTTTTGCTGTCATGTTTCCTTGTCCTCCTTGTTCCTTCGGCCCCAGTCCTGTTTTGGGCCGGATCAGACCAGACGGCGACTCCGACTCCGATTCCGACCTTTGCTGCCATATTTTCGCTCCTTTGGCTCTCGATTTTTATTCAATTTCTGCTGTCGCTCCTCGATTGCAGCTCAATAAGCTGGAGTCAAGCCCGCCGGATTAGAGTCCTGGGAGTTCGGCGCTGGGAATTGGGTAGCCCTTGGAGCGAATTATTATTCATTGCAGTGGGAGTTTACATAAATTACGCATCAGCCGGGCAAGGGCGACGGCCTGGCCAATGGTCAAATTGATTCCCTTTAAAAGTCGGTCCTTTCTGGCGTAAAACGAAACTGGACTCGAGCTGCTGCTGACATGGCCTGGAAACCTGTCAGTTATTCAGTTAGCTGTTAGCTCTTAGCAGTTAGCAGTCAGCATTTAGCCACTGCTCAGCAGGTGCTGAGGTGCCAAGCGTTCTGGGTCCTGTCAACTCCGGGTAGCTAGCTCTGCTGGTCAACTCTTAGCAGCATCCCAAGTGTTGTGTCTGACAATCGCCTCCAGGTGAGTTTTTCACCTACCTCTGGAGCCATTTCACAGAGTGCTTGGCAGGAGGGAATGCAAGAAATGCAGAAATCCGACTGCCTGCATTGTTGCAGGTCCTTTTGCCACGATCTTGCCACTGAATTTACTGCTGCTGGTCCGCAGGCCCGCAGCATTAACTTACAAAAACACCGCAGGGCGAGAGAATAAAGAGTGGTTTAAATGAAATCCGTAAAGTGTGTCGACCAGGTCGCCGTCCGTTCGGTTGACAACTTGTTTGACATAATTCAACACGCAGTTGGCGTCGCGAACCTTTCTGACAGCAATTAAAAACGCATTTCCATCGCAATGCGATATCGGGGTACGGATGCTCCAGGGGAAGAGGGAAAGGAAGGAGGGATCTGCTCATTTGAGCTGCTCCCGAAGGGCTTAAAGTAATTTACCCAGAAGAGGTCGGCAGGCGACTCCTTTGTGCTCCTTCTCCTGCCATTAAGGCTTGAAACAAATAATTGCAAATAAATGCTGTTCAGTGGAGGGAACAATGAGATGCATTGACACTGGCGCGCACTGTCAGCTTCATCGCATCAGCATCGGCACAGCCCTTAAATATGAAAATTAAAATTACAAAATGCACAAATTGCAACGAAGTGCAGCGGGGTGAAGTGCAGCGAAAATCATATTAATAAAAATAATGAGTTTGCCGCTTCCTCTTTGGCGGCGGCTCCGGCGAAAGCGGCTTGAAAACCCGATTAAAAATTGAGCAGCGAGCAGGGATGTTAAGTAGAAATGTCAATATGACAGCTGTCGTCTGGCCAAAAGGACGAGCGAGTTGACGAGGGCTTCAACTCAATGTCAGCAATGCACATTGTACATTGTTCATTATACGCGATGCATGGAACTCGTTCTCCAGTTTGTTTGCTAATGCTGTAGATTTTCCCTGGGAAAAGGTTTACAACTTGGGTGGAAGATAAACCGCTCAAATCGCTTATTAGCTTAGCTTTTCCTTGTCCATATTCATTTTCTGTTTATAGATCCCTTTTAGGAGATGCTTAATCTATTACTATTATCATTTCAATTTGACTTATTGAGCGATAAATGTGCAATTACAAAAGTTTTGAGTCCTAAAGGACATCGCATTTGGGATGCGACAGGCGAGAATACAAGCAGGGTTGAGCGAAAGCTTCGATGTACAGATAACTGGTGGAAATCGTAAAAACCCTAGAGATCCGCCCATCCTGTGACACTCCTTGCGACACGCCCCGGCCAATTTATGGCAGCCAATAAATTACTCGGGACAAAGCAAATTATTTTCTAATTTCAGCTAACCACGCGTGGAATCGCCTAGGACTTTGGCTTTATCTATCTGGGACGTCGGCGTGGAACAATCAACGGACATTTGACATTGATTAGTTTTCGTGGAATTTTTAATACATCTTTTTCCAAGGTGGCAATCAGACGCCCCTCTTGGCCTTCAGCCCAGACGTCAGTCCATTAGGCGGCCACGCTTCATTTACTCATTTCGTGCAATTTCTTAATATCAATTTTCTTTTGATTTTCGGTCGCCGACTTCCCAGACACGCAATCCCCGGCACTGTCCTGCGGAATCTCCCACACGCACACATTCGGCTCCTGCGACTGCTATTCCGTTGTCCTTTCCTGACAGCGAATAATTTGCCGTCGTTTGTGTTGGACCCCGCTTCGTTACCCCGCGTCCTCGGCTGACTTTTGCCGGCTCCTTTGTTGCGGCAGCACGTGAGGTCCTTTAACGCTCCCGCACCTCCAAAAGGTGGTCCTTGCCAGTGCTCGTTACGTCTCACTGGGGAAGAGCCAAATTTTAAGTAGATTTAACGAATGGCAAAATATTTTCAAATTTAAAATTTAAATTATATGTCTAAAAGTTAAAAAAAAATTACTTTACTCACAAATGTTCTGGCTACAGGATTTCAGGTCTTCTGAAAGATAATTTTCTTGTCCTTTTAAAAAGTCCACAAGCACTTGGAAAATATATCACAACAAACTTAACCATTTAACATTTTAAGTCCAATAAATCGGTAAAATATCTCCAGACTATTTTATAAAAAGCATTTCCGGATCGAATATTCTCTCTGCCACCTCAAACTATTTGCAAGTCTCGAAGCTTTTGCAAGGGACAGCCAACTCCGACTAAAAGCAGCAATCAAGTTGCTAGGCAAATCCAATAACCCAATAACAAATATCTGGAGGCCTCGGCCCGCACTTAAGTGCCACACAAAGCGCAGCCAATCGCGATGTCCAGGGAGATGTCCTAAGATCGCAGATGAACAGTGGTCCAATTTCATTTAAGTCAATTAATTTTCCGTTTTCTTGCCTTAAAGTAATATTAATTTTAATCTTTTTTAAAAATTTAAGTGCTTAAAAAGATAGAAAAGGAAAATAAAGTATATTTTTAAAATTATAAAAATTATAGATAGAAAAGGAAAATAAAGTAAATTTTTAAATTTATGTAGGTATAAGAAAAAATGCATTTTTAATTATTTATTATTATTTATTTACTTTAAATGAAAACAATTTTTAGTCTTCCCAACTGATATAATTCTTAGCGATTATTAAAAAAATAGTATCCATGTTAGATACTTTACATAAAAAATGTAAGAATTTCTTTATAATTTAAGTTAAATGCATTTCAGATAAACATGAAAATATACCTACTATATCATGTAATTTATTTTATATTGTGAGTGATTTGGCCCACTGTGCTGCTGAGCGATGTTAATACAATTAAAAATCCCCCAAATTCTCCCTCAACCTGGCAGAGGCCCCGAGATCCTTGGCAGATATCCAAGGGCCATTGTGGCTGTTGTTGTTGCTGTGGTTGCTGGTGGCAGCGTGGATAGTTGTGGATGTCAGGACGAGGACCTCAGTCGAGTGACATCCTTGGAGACCTCAGCGAAATGAGCGAAGGAGAGGGTACTTGCCCGTACGTTGGGGTGTTTGCATTTGGCTTATGCACGCGACGCCTTTAGGTTTAAGATTTGCCCGCTCAATTCTGGTCGTGACAGGACGGAGGACGGAGGACTGCGACTGTACCTGCTCAATCATTCATTTGGCCTTTGTTTATTTATCTTACTAATGGAATTATTTCCTGCACCACTTATTGTCGTTTTTGGCGGAGCTTCTTGATTCGGCTGTCATGTGCAGGTGACTGGCCAAAGTGCGTCATCTTTTGCCGCTTGTTTTCCATTCATTATTCAAAGGTGTGCCTTCAATGGTGCTTATCCACTAGTTTAATGCAATTCACTTATTGGCGCGTTTCTTTCCCGATAGATGTCGTTAGCAATGACCGCTTTCTTCGCTTACTCTGATCTCTAACTGAAGCCCGACAATGCTTCATCAGCCAATACAACTTGCAAGCAGCGATTGTGGATCTTTTTATGCACTGACAATGTGTCAGCGGCAGGAGATCCGAAGCCAAGCAAAGCCAAAGCTGTCACCACCTGGGGAAGCTGGTGGAACGAGAGGTGCCGAAGGCATCGCCAGCTGTAAATCATGTGACATGTATTAAAATTACAATGAAGCCCCGGCACAAAGGCCGCTCAATGGATATTGCGAAGGAGGTTTGGGGGCGGGCGCTGCAAGGACATCCGTGCGCGATGGTAAGATGGAATTGTAATTTCAGCTTTGAATATGTGCCAGAAGGGGTTTGGCTCGGAATGTCATTCACTGGCAGTTTTGGCATTTTCCCGACTTAATTCGGTTCCTTTCTCTGAGCCTTCACATCGACCAGACAATACACCTGCGCTACACACTGAGCTGTCACTCTGATTCTCAAGACGCAGCTTCGACGAGCACATACACACCCCCATTTATTATTGTAATTTAATAAAGGCAGGCAAAGAAGGACCAAGGGCCACACTCGGGCCAGTCGCAGCCCGACAACTCGCATAAAATGGAGTTAAATCAGGAAAATTGTCATCGAGGCGAAATTGAAAGTAAATTCGTTCAGTTTATTGCTGCAGCCCTTTCAATGGCTGCAAACACAAGAAGGGACATGTAAATCAATTTGTCGAATTTTCTTTTTACTTTCGCTGGCCTCCTTCGATCGAGCATCTCCTCGGTCACGTAGTTGCTGCAGTCAACTCGAGGAAGAGATTGAGTGACAGGAGTAGAACAGTGAATTGTATAAATACAGAAGAGGTTTGTGCCTCTAATCTACTAATATATACCTAAATTTGCTAAAATCAAATCAAATAGTGAACAAATTTTATAAAAGTAACCCAGTTACTAGAAAACAATAATGAAAGCACCAGAAACTATGGTTGATTCCACTTAAACATTAAGTTTTTCTTACAATTATTATAAAAGAAATAAATGAATAACCTCGTTTTTTATCAATTATTCTTCAGAATTATTATTAAAGCATTAATTTCAAAAATTACTATTATTTTCGGTTTCTTACTTTATCTTATTTTCGGCGTTCTGCAAAGTGTCTGTATGTGCTTGGAAAATTAAATATATTGAAAACCCAACGAGAATGTTTAATTACTTTGATTAAATTGAAACAAGTTTACCATCTTTGCAAAAGTTGGTTGAAACTTTTTGCAAAAGTTGGTCAGGTCCAGGATCCTTGACATGACGAGCTAGTTGGTATCGGAATAAAAGTGACCCGAACGGAAAAACTACTTCATCTATTCGGGTTATTTGTTGAATATTGATTTCCCCAGTTGTATAGATTTCAATGAGTATTAAATGTTAGTCCACGAGCGATTCATTAAGTCACTTGGTAACAATTTAAACGATTTTATTTTATTGTGCTTTATAAATGGATCCATAGTTAGTATATTAATAAACATATTTAACGAGCTTTATTTTCTAAATATAGTTTATTAACGTTCAATCCAGTTTACTATACAGTTTCTAGTTTCTTTTTTAAATTCTAGAAATGTTGTTACACTTAGTGGTTCTGGAGTTCCGAAGTGTATACTCTTATTGCGGTTTTTGGTTGTTGTTGTTGGTGTTATTACTTTTTCCGGACTCCTATAGCCTTGCTGATAATGTCGTTTCTGTTTAGAGTAAACAAATTCTTGTCATGCGCTTACGCTTAAATCTTGTTGGATTTTTGATACTTTTGCTGGCGCCCTTACTTCACACTCGAGCCTTTCGCAGCACAGGAAACTGCTCGCACGCCTACGGGACATCGTATAAGTTCGTGTGCAAGGGTGAAGTGCCGAAGGATATGCATATATTATTCCGGGACAATCGAGCACCTCCAGGAACGACCTATAGCGTGTGGGAGGGCGAGGAGGACAGTTCAAATTTCCTGATCTCGTTCTACACCGAGACGCTGACAAGATTTGAAACCATCTATTTGGCAGAAACCAAGTTCGTGCTCAGCCATTACTTCATGGGGAATCCAGGGAACGGATCCGTGGAACATTTAATGATCTCACCGTCGACACTTCACTGCTTCCCCTTCAGTCTGCGCTATCCGAGTGAGCTGAAAAGGCACTGCCTTGGACAAGATTTGGGGGATGGAGATGATTTGGCCATAAGGCCGATCCTACAGTACGGATCGCTCAACGTAAAAGTGCCCGTGGCCGAAACGAGTGCTGCTGGTACGATCAATCTGTTTCCGTCGTTGCTGGTCGTCGTGTATGCGATAATTTAAAAATATACCAGTTTTGTAAGATCAAAGTGGTTCTTCTTTTCGTACTCATTAAAGGACAAAATTACAAGTGCAAATGAAGTTGTAGTTTATTTTCTAAAAGATCTTCGGCTACGATCAAAGTGTCAGCCATGATTTATCAGTCGGCACACATTCCACACTCGCTTTAGACCCTCAGACTTAGGCAATCATGACATGGAAACTGTGGATACTGCCCCTCGCATATCTTCTGGCCTCCACCGAGGGCTCCTTCGACTCCTGCGACTTTTTGCTGGAGAACGAAGTTCCATTCACACTGGCCTGCAAAGCCGAATACAGCACCGACCTCAAGTTGAACTACCGAGACATTTGGGTCAGGGCCGACGTGCCTTACTTTCTGTGGTGGAGGCGACAGCCGAGTCTGGAGCTGCTGGTCTCCTTCTATGATTCCCCCATATCGCCCTGCAAGAACGTTAGCCTGAGCCTCAACTGTCTTCACTGCTCCGACTCCGAAGAGCCCGGCATCCACATCCGACCCGAGGGCATCCACTGTTTCGACTTCACCTTCTCCTATGTGCGGGAGCTGATGAGGCACTGTGGCCTGTCACCCGAGTCCAAGCAAGAAGCTCAAGTGGCCATCCACTACGCGAGGCGGATTCCCAATCGGGACTCATCTTCGCGGGCCAACCGCTTACCTCGACCTTGGATCCTGGGGCTGAGGAGCCTTTGGAGGCGTCGGTGGTAAGGTGGCTAGGTGGTTCAGATGATCGGGTGCACAACTCATGGCTGGGGCAACGGGAGAAACTTCTGTCAAGCGGGAGACAAATGATCGGAACCGTTTTTATTCTCCTGGAAATTCCCATCAAATTTTTCGAAAATGATCAAAGAATCATTTGCCTATAAGCAATGCCAGTGCGCCTCTCAAGCGCACGAAGTCTGAATAACAAGTGGATCGACTGTCCGCCGCTCCATCGTCCTCAGCAAACTCAGCACCCCCCGCATCCTCGGCAGCTCCATCTCCAGCTCCAGCCCGAAACCCACTTGCCGCGCCCGGTGTTCCAGCCAGTCCTTCTCCTTGTGCTCCTGCTCCTGCTCATCTTCGGCCCCTGCCCGTCTCTATGCAAGGAACAGAACTGCACCTTCATCGAAAACTACATCCTGCAGTTCGTCTGCCACGGCAGCTACGTTGAGGAGATGCGGCTGGAGCACAAGGACCGCATACCGGCCATCGGAACGCCGTACGCCATCTGGAAGCGGTCCGACCTAAAGGACCCGACCTACCTGCTCATTTCCTTCTACGACTCGCAGCTCTTCAACTGCTACACGGTGGTCATGAACAAGGGCAAGTTCTACTGCGATGGACGCAACTTCATCGAGCCGAACACGGACGCCGTCCAGCTGCACTGCATCAACTTTCCGTTCCACTATACCACACACCTGTACGATTCGTGTGCCAAGAAGCCGAGCTCGGAGGCATCGCCGCCCATTTCGGTGGCCATCGCCTACATGAAGGACAATATCAGGAGGACGGACGAGGCAGGACCTCGTCTGAAATGCGCTGCGGCTGTCCCTTTTCTTGTGACCATAATCCCCTTTCTGCTATCGCGATATTTTGGTATTTTACTATGTCAATAAAATGGTTCCGAATAGTTATATTGTCGATTAATGCTGGCTAGGCCAGCCCCAAGACTTCCCCACATCCTGCTCTACTGCTATCCTGTCACCTAATCCGCTGCCACCTATCTGCTCATCTGGGGGCTCGTTTGGCCTGTGATTGCAGGCATTATCTCGAGGCTGCTTATTTTACTCGGATAAACAAAATGGGCGGGCGACCTCCGCCGACTGGCAGTTCAGCAGAGTCCATTGTAGTTGGCCAACTGGTTGACGCTGCCGCTGTTGTGGCATGAAATTTTAGACATCCCAACAATGGCAGCCAAATGCAGGCATGGACAGAAGCACACACACACTTATACACTGGCTCGGCTAACTGCCATTTTCACGCACACAAACAGCGATGTGGGGGTGGGGGCATCACATTTCATTGTCGTCATTGTCATTGGCGTTGGCGTAATTTATGTGCTTATATGGACTGCCGCCATATTGGCCTGCGGTGGACCCACAAAACTCAAAATTTGGTGGGGGGGGGGGGGGTTGAGGTTCGGCAAAGACTTTAAGCAAAGTCATTAACTCTCTGTAGTGTTAAAGAGTTCTGGGACACAAATCGAATACGCTGGGCGATGTTCTTCTTATATTTTATTGAGAAAACGACAAAAATCACTTGGGAACAATTTTGAGCAGGGAGCGGAAAAGCTCTCTATTTTGCCGACCCTGTGAAATAGTGGTCTGCGGCAGTCGCGTTGAGGATCCTCCCATCTCCAACCCTCCTTGAAGGTCACATCCCCTGGAGGTCGCCTTCTCCAGCTTACGCACAATGTAGAGAAGCACGAACATGGAGCAGAAACGCATTTTGGCCAGACTGGAACTTGAATTTCGAATAGCTCGGATGACAGCAATATCACTTCTGAAGCAAGACATACACCAGGTAGGAAAGAAACGTACCGAATCCAGGCCTTCCCGCAGCAGAGGCCAGTTTTTTAGTCTTATCCCTCGATTTTACCTTGGTCCTGGGAGCATAATGGATCGCAGCCTCTCCCTGCCACTGGCCATTCAAGAAGTGCGTAACCCTGGGCTTGGTGCATTCGAACATCAAGTCGTCCACATAGCTCATTATGTTCCTGTGGCAAAATAACTGGGAGTTTGGTAATCTCAAGGGCGATTCGTCGTCTCCGCAAAAGAAGTGTAAGTCATCGTTCATCTGGATCGTACTGTTACAGCTCTGAACTGGAGACTCGTTGAAGCTAACCAGCAGGAAATAAAAACCAGTCTGGATATGGTAGAATATCTTGTAAGGTGCATTGATGGAGGTCAGAGAGTCCCTGTATTTCAGAAAGAGATCGATGTTATAGACCCCTCCGCAGAGCAACTCTAAGCGAGCTTGCTGGATTAATGGACAGAAGAGCTCTTTCGAGCCGTCCTCCAAGGGATGGGATTGTCGGAAAATCGTTGCGATAACCAAAAACACTGAAATAATCAAGTTAGGCATAATTTATTTCTATCAATTCAACTTGAAACTACTTTGAATGACAACTACAGATACGTCGAGTTGGTATGTATACATTGTAACCTTCTAAGCCAAATCTGATAGAGAACAAATTCAGAATGCTTATCCAAACATTCACACTCAAATGCCGCTGCACATTGAATGTCAGCCGTGGAACACCCGCTGATGAATATCACATTGAAAATAAGGGAGAGCAAAGCGACGAGCTTCCCTCTGCTGAGTCTGTATTATCATCATTAGTTTCTAACGTGGCCCAAACAAAGGCTTTCCTCTCACGCGCATGTCCTGATTTTCACACATGGCTGATAATGCACACACACACACGAAAAGGCATTCCGAACAGGATATAGAAAGGGCAGGGCACACTAAGTGCGCATTTGCGTGCGACTTTTTGTGAATTTACCTTTTATTTCTTTGGAGCTGCCTTTCACTTTCACCAGCACACATATAATGCTTACAAATATAATATGAAAATGTGCCAACCATTTTGAGCAGGGCCTTCAAAATAAATCTCCAAACTTTATAAATACCGGATGAATGTTAGATTTAAACCATGATCTTTCACTCCAATCCCAAATCTGTCAAAGCAAACAGCATACAAAAATATAATAATTGATGTTTTCCTTTCGTAATTTCATTCAACTTTGATTGAATTAAAAATCATAAAAGGGAACGTTCCCCATATCGGACCCAAATTTAGTTTCGCATGTGTTTGGCCCCTGCCCCTGCCCCTTCCCCTGCCCCTGCCCCTCCCCTTTCCTCCACGACCCTTGTCGACGCTTTTTGAGCAATTAAAATTTCTCTGTGCTCTGTGTGCCATTTTTGTTATTGCCGTGGCTCTGAATGCATTTTTCAGCGCTGAATGTTTTCTGTTTCCCCATTTCTTTTTTTTCGTTTTTGTTTGCTTGTAAAATAAAAATTACGTATACGCCAACAACTTCAAATGGCGCAACATGGCGTATGCGTGATGTTGTTGCTCTTACAGCCATATTTCGCTGCACACCGGCTGCCATTTCCGCAGCAAACAAAAGCGAACAGAGCGAATGGCAGATACAACGGCCGCCCACTCCGTTCCTTCGCTCGCAAGGACCGCGCATATCTATAAAATACGCAATTACAACATGTTGCCGCAGTCGCAGTCGTCCTGGGTTCCCCTTCCCACCCCCTCGCATTGCTGTGGCTCTCTTTATGAATTTATACATAACCCGCCGCAGCTGCACCAACCCCTCCCCCTCCCCCCACTACACGCCCCGCAGAGTGCACTCGCTTTGTTGCATCCACTCAGCAGTTGCCATTAGCGGAGTGCGATGCGAGTGGGGATTTAAAAATACATATCTTTGATATGGTAATGCTTAGGTTGTCTAAGCTGTGTCCACGGCGTGGACTGCTGGAGATCAAATCCGAGTCGGATCTCGGTGAGAGTGGAATTATTCAATCTCCAGGCGAGTTAAAGATCTCTCTGTGCCAGGTGACCCCAGCTCCTCGCATTTCCCACACCCATTCAGGACTCAGGATTCAGAACTCAGGACAATCTCCGGCGAAGCTCGTTAGGAATCGGTTTTGTGCTGGGGCTCCTGCTTCTCTTGGCTCTTTTATTGTCGCTAGTTTTGTTTCTGTGCAGTCGGTTGCAAATGGCAAGTGGCACACGCTGCAAAGGGGTGGAGCCATGAGTTATGCCCTGCGATATGCGCGAACTAAGTTAGTTTTGTATATTTTATGTGCAGTTAAGCGTTTTGCATACTGCATCTCGGCGGGCGGGGCAATAACAGAAACAGGTGTCGAGAGGGTCGCAAAATGGCTTTGCAAACGAGAGTTGCAGCAGGGGAAGAGGACGATGTGGCAGAGTGGAGAGCTCCAACCTTTCAGCATATGATTGTGAGTGCTTAATTGGTATCAAGTTGTTGCTGGCTGGTCCCCCGTCAAGCTGTTGAAAGATCCATGAAGGATGTTTTTCCCTAAATGGGCTTACCTGAATTTCCCGATTTAACAAAAGGTAATTCCCTTTATCCGCTGAACTGATCAATTCTGGAAAATCTTATCGCTTTTGATTTGTACTCCCTTGGCCGACAGAAATCTTTGAAAGCCCTGCAAACGCGATAAATTAAAACAGTAAAAAGAAAGCGGAGGAAAGAAATATTAAATCTTCTCGAGTGCCACCCATTGACTGGGCGGAAAAACGAGTAGTACATGAAGTAATTGGAGCAATAAAACCAGAAACCGTGTGAATAAAAATAAAGAAAAGCTTCGACGACTACCGCTGGATGCTGGATACAATGATGTGGCTGGGAGGAGGCGATGTGCCAGTTGCTGGCTGCATCCTGGCAGGTAGTAAAGTAACAGGAATCAAAATAATAAATCAAAATTGTGTGAGCTTGTGCAGCAGCACCATCCAACAGTTGGCAGCCAGCTCCTCCTCCTCCTCCTCCAGCTGCACTGCACTGGCATGCCAATGGAGACTCCTTGTCCCCTTTCTTCGACCGCCAGCGATGTGGGCGTGACACGGTGCGGAGAAATTCTGCCCTCAGTTGTGAGGGAGTCCTTGGCCACACATCCTCCCCTGCAGAGGAAAAAATATATTACAGAATGGATCGTGGATAGTTGACTGTGCTTTTGTCGCATGCGAAATAAATTAATTTGAAATATTTTCCAAAATTTAAGGGAGATATAAATTAATTTTAATTATTTATTTACAAATGTATCTTAAAAGCATTATAAAAATGCTACATATAGATGATTAGATTAGATGTAAAAGAAAACAAGAGAGAACGCTATAGTCGGGTGCCCCGACTATCAGATACCCGTTACTCAGCTAAGGGAGTGCGAGGGAGATAGATATATAAAATCTTTGATCGGGCATAACTTTTTAACGAATGGTCCGATTTGAAAAATTTCTTCTACATTTCGATAGGTATTGATAGTCACAATAAAACTGCATTTTTAGTTTTCCAAAATCTTTAATGGTGTAGGCGCCAGACACCTTTCAAAAAATGGTGTAGGGCGATTGAGAGCGTTAGAGGGGGCGTGGCGCCATTTTGAAATAAACTTGCGTTGCGTAGGAACTCCAAGAATATGCATGCAAAATGCCAATCCTCTAGCTTTTATAGTTTCCGAGATCTCAGCGTTCATACGGACGGACAGACGGACAGACGGACATGGCTAGTTCGACTCGGCTAGTGATCCTGATCAAGAATATATATACTTTATAGGGTCGGAAAAGCTTCCTTCTCCCTGTTACATACTTTTGCACGAATACAATATACCCCTTTACTCTACGAGTAACGGGTATAAAAAAGGAAAAAAATAGTACATACATTTTTCGATCTTTCGTTCTATTATTTATAGTTATGATATATTAGAAAAAAATAGAAAATTTTATTTGAGAGAGAAGAAAATAATACCAAAAAAGAAGGCAGATAACCGGACAGACGAACGGATGCTGATTATACAATACTACATTGTGATTATATTACTATAAAAATTGGAATACAGTCTCCTATCTCGCAGTTATTCTAAAGTTCTGTTGCATTTTTCACTCAAAAGAAAGAAACCGAATCCCATTTTTCTCCGTGTATAATGCCTTTCTGCCCGGGCGACCCGCACGGGTTTCAGGTTGTTAAAAATTACAAATAAAATAAGCATGGAACGGAATGGTGGAGCCGCGATGCTGCCAGTGCAAAATGTGGCATTTGATTTACGTTTGCAATTGCTCGAAGCTGTTAAATAGTGCAGCTCCCGTGTTTGGCACACTGTTCCTCCTTCTCCTCCTCCTCCTCTGCACTTGGTTGTTCACATTCACTGTTAATGATCAAGTGGCATCCTGACTTGCATCCCCTTGGCGGAGGTGGGTTGGAGATGGCAATGGGTGCGGTTCACGGCAGCTTAAAGTGGTCGGTTGGTTGCCCGAAACCGCTTTGGGTTTCTGAAATAGCGCGAAATAGCATCTAGCAGCTAATGGCGTGTGGAAATCTATGGAAGTCAAGCAGGATTTTTACAATTTATGACGAGAACCGCCGATATTACAGCGAGAAGCTCTGGATAGTTTTCACTTTCGCTTTCCGGCCCCTTGAAATATTTGTAATAATTCATTCACCGTCATATCATTTTGATTAACCATCCGCTGTAGTGCTCGGTTTCAATGTTTTAACGGCCCCTCGAAATTCCGTTCGGCAATCCCTGGTGGAAATTAGCGCGTTTCAAGCTCGGCTTACCGCTCAACTGGTGAAACGAAAGCCGGAGGCCTCTCGTATTCGAAATAATTGGCCTTTGGCCGGCTGTCAGCCGCTTGTTTAATTACACGCTCGCCATCCGCCCGGGCGAAACTGGGTCAGGAGCAGAAAGTAATGCGGAGTGTTGCATAGTTTCATTTAACCGGGCGCATTACGCCTGACAGGCAACCAGCGACAGGCCGGTGGCAACAACTACACATTCTGCAGCATTTGCAAAAGCGTCGCAGCACTTAAAACGCCATAAAGTATGCAACAGTATGCAGACAAAGAGCGAACATCGCAACTGTCGAGCGGTTTTTTCCACCATAATAATTCAAATGAGATTTAAAGTTTCACTCTGTATCCACTTCACAGTCGCCCCATTTTCCCTTCCCCACCCTCACCAGGCCACGCCCATCGCCCCCGCCCCCCCACACGAGGCGGGCCACAAAGTATGCAACGATTTATTTAAATAACAGAGCCAACGTCTTCCTCAGCTCCCTCAGTGTTTGTCCTTGTTTGCCTGTGTTTGTTGTGCTGCATTTGCGCAAATGTAAGCACTTCGCCGCGGTGCGTTGCCTCCGCTTTCGCCGCTTTCTCCGCTTTCAATGCTTTCTCCGCCAGATAAGCAACACAATGCGCCATTTGCAGGATTTGCGCCTGCGATGGGCGGGATAAACAAGCAAACAAAAACAGGGAGCAAGCCGGGGTAAGCACACACGGCAAGTTGTGCTCAAAGCGCCACCTGGGGGCGGGGGCAGGTCCCTAATGATGTTGCCAAAACTAACACGGAGATCGTCTTTGTGCGAGGTGTGCAAGGAAAAATGTATCCCGGGGCTCAAGGAGGGTGGCTTTACTCGTCTGTTTTTCTTTCGCAACCATTCGAACGAAAGGCGATCAGCAAATAACCCAATTTCGATTGGTAAAACACGATTGGCCGAGGTTCTAGTAGCAAATCCGGCCGAGAATTAAATTAAACCGCACACCCGTTTCATTGCCTTCATTACCGGACAAACCACACCCATAAAAAGGGGCGCAACAGAGCCGTAAAACAACATTTCAAACTTAACTTAATTAACAATTTTTATAACCAGGACGGGGCAAAACTTTTACAGCCGACGAAATCCAAAAGTCGGCACAAAAATGAAAACGAAACAGAAAAATTGGCCCAGAAAAAGGCCAACCAATTTAAGCGGCTTATGGCCCGAACCCCTGCCCCCAAAAAAATAATTCACCACCATCGCCATGGCCTGCCAGTCGGCTTGAAGTTTGCCGCGATTTCGGGCAACAAGAAAGGCGCGCTGAAAAAAAGTCTGCCGGCGAATACCGCAATAAATACCGCACAATAAAAGCAAATCTATAAAACACAAGTGAGCAGGACTCGCTCAGGGGAATGGACGAGCAGATACTGTATACGATGGCTCGCACCAGATGGGATTGGTTACTGGGGGGATTGCAGGCCTTTCGGAGCCCTTGCCGTTTTCCACACGCAAAGCAATCCTGATTCTGGCCACATTTTTTGTTCAATCGATTTTTGCTAGCTCCGCTTTGGCTCCGGTTGGCTCTGGTTTGCCTTTTTTGCATACTTCACACCATTGACGGGCCTGCGGGCGCTGCGCCGCCCTTCGTCGTGCAGGGGGATACGGATACCTGTCTCCTCCTGCAATCAGGGAATCCAAGCGGAAACCGAAAATCCCCGACACTTTATTTTATTACATTTTAGTGGTGCGGCGCAGCCAACAAAAGGCAAGGCCCAAATGCCACGACACGACCATAAAAGAGGCACAACAGAGCCCGCTGAGATCCTGAAATTGGTTATTCGTCAGAGCTCTGCGACATTTTGATTTGTTCATCTATGAAAAGTATAGAAGTTGAATGTTCCTTCATCTGAATATGTTTTCACTTTTGGTATTGCATTGCCTTTCTTTTCTAAAAAAGTTGGTTGAAAACAAAATTCTTTTTCGTACAGAATAGTATTTATAATTTGTGGAACTTTAATTTATTAGAAAATTCTGTTACCAGACATAAAAAAACACGCCGGGCACAAATCAATATGCGCATGGTTAAATGCATATCGTTTTTACCATGCAATACTAGTAAAATGTATATTAAATAATATCTATTTGACTCTCTTGGAGATTCTCTGACTTCAAAAAATAGAAGAAGAAGTAATATGGCGATTTAAATTACATGAGTGGGAGCGAGAAGAACATATTCTTTCAATTCGGAAGGGAGCGAGGTAGCGGCTAAAGTAACATTAGTGGGAGGGAGAAAAACACATTCAAAATTCGAACTGGTCTTCTCAAAACATGTTGTTTACATTTCGAGCATATCGAAATGAGATGCCCCGTATCAAGCCAAAATTAATAACACATAATATCAAATTGGTCATTTCCTAACAAGTTTTTTTTTTTCGAAGAATCATAAAATGACTAAATGAGTTGACTCTCACATTTCGGAATCCTCGGTCGATATTATCACTGGGTAACGTTTCTATTTACTCAGACGTTCCCCTATTAATGTTTCCATTGCAGACCCTGAAATATCTTGTTCAATGTCTTCAGATTTTAAGGTTACCCCATAATAGGCTCCCTGCTCATACTGGAATCGTATATACCAGACCCCTAAGGCCTCTCGTTTCCTGTCTAGTTTGAGGGCCGTGCTCCTCGCTCTTTTTCACGGACGTGGCTCTAAAAACTCCCCACGTCGTTGGTCATCGATCTAAAACTAATTAGCAGTAAGTTGCACTCTCAAGCTTGAAGGCGATGGCCAGAAGGAGCCGGCACAGTGGCAGGGGTCGTGCTCTCGCGCAGGCACTTTAGCAGTTTTTCCTGGGCGAATGGTCCCACTGTGGCACTCAACTAGTTTCCGTTATAATTGCAGCAGACACATAAATAGTAAACTGCAATAAAATGCGAGCGGGAAGGGAGGGGCCATAAAAAAACAGGAGGGGGCTATCAAAAAGTTGCTAGCAGCGCTTTTGGCATAAAATAAAAGCAAAATGTTGTAAAACGATTGCAAAGTGAGATTGGAAATTACCGACACATAGACGAGCACACTGCCTCAGACACAGTGGCTGCCAGTAAGTGTGCGCACATCCAGCAAACACAACACACTGGCATAGATGAACGTGCAAAAATTACAACAGCCCGACATGCAAACACTGCAGGCCGAAGGGGTGGTAGGGGTGGTGGAAAGGGGGGTGGTTAGGGGGCTGCTGGGTGGCAGACACTTTGCACATTACAATGCAATTATTTCGGGCTGCTTGAACTGGAAGCAACCACCAGTCCATGACGTGCACTGATTGCCACAGTTGTGAAGTAGCAGGCGTCCACCCCGAGCTCGAAATCAAGACCCCGTTTCCAGGACCCATCCACACACTCAAACTCACACTAATACTAACACGCACCCGAAGGGTTAACGATCGACGGGAAATTAAAGCGAGGCGCAAAGGCTTCCCCATTTGCCAACCTGGGCGGTGGCAGACTTGCAGCAGGCACTGTACCACCAGCTACTGCACTTTGAACTTGACTGACGTCCTGAAGAGCGGCCCGACTTGACTTCGCTCGAACTGAACTAGATGAGCAGGGATGGAATGGAATGGAATGGGTTGGGATTGGGCTGGGATGGGTTGGAAAGGCAGGTCGTATCGCGTGCCCGAAATAATTTTCGGAAAATGCCTCGTTAATGTTTCTATTAACGGATTAGAGAGCGCAGCGAGCGGTGGTCACGTCAATCAGGCACGAGCAGAAGAAGAGCCAAGGACCCACTGGCACATAGCCTCGCCCCTTGTTGACTTGCCACGTACGTCAGTCATCCAGTCAGTCAGTCAGTCAGGCCCTGATGTGGATTTGGATTATACTGCGATGATTTTCTTGCACTTTTTCAGCTTTAGTCACACGTTAGTGCGGCACCCGTTTGTTCTTGTTGTTAGCACATTGACACGTTTTGCATAAATTTGCATTTAAATATGTCATGGCAAATGGTCCGGGTCCGGGGGAACGAGGCCTCGTTCTTCGTGTCTGATTGAAGGCCGCTCGGCCCCAGAAGAGCCTGAAAAAGAGCTGAAATTATAATAATGTTCCAAGTTTGGCATGTTGCATGTAGGGCATAGCTGAAAATTGCTGATATGGAGCTAGTGCCTTGGAGGCCGGATCTGGGCGTAGGCTGATTCCATGTCCAGATTGCAGTCCAATGCAGTGAACTCGTTCAGCTGAAGAGCTGGGAGCCAGTAGGAGACCTCTCTGTGATTAGCCCAGCATTCCAAACAGGACATCGTAGGACTTTCCCTTGAAACAGGTGTTGGGACCCGGGCTTTGGGAGCGGGGTCAACTGCCAGGGGCCAGTGGCCAGCGAAACGGGAAAACATTTGCATACTTTTTGGCAGTTTTAAATTATTCAAAGAGAGCGCACAAAAGCCGAGCAAAACGGGCACTGAGAAATAAAAGAAAACGCCGCTGGAGGGGGGGTCAAAAGCCGACAGGGCCGAAAGGGCCGTCCAACCGTTGGTAGCGACAATTAAGCTGCACTCAAATTGCTTTCGGCCCCGTCCCCTGCCACTAGTCATTGGTTGTGCGCCCGTAAATATGCAACAAGATTTTTATTTAAATGCCACTCCATTTTTAAATCAAATCCCGACACCAGGCCGCGAGCCTGTGTCCTCTGCCCTCCGTTGCCGCTTTTGTTTTCCGGCTTTTCTCTCTGTTGTCCTCGGTGCTTTTAATTTTCATCTTGTTTACTTTAACGTCATTTTCAACTCTTCGGTGTTTTCTTGAGCACTTTTCGCACGCCCTTGCTCCTCCTCGGTACCCGGACCCATTGTGCCATCTTGGTCCTCGTCATTGTCGCTCGTGTGTGTCCTGTTCGTCTTGCCTGTCTCCTTAGTCGCTGCCTCACTGCTTCGCTGCGCGCTCCTTGCGCTGCTCGTGAAGTGGCACTCATCCGCACTTTTAAGCCCTACTGAATTCCTTTTATCCCTAAAATAAATATCTTCATCCACAGCAGTGCTCCGTGTTGTTTCCCTCGACTGCTGCTCCTGGCGCTCCCAGCTCTCCTGGTGCCGGAGGTCCTCCAGTCCTCCAGTCAGGGGCATTGTCTGTCTACCGACTGCCACCTCGCCAGCCGCCTTTCTGCCGGCTCCTCTTCATCATCTTCTCCGTACTTAAGAGCTCTAAAAGATTTTTAATAGAGTTCTCGGGCGACACTTTCGATTGTCTTTGCGTGCGACTTGTGTGGAAATTAAGCCTGAAGTGTTCAGTCTCTGAGATTTTCCTTGCCCATTCCGCTTTCTCTTTTCACGCATTAGCATCCTCCGATTTCCCCAGTCATCTGCAGACCAGCCTCACCAGGATTCCCTGCCGAGGAGGAGAAGGATATGGCTGCCACCCCCTCAATGACCAGTTGATGTAATGCTTAACCCGATTTCTTTGCCCTTCATTACCCCTTTCGCACGTCCTTCACACATTCCAATGACGTTATAATGATGACAACTCGAAGGGGGTAAAGTAAGGGATTCGATTTTGGCTCTCGATGTCTGCTGGGGAAATCAGGAAAGCACAAAATGCCAATGAAGAAACAAAGCGAGGGAAGCAGAGCGAAATACAAATCAAATGTACCGCAAAACTGAATGAAGTCAACAAAGGATGCCAACTCTGGACTAATGGACTGGGAGACTGATAGACAGAGCAGGACATGGGATAGGGAGGGGTAACAGAGGGGCAGGGGGGAATGCCCCAGGGTCGAGTGAGAGTGACAAATAAATTGGCGATTCCCATGGGTACACAGCTACAGGACTGCATTCGATGGGCGGAGGAGGAGGAGAAGGAGGACGAGGGCTGCATTGTCAAATGCTCACTTTTCATTGTCCTTGCGTGCGGGTGTGTGGCTGTTACGAGTTTGTTAAGCACATAAGTTGAAATATTCCGATTGAGTAACTTTCATTATTGCAACAACAACCAGAATGACAACAACAAAGTGCCCATTTTGTATAAATAAAACAATGACAACGATTTCAACTCATTTAAATTCTGTGCTATAATAAATTTGCCTGCATAATTTCTATAGATACGACAACTTCTAACCCCCTCCCCTCCCCCGGGGCACCGAACACCCTTTTGTCAGGGCAGGACATTGTTTAGTTTGTTTAGTGCAGACTCTCCAAAGTGCCTGACTGAATTTTCAATATATTTTCTGCATTTTAAATGATTTTCATGTCACAAATTTGTGTGCATTTCCAGCCGGCCTGCCTGCTGAGCTTCATGGAATGGCAGAACAAGTTGGCTGGCTGTGGGTTTTTAGTTCGAGCACTGCGACTAAATTCCAAGGCGGAGCTCTTTAAGCCGACATTCCATGGCCCATAAGTCAATGATTGCAAATTACTGGCCGCTCGGCTGGGCTGCTCCGTATTCCATCGAGTATTCGGGGCCAACTAATTAAAGGGCTTAGATGCCTTGCCTCGGTGTTCGGTTTTCGGGAGCCGTGATAACAGTTGAGGACCAGAGAAAGGACACTATCCTCGTATAATTGGAGGCGGAGCAGACCAGCAGAGCTGCGCTCGCTGTGATTTAATTAATTTCAATGCATAACGCCAACTCCGAAACCGGAACCCAAACTCAAAACCCAAAGCCCCGAACCCGGGCCAGTCAAACTTGACACCGAATGCCGAGTCCAAGGCAGAGATAGTCGCCCGACGAGTAAGGGGAGATGTAGAGCTGGACGAGCTGGTCCGGGAAACGGCCATTCCGAAAGCAGAAGAGAACTGAACTGGAAAATTAAATCGGGTATAATTTTTTCGGGTGACACTCTGCTTTAAATTTTGATGCCGAGAACAAAAACACTGCACCCAACAACAAACAAGGTGAGAGGGAGATGCCCAAAGCGACCTTTAAGTTTCCATTCTTGTACTTCACCCAACACTCCTCTCTTCGGGGACGAAAACATTTTTCCGCAACATTGCGTTCTGACTTTAATTAGCATTTTTGCTGGCAGAAGAGCAAAAAGGGGAGAGGCTGGTGAGATGTGTTTTCAGGTTCCCAAACAAAATATCTCGGCCAACGAATAAATTAGCATTTTCTTTCTCAAGTTAGAACTTGATTTCAAGAGACTACGACAAGGAAATCGCACGATGATAAATTCGGGCCTGTCACTATTATATCAGGTCTCTATTTGATATTTGTTCCGTTACATTAAGTATCAATAACGCTATGAGACTAATCATATTATCTCAGAAACCAGAAGGGATGCTATCCTCAGCGAAACGAAGTTTAATTTAATGAAAATTGTATAACATAAGCAATTGGACCATATCGAAAATCAAGATAAAGCGGTATGTTTTATTTAAATCTGACCATTTACGACGAGATTAACAAATATTACAACATTAAACAAACAATAATTCCTAGCTTAATTCCTAAGATTTTTTTTTAATTTTTAAACTTTTAGCATAATTAATATTTTTATTTTCTTTTTTTCAGGTAAGTGCACTTATTCCGAAAAAAAAATTCTGAGTAAGTAATACATATCTTATCACAACCAAAAACCTGAAACTTTCAAAAGACTAGGCAAAATCTCGAAAGACTTTTAAACATCATCGCTTAAAAATGGTTTTATGTAGATAGAGGTTGAATTACAGTGGAGTGTGGGTCTAAATTGTTGACATTAAATGCGAGAAGAAAATCCAGCATTAACAACTCCTAATGAAGGACTTGCTCAGAATTTAATCTTGTTTCCAGGAAAAAAAAATAATTTTCGACCCAAATTACGTTTTTTGTCAACTGTAATTTTGTTTTTTTATTATAATTGCGGCGTGCTCGCGAGGAGGCCTTACATTAAAGGAGCTGCGTGGAGAATCCCTCTCTTAAACTTTCCTTAAATATTTTGTTGATGATATCTTACTTTCGTGTCATTTACTCGGCAAATTTATCACCTCTGTTTACTATACACTCTCTCAAAAGGTATCTTCGTTTCATAGAGTCATAGTAATAAATGGTTTGTATTCATTTTAAGATTGATGATGTATCATTTGAAAAAGCTGATTTTGAATACCAGTCCCCAAAAATATTTAGAATTGTTTTTTGCCGTAGAAATATTTGGATAAGGGTATTTCTAACCCCGAATCTGGAGCTGGAAAATTTTGTTGTTTCATCATTTTTGTCTGCCAACGATTCTCAGTCGTTGATTTCATTTATTTAAAAGAAGGCGGCATCTTTGTGGCCTTGTGGTCTTTTGGGTCTTTAGCTGTGGCTTTTCTCAATTATTTGGTTATATTATTTATTTTTAAATTTATTTAAGACTGAAAATGTCGGGAAGTTTGAGTTTTTACGAACTGTAGGGCTTGTGAATGTCATTTCCCTTACTTTCTAGTGCTTATCGGGGAATACATGAAGTGAATAATCCCAGCTAACAAGCTGACAACCCCTTTCGGCCACAAGTTGTCTCCGTTTCCAATTAAAACTGTAACATCCTCTAATGCTTGCTCCCATAAGATTCGAATTAAGAAAACCTGTCGCAATATTTCTGTATCCCAAGGAATAAATTAACGAATGAGCGAATTCCCAAGCCCCGCAAGGACACGCGACTTTCAACGAAATTCGACAAAAGCCAAAACCGTAACAAATCGCATTTAAATTTACCTGCCAAGGGGCAGGCAACAGCAAAAGCAACAGAAATAGAAGCAGATCCGGGTACCAAGGACCAACCACCGAAAAGGATGCGATAATTTATAGCGTTTCATTTGCTCGCTCCCTGTAAATTCTAATTTAAATTTCGTAGTGTGCCAGGAGCGGTGCGAATGGACTAGAATCTCGGAGGGAGGAATGGAGCGGGATGGCCTGCGAACAATAAAAAATATATTTTTATTTATGTGGCTTAATTTGGCGAGCGTGCAGAACATCCACAGCAACAACTAGCCCATGCTGGCTCATTTCGAATTCATTTCCATATCCTAGCAATCCTTCCTGAATGCGACAAAAACAGAAAAGCACACACACCAAGTGCAATTGCCCCTTGCAAGAATTTTTCAAATGTTTTACACACAAAAATGTTCATTCCCTGCTCTTTGTTGCGTACAATTAGTTTGACAACAACAATAACAGTCGCCGAGTGAGTGGGTAACTGCAGTCACATAAAACAAAAGCGAATGACAATTGGAAAAGGACAACGACGGCGGGACGAGGACGAAAATGAAAACGAATCCGAAGTCGAGAGCGGGGAATGTCCCTCCACCAAAGGTGACTTTAAATGCCTTTTGTGTTGGTGTTGTTGCTGCCGATGTTGCTGTTGTGATTGCTGCTGGTTTGTCGCAACAACAACGAACACGTGTTAACGGGCGAAGGGGTGACAAATTTAACCCCTTAGTCAGAAACCTCCCCGTTCCGCTTTACCTGGCTCGTCATGGCCTCGATTTTGTTTTGTTTTCGCTTTTTATTTTAATAGTGGAAATTATTGCACGCTACAGCGCAACGAGTGGAAAACGTAATATTAACAAGCTGGTAAATTGCACTCGTTGCTCGTTGCTCGTTACTCGGCACTCGCTCCTTTAAGTGCCGCTCCTTTAAGCGGAAAACTCGAATGACTGTCACAAAAGTTTCACCTACAGAATCGTCGACAGTCGTAGTTTAATTTTCACATGAAGCGGCTGTCCTGGATGATTAAAAATGAGTAAAGCCCCTCCGAGTGCCGTATTATTCAACGTTAGGGTTGTCATCTCGTAATCCCATTTCCCTTCTGCTACTTCTCACTGATTGTTTCGCTTCAACGACCAACCGCTTTGTGCCATCAGCCCTCGCCACCCCTCCCCATCAGCCAATTCCCGTACAGCACCATAACAATTGAAAAACTGTTGTAATAACAGAACTTTTCTAATCAACCTGCTGGACATACAAGAGCTGGCCACTCTGGCCCTTTCACTTCCGCTTCCCTTTCCTAGCTTTTCCTTCTGTCCCCAACCCACCAGCTGATGCCATGTAAGTTTATTAAAATTATGTCCTGCAGATATTTGCAGACACTCGTAGTGAGAACTCCGGTGCTGAGAATGGATTGGATGGCATCGAAATCAAATGAAACGAACGTTGTGTCGACTAATGTCCAAGATGACAATGGAACCGGAGAGCATTAAGACCAAACAGGGGGTTCGGTGGAAAAACTGTCGAGGCAAACAAAATGGAAATTCAAATGGGTGGAGGAGGCAAGGAGCTGGAGAAACGATTCGATTGGAAGGGCGGCGGATCAAGGGCGTCAAGCTGACAAATCAAGCAAACTGGGTACGGGTTCGGAACCGCCTTCCATCTGCTCCCTTCACTCCGCTTCGATCAAATGAAAATGCATTTATTTATAAAGCAAATGACAAAAGTCCCAAGTGCCAGTGCCAGGCAGGAGCAACAGGATGTATCCGTATCTCTAACTGTATCTGTATCTGCGAGAGTATCGCTCGCCATCTTCTCATGTATCCCTATCGCGTACATGGCACAAATGCAAAACTGCATTTGCGTTGCTGCTGTCTAACTAGTTACCTATTGGCAGGACACACACAGAACCACACAGGACAGGCCAGACCCCTCCAGTCTTGTAGCTGTTGGCAATTTTATTGACAACCCAACAGTCGAATGGGTGGACGTGGACTTCACCCAGCTCCAACTGAAAACCCACTCAACCCTTTTTGCAACGGCGCTCCAACTGATGCTGATTCTGATGCCGGCTGGAGGGGTTCGGTTGCATTTTGTGACAATGTTTATTTAGATTTTGCTGCTGCCAATTGCTGACATTGCAATTTCTATTCCTGCCAGGGACAAACACGCACACTCGTAGATAAACACACTCCCAGATGTGCTGCGTGTGCAATGCGCAGCGTTGCATTTCATTATACACTGGCAGAAAAGAAGAGCTGTGTGTGCGTGTGTTTCTCGTCCTTGATTAGCGCCTGGGAACCTTTAATCCGTCTGAGGCCTGCCACAGAGTGGAATTTCCGCCTGGAACCTATATTAAATATGAATTATTCCCTGGCCCAAGTGCACCTTTGCATCTGCTAGAGCATTTCGCCTCCTTTCGCTTTTGCGGTCGTGTGTGTTGTACTTTTTGGCATTTTAATTTCAAATTGTCAATTGGATTTAAGTACATTCGACAGCAACAACGGCAGTCGAGCATGTGTGGGCCCGCCTGGCAGAGCTGTGATTGCCTTCATCGCTCCCCCAACGCAAATTTCGGAAATTGTTTGCCCATTATCAAACCAGGGAAACAAAACGAAGCTCTCACTTGCAACTTGAGATGATTCGGCCTTATTGGCAGACGTTTGTTGGCCATTAAATTTGATTTTAAAATGTGTCAAATGTGCTTTAAATGTGACAACATTTTATTGCGCTTTTGTCTGAGGCTGCTTAAGGAACTTATTCCGCAGAGGGGGGGAATTATGCAAAGGCCACTTTTAGGTTGAATTGGTAAAAAATCGATAGCACTATCGATACTATCGATGGTTTACAAATTTAGGAAAAACTACTACTACTTAAGGAAATAATACTATCGTTTAGAAAAAAATTCCATTTTACATGTAATTTTTGGTATCTCAATAAAAGAAAAGTATTTTAAAGTATATATTTTGTTTAACTTCTATAATTATACATTTTTAATTTTTTTTTTATACCCGTTACTCGTAGAGTAAAAGGGTATATTGTATTCGTGCAAAAGTATGTAACAGGGAGAAGGAAGCTTTTCCGACCCTATAAAGTATATATATTCTTGATCAGGATCACTAGCCAAGTCGAACTAGCCATTTCCGTCTGTCCGTCTGTCTGTCCGTCTGTATGAACGCTGAGATCTCGGAATCTACAAAAGCTAGAGGATTGGCATTTTGCATGCAGATTCTTGGAGTTCCTACGCAGCGCAAGTTTGTTTCAAACAGGTGCCACGCCCCCTCTAACGCCCACAATCGCCCTTCACCATTTTTTGAAAGGTGTCTGGCGCCCACAACTTTAAAGATTTCGGAAAAGTAAAAATGCAGTTTTATTCTGTTTATCAATACCTATCGAATTGTAGAAGAAATTTTTAAAAATCGGACAACCCATTAAAAAGTTATGAGCAAAAAATGAAACAGCCACTAGATGGCGCTAGTAGCTTTGACGCGTGCATATATTAATCTCTCTCCCACTCCCTTTAGCTGAGTAACGGGTATTTAATAGTCGAAGTACTCGACTATAGCGTTCTCTCTTGTTTTAAATTATTTTCCCTAATTTTTGTAATTTGTTTTTTATTTTCTTTAATTTTCGATTCTATCGATAATATAGATAGCCAAAAACATCGATACAACACTATCGATGTTTTAACAACCCTACTTTTTGGGTCAACTGAAGTTAATCATATTTGGCCTGCTAAACTGCTGCTGCCCTCGAATTACGGCGTTCAAATGTTTTGTTAGGCCCGGCCAACCAATTGCCAATCAGCGGATACTGGAATCATAACTTTGAGGCTGCACACAGCACCAATCGATCAGTCGCTTGGATTTGAATTGGCGCTTCGATTACCGCTGCAATGGAGCCCTTATTTTCCGTATTTCCCATATTGACTGTGCCACTGTCGATTTTGTTGCAATTACTCGCACCAAATGATTTCACTATCCACTCATTTGTTGCCTGCATCGCGATGATAATCGCCTGCTCTTCGGCTGGTCAGTGAGGAGGGGGGGTATTTGCAATTAGTGTCAATTAGCGTGGGTTTTTAGTTATTGCGCCAAATGTTTATGCAGTTGGTAAGCACACACCAGACGAGTGAGTGAGTGAAGGACCTAACTGGTTTTCATTTCAATTCCCAGCACATCTTCAGCCCCCCGAAACGCACCTGCGCTTAGTTATGCCAGCTATGTTGTGATCTATTCCCAAAATTAATATACCGAGCCCCTGGCAGTCCTGGTCAAGTGCACTCATTATATATGCCAGCAGCATGCTCAGCAGCTGACGCAAAAGCCAGAGGGTTACGAAATCGCATTATAAGGGTTCTGTCGAGGAAATGCTCAAAATATGCGCACTAGAGCTGTTCTCCTCTTCCCAAAACCCCTGCCACTTCACCATTTGCCACGCAATTTGAAAACTTGCAAAAAGGCGCTGCCAGGGGACAATGGCGAAGGATATATTTTGCAAACAAATAATAAAAATCCAATTTTACATTTAATCACGCGCTCAGTCAAACAAAAAAGAGGGAGCTCGAGCTGAAAAGGGCAGAAATAAACTTTCGACAACGGCTGCCGAGTTGTCGCCCAAAAGGACGCTGCTCGAGCTTCAACCCTCCGTTCGCCGCCTGGCACATCCATTCAAGGATCAGCAAACCCGGGGCTCAAGGTGACTCAAGTATTTTGCTTAATTTATTGCATTTTCTACGCTAAAATGCGCACAAACTTTCGCAGGAGCCCCTGAAAATTAGGCTGCTCAGTTGAGTCCTGTATCCCGAATCCTGCACCATCCTCCTGCATACCGTGCGACCTGCGTCATTATAAATTTAAAAAGCGTGTTAAAAGGGGTGCAGATCCCAGCCTGCTGCCACCAGGAGCTTAAGCCCTCCCCGCAGCAGCAGCTCACAATAAATTTCATTTTTCATCATTGCAATTTCTGCGCGTAATTTTTCGTACATGTCGCACATAATTCATTCCCAGGGCGGCGATGTCGCCTGCGACATATGGATTAACAGCCGTGAAATGCCCTCCTTTATGCAGCCTCAGCCCCTTTTCAAGGACCCCGAAGAGCGGTGAAAAATTAATCCTGAAGTGTGGTACGACTGTCTTCACGGCTCAGCTTCAATGGGAACCTGCCACTTGTTTTGCATTAGCTGCAGTTCCAGTTCCTGACTAGAACTTCAATTTGTGAGCTGGAGAACTATCTCCACTCCGCACCCTTTAAACACACTGCAGGACGACCAGGCAGATGTCATCGCAGTCTGTGGACTGTCTGACTGACGTCACCGAAAGAAATCATGACGCATTTGATAATGACAATGATTGCACAGCTGACGAGGTGCCCTCGCCCCACCTCCACCTCCACCTTAACTCCTGCCCCCAAGACGCCTCTCACTTTGATGACAACTGCTTTGGTGGGCCAGCCAAGCGAGAAGCAGTCGGAAGAGCCATGTGTGATGACTGTGAATGGAGATGGACAGACTGAACCAAAAGGGGGAGCAGCATCAGCATCAGCTTCAGAAGCCAAAGCCAAACGAGACATGGATGTTACTTTTTACTGTCAGTCCCAGTCGTAGTCCCGATTCCCATTCCCATTCCCCCACCACGCTGTCCCACTGACAGTTGTACAAGAAATACAAATTTGCAAAATAAGCAGAGGGCCAGACCCGAACGGAGAGCAGACCAGACCATTGTGAGATAAATGACGACATGCTAAAGGAAGTGTCAACTGATTGCGCTGAGCTAGGCAGGCGTAAAAAACACGACGACGAGGGCGACGACTCTTCTCCTGCACGTGACGTATACGCCTCGTTGTGCGTGTGATGAACGAACGGATCTGGCGCGAAGGTCCTGGCAATAAAACACAATAAAAAGAAATTATGAATAAATAATGCGCAAAGTAGCAATAGCTACACAGCACCGACACAAAAACGCCAAAAAATTGAATGCAAAGCGGCGTCATCTGTTTATGATTTATATATTTTTTAATATTTGACTGAGAGACATCCGCATCCGCGTCAGAGCCACCCGAAGACAGGCGGATAGACAGCCTGGCGACCCTGGTTTTTTATTTCCCCCCTGTTTGAGGAGAACATTTCCCGACATCTGTTATTCATGCAACGAAAATCATCGGCAAACAAAATCAGCCACCATTAGGCGAGCATTTGTTCGCCAATTTCAGATGTGGCATGGCTTTCGTAAACTTCACTCCACTCTGCACTGTTCACCTTCCCGACTTCCTTTTTATTGCTGTTGCTTTTGCTAAATTTAATTAATTTTCACGCCATTTCCGCAGTGCTCGCCTTGAAAGGATTCGCAAGCCAGGCCAAAAATTCTCATTAGCAGCTGCTCAGTGACAAGAAAAGAAAAGAAGAGCGCTCGAAAGTCGCTCTAATGAAATGTTTGCTCGCCACTCGTGTCACTCGCGCATCCGTTTGTCCAAGCGGCAAAAAGGGAAGTGGGGGGGGGGAAAAGGCGGGCGACCGGAAGTGGCGTTGAATGGAGCGCATTCCTGTTTCCGGCCGAAAGCTGCGCCTTGATTAGCCTTAATTAAATTCCACCTGGCTGCTGCAACCGACAATCAGCCGGGCTGGGGGAGCCCTTATCCAGAATCGACGGTTCATAAAGTATCGGCCAGGATTCTGGCCTCACACCAATCATTTACTTTATTTGAGCTCTGTACTCTGTGGTCCTGGAACTTCCGTTTACCAGGTGTCAGAGTTACTTCAAAAACTTTTATCTTTGGCTTATTAGTACACACAAAAAATAGCATTTTACCGTAAAATCGATATGGCCATGTAAATTTCAGATCATGCAAAACCCATATCGTTTTTACATGAAGTACTCTTTTCGACCAGGTCAAACTTACCTGGTCACATATCAAATTTAAATTGATCTTAAATAATGTAAATTTAATCTACGTTTCATATCGATTTTTTTTGGGTATACAGCACATTTGAAATTCGAACTATTTCGAACATGTTGTTTACATTTCGAGCATATCAAGGCAAAATTGATACCACATAACATCAAATCGACCATCGTTTCGTATAAAATTCTTTTTGGTTTCATATCAAGTTCTTTTTGGGTGTATTCTGAAAGAATTATCAATTAGTACTTTAAACAGCAGGAATAAGATACTTTAGTTCTTTAGTCGAGTTTGGGATTGTAATTGGTAATGGATAGCAAGAGCCTGCTTATAAAGCTATCACTTCCTCCATCCCAGCTCTTAATTTGACTAGCTTTATAGAGTCTCTTCTTTGAAGAGAGACCTGTTTGCGAATTAAATTTTCCATAGATTCAGAATACTTCCTTGTTGTATTGCAAATTTAATAAACAGATCCTTTTTTCCGACCCCATCCCTGTCCACTAATCCGCAGCTGTTCCTCCTTAAGGGAAAAAAGCGCTAACCCAAAAATTATGATCTTGAAATTAAATTTTCTGTCTGGTGTTGCCTTTATGGTTTATGAAGTGTTGCAAAAATATCTACAGATATAACCGAAATAAAGGCGAGCAGAGTCAAGGAACACAGCAGCGGAGGATGCTGCATCAGCAAAATGGAATCCGGGGGAGAGTGGAACTCAAACAGAGGGCGAAGCGAGGAGGAGTTCCGAGGGCTGCCCACTTGCAAAAGAACATGCAAAAGGATTTTCGTCGATTTTCGAGTGCTATATCTGTGCTTCTGCCATATGTGCTGTGCGAACTGTTCTGGGGGTAAAAAGGAGGACGATCGTCCTGCAGCGCTTTTCTCGCCCTGCATAAACATTGCTTCCCCACCTCACTCCTTCGAGTGGCTCCTCTCTGTTGTTTTGCCAGGCTACTTGCGACTTTTTCTCCATTTTCCGCTGGCCATTTGGCACTTCTGCTATTTTGTATTTTCCTCAGTACCCCGGCCTTCCTTTTTCCAGCGACTGCCGGCAGTGGCTGTGTTGTAGTGCTCAGCGGCATTTATTGTTTCTGGCGTCAGTTGTTGCACTTTTTTCACTTGCCCATCCATTTCCAGTTCCTCTTTGGCTGGCTCTCATCGCGCGTTCTCAGCATTTTTAACAGTTTATTTGGCCAAGGCATAAAACTAACCAGCCAACGAGTCCTGCTCCTCGTCCTGGTCCAGTGCCAACTGCCAGTTGAAGAATCGCTTGAATCAGGAACGAACTATTGATTAAGAGCGAAGGGATTGGTAAGGCAAATCCACGCAGTCATAAATTAAACAACTGACAAATCAAATTCCCATCAAATGTGCCGTGTACACAAATGTTTCAAGGGCTAAAACAACACAGCCAGGCCAGAGAGCCACAATAAATCGGCACGAAATCCTCAAACAATTACATGCAAAGAATGGCACATGAGTGGGTTGAGTCGGTTGGTTGGGCCACCCAGGACATAAAGTGGCCATAAAAAAGCCGAGCAGAAAGGAATCGAAAGAGTCAAACTGCAAGCGCAGCAAGGCAAATATCAAAGAATCGTTGCACAATTAACAAAGGGAAGGATGGGCAGGGCTAAAAAAGGAACAGAAAAAAAGGAAGTTTGTTCCCGGGTGTATGTTTCATTTTATGAGATTTTGATAAGCCCTCGAAAGGACGAGAAAGGGCTAGGATGTTCCGTGAGCCACAGGCAGGCAAAGGGAATGCTCAGTTTGGAAAGGGAGCGACTACAGCCGCAGAAAGTATGCAACAATAATCCGCACCTCTCACGCGTGTTCTATCTGCACCTGAAGAGAAAAAACACGACCTTCCCAAAAAGGGGGAGGCAATTTTTCACTCAGCATAATTTTCGCCGTTTTCGGCATTCATCTTTGACCCATCTGCAAAGCCACCAATCCCCCTTCCCCCTTCTGACTGCTCTGCGGCAAATATTTTATATGCGTTGCATTGCTCAGTGAATCCTTGGCCTGCCTTTGGCCGGTTTTATTGCCGTTGCAGATGATGGACATTTGGCGTTTGCCGGCTCCCTCCCCACATCACCACCCACTTCCCATTCGGCCGCTTTATGGGCCGCCTGACGAACTGATTGGAAGTCAGCGAATTCCTCGCCTCTTGCCCAGTTTTTCCATCCCATTTTTTCCTCTTTTTCCCCATTTCCCTGTGCCCAGTCAACGAGCACTTCACTAACAGCTTTGAGTGTCCACACAAAATCTAGAAGTGGAATGGGGGAAAAGCGTGTTTGGCATCTTGAACTGGTAGCTTTCCACTGGCGAATTTCTTGCTCTGCTGATGCAGCAGTAGATGGGGGGAAAAATGCACTGCAGCCGTTCGAACTGCCGGGCAATACTTCTTCATTTTAGTTTCGGGGCGGAATTCCGATGCTGTCTGAACTGTGATTAGACCTCATGCATTTCGCAGGGCTACTCCCCATGCATATGTATCAAAATAAAGCTATTGAACATCATTATTTTGCGGCCATCGAACTGAAACTTGTGCAAAATTCACGCATAAAATGACAGAATATCGAGACTCACCGCAACAATATGGACATTTACCGAACCCCTCCCTCGCTCACTTTGTGCCACATCAATATAAACTGGAAACCGGCGGCAACCGAAAATGACATTTCAAAGGCAACCCGAAAACATATTTCGCCTGCAACATTTTCGCTTACTTTCATGATCATTTTCATGTGGGAGTGGGTGTAAAAGTGGGGGTGGTGGGCAGTAGGCCGTGGAAAGGGCAGCGGTGGTGGAAATTATGCATACGGCCGCGACGACACACGGGTCGTATGTGTGATAAAAACCCCCAGAGCGTTTCGAGTGCGGTTTGGCCGGCACTGCCGGAGTCCGAGCTGAACTTTCGGGTCTCTGGGCCACAACATCATCTCATTAACAATCAGGCGAAGCGGCGGGAGCCACGAGAACGAGCACCATCGACATGGTTGCGATTCGCTGTAAGTGTCGGGCACATTTCAAATCAGTTTGCCACGGCATACAGCGACCATTATTTAAATTCAAAAAAGCGATAACGACCGGGTAATGATGAAGTGCAGCACTAACTGCAGCAGGGAAACAGCAAAGCAGCATGGCAGCAAAACAGCGACAGCAAAACAGCGACAGCGACAGCAGCAACCTGCAACACATCGAACGTTGCAGGCGTTGGCCAAAATTGGTTACGCGTTTTGGTCAACAGGCGCCAAAAGTCCCGGGGTGATTTCGACTGGGACTGTTACGGGGAGCTCGTTCGGTTTGTGACGGGGTCAACATGTAGGCTTCAATAGAGGCGAACGGACGGACAGACAGGCGGACGGACAAAACGGACAAACATACGGACAGACGGACGGTGATGAACGAAAGGCTAGTTTCCGGCGATGGGAGCGTGTGAAAATGAGTGGCAAAGTGGTCAAAGGGGCGTTGCATGTCCCTGCCCAATAAGTTGGCAGGGTGTTCAAAGGAATCAGTGAACTTTACCGAAATTACAGGCTCTTCCGACTGTCGAACTCCGCTCTTCCAGCTTCTCGACGGGCACATAAAAATGTCTAAAATATGCTCGACAAACGCATCGGCCATTCTCATTCCCATCGCCATCCCTCGATAGTCCGCTGATGTAATATAAATAACCGACTTAGTGGCCTCGGCCCTCGGTCTGCCTTTCGCATTTTGTTTGTTTTTAGCCCTGAGCCTTTCGGCCAACAGCCAAAAACCGGTATCCATGGTCCTGCCGGCTGATAACGCAGTCGCCGCCGCCTTTGTTGTCCTGGAACAGACTGGGCTCAGTCGGTGGTCTGGGCCATTTGCTTTTTATGTGTCATAACCATGGGCCGCCATAGCAGCAGCATAGCAGCACTAGACACGGATCGGGTTAGGGCCTGTTGACAGCGTTGGCGGCCTTTAATGGCCGGTCGAAACGGGCGCAGAAGGCAAACAGGAGCTGCAGGACGAGACAAGAGCAAACAATGGCCGCGCCATCATTGACTGCGTTAATTGCTGTCATTCATTTGAAAAGTCATACGCGCGATTTTTGGACCAGCACACTCGCAGGACCTCCTTTCCTTCGTTCGTTCGTTCGTCCCTGCCGCCGTTAAAAGTGATGATTATGCGTTCACCCTTTCGCTTTCGTTCTATATAAAATTTAACGGGGCCAGCTAGCCTTTTCCTCCTTCATGTCATCATCGATGGTCGTGCAGATATTAATCCCCACTGGGCGGGGGATGCGAGGGCCCCAAAAACAATATGCGCTTCACTTTTACTTTTATTCCTTTCCCTTTATTATTATTTGCTTACTTAGTCCCAGGATTGGTACTCGCTTTTCCAATCCTTCGATCCCTTTTGAAACCAATTTGGCTTCTAAGCCTTCGCTGTGGTCGTCTATTGATTTTGGCCCCCCAAAACAGATGGGAGCAGAAAAGGAAAAATACGATATGTGGTTGTCATTATCCATTGAAGCGGGTCCGTATCGTAAGACCGTTTAATAAGCATTTTAAAAACATTTATTTTTTGTAGGGGTTGCGATTTATAGATAGCAATCCAGACTCGTCCTCAAAGGAGACCACATCATCCACTTTGCTCCCCGTCCGGGGATAACGTAGCACTTAGCTTTAACGCGGCATAAAACAGGAGTTGCATATTGAAATTTTAATGCAACGCCCTTCTGGCAGAGCCCCTCGTCGGAACGGATGCACATACATAAATTCCGCTCGTGTGGTTTTCAAAATGCATTACGGCCAACAGCTTCCTCCGGCCGCCCCGTTTCGCATCCCTTACATGCTAACCTATGAACCCCAACCCCACAGTTTGAACCCGGCTAAGCTAATCAAGGGCTGAGCCAACAATTTACTTAGCCCCGGACCTCCTGGACCTCACCGAACCATGATGGGTGGCGGTGGCATGGTAGCTCCTTCCTCCGCCGGTGTTTCCATCATATCAGATAGGACTTTGGTAGCTCCTTACATCCTTTCGCTACGTTTCGTATGGTTTGGCTGGGTTTCGTCTGTCCGCCGCCGCCTCATGCATAAACCAATTTGCTTTGCATAAGCAGTGGCGGGGTCTGAAGGGGGGCTGATCCCCCTAGCGAGACTCTCCAATTGCAGCAATTGCAGTCTGCGGCCGCTCCTCTTCTTTTTTCCGGCTCCGTTCCCTGTTTTTGTTGCTGCTACTCATCGTCTGCGGCGTCGGGTCATTAATTTGGAAGCGAACACCTCCTGAACCACCTCCGGGGAAGCCTCTCCCCTCCCCCTTTGGCCAATCAACCGGAGCGACCCCGGCTCGAGTGGTCAGCAGGGCCCGGTTGCAGGTTCTTAGCGCCATTTCCCCAGTGAGAAATTAGGAAATTGCATTTGCTGGCAAAACGAGCCGGCGGCAGCGACGTAACGGAATTTACGCGATGCACTCCGCCACGGATGCGGCTCCAGTGGAAGAAGATTTCCTATCGGCCAAAGGGCAGAACGGGCCTTCGACAGCTGGAAATTGCCAAAATGTAAATTCTCATATGCCCGGCAGGCAGGGAGGCATATAAATTTATTGCCCGCGTAGGCGAGAGTCCCAGTCGAGTAGCCCAATCATCATCATCATCATCATCGTTGCCATCGGGATGATCATCATAGTTCGGGACCCTAAAATATTCATAATCAACGCGGCATTAGCTATGGCTGCGTTTTCATTTCGTTTTTGGCTTCTGCCGGAGCTCATCAATGAATCAGCATCGCAGCTTGTGGCATAATTGGGGTTATGTTTTAGTTATGAGCAGACTCGGTGTGCGGGTGATTTGCAGGGAGGGTTGGGGTAATGGACAGCTCGCTCTGATTCTAAATCGATACCTTTGCAATCGCACATCCCTGATTCCGGATTCAGGATTCCCAGATCCCTGACCCGTGCAATGCGCTCCGTCTTGTGCCGTCTTGCATCCGGGCAGCCGAATCCCCCGGACGGCGACAATAACAACCATTAAGTGCGGCCAGCACGTAACCGGGCAATAAACAAGCGTGACAAATGATGCTGCTAAATGAAAGTTGATTGCCAGTTGACGGCCACACCTGTTTCGAGCAGGACCAGGACATCCACGATTCCTTTCGTGCCGGACAACAGTCAAAATTGTCAGAGACATCGAAGAGAAGAGAGAGAGCACGAACCGGGAAATGGCAGCGAAAAAAATCCCAGCATAACGGAAGTTAGCATCGCCGCAGTTCTGCTCCTGGTCCTGGGTTCGCATCCTCGTCCTGCGCTGCGCCATTAATAATGATGGCGGCGACAAAATGGCCGCCGTTCTGTCCTTTTGATGTCACGTGTCGCGCGAGCTGCGTGTGATTTCTACGACAGGACATCGAATCCGAGGCGAAACGGAGGAGCACAAAGGTGACGCTGGTTTGTTTTCCCTTCCTTGGCTGACAGTCCCGCTGTTTTCCATTCAAATTGCTCTGTTGTCGCGCTGTCACATCAGTTTTCGATGGACAATAAACGATAAAGTATGTGTAAGTCTCGGGAATTAATTTAAACAAATTGAAAAAGAGTGCAACAATGCGAAATGTATTGCCTCCATTCAGATTCCCCAAAGACGGGTAATGGCAACTTGTAGATTAAAGCAGCCTTTAAACCAGTATCGCTCCTTCCATTGAGTCAGGTCTGCGGCCCACCTCGGGTATTTTAAAACTCCCCCAGGTTGTCAGGGACAAACCGAGCAGTCTAGCCTGTTCTGGCCAACCGTTCCCTTTCCCCTTAGCCGGCCAGCAAGCAAATTACTAATTGGCAAGCAAAACGCTCCGGTTGTTGTCCAACAAACAACGACAACGACAGAGTCGTCTGGCTGGGACTGCCAAGAGGATGCCATCCAAAAGGTGGCACACATGGCACACAAGCTTCATTAACTCAAACTATGCTGCATTTTGCGATTATCAAATTGTCTTTACACACATGAAGCCAACGATTGAAGCGGAGCTGGGCTCGGAAGGGAAGCACTGATGACTGCTGATGGCAAATAGCAAGTGGAAAAGCTGGGCAGGACCAGGACGAGGACGAAGCACAGGAGGACGAGGCAACCGCAGAAATATGAAGCGCATGTTGCAGCAACGACAACGACAACGGCAACGGCAGGAGTAGAAGGATGAGGGGAAAATCCCCGAAATGCTTTGGGATATTTTGTTGAGCAAACAACCATGCAAAAATGCAGCAGAACATCGTACTCGTTCTGAAAACGACGGAACCCGGCTGGAACGATGGACATCTGATGGACGAGTCCTCTGGCGACCGGGCAGATAATGCGGAGTGACAAACTGCCGGACACCGACTGGCCGCATTATCACACCTGACGGTGATTAGAGACTCCACTCGACGACAGCGGAGCTCTTAAATTTCATGTGCTGCAGCGATTGATAGAAAGTCGGAGCTGATCAAGGGCTTTGATTGATGGCAAAGGTCGGGGCGGGATTAAACCGACTAAACAGACAGGTCTGTGGGTCTGGGAACTCCTCCTCCGGATGGCCTGACCATTTGCAATTAGCCCGTCGCTGGGGAAAGCACCTCCAGTTGCCGCCGCCTAATGAACTCCCAAGGAACTAAGTTCCAAGTTTCGTGGTGTAAACAGAGCAAAACTTTCGCCCATGCTGGATGTGGGTCATTGTTTCGGATTGCAGCTGAACTTCCTTCGCTCTTCGCTTCGGTGTTGCCTGGTATGCAAATATTTTCCATTTAATTAACGCATGAAAACTAGCTGGCAACGGTGAAAGGAGAAGGGAGAAGGAGAAGGGAGAATGGCTAGTGTGGCAGGAACTGTCGCTGCAGATTAAAATAAATTGCATAGAAATTTATCATTCGAATCTGGAGGCACACAACAACAGCAGCCGCAACAAAAAGAACTTGACACAGTTGCAAAAGTTGGCAAGAAAGTGGAGCTTTGGGTCAGTTTTCCTGTGTATGCGAGCCATAATTAATCATAATAAAAGCTGGACGGGCAGGGGGAACGAGGGGCTCGGAATTAGTCGGAGGGACGAGGAAAAAATAACCACAATTTCCCAGCATTTTCTTTGCCATTAAAATAAATGAGCCAATTAAGCTGCGGCCCAAGCGCCCTTGCCCCACCTGATTCGCAAATCCGACCACGGATTGGGTTGGCTATGGTGGCTCCAGGCTCCAGGTGTTGCGCATCATCATCAGCGTCAGAGATTCGGATGAGATTGGCCTGGGTGTGGGTTCGGGTCTGAGTCCTTTTCCCAATTTATGCGCTGGCTGCTGAAATTTATTTATACCTCCCTTAAGTTCGACCCTGATTGGGGAGGTGGTGGTCGTGGCTGACTTGTTGACTGGGGTTAAGTCGTTCGAAAATTCGCTGCTAATGAAACTGAAGGAGCCGCTAATTTTTAGCGCTTTGTCAGCGCAACAACAGTGCCAATCGCATCATTTGAATTTCAGTTTAGCTCGCCTATTTTGTTTTTCCCGTTATTCTGTTTAACTACGTCACTCGGATGAGATAGTTGCGAGTGCGTTGAAAACAGTCTGGGTCTGGGACCTTCAAAGTGCGGTTTCTAATGAAATCTATTTTTGATAAAAAATCCCCGGGAAGAACATAAACATCTACCTCTGAAAATAAGTGCAAGTCACTCTATCCAAATATTGGCATAGCTTTAGCAAGTAGCCATAAAGTAAGATACATAAATTACCGGCATAACGAGTAAATAATAAATTGGGAGAAGGCTGCTTAGAGTTTAATGTAAATGGTATTGGAATTGAGAAAACCGCAAGTTACGGGTGTAAAAAGTATGATTGCTGTTGAGGTAATGCCTTAGCTAATCACTGTTTTTGTGTTACTTAACTCAGGCGATCGATCAACCGCTTGATTGATCTTGAAGTTTCCAGTTTGCACCGATTCGGCACGAGATGCGCATTAATTGATGGGGCTTTACTAAGCTTTCCTTCCTAGATGCCCTCCCTTCCTTAAGCCACAAGAACAACTGGTGAGACTCTCTTGTCACTAACTTTATTGTCAACCTTAAACTACATCTATCAGTGCCGGGGGGCCAAAGGGCGACCCCGACTAATTAGAGCTCTGGCACGAAACCAGACACAAATCATGCGCCAGCTGCTGGCCACCCTTGGCTGCGGCTCCCACCCCAGCCTCCTGCTTTGCATTCACACTTGGCTGTGCCTGTGCCTGTGCCAGTGCCTCCTGGCACCTCCTTTGCTGCTCCTCCAGCGCGGCAGCTCGGACAACCGCAAAGGCGGTGCCGGCACCCAGCAGCGATCCGGCCGCAACATCCGACCAGTGGTGCTTGTAGTCCATGACCCGGCTGAGGGCCACGAACCAGGCCAGAGCCACGCAGGCCAGCTGGAGCACGGGACCCAGCAAGGATCCCGGCAGGGGCCAGCGGCGGTGACGCAGGTGCAGGGCCACGAATACCAGGCCGTAGAAGGACATGGCGGAATGGCCGCTGGGGAAGGACACGTTGATGTCACGGATCATCTCCGCGGTGGCTCCCGAAAGATCGGGCCGGCAGTCGTAGTCCGTGTGGTATTTCAGAACTCCCTGGTAAGCCGCATCCGAGCAACTGCTTCCGTCCTGGAAATGTGGCATGCACACGGCGAAGAAGTGGGGCCTCAGTCGGCCGATTGTGTGCTTGCCAATGCTCTTCAGCAGATCGTTGAAAACGTAGCCGTAGAGGAACCAGCGCACCGTATTGTACACCGGCCATAGAATCTTCCAGTGGGACATGTCTCCGCGGTAGCAGAGGAAGCTCTCCAGGACGATCAGACCGATCAGCGGAAGGTACAGTCCCAGCCAGTGCAGCAGGGTGGGGCTCACAGTGTTCTCGTGGTACGGGTACATCAAGGACTCGTCGTCGCAGAAGAAGCCCCGCTTGGTGGGCGGCCCCCAGAAGCGGCCGAAGTTCTCCACCAGGACGAGGAGCAGGCCCAGCAGGACCAGGTCCACCAGCAGGCGAACTGGAAGCCGGAAGCTCAGACTGAAGCTCATGTTGAATGCGTGCGATCGATCCAGCGGCTCACTAGACACTGATCTGCCGCTTGGGTCGAAGTCGGACATCAGCCCCCAGCAATCTGGGCCCAAGCCCACTTGAAGCGGATTATTAATAAACAATTCGTATTGTTGTCACTGATTGTATTATTAGATCTCAGCCGAAAGGGGGGCTCGGGCTGACGTCGCAGATACTTTCCACTGGGTGGAAGCCCCGGGTCGAAAAACAAAGTGCCCATCTAGCTGTTCTGCGGGCTTATCAGCCTGTTGCCACGCACGTGCTGGCGGTATTATCGATCCGCTGTCCCCGTCTGGCCCTGAAACGGTCAACGCCAAAACACGCGAGTTGCTGTTTACTACGGATCCCAGATCTCATGCTTACGTAGCCAGAAGCTCGAGAATGCCACCGAAAAGCTTTTTGAAAAGCTCGATCCACCGATTTCCGGCAGTATCTTCAAATTTTATTAATTGGTGGGTCAGGGGTCCCCCGAAATCAGATTAACATCGCTTGATTCACGAGCTAGGTTCACCAATTGAAAGATTCTTAAGAGAGCGGCGCCTTCTCACGATCATCGGGGAAGATTTTCGGGAGAAGCCGACCTCTTGAATCGCCCATAATGCTGCGCACCTCTGACGCAGCACAAAATCATCAAAAAATCGTCGGTGAATCATGGTCAGCGCACATTCCAACCGATACCAGTAGGCCAGGCAGCCAGGTATGACAGCACTGTGCGAAATCGGAGTCAATTGGATGCCCCCGATCTATAAATAGATAATTATACAGCTGTGTTCATAAAAATAGTAACACCCCCTTTAAAGATCTGTTCTTTATTTGTATTCATATTTTTAAACTCAAAGTATTATTCACCAGTGGGTCGATAAACATTATTAAATAGTGAATAATAGAAAAGCCCAGCATATTATTGTGGATTATCATATGTTGGTCATTTTCGAAAACAATGTTGCTCATCGACAGTTTATAAAAATAGTGAGACCGTTAGTAACTCACTTTTCCGGGAAGTAACTTTTTATAATTAATATGTTTACTAAGATTAAACAAAATGTGTAATTGTAAAACACTTTAGTAATTTTCGTTTAATGCATGACACTTTTCAAAAAATTTAGAAACATATTCGAGCAAGCTGTTATTTCTTGCACCATTTACCGATTATTTTACTAATCAATATATGTATGTTATTTGAAAAATCTAAAAAGACTTCTTCTAAATAAAACAATCAAAAAAATTGCAATAAAGTTCTGTCTGTTCCTCTGTTTCTACGCAAACAAGTCTCTTAGTTTTGAAGCTATCGCGCTCATTCTAATGCAGGTAGTATATATGTCGGAACCGATCGAATCGGACATCTATATATTATAGCTCCTATAGAAAGGATCAAAAAAAAAAAACGTAAAAAAATTCTGGCTTTGGTATTTTTTGAAATATTACCTTCTACTTTTAAGAATACTATTTTTTAAATATTTCTGAATTTCGAATAAAATTTTTAAAAAACCGGATAACTATATCATATAGCTGCCATAGGAACGGTCGGAAAATAAAATGGAAATTAATAGTAAAAAAACAAGAGAGAACGATATAGTCGGGTGCCCCGACTATCAGATACCCGTTACTCAGCTAAGGGAGTGCGAGGGAGATAGATATATAAAATCTTTGATCGGGCATAACTTTTTAACGAATGGTCCGATTTGAAAAATTTCTTCTACATTTCGATAGGTATTGATAGTCACAATAAAACTGCATTTTTAGTTTTCCAAAATATTTAATGGTGTGGGCGCCAGACACCTTTCAAAAAATGGTGTAGGGCGATTGAAGGCGTTAGAGGGGGCGTGGCGCCATTTTGAAATAAACTTGCGCTGCGTAGGAACTCCAAGAATATGCATGTAAAATGCCAATCCTCTAGCTTTTATAGTTTCCGAGATCTCAGCGTTCATACGGACGGACAGACGGACAGACGGACATGGCTAATTCGACTCGGCTAGTGATCCTGATCAAGAATATATATACTTTATAGGGTCGGAAAAGCTTCCTTCTCCCTGTTACATACTTTTGCACGAATACAATATTCCCTTTTACTCTACGAGTAACGGGTATAATTATATCTTTGTCTTTAACATTTCAAAATTTCGTATTAAATTTAACAAAATTCGGACGGCTATATTATATAGCTCAAAAAGGATACAAAAATTAGTGCCAAAGTAATACGAAAGCAGTCAAAATATTTAATGTTTTTGTAAATGAATAGGAATGATCTGCAAAGGTATATAAGCTTCGGCTGGCCGAAGCTAGCTTCCTATCTTGTTTCATTTAATACTCATCTTATTTCGTTTCTATTTTTAGCTGACTATTTTTTTTGAGTGTAAAAGCTTATGTATTTCTGTATTGAAATTTTTTTAAACAATTTAAAAATACCCAAAGCTGAATAATAAACAGGGAATTGTGCATAGTCCATGCAAACCATTGAATCTCTTAAATCCCTTGAACTACCAGAAAAAGTCCCAAAAAGTTACTTTAAGTTGAGGAGGAAGGTGTCCCACTATTCGCATGTTCACAGCTGTAGGTGATCGTCAAAATGTGACATTGAAATGTGAAATTTTAGCAAATAAAGAACACCAAGTACAGATAAGCGAGTAGGCAAACAATGGATAGGGTTAAAACAACACAGTGGGTATATGCGTTATATTCGTTACAATTATTTATTTTACTGGTACCAATTAAAATACACAAATAATACGATGACTTATACGTAAGATGGGATTGCGGATACAGACTCATATGAACTATACAAATGGGTGATATCTAACTGTAATGCTCTATAACGAGGTTTGCCTACTAAAGATTCAACTCGGGCTGATTGTTCATCTATACTTTATTGCTACCTTTGGAATGTTAGAATTTACATGACTGCAAGGGAGTCTTTATGACCCTCCTAGACCTTCGAGCAGTACTGATCCTCGTTGAAGCTGCTATTCGCCGAATAGGGCGGCGGGGTGGTGGGACACACCTCCTCCTGCAGCGTGGCCGCCGTGTTCTCCCTACGCAGGCCCCTGGTCAGGATGCTGTCCACCCCGTCGTCGAACATCCTCGTTATGAAGCGGGCTGTGATCAGGGCGCCGGCCACGCCCAGTAGCGATCCGGAGAGGACGTCGGACCAGTGGTGCCAGTGGTCCATAACTCGGCTGAGGGCCGTGTACCAGGCCACCATGACCAGTGCAAACTGCACAAAGTGGCGACCCAACTTCGATCCCCGCCAGGTGATCTTCCGCTGCAGATACAGCGCCACATAGACCATGGCGTAGAAGGCCATGCTGGAGTGTCCGCTGGGGAAGCTCAGACGGGACTGGCGCACATCCTCCACGGTGAAACCATCGCCGGCGCACTCGTAATTCTCCACATAGCGGTGTAGATTCGACGGATCAGAGCATATAGTGCCATCCGAAAGTTGCGGCTGGCAAACGGCCAGGAAGTGCGGCCTCAGTCGACCGATGGTGTACTTGCCCACCTCGGTGGCGTCGAAGGTAAGCAGCAGGCCGAAGCAGAAGTAGGTGCACTGTCGGGCCAGCTCCACGTACCAGGTGGACACCCGCCAGCCCAGCAGGTCCACCGTGGCCGAGATGTCTCCGGCCCTCAGGTGGCTCACATACTCCACCACCACGAAGACCAGGACAGGCAGAAGTCCTACGATCAGGCCGAGCATCACAGGTGTGACGGTGTTTTCCTGGAACGGATAACTGATGCTCTCGTCGTCGCAGAAGAAGCCCCGTCGCACGGGATCCACCGCAAACTCGTACACGCAGATGGGTATGATGAGGATCACCACCACCAGCAGTTCCATGAGCAGGCGCTGAGTCAACCGGCGGTCAGAGGTCGCTCCTTCTGTGGAGGAGCCCGCAACGGATGCGGAGGCCGGCATGGAGACGGCCACAGATGGATCTTCGGTTGCGTCGCGCATTTCGCTGGCTTTAATTAGTTAATATTCCAAATGGCCTTTATGCTCGCGCTGCTAATTAGCTTTTCGTTTCGTTTGGTTTGGTTTTTTACCCGGCGCGTTCGCTCGATTGTGGGGCGTCGGGTTCGTTGTCAGTGGCTGACTGAGTCGGCGTCGTTTGGGTAACGTTCTTTTAATTTAACGCTCATTTGATAGGCGGGCTGCACTCTCCGGGCATTGTTTTTGACTCCCCAACGCTCTCTTCAGGCGACTTATTTTTTAATTCTCTGCGTCACAGCAATTTGTTTATGGCCTATTTTATAGTAGTTAGCCGTCTGCGGGAATCCAAGTATTGTTGCGGTTCTTCGTTCGTCCAGATTAGACAAGAGCCAGAAGCCACTGAAATAAAAATGAGATCGATTAGACTTTAGAACTTAAAAGATGCACAAGATACAGAACATACAGTAGATCGTATATAGTACCTTTTTAAAAAAAAGGTATTTCTTTCGACCCACTGTGCACTTCTCGCAGTGTATCTGCTCAAACAAGCTCAAGATCACTTTGATAAGATAAATTAGAGTGTGCATGATAGCTGCGAAAGCTTCTTTAGTGCCATATCATTGCAATTCAGCGCTTTTGTGATTACTCAGTTCCTCTGCCAGTGTCTTCACGAGATCTGAAAAGCCTACTCTGCCATAAAGGAGTGGTGAAGCATCGATAGGATAGGAGCGGGTCAACAAGCGTGGCTGTGTGGGTGACTCACAGGTTACTCATTAAATGGCATACTATTGTTCTAGGGCAGCCAGCCGTCGAATAGGCGCGTCCCCACAAGATTTGCATTATCGGGAACGCAGAATTGCAGCTCTGCTTGGCTGCAGAGCTAATCTCCCGCCCAAGAATGGCCTCCATTGTGGCCCCCTTCTCCTTCCGATGCCGACTATCTGATCTGCATGACATCCCTATCCCCGAAGCGGGAGTTTCTGCCGAACATGTGCACAAAGTTTAACTGTCAATTACATTAAAAAATGGAAAAAAGTCAGAGCGGGCACCAAAATCATCCCCAGCGTCGCTGTCTTAGCTTCGGACACACTCACTCGCTTTGATATTCGTATTCACAGACGCATTCATAGTGGGACGTCAAATGGCGCGACCTTTAATTGAATGAATAAGCGACATTTGATTGAATTAAGGCGGCCTGCCTCTGTGAGTATGTATATCTGCCCACTCCCCTCAGCTCCCACTTCCCTAACTCAGCATATTTATACGAAACTGTATGCTGCGCTTAGTGGAGCCTTCGTACTCAGAAGAGGGCTCCCTGGCGCTAAATCGCCGCTATTTATTTTGGGATGGTATGGTGGTATTTTAAAGAGCTCTGTGAACTTTGAGCCCACAAGGTGCCACAGGTTTCAGAAGCCCCGATTAACTCACATTTAATGGATCCTTTTCTGTTTTTATTTCGACCATCATGTACCGAGCCGTATAATTAGATAATTGGTCACCTTTATGGCAATCTGTTTTTTTTTAACGCCGCTGGCTACCGACTTTTGGAACCCGTTCGCACTCGATCCGTAAACTTTTAAGCGCCGCTTCGCGATCGCGACTGAATGAAACCAAACAACTTTGTAAACAAATCTATAGAGCTGCTCTCGTACCGGCGATTATTACAGAAAGAGAGGGAGAGAACCCCATAACTGGGGCACAGAGAGAGAAAGAAATAGAGAGATCGTGTGTGGACGGTGGTCAGCTTGCATATCATATAGGGGCGATCGCCAACCACTTGTTGAGTGGATCGTAAGCAATTAATGGTTTGGAACACGGCTAAATAAGAATTGTGTTTTGAAATCGGGTATTAGCAGTTACGCATGAAAGCTTCTGGTCAAATTGGGGTAGGTTGGATCTTAAAAAGAATTGATATAACATGGAAAGCCCTACAAATTATCGCTCAGTTTTGACTTCGGACTTTAGAAGTATTCATTGAAACTATATACTATAACTATAGGAACCGGATCAAGCCCAATAAGCTGGAATGGTTACAGCTAGCATGCAATTAGAGTCGCGTTACTTGAACCTTCCCCCACAACAAATTAAGCAAAAACAAGTTTGGTTAATAAATTAAAGCCTTTTTATTACCATAGCTAAATCAAGTAATGCCAACCCATTATCTTATACATATTAGTAGCCATAAGTGGCTCTATTGTAGTACCCCGCATAGCCGTAGATCTGCTCGTTTCTTGGCCACTGACGGCGCTTCACCCGCACCTCCACGAAAATGTGGGCCACAAACACCGTGGCGAAGAGGGCCATTAGCCCACCGAGAGCAGCGCCCGCCGCCACGTCCGTCAGGTGGTTCTGGTAGGTGGAGATGCGCTCCCAGCAAACCACCAGGGCCAGTGACCCACAGGCCAGTTGCAGCGTGGCTCGGACTAATCGCAGCCAGGGGGCGAAGAGCCTGGCCTGCGCGTAGAGGATCAGGAAGCCCATGGCGTAGCAGGTAGTGGACACAAAGCCACTGGGAAAGGAGTGGCGCACCAGGGCGAGCAGGTCCTGTGAGGCAGCGAACTCCGTGCAGCTGAAGTCGTCGAGGTAAAGGGTGGAGTTCTCGCCAGCCAGATCGGAGCAGCTCTGTCCACCCTCCTCCTCGCCCCACGTGGGCTGGCAGACGTCGAAGAAGTAGGGCCTCAGCCGGCCCGTCGAGTGCTTAGTCAACCGTATGGCCAGCAAGGTCAGACCCAGGCCAAAGAGATACACGCCGACGGCCTTGTAGCACTCGCTGATGAAGCTGGGGATGCGGACGCCCACAAAGACGAAGCGCTGCTTCAGCTCCGTGGAACTGGGCACCACGGCGGCCCGTAGCATCTCCACCACAAGCACAAAGGCCGCGGGCAGGGCCACCACCGCGATGGTCAGGTGGACCTTGGTCAGCCAGGGCTGGCGGTAGGGATACTTCAGGCTGGCGTCGCTGCAGTGGAATCCCCGCTGGGCAGTGGCCAGCTGCTGGGGCAGCACCACCAGGGCCGCTCCATAGATCCCCAGAAGAATCAGGAAATCGATGACCAGACGAGAAAGCAAGCGCGTGTTCGGATTGCCGCACATTTTCACACTGAGAAGAAGAATGGGCGGACCCAAGCTGTCGGATTCTTTCGACCTGGTTCGGGCTCATTTGCATTTCCATCAGTCCAGCCGTGTTGGAGGTTACTGCCACACAAACTTGTTTCACAAACCTTTGTTTTGTTTTTCCCTCTGATCAGGCCGTGGGTCTCGCTAGCTTATCGATTGCTCAAATATGCTAAGGTTCTTATAAATAATTCTACAATCAACAAAAATAAGTCACATTTAAAATTTAATTTATATTTTTAATTATTATTAGAGAATAAAAAAACGTTCTTTACATGTCTTAAATATTTATTGCTTAAATTTTTTTATAATATTTAAAAAAAAAATTTCTTTTTTTAACTTTTAAAAGTTTTAAAAAATTGTTTTTTAAATATTTTGGTTCATTTTGTGTTTTGCAAAACTTATTTATCGTATACAACAAAATATACATTTTTCCGGTTAACAACCTGCATAAACCTAAGATTGTTGGTTTAATGAGAATAATCTATTTTATAACTAAAAAAAAATAGTTTTCTTGAAAAGTTTTTTGAAAAAGTAAGGGTCGTTTTTTTGTCCGCTTTCTAAAGTTTAAGTGGGTTTTAAAATCCGAATTCCAATACGTTTTCAAGGTATTATAAACATTATGTTTAGGCTAGACGTATATAGGATTTTGTTGTGGGGGGTGATATCAAAACAATTTTTTTTTGTATACTTTTTGAATACCAAAATTCCTATCATTTTTCACCCGAGTCGATTCGCGCATGGTTTGAGTCCGTTTACATTTCAAAATATTCAAAAAAAGTTGTGTAAAAATTTGTTTTTATTACAAAGACAAATTAGTTCCGTTTTGTTAAGTGTAATTTCTAAGACTGCCATCTACTTATTGATCTCTTGGTTTCACCCAGTCCGGCAGGTGTTTTTTTGCTCGCCCTGAACTGGCTGTGTCTTTCTGGACAAAAGCAAGAGTAACTGTAAATTTTCGCAACCTAAATGCTATTAAAACGTATTATCTCCTAGAATAAGTCTGTTGTATTATCTCCTAGAATAGGTCTGTTGTAACTCCATAGGAATGTGCCGAAACCATTGTAACCAAAGCCCTTCTGTTCTTCTTTTCGTTGCAGGTAAGCCCGGATTTCGAAACCCAAAGATGTGCGCCACCTTCAAGGTTCTTTTTTTTGGCACAACTTTCGAAAGTATCAGTAGTTCTCCCTCGACCGCCGAATCGATAAAACACTTTCTACTCCACCGATCCATTTGGCCAATTTTCGATGCGCCATTCCACCGACTGAAACCAGCTGCGTGTTCGTATCGTACTTGAATATATTTATTTCGCTAGAATACAGACAACAAAACAGGAATTCCGTGCAAGTCTTTGTTTGTGAGTGTGTGTGTATGTTTGTGGGTTCTCTAAGCTAGATTTTGCTAATGGAATCCGGCAGTGAGCTCAGGGCACGTAGCCGTAGTTGTGATAGGTCTGGGCGTACTGCGCCTGCGCCTGGGCGGGATGGGCCGCCAAGTAGGGCAGCGTTCCGAAGGTGTAGGCCGGCAGGGCAGGTGGCTGTGCCGCTCCTGCCGCGGATCCTCCCGCCTGCGACTTGGTGGAGCTCTTGGGCGACACCTGCGGCTTGCGCAGCGTGTTGGCCGAGTAACCTGCCTTGGGCCAACGCCGGCCGACAAACAGGTCGGCCACATAGGCACTGGTAAGCCAGGCAAAGACCACGCCCAACACCGCCCCCGCCAGGACGTCGCTCCAGTGGTGATAGTAGTCGGTGATCCGCGTCAGCGACACATACCAGCCGAACATCACGAAGAGGAACTGCAGCAAGTGCTTCAGCAGCTTGGAGACGCGTGTGCTCAGCGCTGCCTGCAGGTAGATGGCCAGGTAGAGCATCGCGAACATGGCCATGCTGGCATGGCCGCTGGGGAAGGACTGGTTGAGCTGCTTGAACTGGAAGTCGGACATGTTGGCGTTGCTACACGTGAAGCTGTCGATGTAGCGTCCCAGATTCTGCGCATCCTGGCACCCACTTCCATCGGGCAACATGGGCTGACAGACGGCGTAGAAGTGCGGTCGCAGGCGACCGATGCACAGCTTCGAGAGCATCGTGGTGAAGGTGACCATGGCCAGGCCATAGAGGTAGAAAATGGCCTGCCTGTACAGGTGGCCCAGGCGGTGACCAATCCGACAGCCGTCCTTCTTGCCACCCGTCTCCGGCAGCTGCTTGAACAGCTCCACCACCGCAATCACGGCGGTGGGAACGCCCAAAGCGATGGCGATGATCAGCTCGTGGCCAATGGTGCTGTCGCGGTGCGGATAGCCCAGGGACTCGTCGCCGCAGAAGAAGCCCCGCCGGAAGGGACGCACCAGCTTGTGAAGCAGCACGCTGGCCACGCTGAGAGCCACCCAGATCAGCAGGTCGCAGAGCCCGCGGGCCATCTTCGAGTACTTGGACATGGCTGGGATTTACGTAGCGCACGTAGCTACAGATCGACTCGACCGGCTGACAAACCGCGCTTAACTAACCGAGCGAGGCTGGTGAGTCGCCCAACCTGGCCGTGATTTGGCGGTGCCTCTCTCTCGCAACGCTTTGCGGTCCGTCAGTTGTATTCACGCTGGTGCGTGAGTCCCCCACGAACAGCTGCTGCTGTTGTTATTGTTGCTGTTGCCGGGGCAACTGCGGAGTGGAGCTTCCCATCCCATCTCATCCGCCGCCGACATGCCATAAACATTTGTTGGTTGTTTGCTTTTTTTTCGCTGCTTTATTAATTACAAGCGAGTCAATTTTCCATTGCGCCGACAGTACGAGCAAAAACATTCGGCTAATTGGCAGACAAAAGCCAATAAAATTCTAGGTGGGTTGCGAAAATTCTCGCCGTGCAGCCCCAGAAATGCAAACTCCTCAGGCACTCATATATCACATAAGAAATGCAAACTTGAGGGCTCATATTTCATCTATAATCGGAGTAAAAATAAACAGATTTCGGAGTGGAGTGCAACACCCACCTCGCACTCTATTGTTTACAGATTGAGAAACGGGTTTCACTTATTGCTCATGTTTTATGGGCCAGGAGAAAAGCTTGGCAAAAGACGAGAGGATTTGAGATTCGCCAAGAAGAGAGGTGGATGGATGCAAACTGGTTTCTGCGGAGAGAGTCTTCGTCTTAGTCTTCTCCTTCGGTTCTCGCCTTTCGCTGCAGATCGTGCACTTTTTTTTCGGTGCGTGTGCATAATTTCCTAGTGGGCAGCAAGTGGAACCGACACAAGAAAGGCTGAAAAACCCACTGGACCCATCGCGATGGGCACCACTCAAGTGTGGTAATTTCGGCTTGCCGCTGGTTAATTGCTCGGTTGAATATGGGTATGAGTCGTTCATCGATTGGAGCTGAGCGCTGGGAATTTTCACTTTTAGGCATTTCTCGGCCAGTGATTCACCCAATGGCTTTGATCGCACCACCGGAGAATGGTCATGGAGGAGGGGCAGGGGCTTGGTGGTGGACTGCAGTGGATTCCGCACCTGTTCTGTGACGTCGCCCAAGTCGGATGTGCATTCTTCAACGGCAACCGTTGACGCTTCTCTGGTGTGACGTTCACACAGAGCTTAAAGCTTTTGGCTGATCGACGATTAGCGGGGGGGAAACCGGCTTTTGGATTCTTTCCGCTGTTTATTTTTATGGGATTGCTAATTGAAACGGCTAGCTGACAGGGCTGGAACGGGCTAAAAGCGGGCGATGCGGCTCGTTAGCTTGTAAAATTAACATTGAGCTTAGACCATAATTCGGTGTTTATTAAATAGACATTTTTTATTTGCCTGCCAATTTAGTCATCATGATAATGTGTTTTAAACGCACACACTTAAGTTTTACGACTCTAAAACCAAAGAGTTTGTTAGGGATGAGGTCTTTATAGTATGTATGGTAACAGAATTTTATTTATTATTATAATAGTTATTGTTACTTTGATAATTTTTTTTTTAAAGAACAATATTAAAATATAATTGTTTACCGACTAAGCAGATTCGATATGGGACCACTATTGAAACCGGAACCAAAATAAGATTCGGTTTGATTCCCTGAAAAAAAAAGTTTAAACAAGACAGGAAGCTAGCTTTCGCCAGCCGAAGCTTATATACCCTTGCAGATCATTCCTATTAATTTACAAAAATGTTACAAAAATTCAAATTTTAGCTGATTTCTTATTACTGTATTAATTAATTTTTTGATCCTTCCTATGGCAGCTATATAATAAATCCGTCAGAATTTTCTTAAATTTAATACGAAATTTTGAAAAGTTAAAGAAAAGCCATATCCCAGAGGAGAAGAGAATGTAATAAAAATCAAAAAGTTAATTTTCCGACCGTTTCTATGGCAGCTATATGATATAGTCATCCGATTTTTTAAAAATTTGATTCCAAATTCAGAAATATTTTAAAAATAGTATTTCCAAAAGTAGAATAAATATTTAAAAAAGCACTAACGCTAGAATTTTTTTAAGTTTTTTTTCGATCCTTCCTATGGGAGCTATAAGATATAGCTGTCCGATCCGGTCGGTTCCGACATATATACTACCTGCAAGAGAAAGAAGACTTTTGGGAAAGATTGAGCCCCGATATCTTTAAAACTGAGAGACTAGTGTGCGTAGAAACAGACGGACAGACGGACGGACAGACGGACAGACGGATGGACAGACGGACATGGCTAGATCGACTCGTCTAGTGATGCTGATCAAGAATATATATACTTTCTTGGTTCGGGCACGTCTCCTTCACTGCGTTGCAAACTTCTGACTTAAATCATAATACCCTCTGCAAGGGTATAAAAAGTTGTTGTCGGAGTTGAACTCAGGCCGTCAAGATCCACAGTTAAAAGATTACCCCACTATGGGGAATTTGACCAACCATTATATCTCAAACAATTTTAAAGATATAAAAGTAAAACTTAAGCAATCGTTCTTATTTATCCCAACGCATATTTTCTGTATGAATATCTTTCGGATCAGACAACTATATCATATAGCTGCCTTAGCAATGATCATAAATGCATAGAACTTAAATAGGACCGTTTTAAAACGGTATTAAAACCACACACAAAAACTGGCTAAAATCAGAAGAAAATTTTTTTTAGTTTCATAGAACGGAAAATTCTCAGCTTTACTTGCCATTTCTTTTATTATTTGCTGAAGGTATAGCTTTGTTATTCTCTTGCAGAGGGTATAATTATTTCAGTCAGAAGTTTGCAACGGAAGGTATATATATTCTTGATCAGCATCACTAGACGAGTCGATCTAGGAAGATTGTAAATCCACTTTTTGAATCCACGCTAAACCTTTTGCCGTACATTTAGTTAAATGAGTAGTTACTCAAAGCTTTAATAATATTGGTTGATCACAGAGGTTTCTGGCTCTCAATCGTTTTGGGTGCATTGCACGTGCAAGGAATTAAAATCAATTCCAGTCGATCTCGGTTAAATTGCTCAATCCACAGAACATTTAGCGTTGGGATAGGTTCGCAGACCTTGAGGGGATTTGCGGCAAGTTATTATTGCTCCCTCAACGAATCGATCTGTAGACGTCAGTTCTGGTTATTCACCCCTCACTTATCGCCGACAGTTCGAAACGTCACCTGTCTAATGAATCGTACTTCCCGTCCGAATCATTAACTTCCTCGTTGCGTCCACCTGATTGGGTCTGCATATCTAACGCTTTTCGTATCAGCTCCCCTTGGAGGAAATACACTAGGGTCCGCGAACTCGCAATTACTCCCGGCGTTGGCGTAATGTCAACAGCGGCCTATTGTCGCAGCGCAAACAGATTTCCCCATGCTAATCGCGGAATGCCAATGCCAAGTGCTTCCCTCGGGAGGGGCACTGCGTTGGAATCTTTATCGGATCGGATCGAATCAGAAGTTCCTGGCTTGCATACTACGTCGCAACATTCCAGGCCGATTTGCGTTTGACTCGCTATCAGCTGGGCATCGCGATTTCACGCTCACACCTCGTCGAGCGAATTCTTACACTTTTCATATCAGCGACGGTGGCCAGGAGAATTGCAATCGACACAGAAGTAAAAACACTGATTTGGAAACATTTTAGATCAGCAGTTTCGCTTTTCCACTGGACAGGAAGTGCTTCTTGGGTTCGCAAAACCCGAAACCAATTCCTAAATGTGCCGAGTCAGACTTTCGTGTTTACCTCAGTCTGGGAGGGACATAGAGATTATATATTTACTTGTACCCAGAAAATCGCGTGGGTTGTGCAATCGTCGAATACCCGCTGGATCTGCGTATTTAACGAATTATGTCAATAATAAATTTTGATTTAATGTCGGCTCAGTCGAAGGTGTCACTAAAGAAGATCCCAATGGCATATAAAACCAGAAACCTTACGATCATCCCGTCTGCTTCTCGTGGAAGTCATGATGAGTTTAATAATGATCATGAATACTCGTTTTTGGCGCGTGCTGCGGTCGTTCATTGATACGACTTTGCACACCGACGATTGGCAAAAGGGGGCGGATCTGGTGGTGTGATTTCAATGGAGATCAGCTTACAGTAAACCAAAGCTAGTGGTTACCCTTCTCAGTTATGTAATGAGATCATTTTATTGATATTAACTACAACTTGGCCATCACTTCAGAGTTTCGATTACCATAGCCTAGAAACATGATTTTTTTTTAATTAATTAAGATTCAATGAATATATGGATCTTTCAGATTGAGTTTAAAGGATATAAATGTTCTATTGATTTATAACATTTTTTGAAAGAAAATAATATTTTATATTTTCAATAATAATGATAAACTTAATATATTTTATGTCCAAACAATTTCAATATTATTTCTCCTTTCAATATCACAAATTCACATCGACAGCCCAAGGTGTCGACTTTGTGTTCAGTTAACCAGGAACAGTCGATTCGACCATTTTCATATCCGTGGGCCGCATTGCCATTGTCCGACCAACTCTTGGAGTAATTTCCTTTCAGTGCGACTCCGAAATTAGCATAAATTAACAACAAATAGTTGCAAGCACAGCAATTCCGATGTAAATTGAGCAGTTGAAAATTGCCATAAAGAAGCCCGATTCGTAGTGCAAATACAAAGTGGCCATAAACTGGCTGCAGTTTATGCACTGCGGCTCCAGCCTCAGTTCAAGCTCCAGCATTCGAAGTCTGGCCAGTGTTTGCCTTCGTCTCCATTGCTACAGAACCCAATCCGCCGAGGTCCGCTCACTCACTGGGGTCCGAGCAACGACCTACATCAACACAAATGCCACAAAGGCACGCAGCGGAGCAGCAAACCGTCTTAAGTCACGTTGGAATGACCTACTCCTCTGGCCACCGCAGGCAGCCGAAGGAACTGCGCCACTCCTCCAATACGCCACTCCATCTCATTGCCATCTTCGTATCCACATCCACATCCATCTGCCTGGGCGTCCGCATTGCGAGCGACTCGAATGCAACTCTTTCATTATGCGCAAATGCCAAGACGCAGGCAAACAAGCCTAAGCAAACTGAGCAGAGCAAACCTTGAAACAATTCAATAGTTTCCTCATTAGCAACATTCGTGCCAAAGCCAACAGGCGACAAGAGAAGTGAGTCTGAGCGGGAGTACACTGTACAATTACGCCCTTTATTTTAAAACAGACATTGGACTTAGAAACACCTCCAATTTACTTGCCTAATTAAAAAGAAATTAAATAAAAAAACTTTGGTGTATAATAATATCTATATTATTGTAGAAAACGATTCGATTTTGTGACTTTCGATTTATATACCCTTTAAGAAAGTTCTTATGGTAGCATTTTTCAAAGATTATTTTGAGAATTTAATTTTCATTCGATAGCTTAAACTGAAAATTTAGTTTTGATTCGAAACGGACGGACATGGCTAGATATTCCATATGAAGACTAAATATAATGCAGAATATAATAAAAACATTTCCTTAACTGCGTTGCAAACTTATAATACCCTCTGCAAGGGTACAATCAAAAAATTTGAACTGACTACTTGAAGTTTTGAACGCGCGCCACCTAGCGGAAATTTAATTTTTAATAAATGATCCGATTTGAATAATTTTTATACCCTTGCAGAGGGTATTATGATTTCAGTCAGAAGTTTGCAACGCAGTGAAGGAGACGTTTCCGACCCCATAAAGTATATATATTCTTGATCAGCATGACAAGACGAGTCGATCTAGCCATGTCCGTCTGTCAGTCTGTCCGTCCGTCTGTCCGTCTGTCCGTCTGTTTCTACGCAAACTAGTCTCTCAGTTTTAAAGCTATCAGGCTCAAACTTTCCCAAAAGTCTTCTTCCTATTGCAGGTAGTATATATGTCGGAACCGACCGGATCGGGCAACTATATCTTATAGCTCCCATAGGAAGGATCAAAAAAGAAAAACTTTAAAAAATTCTAGCTTTGGTGTTTTTTGAAATATAACCTTCTTCTTTTAAGAATACTATTTTTTTAATATTTCTGAATTTCGAATAAAATTTCTAAAAAATCGGTGGACTATATCCTATAGCTGCCATAGGAACGGTCGGTAAATTAAATGGAAATTAATAGGAAAAAAAATATTTCTTTGTTGATTTTTATTACATTGTCTTCTCCTCTGGGATATGACTTTTCTTTAACATTTCAAAATTTCGAATAAAATTTAACAAAATTCGGACGGCTATATTATATAGCTGCCATAGAAGGATCAAAAAATTATTGCCAAAGTAATACGAAAGCAGCTAAAATTTGGATTGTTGTAACATATACGCAAGTTAATTTAAATGTTATGTTTTTGTACATGAATAGGAATGATCTGCAAGGGTATATAAGCTTCGGCTGGCCGAAGCTAGCTTCCTTTCTTGTTTTTGAATGTCGTTAGCGAAACAATCCTAACTTTCTAGCTTTTGTAGTTTCGGAGAGCTCAGCGTTCATACGGACAGAAAGAAAGACGGACATACGGACAGGGCAAGATGAACTTGACCTATGATCCTGATCAAGAAAAAGTGAGCTTTATAGGGTCGGAAAAGTTTGTCTCTAGCCATTACACATATTTTTCGATGAATACAATATAAGCTATTAAAATTATATATTTTGGTGACAAATATTTGCAACAGAACTATAATCTAAAAAAAAATGGTTTATGGGTAATCTGCATGAACATTTATTTTCAAATCCAATCGAACTTTACTTTCTGAGTGTACGAGCGAACTGAGAGGAGCGGGGTCGTGATAAGGAGTACAAGTACCATTGAAATCCAATATCAATGCGAATCGCACACAGCACTGGGAACCTTCGACGCGGTGGGCCGTCTCTCAGACTCAACTTTGTTTGGGTTCTCCGATCCGAAGACCGTAGGCCGTATACCGAAGACCGTAGACCGTAGACACTCTAGCGGGCCAGAGGCGAACGCCTGCTACGAAATCGACGGGGCAGTCGCTACCGGCAGCTCGGCAGCGATCGTCGCCTTCGCAGTCGCAGTTGTAGTCACAGCCAGCGAGCTAGTCACATTCGCCGACGATACGATCCCAAACAAAGCGTCAGAGCGGCCCAGAGCCCCATAGACATCGAAACGGAGTGCGGACAAAGCGGTTCGCTGGTTCGTGGTTCGCTGGGCCCGCCGCCATTTGTTCATGGGCTGCAAGACGGCCAACTGAGTGACTGACTGACAGACGGCTGTTAGCCGTAATTCGCTAATTTTCCCGCGAAGAAAATCGCCTTTGAACCCGGCCTGGGAGATCGTGCGCGAGTTTTTCGAAAGCGAAAATCGCAATAAAAAATGCCCGGGCCAGCGAGTAAGTGCGCAATTTGTGTGACAGCCGAAAAATAAGTGAAACGAATGAACGAATGGCCACAGATGTTGGGCGTAAAGAGCTGAGACAAATGTACTGTCACAAAAACCAGTGCCAAGTGTCAACCGATTGGCTTGAACCCACGCGATAAGAACGCGGCTGAAATAAATAAAATCTGCGAACGAAATAAAAACCACTCGAAGTCATGCACACTTTCAAGAGAGGCTTCTTTTGCTCGGACCTGAGCATCCGGTATCCCTACAAGGACTGCACGATCACGGTGCCGATGCTCCTGCTGATGATGCTCCTGCTACCCATGCTCTTCGTGGCCGTGGTGGAGATTATGCGGATCTGCAAGCGCTTCCGCACCCGCCTCTATCTGCGCAACCTGTGGCGGGCCGAGGCGACCTTCAGCTTTGGCTTCATCGCCACCTACCTGACCACCGAGCTGGCCAAGCACGCAGTGGGTCGGCTGAGGCCGCACTTCTTCCAGGGCTGCCAGCCAAGAATGGACGACGGCACCAGCTGCTCGGATCCTCAGAACGCAGAGATCTACGTGGAGCACTTTCAATGCTCCAACCACAACCTCTCCACGCGCCAAATCCGCGAGCTACACGTCAGCTTCCCGAGTGCCCACAGCAGCCTGAGCTTCTACTCGATGGTCCTGCTGGCCCTGTACGTCCACGGAGTGTGGCGCGGTAGGGGCGGAGTGCGTGTCCTGCGGCACGTCCTGCAGTTCCTGCTCCTGATGGCCGCCCTCTGCGTCTCGCTGAGCCGCGTAGCCGACTACTGGCACCACTGGTCCGACGTCCTGGCCGGCGCCCTTCTGGGCGTGACCTATGCCTCCATTACGGCCGCCTATGTGGGGGACCTGCTGCGCCGCCGTCCCCGTAACGTTGGCAGCTGCCCACCCTCCCTGAACTACAGCCACCACCTGCACCACCAGCTGATGGCGGACAACAACAACTCCGCGGCCTCGGCCAAAGTGCACTTTCTGGCGGCAGCTGCCTCTGCCTCCATGACCACCACCACGCCGCTGGACGACATCCAGGACTCGGATGTGGAGGACTGCAGGGGCTCCGAGGACTCACAGGAGGAGGAGGAGGATGACGATGAGGAGGAGGAGGTTTACAAACCGCAAACATCGCAGCCCCCCACTCCCCCACACTCATCGCCCATCGATCTGACCCACGTCGTCTAGAGACACTAAGCTGGAAATGTGGCGCATGAGGAATAATCAGGCTTATCGGCCTGCCGGCTGCTATTTCGACCACTTTTTCATTTAGAAATCGAAGCAAACAGAAATATGTGATAAGCGCGCGGCGCACTCTCTACCTGATAGGCCACCACTGTCCACCCCCACACACACACAGCACCTCCTCCGGCGATTTTCGAAATCGGTTGTGCAACTCTGGAGTCAATCGGAATTAAGGAAATCGATTCGGCCTTCGAGTGCCCGAAGACAAACGAGAAGAATTTTGGCTATGCGCGGGTATCGCGCCAAAAGTATCTGCCGCTGATATTGCAAAGCCGGATCGCAACTCTCTGGGTATCTTGACGGGGGCTACAGACTACTGACTACTGGCTCTACACTTGCGACTTGTTTGTTTGTAAACAATCCCGCAGTCACGTCGCAGTCGCCGCTGCCGCTTTTGAAGTGGGCAGCCCGCCAACGTGGAGCTCCGGCTCGCCAATCAGCTGCGACAATCTCTGGGCAGCGACGCCGACTGCAGCGCCTTCTGCTGCTTTCGGCCGATAATGCATTATAAATAATAAATAATGCCCGGAGCTTATGGCCTTACAGCTTTTCGGCCTCGGCTTCGGATGCGAGGATGGATGAGCAGAGGGATTTATGAACAAATCAATTGAGTCGAGTTTAATTTTATTATTTGTTTTATGTTAATTATGTTTGGCTCTCGACAGATTTTAAGGCTTAATCTAAGTGTTTGCTCTACAGGCTGAATAAATATTTATTGCCCAAGTGATTTACGGGTTGGAATATTTTTATTTTTTTGTTTCAGTTTGGCTCCCCGACATTCCAGCGTTGGGTTTCCACCCATAGACGACCGCTGTTCCAGGAAACCCCTTTGTCGCAGCAACTTCTGGCTAGATTGTCCATAAACAAAGGCCAGATAAGAGGGCCGCCTATCAGATAGATAGATAAATAAATATGTAATTGTGGTCATAATACCACTTGAAAACATTCCGAAGCGCAGAAAAAGAAATAAATATTCTTGGGGCCGACTAATTGTATGTGTCTCAAGCGTGTGGCGTATCTAATCGCAGTTATGTATTTCATAATCGCACAAGTCGTTCCCCCGCATACCGGGCAGAGTAGTCACCCAGCCAAGATTCGCGGAGGGAAAGTTGGGCGCCACTTTCAGGTGCAGGTGCCTGCTCCTTCTTATCAACGGGATTAGAAGGGTAAAAGGCAGGCCATCAATCATGACCTCCCCTCCACCCAAACGACATTCTTTGATTGCCGTATTCAATTTAAGACCATTTCCCCCATATTGCTCCAAACTCGATATATTTGCCATGTTCAATTAAGTCGAATTTCGTCTATTTATAATTCGCTATTTTTGCGCTCAATCTGCTGCTCAATGCGCAGCTTCCTGCCGGTGACCTCCACAAATCCATTTTGCAGCGACACCTCCCCGGCGGTCCAATCAAGCGGCTTCCTCATTTATATTGATTTTCAATTCCATTTACCCCGCCCACGCACCGCATTGATATGCAAACGGACGCACGACTGATGTCTTAAATTTGAGGCGCAATTGAGACCCATTACCCAGTCACCTAGATATGGAGGATCTGGAACTCTTGGCTGCAGATGTAAATACCGATACCGAAACAGAAACCGAAACCACTTTGCTCATCTATCTTGCGCCGCTTTGAACTACCTATGGATGAGTACATGAGCACAACAATGGGGTAAAAGGAAAGGAGAAAGGGAAATCGCTTCTGCGGCTGCGGCAGATAAACCAGACCGCAACTACAAAGGAAAAGCCATAGGAATAAAACGCAAAACTAAAGCCGAGCAATTTATTTTTAAGCACACATATCGGAGGTACCTCACAGCCATCCCCCACTAAGACCAAGGAAGCCAAACCGAACTGGAGCGAACCGAAGGAATCACTTTGCTAATACAAAACAATTGTGTGCAATCTTGCAGATAAATTTTGATGGAAGTGAAAGGGGGAAGGGGAAGCGATGCCGAGGAATGCAGTGCACACTAAGGCAGCTGCGTCTTACTTTTTTCCAATTACAATATCGATATTTTTTGGCTTTTTACCTTTTTGCCCAGCACGATATTTATAAATGCCAAAGATGCCGCGACAAGCACAGTGGGCTATGCTAAGCTTGCACAGAGTGAAAGAGAAGGAAATTCTAATGATTTAAAAAAATTTACCGATTTCGTAAAAGTGTAAGTGCAATTTGGTTTTGTTTAGTAATACCTACTAAAATGTAGAAACAATTTTTTTAATCTGATCACTCAATTAAAAGTTATGAGCAAATAATGTGTTTTCCGCTTGATTTTCTACTTGCGTATCTCTAACTCTCTCACGCTCTTTTAGCTAAGTAAAGGGTATTTGATAGTCGAGACACTTGACCATAGCATTTTCTCTTGTTAAAATGTGTACCTTATGGGATATATTAAATATTTTGGCTAAATGATCTGTTACCTTCTCAATCCGATCACTTTGAAATGTTATAAGATCTAGAAATAATATTACAAAGCAACTTGACTTATTTCAAGTCACAAAATCAAAGAATTATCCGATTTAAATCGACAATTTCATTCCTGATTTCTTCCTCAATTACCATCAAACTGGAAGGTTGCTTTCAACATTCACTCCAAATTCGCAGGCTCGGTTCCACAGTGCGTACAGACTCCCTCGCACATCGGGGCATAGTTTGTCTCCGCTTCTCTATTGACATTTCCTCAAAACTTTTCTCATCAATTCACGTCGGAGTGTGTGTGTGTTGGTACTTGTAAATTCGACAACGTTTATTGTCATTGGAATTATTACAGCCATATGCGAGTGGCAGGCAATCCCAGGCCCAAAACCCAAGCCCAGAGCCCCCGACATGTCGTAGGTAGGAATCACAATGGTTGCCAGGGGAAACCTGTTCCTCGCCTTGGCTTTTCTTCGCCCGCAGCCTGCTGGGTGGTAGATGGTGGGTGGCTGGATGGGTGGGCGGTGTGGGGCTTATCTTGCGTATTTTTTTGGCGTATGCGAAAATTTAACGAATCATGAAATACGATAATTGAACCATGCACAAGAGTTCGTCGTTGCCGTTGTCGCTAGCGGTGGCATCTTCACTCAAGCTTCGGAGCCTCGGAGTCCCAGCTTCGTCTTCGTCTTGCCATTGTTTGCTTGTGTACGCTGCTCGTATGTGTGTGGCATAATAAAATTTTATTGTAGCCAAAAGTTGGCTACCACTTTTTCCATGGCACCCAGGCAGTAGTTTTTCCCCCCTCCTTCCCTCACCCCTCGCCCGTAATTGTTTGTGCCCACCCGTGGGGAAAGTGGGCTGTTGGCTGGTAGGGGGGTGGCCTAAACGCCCACATAGTTGGAAATTAGCGTGGTGTGTGTGGGCGGTCTTTTCTGCCGCACGCGCAACAATGTCGCATCGTCATCATGGCGGTTCTTTGATTTGGATTTCGAATTTCGCCTTGCCAGTTACTTTTCGTTTCGGCAATTTTATGGCCTACTTTCGGGCTGGGGATCGAACCTTTTGGGATCTGTAAAGTAGAAGAGCTAAGCTACCCGAAAATCAAGTTTCCATGTTCCCCAGTGAAGTGGATTTTATTGTGAAACCTTACAGCACTAAAGTGAATAGCTTGTGGGAGGATGCCACATACTTTGAGGCGCCAGTTGGCCTCGACTATTGGCCCGCCTAATACTAGGCAACCACTACCACCTGTTGCTCAGCGGATGCGATCGCGTGAGGCCTGAATGCTCTTCAGCTGCTTTTCCACCTCACGCAGATACTTCTCCGGCAGGCAGTTCTCGCGCATGGCCGCTATCTTGGCGCTGATCACCTGCCGGATGTTGGCATCCCTCTGCTTCTCCTGATCCTGCCACTTTTGCACTCGCTGGGCCTCCAGCTCGGCCAGTCGTCGTCGCTCCGCCTGCTTGTCGGTCATCTGCTGGCGCAGGTCCTGTCGGTACACTTGTCGCTGCGACTCTCGCTGCCTGTCCAGGGCCTTCTCCTTGTCCTCCTCCTTGCGCATGCGTTCCATGACCTTGGCAAAGTCCTCCCCGGCATGGGCGATCTCCAGGGCCAGGCGTTGCTTCATCTCCTGTGCCTGCTGGGCCCGTGATTCGAGGAGATCGCGTTCTGCCTCCCTTCGTGAGATGGCCGCCTCCTTCTCCCGCTGGCGGTACTCCCTCTCCACGCGGTCCCGCTCCTTCAGATACTTCAGCTCGTCGTTGGTCTGACGCGTCTCCATGGCCTCGGCGGCCACCGTAAAGATGCGTTGCTGGCGTCGCTCGAACTCCTTCTTGGCCAGCCGCTGCATCTCCTTTAGCTGGCGCTCCTTTTCCTGCTTCTCGCGCATGTAGGAGGTCACTCGGAGCTCGGCCAGTCGCTCCTGTTCGCTGAGCATGGTCTTGAAGACGTTAGACATGTCCCGGATACGCTGGAGTTCCTCACGGAATCGCTGTTTGCGCTGCTGCACGGAGGCCCGCTGCTGCTCCTCCTGACCACGCAGCAGTTCGGTGGCTCGTCGGATGTCCTTGGCCTCGTCGGCCACCCTCTTGGCCTCCAGGTAGCGCACGTTCTCGCGCTCCGACAGCTGCTGACGGATTTCCTGGGCATATCGGTTACGCTTCTCCACCTCCAGCCGCTCACGCTCGTCCTCCTCCGTTAGCGCCTTCTTGGCCCGCTCATTGACCATGCGCGCCAGTCGCTCGTCGTCCTCGCGCAATGCCTTGGACAGCAGGTGCTTCTCCTGGATCTGTGCCTCCCGCACCGCCTTGCACTTGGCGTCGAGGATCATGCGGTTGATTTGCTTCACCTCCTGCTCCTGCTCCTGGCGGGCAAGGAAGGCACGGCCCAGCACCGACTGCTTCTCCTCCAGGATCTCGCTGAGCAGGCTGATCCTGGCCTCGGAGACGCCACCTCCTCGGGCCTCGTCGATGGCCTTGAAGCGCCGGCGTGTCTCCTCGACCATCTGCAGCTGCCGGCGGTGATCCTCCTCCAGCTGCTCGATCCTCTGCAGCTTTTCGCCCACGGTCTCCAGCTTACCCTGATCCTTGAGGCGACGCACCTGGCCGGCACGCAGGACCACCTGCTTGGTGCCCTGATTGCGCTTCCGCTCCTGTTCATTGCGTTTCAGTTGCTTCTGGTCATAGGCCGCCGACTGGTCGCAGGCCGGTGGCCTCCTTAAGGACCCAAAGGCGGTGGTGGAAGGACGAAAGCCACCCGCCGGCGGACGATAGGCTGCCGTTTGGGCACGTGCCCTGGCCCTCAGCTCGTTGCACTTCTGCTGCAACTGCGAATCTGCGCTGACGAATCGCACATTGGAGGCGGAAAAGCAGGGCATCTTTCATCGAACCAAACGAGGTAATGAGGTGTGAAGAAGCCAAGTAAGAGAACTATCTCCTGTCCGAGGATCTGAGCCCCAAATGAGTGGGGCCTCTGAGGAAGACCCATTCATTCGGCGTTGCTGGGACAACTTGTTTGGATAACAAGCGGTGGTCGCCTTGGTGGTGGCCCATCGAGTAGCCAGGCAACCCACTGCGACGAAGTGCGAAACTATTCGAAAAACACTTTGGACGACCATAAAGCGGAGGAGGCGCCTGGGGGACTGCCAGGATAGAGATAGCGGGAGTGGGCATCCGACAGCTTTGAATTGAAATACGCTTCCCGGAAGCTTTTCTCTTGATTTGTTCGGACTGCCAACCGCTCTTATCTTCCCTGCCCACTGGGCGAGCATTTAAACAGTGTTCGTCCTTCGGTTGCGAGCATCAAAAATGCAACCAAGCATAAATTTCGGGGCTCTGCGGCAGCCCCCAAATCGGTCCTACCGACCACTCCGCTCCAATGATGTGTGCGAATGTGTGAAAGAAGTCAGCAATTATGCGGCATAGAAAAGCAATAAGCCAACAAAATTCACACATTGTGGACGGAGCCCAGAACTGGACATTTGAGATATCCGGGGGTGACCCGAACCCTGAAACCCTCACCCAACGTGGCGGCAGCATCCATCCATTCATCCATCCATCCATTCTGGACGCCCACTGGCCAGCGAGGCGTGTTGGAAAGTCTAAGCTGGCAAAAGTTTACGGCCACACATACAAATTAACTTGACCAGAGCAACAGACAGAGCCGAATGCCACGCCCACATTGTCAAACACACACACAAAGTCGGAGAGGAGGAAGAGGAGGAGTCGGGAGGACTGGCTACTTTCTGGGAGCATGGAAATCCGAAACCGAAACGAGTTCCAGCCATTTCAGCTGACTTTAATAAAAAGTTTTCCTTTTTTCCCTGTTGCACACACAAAAACTTTCTCCTATATGAAATGCCTTCGCATTTCCCTTGGCCTCCGACTCCGCCTTCTCCCACTTCCTCCTCCTCCATGTGGCCCTTCTAGCTCGGATGCATTGAGGCGTTAAAGTCAACTTAAGCTGGCTGGGGCCCAGATTCAGCCACGGGGGAAAATGCGTTGCCAGCCAGTCCGCAAATGTAAATTGACATTTTCGAGTGCACGATTGAGCAAATGAACGTTTTTTTTTTCCTCCTCCTCCGCCGACTTCGTCCTGCCAGCTAGCTATCTCTGCCCTGTGTCCTGGGGTAATGGCAGTCAAGTTGTTGGATTAGCACCGTGAGCCGCCCAAGAAGACGGATCGAGAACTCTGTGCCAAAGCTAAAGCTAAAGCAAAAGCAAAAGCTATGGGCGGGGAAAGGTCATGCATGGGCTGCTTGATTATATGCAAAGCATTATTAGCCGGACCGGGTTAAGGACAGCCGGAGGACATCATTAGCATTCCTAAGTCCAAGCTCAGGCTATAATTTATGCGCTTAAGTTGTGTTCCGGTTAAGTTTAGTCCGCCCAGCACGCCTCCTTCGTTAATTAAACCCGATGTAAGTCGGCTTGTGGCCAGGGATTAGTCGCAGGCCACGTATAGATTAGGTATAGGATTCCAGGCATCTCTTTTTATCTCTGTCCTTGCAGGTGAGTCACGGCAGGCGGTCCCCAAAAATATGTAACTTATGAAGGGCAAGCAGGCCTCGGTTCTTTGATCACAGCCAAACTGCAGGAAAGACAAATGTTTCTTCTTGGGGAAAATCTGCCAAAATCATCTCGGCTCCGGACGGAAACTGAAATTGACAGCGCTCAGACTTGAGCACAAAACTTTCCCAGCTCCAGGAACATGCATTTTCCAGACATTGCGAGGAGGACCCAAAGGGCCCATTACAAAGGCTCGAGGCCTTCAAATGCCTTTTGGCATATGATTCATTTGTGGTCCGCCGGGTAAACTTTTCCAGCAGACGCACACACTCCCAACTTTGTGTGTGTTGACTTATTTGCATAATTTACTGGGGAATGAGGAAGCTACTAGCCTTCGCTACTCCTAGCCGTCCTCCCTACACTCTAGTTTATAGAAATGTTCGCCCTGACAGACATTCGATTTCCGGTTGCATTTTCATAAACATGCTCAAGAGAGAGAGAGAGAGATTTTTTCGAACTTTGCATGAAATATTGATCGCCTGGCAGCTTTCAAGTTCAGGGCACCAGGACCTCCCGACCGAAGCAATTCCTTCTCAGTTTCCTGTCATCGTCTGAAAGTGGGGCGGGGCAAACAACCCCACATTTATATCAAATGGCTGAGTCTCTCACATGCACGGAATTTTTATTTATTTGACAACATATTTCCTAGCCGCACCGTTAAACTTATGCTTTGGTCAATTTTTTACTTGCAAATCCCGGCCATTTGCATCTTTTCGCACATTTTCATTGCAAATTAATTCGGGCTCTGCTATATACGCTATATATGCCATATATTTTACGAGCAACCTTTTTGCCGCCGCTCGGTTGATTCATGTGTGGCATATTTCTGGGCCAGAGCCGGTGCTAACCCAAATCCCTTGATTGATTGAGCCAAATGACACACAGAACTCTGCACTGGATGGGTTTATTTACTTGAGCTGATTTGGCCCAGGCCCACAATCAGATCGAATCGAAAGTCCCTGAATTGAGCCAATTATTTTGCCCCCTTTGCGAGCAGACGACTAATTAAAATGCCCAAGTACCGCTCAAGAAGAAATATGATTTGACTTGATTCGAGCGCTTCGCTCTTTATTTACTATCAATCAAGCACTCTGACCCAGATACGAATATTCCGACATGGAAATCTATTGAGAGTTGCGTGGGAGGCTGATTCAGATTCAGAGGCAGCGGCAGCGGCATTCCGCCTGGAGATGAGTTCAATTTCCCATGATGGATGAGGTCCCCGCTGCATGCGAAGTGGCAGCTTAAAGGCACCAATTCACCGGGGATTGCCCTTCAGCAATTGCAGTGCCCCGGCATCGCCACACAAAAATTCATTGGAATAAAATTTTAATCATTTCGCAAACCAAACTGGTTACTTTGGCTCTCTCCGGGGAAGATTCGCTTCTCGCAGGAATATAATTTATATTAAATCCAGCACACAAACAAGTCATTAAGCATATTTGGCCGGGTTGTGCTTGCCCAAAACCAAGGGCACTGACATTGTGCCGCATGTAAAAATGAAATTTATGAAGACTGCAAGAAAGAATTACGGGGCACGGAATCCACGAATGCCAGATGCCCATGTCCATGTCCCTGTCCCTTTGCCTTATTTATGGCAGCGATGATAAGATGTCAGGTTCTTCTGTTTCGTTCGCAGTGAGTCACTTGGTCCACATCCACAACCTCATCGATGCGCAATTTGTCATTAATAACTGCGGTTCGTAATAGACTCAATACCTTTACCCAGAGGCAATGGATAATTGCCTCGATTTGAATTCACTGCAGTGGCTGTCAGATGAATCAACTGCGAGTTCTCCAGAATTCAATTGAAACGATTTGAATTCGCATTCGAATTCATATGCATAAGGCATAGGCTGACGGGCCCCAGCGAAACCACATGCGTACGTGCGGTGCTCCGCCGGAGTCCGGAGATACTACCTCGCATACTATGGGATACACAGACATATATGGTATGTAGATGCCATGTCAGATCCCCAACTTGACGTTGGCGCCGCCCATGGCCCAAGCTCCCGGTCCCGGTCCGGTGGCGATGACGACGACGACATTGCGATTACGTGATGTTTTAATCAATTTTTGTTTGCCGCATTCGCAAATTGACAGGCAAAGAGGGGCAGGAAGACGGGAACAGAACGCTTCCATGTAAACAAACTGAGGCGAGCAAGTGCAAAAATTATGGCACAACCGGGGGCGAAAATGTTTATGCAAATTCACAAATGCTTTAATTGATTAACGAGCAGCGAAGTGTGCCGGGCCATTTTCTTCCATACCCGCTGTATTTTTACTGTTGTCATTGCATATTCAACGGGAATGTAAAAACTCTCCGACTGTTAATTTGGCTCAAGAAATAATATTGGGCTTACAATCAGACAATAAAGAGGGGAAATTGAGAATTTTAAAATTAAAACATTTGATTGATAAGGCCCCCTCATTAAAATGAATGGTTTTTCGCTCAAAAAATGTACAAGATCGGAATAAGAATAAAATGAATTCCTTAAAATTCGTAAGGGTTTATCTACTCGAAATTAACATTTCTACCAGGATTTGTTCATTTTTTTTTCTGAGCTGTAGGCAAACCTCCTTTGAGTTTAAGAACCTTCCAAGAAAACAAAGTGTCCGAACTAAAAAAAAGTTTCTAGATTATTTAATTATCTTGTTGCTGGACTTTCAATTTTCCGACATTTTGATTACAGCCAAAAAGTCTCAACTGTCTAGCTTGTATACTTTCAGAAATCATACGGCCAGTCAACCAGAAATGACTATATCGACCCACTTAGTCATCCAAAAATTCTTTATCATATTCATTATGTGCGAAAATATTTTTAATGTGCCACAAATAAATGTTGATCTATAACTGAAAGGAAATATATCTGTAAATAAAAAGAGCATAACTACAATTTAATAGATAGGATTATCTTCTAAGATGTTATAGGCATTTTGAAATTTTCTTTAACCAGAGAATATCTTAATAAATATATTATTAATATTATTAAAAAATGTAAAAAATGATTAGGTACTAAATATAGTATCTTGGAAATATGAATTTTTCAAATTTCTCCTTTTAATGTAATCTTTTTTCGTCTAAAAAATGGGGTAAAATCGAGATTATGAGAGGTACATCATCTCTCCTTGAAACCTAATTACCTATAGCGCCATGGCAAGATCCCCTCGGCCGCAGCTGTCGCTCGCCTGAAGCACGGCTGTGGTCACTCCACTTCACTGTCCGTTCCCGGCGGCCCCCATTAAAACCAAAACTCAAACTTGACCGCCAGAGCCGACAACGTCAAGCACTTTGCAGACAACACACATTCGCTAGGGGGAGGACGCTCGGTGGCGCACAGAGCCCCAAGTTGAAAAACCAATAAACAAAAACCGAAGTCGAAGGGAGAGGTAGGGAAACGCACTCCGAGGACTTGGGCCGTTGGGAAATAAATTACATACAAAATAACTGCAATACATGTAAATAAAGGAGGGCAGCCGGGAGGTCCACCGCAGGCACCCCACCTCGGCATCCTGGGTATCCTGGGGATCCTTCGGCCGCGCAGTCTTGGGTGCTCCACTGGGGCTGGGCTGTGGAATGCTCCCTGGTCTGCTCTCCTGGCCGTGTCTGGCCGACGTCAGCGTCTCATCAACTGGTAGCCGAGTAAAAAGTCAGCTCGGAAGCAGTCAGCAGCCAGCAGACGGCAGTCAGCCCATTGTCCTGCGAGAGTGTGTGCTTGTGACGACCAAAGGACTTTCATGCTTGCCACATGGCTGCTGTCCGGGGTAGCGACATTTTGACGGGCCCTTTGGAGGCAGCGTAGAGAAAAGGGGGGTAGAGGGGAAGGGGTAGCGAGGCCCGAGGCCAGAAGTATCACTTGTCAGATTAATTTACGTGTTTGTCCTGCCGCCGCAGCGGAAAGAGCCACCCAGGACCCCAGACCCTTTGCCCTGCGTGCGTCCTGACAAAGAAATCAGCTGCTGCTGTTGCTACTGCTACTGCTGCTTTTGCTGTTGCCACCGCTTCTGTGGTGTTGCACATGCAAAAAACCGGAGCTGAGGCATGTCGCCGTCGCATTTGCTTGGAGTGGCCACCCCGCCGACCGCACTCCAATTCCAAACGCCCCTCCCAAGCATGCCAGCCCAGAATGTTGTGTCCTTTAATATGCTGAAAATTTAAATGGACAAGCCGGGCCCCCTGCCCAGCCATGTCCTGCCTTTTGGTGGAGTGTGCCCAGGCCGTATATAAATGCAATGTACTTTAATATTACCGAGGAACTTTCGAGCTGGTCAGCCACGCCCACCCGGCGTCGCCTTGCCTGGCACTGAAATCCCGTCCCGTACTGCCTTGTTATTTGGCATTTTTCAATTTGTAGCCCATAGGCTGACAAAGTGAGTGAGCTATGGGAGTAGAGTAGAGGCAACCGAAGGCAATGGGGCTTAAGATTAAAATAATCAAGACAAAATTCCCTATTCGATTCGAAAATGGTTCTCAATATTTTGAAATATTTTTGTGAATTTTCTAATCAATAATTAAGGTTGATTAGGTTCAGAGATGATGTAAAAATATACCTTAAGACAAGTAATCTTTATGAGATTATGTAGTGACAATGAGATGATATAAAAATGTACCTTAAGCCAAGTCATTTGATAAGTCTTAATTTTTGTTGTAAAAAGAGAATTGAAATGTACATTTTTTGGGAATGTTTTTTTTCTTAATTTTTTTTGTAAAAAGATAATTAATGAGTACATTTTTTGGGAATGTATTTTTTCTTAATTTATATAACATGCTCTTAATCCTAATATTTTTTGTAAATAGAGAATTGAAAAGTACATTTTTTGGGAATATATAACGCATGTATTTTTAATGCATGCTCAAAATAAAATCATTAAAACTGCCTATTAATAGACTCTGCTATCAACTAGTCTCTTTTCATTTTATTAATAGCATTTTGGCCCACTGTTGTGATACCTTCCGCCTGCACCCATTCTATCTAATGCTTGATTCCAAGTTTTAATTTATGCAAATTGTTGCTATTTGTTGTCCTTGTTGCTGTTATTTTTACACATGTGTTCGTCTTCCGCCCGTGCCCTCCACCGCCCCTTTAGAGTTCCCCTTCGCTCTAGTTTGTGTGCTAATGTTTGCTTTAGACGAATTTAAATTTTCTGCCACATCCCCATCAGTAGATCCCCAGGCGGCCCTCGTCACACTCCTGCTGCAACTGTGGCACACACAATCAATTGCAGCCTCCTCTCTTCTCGCTCCTCTCTCCTTTCGGTTCGATGCCATCGATAAGGATAATGGAAAATTTATTAGTTTAATTGAATTTCTAAGGCGGAAGTTTTACGTTTACGTAATGATATCGTCCTCGTCCTTTCGCATCCTTTCGCATGCCAGGACACAGGCTCCTTGTTGTCGTCGGTGGCTGTGGCGGTTTGTACACATTGTCTCCATCTCCCCCACAAACGAAGTGTGTGCGTGTGTGTGTGCTTTGCGCCTGCTTTTAGTTTGGGGTTTCGCTTGGTCCGATAATTTATTAATGAATGCATTTGCCTACCAGTTTTTTGGCCTCCACCAAACCGCAGACGACACTTGAATTTCCACACAGAAAAAAATTTCTGTGCTTTATCATACAAAGAAAAACATGACAAGACGGATGATAAATGTTTAATTACAAGTTATAGAACTTTTGTGAGAACCATTTCGTATACGGTACAAAATAAAGTGGCTACTGAGGCTCAATTATTAAAGTCCTGCTGACGTTGTAAATAAACTAGGAAGGTATATTTTAATGTGAACCATTTTCAGAATATTAGGAATTTTACAAAATGATATAATACTGAATAAAGGTGTTGGAAAATGTGGATAAAAACGGGTTCCGACTAAAGCTTGAAAAAATATATAGACAATTTGCTATTCGTCGATATTTAATTTACGTTTTCCCTTCAGAACATCAATATTATCGAATCAATATTGTCAAAATATCGAAAATATTATTCATTTTTAGTTTCCGAATCTAAATGTTCTATTATCTCTCTTAAGTGATCTAATACAAATTTTCCTATCTAACACATTTCAAATAATGCGAATCCCTAAAAGCTGTTTTAAGTTTTGCACGTTTCTTACAGTTTTGTGGAGTTTTCTTTACAGCAAATAATTCCAATTAGCTCGGAACCGCGTTACCTGATCTCATTTTCTTCGATATATACTTGCTCTTATCGCTCGCCGAGCCCATGTAGCCTTCGCCTACTTCCGCTGGAATCCTCATTTCCGGTGCCTCTAAAACGAGGCTAGACAAATTTGCTCCATCCCCGCAGGCTAGTTGCTTTTTATCGAATTTTTAAAGGCATCAAGTTAATCAGTGGAAACAAGAAAAGCAACAGAAGCGAATAGCTGCAACTGGGGGGTTGGCGCAGTGGGTGTGGCGGCTATTCCAAAACGGAGGGGGCCAGAACTGATGGACGGATAGCAATAGCAATAGCAGTGGAGGCACGGCACTTGGCAGGAATGGCTTCGAAAGCCACCCGAGCAGAGCTGACTGAGTGACCTGGAGCGCGGAGCTCGTTTCGTTTCGTTTCGTTTGGCGGCGGATAAGGTGGGGCAAAGGAAAGGACAACTGGTAGCTGGCCAAGTGGCAACCCCTGGCTGCCGGGCTGCCTGACTGCCACTGCCATCAAGTGGTCAAAAGTGGCGCCCGGGTGCAAATGGCAAAAGCCAAAATGATGAAAGTGCTGCGCACCCCTATCGCCGCATCGCCCTTTATGTTGTCGTCGATGTGGAGCGCACATCAAAGGTGCAAACGGCGCTGCAGGGCTTTGGATTGGCACTCGAAGGGGTAGTGGGTGGGTAGTGGGTGGTGTGAGGCTCATGGTGCGCCACTTTGCATAAATGACGGGGGTCTGAAAATAATAAACAAGGAATACGCATGAGATGGGGGGTTCTGGCGCAGGATCGATGGACGTGGCTCCTTTCGTGACCTTTGGGTGCCTTTTAATGTGGTTTGCCAGGCAGACACCCCTGCAATTTGCAATTAATCAGCCAACAGGCAAACACGGGTCCTGTTCCTGCTGCATTAACTCCGGACGAGTCCGGACTCCAAGTGCAAGGCGGAAAAGGCATCAGACAGGCAGACAGACAGACAGCCACAGTTGCAGTTGCATACTTTCTGGTGAGGCGCATTGATAGCCAGCCCATAAATTAACTCCATCTGAAGTCCCGGCTGTGAAAGGGTTAATTTTGTAAAATATTTTAATAGCCACCCCCCCATTAGGCGGTAGAGAGATCCTTAATTTATTTTGCACTTGCCAGCTCTAAATTTCATTTCCACACAAGAGTCAATATGACCAGCAAACTGCATTAGAGTCAGACCAATGAATAATGAAATCAAGTCGGCGGAGGGGTGAGTAGCTGCGAGCTTAAAGCACGCCTCAGCGGATTGGTTTTTAGCAGACCCCTGAAAGTCGTAAAATGAATTTTAAACGAAATACATATTCCTGCCTCCGTTCGAAGCGGCTATACATAATTCAAAAAAATAATAAATGACAATTTTATGGAGTGGGCCAACTGCCAGAAGACTTCTTCCAGTAGGTGTTGTCTACTTATAAGACTGGGGGGGGGGGGGGGAAGGGGAGGACACCACCCAAAATCCAGTGGAGCTCGGGCACATGTGTGGAATCTTGTTGCCAAAAGGCAAGCCGAGAAAATAAGTCATTAAAATGCGGATTACCAAAAGCGTAGAAGTGGATTTTGCATGTTATTTGCGCGACGCGGTGCAGACTTTAGACATTGTTAGCTGGGATCCGGTGGGTCCCTTTCCCGTTCCCGTTCCCGTCACTGGAGCTCCAGCTCACTCAGCTGACTGACAGAGGCCCCGGCAGGCACAAGAACAACGAATGGGACCACTAAGCCCTCTGTCTCTGTCTCTGGGTCTCTGCATCTGCCTCCCTCTCTGACAGCTGGGCGGGATTGAGATTGAGTTGGAGCTGAAGCTGTAGATGGAGTTGGGTTAGAGTAGAACTCAAGTAGATTCCAGCAGGCTGGCTGGAGTATTTATTAATGATTATTTTTCAGTTTTTGCCTGGCAAGCCGACATATTTCATTTTGACCATAAAGTCAGCGCCAGAAATAGTTAACCGCATATGCGGCGAAAGTGATCTGTAAAGCGGTGGAGTTCTTTATGAGCCAAGGGAACTATTATCGCCTGGGCTTGTATGTACCTGGCTCATTATCGAACCATCTAAGCATCTCATAATTCCATGCATAAATCTCAGCAGCAACCAGGCAATCCGAAAAATGCCTTTAAATGCCAATTAATTTTGGACCGCCGCAAACTGTCAAACAGAGAAATTCCGAGAATATTCAAGACACACTTTCCGGCGACTCCTCGCAGTGTTCTTATTTTGATGTGTATTATTTTTGCAGCTTTGTGCCCTCTGTCTTTGGCTTTTGTATTTCTTTGATTTTAATTTTTAATATCAGAAAGGTAAAAATCATAAAAAAGATACACCGCCTAAGCCCACGCAGCGGCTTTGTCAGGGGTTTTGTTTACGATCTTTTAAGCCTGGTTTATGACGCCGCCGCTTCGATCGATTCATCCGCGAAATTCTGTTATTTTATTTGCCTCGAAATTAGCAATTAATTTTGTGGCCGGACAGGGGAGCCCAGACGAAGATGAGAGTAGGCGTGGCCCATGTTGGTTTTTTTTGTGTTTTTTTTTTGTTGAGGCTGACCCTCTGACTCAGCTGCCCAGTGTGAATGAATCGAGTGGGAACGATGAAGATTTTATTTTATTTTTTGTAGCATGTAAATGGGAAATTAATTTGAGTAGTAAGTGCAGGTGCATTCCTGTAGGAAGTTGGTGCACACAAAAAAAGCATGTTACCGTAAAATCGATATGGCCATGTAAATATAAGGTCATGCTAAGCCCATATCGTTTTTACATGAAGTACTCCTTTCGACCAGGTCAAATTTACCTGTGGACACATATCAAATTAAAATGGATCTTAAATAATGTAAAATTGATCTCAAATAATGTAAAATTGATCTGATATAATGTAAAATTGATCTTAAATAATGTAAAATTGATTTACGTTTCATATCGATTTTTTTGGTGTAGGTTAAGAATTTAAAGTTGATAAGTTCTTTGCCTGGAATACATTCTACAACATAAACTACACTTCATAAATATACGAAAAAATCATGTGGGTTAATCCGAATATGACAGCTAATTTTTTATGGCGGCTGCTGGTCGTCCAGGGCCCCATTTCAGACGCCGATTCTTCCCCCGGCTTTCAGCACGAGGCCTAATCCCCATTTAACATGCATACGCGAATGTGTCGCGCCTTAAAGACGCCATAAATTTTCATTTTCAATAAAAATAACGAGGAAATGTATAATTTTTCTTTCCCCCTCCCCAGTTTTTGCTTGTATTTTTTTTGCCGCCAGTGCAAGTGCGTAGAACAAAGCCGGCTGAGGTCGGGGAGCCGTGAAATGCGTTCAATAAATTTTGCAGTCAAATCCGGCACAGAGTCCAGGAGGCCAAAGGGAGAATTGTGGGCACCGAGAGTTCGGATTCGGCGACAGTTATTCGCGCATTATTTTTTGCCAGCGCTTTGCGATTTTAATGCGAAAACATTTCCACATAAACGATTTTTCACGTAAATCAAAAGCCGGCTCGATGATGGGGCTGGGATTGGAGTTGGAATTGGAGTTGGAACTGGAACTGGGGTTGCTCCTCCCGGCGACATGTGTCGCATTTGGCCTCTTCCCTTTCAACTTTCCCCTTACCCCAGCTATAAGATTAATTCATTCGCTTTTTGCTCGAGTGCAAATTACAAAATTACTTCATTTCCTTTTGGCATTTCTCAATTTCTGCTGAATTCCACGCTGTCGCTGCATTCGGCTGCCATTCGTCCGCCGCATAGATAGAGGCTTTTGTTTTTCACGTGAATTTAAATTTATAAATATTTAAGTATTATGATAGACGAGCTGGGACAGCTGCTAGTCTCGCCAGCTTCGTCTGCAGGTTGTTGGGCAAACAGAAAGGAGAATGGCGAAAGTAGAACCTAGACCCAGTCCCTCAGACAGAACCGCAGGCATAGCTATGATACCCATAGTCATATCGAGCCAAGCTTGGCCAGACAGCCTCGGCATGATAAAAATGAATCTTTGATGTCATTTGGGTTTTTGTATGGAAATTTGTTTTAATGAAAAAAGGGCACAGCAACTACAGTCTGTGTGTGCTGCTTTTGTTAATGAAATTTGTTGCGAGGACGAGGGACTGGAGAGCCACAGAGATGCCTTTATTTGCCGAAAATATTAAATGCTTTAATAAAACATGAGACTGCTGTGAGAGGGGATTGAAATTGTTTGTGGTTTTATCCCAGGCACCAATGCTCTCCCCACAAAAAACTTTACCGAAACTTGTGCCTAAATAATTGTTTAATTAAATGCCCAACACTCTACCTGTTGAACTATTCAAAAACCACCCCTCTTCGCATTAATATTCCCCTCCAATTAACGTCAAAATAATGCTTCATACCTGATAGCTGCTCTGCCCTCAGTCTCCTGAGAATGGGGGGATTCGTCTAATAGGCGCATCAATCAGTTGGCTGTACTCATAAAACACCAGTGCCCAAGTGGATATAAAACATCTAGACTTGTGGGGGGAGTCGGCATTCGTGATGCACATGCACATTTACATCTTTCGCTGCGTTTCATTTCTTTTGAAGTGGCAGCCGGCCAGCTACGTCTGTGGATCTACAAGTTACAAGTTACAGATAAAAAAGCGAACATCTATCCCCACTCCCCTGATCCTCTGGCTTAATTGTTAAGACAAATCATACGCTAATGGCCATAAAGCGAAGTGAGCACCGCGCATCCATGAGATACGCGAACGCGAAACGTGTGCGCCGTAAAAACAAAACTCTGCCCTCCTCCTCCAACCCATCGAACCATCCCTTTGCCACTTGGCTCGCTCTGAAGCACACATTAAAAATTAAATAAACAATTTGCTGCAGTTTCATTGGAAAATGTGTGATTAAATGCGGTTCGTTTTGAGAAGTTTGCCCCTGCTTTTATGGGTTTCTCTCCCTCCCGAACTTGTACTTTGTCTGGGCACTTTTTCTGCCTGTTTTCCCAAATGAAATAGTGTATTTGAGATGCATTTTCGGTTCGGTTTTGGGCCATCAATTTTATGGCAAACGGATGTGTTATGGGTTCCTAGTAAGCGACTTGAAATGGAGAGGAAAGGAGGCTGGTACTTGGCCCCCACCCACTTAGCACCTCCACTTATCTTTGGCATGACTTTCCCAAGCAATTTTCAAAAGACTATGGTCTTAAATAAATACCCGACCACAATTTAGGCAAATCATCTTGTCAATCGCGCCACTAATTGGCTAGGCGACTGCTAGCAGAGAAATTGTAGCCGCAGGATGCTAATATCTCACCGATCTAGGAATCTGGCCAAATCAAAGTTAATATAAGTGCCAATTGCCTCTGCAATCTCCCCGCAATCGAGTCTGTCAATCAGCTGCAGTTTTTATATCTCTCTCTTTTCCCCAAGTCGTAACTCTCGGAAATTTGTTTCCGCTTTTCGGTCCTGAAAGTGGCAGGGAATTCGCCCCGGTCCCCCGGTGCGTTACCAATTTTAAAGTTGGCATTCCTGGCCCAGGCCGCCCTTTTCAGCAATTACCAAACCACACAACAGTCGTTCAATGGCAGAATAAAAGCGACTTAAAAATAGACAAGGGAACGATGGGTTGCATGGGATGGATGGGATGTATGGGACGTATGTTTAAGGGACCTGGTAAGGGGTCCAGAAATTGTCGAATGCTGTTGCAGCTGCCTCGTCTCCTCCTCTCCACCTCCTCCGACGCTTTCCAATTGCTGTTGGCTGGCTGGCTTCAATTTCGAGACAATCGCAAATTGACAATCAAAGTCTTCAAAGACAGTGAAAACTGCTGCGGCGAACAACAGCCGAAAAGCATCTGAAAAGATCCAACACGGCATCTTTCTTCTTCCTGAGATGCGCACGTGTGTGCGGGTATCTGTATCTGTGTGTGCCTGTCTGCGTCGCAAAAGCATTTGATTTAAATTGAGTTTGCGAGAATTTTCGTTGATTTGATTGAAGCAACTAAACTTGCACCAAGCGGAACCAACTATGGCCCAACAACTGAGTGCGAGTGTGGGATCTCATCCTCAAGGCAGTTTTGGTCCTGGCTCAAGGAGTAGCAACTTCTGGTTGGGATTACTTATTGGGCATGGGTTTTTGTTCCAAAAAAGACAATGCTATTTTAAAGGCTATACACTATTAAATAAAAGGTTAAATAGGCACGTTTTTCTGTAAAATATATTCAGTAGATCAACCCAAACACGGGTAATGCCTTTAGTTCATAAGTTCATTTCAAGATCTTGGCCAAATCGTTGCTTTTCCTATTTCTCTGTGACTCACTTTCACCTTGCGACTCTTTAAAGAAGAAAACATCCTCTTTCGAAAACGGAATAGGTGCATATAACAACCCAGTCATTAAGGAGCTCTGCCCACTTCAGTCTAATCTCTAATGGGCTGGACGCTCATAAACATTTTTACTCTACAGCGATGTGGATGCTTATCTTCGGCTTTCACCGGTTTCAGGCCGCAGGCTGAATGGACACGACAGTTCCTTACCGAGTTCCCAAGTGAAGATGGTCCAGACTTGACAGTACAGCGATTTTGTCACCTCTCTGAGCGGGCCGCGTCACATCATCATTATTATCGTTTTATTGTCATCCAGATTCCAGTCGAAGGAGCCGGGACAGAGCTCGTGGGCAATCTGGCACCCACATGCTCCACCAATCCACCGCTCCATTGCTCCACCTCTTCACCGAACTAAACGACCCGGCGAGTGGCTCATTAAGTCGTAAAACCGCTTTAATCGCCGCCGTCTCCAGGCCCACCTCCATCTGGCGGCTTCTCGAGCTCTGTGGTCCAAGACTCGCTTGCGAATCCATAAGGAGTTAATAAAAAAACACGAAATCACGGCTGTACTCGTAAAAATGAAGAAATTTATATTCCTAACTTCTACTTCCACCGCAAATCGCGACCGAGCGACCCTGTCGCTGCTCTGGTTATTTGTATTTAAGGCCCATGGAGACATTTCATTGCTCATTGAATGGGGAGAACACATCCGCAACTTGTCTGTGCGGTGTATGTGTAATATGAAATGTCTCATTATCATTTGTCGGTTTGTTTATTTTCGGATTTCCAAAGGGGAGCTGGGGACTGACTGGCCGGATTTCGCTGGATGATCCGGCGGCCCCACAAGAGCGAGAGTTCGAACGAATCTGTGTTGAACATACTTTCGGCCATTTAATAGCCATCGATTGTCGTTGTTAACATAAACTTGAACTTGTAGACAAGCGAACAAAAAACTTATACAGCAGAAATCCATTTAAAAATTCAATGAGCGAAGGGAGAGACGTCCGATGTAGAATGTGGGGAACGAAGACGCGCAGCTAAAGTGACCTGGGTTTCCCTCTGTTCCTTGGGTTCCATGGGTTCCATGGGCTCAGCGGCCCCCAGACAAAACCTTTCAGTTTCCATTTCTGTCGTCGCCTTTTGGCCGCTTCATATAAATTATTGCGACACGAGTTCATTTCGACTGGCACGCCCCGAAGGCAGGCGTTCCTGAAACCGAGGTTGGGGGCACCGTTCGATTTCGCGTTGATTTGGCCGCGGATTCCTCCTCGGAGAACAGACGCTTTGCATGTCCCCAAGGTGCGTTCCGCACTACCTTTCCTTTCCATTCGCGGCTGAAATGTCCTTTGTCTACGCTGCTGCTCACTGCTCTTTTTTGTCTTTTGCTGGCAGTTGGCATTGTCTGCGCTCGAAGTCTAGACTTTTGGCATCCATGTCAAGGATTTTGCCAAAAATGTAATTTTTATTGTTTTCGCCGCATTTCTGGGATCCATTGAAAGTTTCTGCGTCTCAGATTGGCAGGGGTAAAGGAATTTGGGGCTCTTTCTGTTGTGATCAGCGCCAGTCTTAGAGAGTTCATTGCATTCCATTAACCATCGCGGCCTGGACCTTCGGCCATGCATCATTTCCGCGCACGGTGCTCCCAAGCTCGCCCATCTAATCGCTACCTAGGAAGACACACATGTCCGTGTTTTTTCGGTCCCAGAACCCAAGCAATCAACTGACGACCCCAGAAGAGCACTGCCCACACTCTCCACCACAACCGGTCTCAAAGATTCTTGGTCTTGGCAAGTGCTTGTGGCTTGTGGGGAATCTCTTCGAGGAGGAGTGGAGGTGCAGATCTGGCCGCACAATAAAGATCTCATCAAGTGCAACATGCATCGTGCGTTTTGGAACTCTTCTCAGCGCTTCGCCTTCCCGGGTTATTTGTGTTGTCCTTTTGGCTTTATCTGCGGCCTTTAATTTATTAATATTCTCATGCGCTTCCCACTCGGTTTCGCAGGGGTCTCCATCGCACTCCGGCCATCTCTCACCGCTTTCTGGCTTTCTGGCTTGCTAGCTGCATACATTTTTCAATTTGCGATCTTTGAACCGCAGACAATGAATTCTTTATAGCTTAACCTTGTCTAGTGGTTCTGCCATATTCCTGCACGCCGAAGGTGAATGGGCAAGACAATCTTGGATGAGTGTCTCTGGCATCTGGACTTATAAATAGCCCAGCCAGATCCCTCTGTTGATCCTAACGGATCCCGTTCTTCTTCTGCCCTTTGTTTCTTTTTTTTTGTGTTTTGGTTGCAGGGGAGCTTTCTAGACGCAGTGTGTCATTGACGACCCACTTCAATGTTTATTGAAATTGAATCTGATAATTGACAGAGTAACCATTGCCAGGCACGAACTGGCAATGAACTCCTTCCACCCGCCGGGCAGGCGATCCCAGCTAATTGAAAAGCGCCAAAATGATAATGAACTTTTTACCCGGCTTACTCAGCCACTTTTTATGCGAGTACGAAAAAACTAATGTTGCCCCAACACGAATGAACAATGAACAGCCAAAAAAAAAAATCTGAAATCTTCCCATAGCATTGAGGAGCGACGGTCAAAGCGATCACGATGCCGAAGCTCTGAATTTATTGATCATGATTATTGGAACGCCGCACAAGTCGTGGAAGGCAAAGAGAAGATGCCCTGTCCCCAGGGCAAACCGAGGGCATCCCGGTAGGATCGCGGCAACCTGTTTGCCCCATTCCTTGAGGCTTTGACCTGGAAATTGCGCAATAATGGTAGGAAGAAATGATATAGTGGGTATATTCGCAGAACGGAATGTTAAGATCTTTGAAAATACAGAATCTTCTTTATTAAAAAGCAGTAAAGTTAATTTTAGATATAATGATCAAACAAATAAGAATATTTTTAGGTTCTCATAAACTGGTTTTTCAGCTTTCTATAAATGTGATTACATTTGATTTGTGCGATGTGCGAAGTTATTAAGGTCAAGTTAATATTAATATTAAATTAGTAGTTTAAAGGGTAATACTTGGTCTGATCCTGTTAGCAATCTGTCTGCTTGCAGTAATTCCTACAATTTACGGCACATGGGTGGTGTAGCAGAAGTATCTGCTCTCTGCTCTCTGAATTGAAATCGGAAATTCATAAATAAACTTTGCCTTTTATTGATAAATCAAAGTGAAGTGCAGCCACAGCGGCAGCCAGTTTTCTCCTCCTATCCCTTCCTCCAACTCGAGGTATGCGGCACATGTTGGCTGGGAAAAACGGCGACTGGGAAGGGGCCACTGTATTTGCATGGATTGAAGGAGAACTTACTGCATCGAAGTAAATGCAAGTTGACAATCGCTGGGAGTTGGAGCCAGGAAATATGGAGTGGACTGAATCGCTGGTTGGAGACGAGGTCGATCGGCTGACTCACTGACCACATTAAAGCGAGTCGCCAACTGCTTTACGACTTTTCCAATGAACAATCCCAACAATCGGCAACTTACCGGCGACAATCAAAATATTTACGTTCAAAAATGCCTTCCAATAGCTGACCATTAAATGGCTTATTAGATGACCGTTCAGACAAAAGCCGCTTTTGTTCAAATTTGCCCCATTTGAATCGAAAACGGTTTTTTAATTCCGAACCATAAAGCGGCAGGGGAGATGCAGATGGAGATGGCTTTTTATGAGTAATCTCCTCGGACAGCCAACGAACAGCCCAATAATGAACTCTTTACATCATCTGTGCTGTTTATTCAATAATAAACATCTGAACCTTAACACTCGGAGCGTCAATCGGGGATTTGCCGGGGTGACAAAGCCCGTCCGGGGGACTGACACTTTTCCGACCGTATGCTAATCTGGCTAGCGGTCTGGGGGAAAATCAATCAATGCCCCACGGAGGCATCAAAAGCAGCTCTATTGAGGCGAGAAGTTGTGTAATCTGATAGGGCTTAGCGGATGCAAAAGAGCCAGGGTTCCATTGCGTAAGCACAAAATAATGGACTCGGAAATGAAAGTGATGGTCGATGAGGTGGGAACTTTTAGCCAAGTTATGGGGGGAGAGGCTTTCCTTTATTTTCTGAGTCTGGGCAGCAGAACCTTGGCATAATCTCATCAGCAGACCCACCTGAGTGTGTGGCCATGTGTCAACCATCGTCATCATCGCCGGTTGCATCCATAACGCTTGTTTCCCACTGCAGCTAATGAACACCGCAGACAGTTTTACGTCTCGTCTCCCGATCCACCTACAAATCCATCCTTCTCCCACTCTGACCGGCCATTTGGCAATTGGATTGTGGTCCAGGCTGCCAGCTCAACTTTATGGTCTCAACTTTGCGACTGCGACAACTGCGCAAATGCGAAATGCGAAAAATCCCCAACAACCGACACCTCGATCCGGAGACAGACATGGGTGACAAGAGGGGGTCCAGGTTCAGGTCCACGTCCAAAAAACAAAAGTCAGCGTATAATGAGATTAAAACTTGAACTTTTGGCAAGCCCAGAAAAGTTTCGACAGGCAAAAGCCAGGAGAGTAAGTAGGAGCAGTGGGGTACCGAAGTCAGAGTCGTCAGGTAAATCATTTTACGCACCCGCAACCGAAAATGAACTTGAGCAACTTTGCCAATATGGCAGTGCCGTCTGAGTTATGGATCGAACGGAACGGAAGTATCGAAGGGGGCCCGGCAAGTTCATTTCTCATTATCGACATTCGCTAAAAAATTGCAAGCAAAGTTTCTATTAATATATTTTCTTTCATCTATACCCTGCCAAAGTCTAGGGGGTATGCAGATTATCCAAGTAATACCATTTCAGAGTTAAGAAACGGATCATATTCTTAACCTAGAGCATTCCTCGTTCGGTGGGAAATATGGAAACCATTCTTGTTTTGAATACTTTTTGGCATTATGCCATTAAACAGTTTGAAATGTGTGTTTTGGCTTTTTGGCTGCAAAGTTGCAGCAGACGCCATAAATATAAGCCAGCACGCACCCCCACGTCTCGCCCAGTCATCGTATCCCGGACTGAACTGGACGTATTCGACGGTTTTGGCTCCGCACTCAGATTGAGTTCGTGATATACTGGGTATAGTGTGGTCAACGGAAGGAGGGGCGCCTAACGTCTAACCAAGCGTGGCCAATAAAACGTCGCCTTTGCATTTGTTTTGATTGTTTATTACTGCGGTAAAGCGACTCTACTCCTCTCATAGAAATAGTGGAAGAAAAAAGGAAAAAATCAAAAACAAATGGGAAAACAATGACGCGTTGAGATACAGATATATGTATCTATGTAGCTACGGTCTCTGTCTGGGCAATCAAATTTGTAGAAACACGCTTTCGTGTGGGCCACGATGACCGGCGACCAAGTCATGACTCCATTCCCTCTCCTTTATGGCCGAATAAAGCACGATTGCAACTCACTTTCTTTCGGTTTCGGGTTTATTTTGGATAGACCAGGATTTAGGGCTAGCGTACATCAATCCCTGGGGCTAACTATGTTGGTTTAGCCCTGATCAGGTCAAAACTAGCCAATCCTGGGATCAAACTCCACCATAAATCCACTCGGTTCTTGCCGAGTTAATAGACAGCACTAGCTATGTATATAGACCTCGAGTGCAAGACCCAGATATTGAGAACAATAATAGTTATGTCGCTTTCTGGCGTGAAAACCAAAAACCGAAAACCGATTCACAACAAAAGCTTAACGTTCATTTTCGAGCCCCATCGAAGCTACAAAAAGCTGTATGTACAATGTACATATTATGCTAAATTAATGCGGCTGTGTGAGTGGGAGACCGTGTGTGTGTGAATGCATGACTATTCCCGATTTTCCAGGAAAGCAGGCAGCTCCACACGCATTATGTATGCCATGCTCCTGCATCGATAAATCAGTCAAAACTGTCAAATGCATATAAATTATATGCAAAAGCCAAAGCTCCACTGTGCGGGGTGTGTACAGTGGACAACTGGGCAGTGGACAGTGGGAGTGTTTGGCACTGAAAGAAATTCCCCAGCAATTAGCGCGGTCTTGAAGTGAAATACAAAATCCTGGCTCTACCTATTTCTCACCGTGCAATTGGACTCGATTTGTGGATTCGTGGATTTCTGTTAGCGTCAGAACAATAACAAGCCACCTTTTGCATAAATGCGCACTCGGATTGAGAATCGGAGACAGGCGGAGAAAGGTGGAGAAAGGGGTAGAGAGTCGGGGAGACTTTGGAGGTGCGTGGGTTCCCCACGAAAGAACCACGTAGGCGGCTGAGACGAGCCAACCTATTAGAACTTGTTGAGTTCTATCCAAGTGGAGTTAGGAGTTAGGAGCTATGAGATGGAAGATGCGAGATGAGCGGACGTGGCCCCTAGTGGAGTTATGTTAATGGGCGATGACTGTTGGGATTCCATATTAGATAGGGTAATGTGGAGTGCCCGCCATAACAGAAAGTGCTGCGGATTGTGGCGACTGGCGACCAGTTTCCAGAGAGGAGGTGTAAAAGCATTTACGATAATACGCTTAGTATTAAACTGTCTTCGAGAAGAGAGAATGAGACGTGCTCTTATTCGGTCTGTATTTATATTGCGTTCTTTCGGGCTCCATAACTTGGAGTACATTGCATAACCCAGAGATATCTGCCCATTGACATCTGGAGTGTCTGTTCTTTTGCTTTCCCAGCCCCGTGGACTAATTTGCATACGTAACTCGCTGCTCCTCCGTGGGCTGACCTTTCGAGTTCATTTTAATGATGCTGTCCGAGAACATTGGAGATACCTTTCTCCTCCTTAGATGCATTCTGATGCCAGGCGATGATACGGAAGAAAGGAGAGCACTCTGGTTCCTAACGCACCGCGAGTTCAGACACTCTATTCTCTATATTTCACCTTTAACATACACCCCGAGAAAGTGTATTTGGGAAAACCACAACAAAACCGCCACACAAAGGTTCTTTGACGATGATTTCGTATAATGCTGCAGCATGATGCGGCACAAAGTTGTGAATAATAAATCAATAACCCCACGGTGGAGCAGAGGTAATGAGGGGTAAGCCTCTACATTGTGTGCGTGATTTGTAAGAAACATTATGTAAATTATTGTTTTACAACGGCCGGCATTATACATACATATATATATTTTTGTTGCAGCAATTATAGCTGACCAAATATTTACGCAACAATTATGATTTCTATCTCTTCGAAAGGGGAGTGGGGAAGATTTTGACCCATTACTGGCTTGAGAAAGCTGTCGCCCTGAAAATCCATACACTTCCATAGAGGGAAACATCTTTCTCTGCCGAAAGACTGACAGACTGATGCGCTGAATACAGTAGCGACAGGCCAGCAATTGACAGCGGCAACAGCTTATGACAAGAGGCAAAAAAGATGCAGCTGGGGAAATGCAGCATGACGCCAGGAAAATGCAAATGAGGCATGCGACAGGCAAAAGGCGTAGGAGGCGACAGCCAAGTTGCAGGATCGGGGAAAAGAAAGCTTGCCTGGTAATTTGTGCCGACTGTCAGCATAATGTAGTCAGACCCGCCGATATCCAGCCGATGATCCTGCTTCCCCGCCCGCCGCGAATCACGCGCAATGAGCAATTAAATATGCGCAGTCGTGTGTGCCACAAAGCCCGAGGAGGATGAGGATGAGGATGGTGACGAGGCAGAGTCACCATCATCCATTCACAGCCACATCCAAAGCCACATCATCATCTTCATCATAGCCTCCATTGTGATCGGCGCACGAGGCTGAGAAGGCTGTGTGGCTTTCTGGCTTTCCTCGATTCGTTCTGCTGAAGAAGCTGCATTTGCAACAGGGACAACTGCCTCATGACCCGAATAACAATTGCAGCTCCTCCATCCACTGGCTTTGGGTAAAAGTCGTTTGGGGCTTGGGGAATGTTTGCTGGGCTGCATTGCATTTGCCGATTGTCTTATGCTTTTTTGAGGAAAAGCACAGTCTCCGTTCGCCCTTGAAGATTCACACTTTACTAACCAGACTCTTTCTTCTGTTCTTCTCTTTGCAGGTAAGTCTTCAGAGCCACAGAGCAAATAGTTCTGATATTAAGCAGTAAGTAAAAGGTGGGATATAAGAATGGGAATATTAGAAAGTAGCATTGAGATAGTAACTTTTTCAAAGGTATACCCCACATAGTTACCATTCCGTTTTTAAATATTTTAATATTAAACATTATAGGTTTCAGTGTAGACCACCAAGATCGAGTAAAGTTCCCTGCCGCTTTCCGGGAACTCCCTCATATCCTAAACAAACTGCGTGTGTGATCCTGAGATTGTCACGCTAGTTAAGGCAAAATCTTTTTGCTCACTCAAGCGATCTTTGTGACATTAGGATAATGCCTCAAATTAAGCATAACCGGGAGAGGGAATCTCGGAGCAAAGAAAACCATAATTCTCAAGTGCTTATGCGGCCTTTTCTTAGACCCTAATAGGCAGCCCAGTATGCCGCCGCAGACTTCATCTAACCGAGCTCAAATGCCTTTGTTCTCAGCGAACATCCATTTGCGCCCTGAATAGCAAGCTTTGCAGCCAGCCCAAGTATACGAATGGAAAATCCAGGGAAAACTCCTCAGAAACGAGCGATAAAACTTTTCGCACATGCAACTGACGGCGACAAACTTCTTTTGCAATCTCCCCGGCAGTGCACAAAATCAAAACACTAATTTATTGCACTTTTTGGCAAAAACAACAACAACAGTCGGTGGCTGAGAAGAGGAGGAGGAGACTGCCTAAGTAGCCAGAGGAAAAGTCGCCTCCTGATGGAGACAAACTCTCCTCGCTCGCATAAATCACTTTCTCCAGCGACAGAGAGAGGGAAAGAGAAAAGTTGGCAGCTCATAGAAAACATTTCAATAGCGATTTCAGTGAGTGAGAGAGGCACCGAGGAGAACCGAAAACGAAGTCGGAGAAAAGTGAATCTGCGTCTGGGAAATGCGAGCGAAGCTGGCGACAAAAATATTATTGCAGTTGTGTAAATAGTTGTCAGGACGGAGGACTTTCACCCCGACCCTCGCCTTCCTTCTCCCAAATGTGTACTTAAAATTGCTCGTACGCCACATAAACATAACCCCAAACTGACAAAAGAGAAACACAGAGAGCAAAAAAAAATCAGAGAATTTTCAAGAACACTTATGCATATCCTGGCCGCAATTGAAACGCCGGCCAGACGATGAACACAAACTCTCAGGCTCTCAGACTCCCAGACATCCCGCTTCGGCTTCCTTTTTTTTTCCTCGTCCTGCATCTTGCACACATGTTGTGCGAGAAATTATAATAAAAAAATCCCTCCTTCTCGATCCTCACTGCAAATACAGCTACAGTCGGCTTCTCCGTCCCTCCAGGGTTTTGTCCTCCTCACTTTTTCCTACTTCGTCTGCCTTTTTTAACAAGGTGGTGCCTTTCTTGAGCCCCGCCTGCAGTTTTTTGGGCCGTGCTCCTGCGGCTTGCCAGTTGCACAGTGGGTATTTCTTATTTTGAATTAACCTCATTTCATTTTTCATACGGAAATGCCCACTGTCATTAAGGCATATTTCTTATCAACATCACTAGTCATTAATATGTGTAGTGAAGTCCGCAAAAGGCCAATATATTTTGCAGATTGTTAAATTATTGTACCATACATTTTTGCTCATTTAGATATAATATCATCTGTCTAAATTATTTAAAAATCTTATTTTTAAAAGCTGAACAGCTAAAGATAGTAAAATTGTATCTTAATACGACACTAAACCGGATTAAGTAAATAATATACTAATTTTTAACACTTTTTATTGTGTATTTTGTCTGTTTTGTATAAAGACCACATGTGAATAACTCAAGAACTGGTCAGAGAACGAATATACAATTTTTATTCACACTTTATTTAAGGCAAAGAAATTAAACTTTAATTTTTTTAGTTCACCAAAAATAATATAACACTCAATCTTCGCTCTTCTGTTTTCTTTCTTTCATTTTTGGTTCTTCCCTTTTTACCCGGCCCTATGTTCCTTGATTTCCATACTCATTCGGTCCTGAATTATTCCAGTGTAAAATTACACCAAAATGCGGGTCGCATAAACAAAGATGACTCACATGCATCCCCTGAAGCCGCTCCCATTTTCGGCTATTCCCATTCCATTTAGCTGCCCTTCGTTTTCTCAAAATTCCTGACAGGCTGCTTCAAATCAAAACTAATTTGTTTGCTCTACGCTGTGTGTGCCCCAAAGACAGGAAAAATAAAAACTAATTTACATATGTGATATTCAATAGGCTGCATCAACGCCCCCGATTTCCCGCACATTCAATATTTTTCCGCGCAGTATTGCAATTAGCGTTTCAAGTGGCGTCAGGAGAGGAAATTAAATCCGCTGTAATCGATTTTCCCGCATTTCACCTCCCACCCACTAATGGAGCAGAAAAATGCTTCTTGGGAAGTTTTCGGAAACGGGTAAATCCATTTGCCAGCTGCATCGATCCAATCCTCTAAACCCTCTTATCAGTAGTGCATTTGGAAATTTCCTCGGCAGCGTCTTTCGTCATCAATAATAGTGTCCCACTTTTGTTTACTTTTCTAACTGAATCTCCAGCAAAGGCACTCGACATTCTGAGATCGTCTAACCCCTTTTGGCTACTCAATTATGATTAACGATGCCCGAGGAGGAGGCACTTCCAAAATTAGCTGACAACTGCGACAGTCCCCAGATCTTTCATCTCGTGCTCAACAGTTTTGTACATTAACATTTATCTGAATATTTTCGGTTTTGGTTTATTGTCTGTCGTCCGATGTACGAGTACTTGAGATGGGAAGATGGAAAATGAGGATGGGGAAGCAAAGGATGGTCCCCCACATTCTCGTGTCAATTGTTGATTGATTTCCCTGGCCTGACAACTGAACAAAAAAATTAGCTGTAAACTGGAAATGGATGGAAAATGGTTGGGTTAGTGTGTAATCGTGTTATATTCCTCAGTTCTCATAAATCCAGAACTGAATCACCATAACAATTCATAGAGAGAGATAATTGCGACATCCTCCACGTAGCCAGAAACCAATGAACAAGAAACCATTTTCATAATAGGCCGTGACACTACGAACTAAAACAGATACTGAAACCGAATTTCCAAAGAGATAAGACGCCGGGAGTAATTAAACCATTACCCGTTATGCGTTCTGTGCAAGAACACCCTGCAAAAGGGAGGTTTTTGAACCGAAATTTACAGTTTTTGTGGCTAATGCATTTCACTTATTGAAGATGATAAAGGCTTGGCGATAAAGAAGCCGACCCTTGGAAGGGGGACTCACGCGTTATTGCGGGGCGTGTCTAATTGCATTTCATGGCTCCGCTTGTCAATCGCCTCTTTTGAACGTTTTCTTTCTTTCCTCTTTCTGAAATTCCTCCAGCGCAGCTGAAATTTGAATTTATTCTTTGTCAATTGCGGTGTGAGCTCAACTCTTTTGACAATTTTTTTTTTTAGAAACCCATAACCCTATTCCACATAATTGAATTTTAAAATGTAATTTTTATGCCTTTGTCACGCGCTGTTCGGCCAAAGAACTTTCCATTTGTTCTCTGCCGACGAATTGCTGCGGTTGATCAAAAGCATTTGTAGATAGCCCAAGATCGATAAAATCCTCACTCAACCTAATAATGAATCATAATCCGTACGATTTATGGACTCACCTGATAGCCAGGCTTGTAAATTTCATTACAAAAGCTTTTTGCACATTGTAAATTGGCCTCAACTACGGCAACTACATGAAAATTAATTTTTTAATGCACTTTTTCAATCCTTTTGCATACAAAAAAAAAAAAAAAAAAAAAAACCCACAGGGACAAACAAAGTTGCCAAGGGCAGAAGTTGAGGGCAGGGGTAAGTGTAATAAATTTAATTTAATTTACAGAATTGGATTGACTTTGTCCGGCAGCCGAAACAACAAGCCCAACAACAACATCAACTGCAAATAGTGCAAGCCACTGACAAAGAACACACAATTTATTGCATTTTGTTTGCATTTTAACAAGTTTATTCCATGTACTCAACAAGGGGATGCAAAGGTCCAGAGTAGACTAAAACTCTGTGCATATAGTGTAAGATAAGGCTCGTTTGAACTGATTTCGCTCAGCAGTCGCAATCAAATTTATTAACGAATTCATTAAACATAATACGAACCTAACCAAAAATTCTTTAGAAGATAGCAGTCCGTTAACTGACCCAATGAAATTAGCATAAATTGGCAAGAATTCTTTCCAAATTGATTCCTCGAAAATGTCCCGAGAAAGTAGAAAGAAAAGAATAGAAAGTCGAAAGGAAAATGAAATTTCCAGGCAAACATGTAAGTTTTAAAAGAAAACACAATTTATAAATTAGCCAAACAGGCACGAGAAAAACCCAGGGAAATCATAAATATTGCACGAGAAGGAAAATCGAGAAAGCAAAGGGATTTCCAAACAAATTTTCACGCTCCAATGAAAACTAAAGCCCGGCTCTACGCAACTTCCCCATTCCAGGGGCGGTCAAGCAAAAACGGAAAAATATATATATATTATAGAAAAAACAAAAAAAAAAAAACAAAGCGAAGTCGAACAAAACAAGGCCCGGCAACGGACCAAGGATAAGCCTGCATAATCAAGTGGTTTTCGATAAATAGAAACAAAAAGGGTAAGCAATCCCTTTGCTCCACGGCCAACCCTTTCCAAGGCCAGTTAATCGAATATGTTTGTTAAAAAAGTTTTGAGGCGTAAAAGGGCAAAAGCAATCCCTCCGCAGCCCCACATCTATAGTATACTTATCCCTTGGCCTGGCGAAAATTTAATTTCGACCGCCACCTAGCTGGGCCATTTCCCCCCAGAGAAAATGGCGTGACACGCAGAGAGCTTATGGCTTTATACGATTTTTTCAACCTTATTTTAGTGGGCTAGAAAAATATTGTATTAATATTAAAAAAGGTTACATTCTTTAATGGCTGAGTAATAAACTATATAAAGCCTTTAATTGATTAATCATGAAAAAACAAAAGTCAGCGTTTTAAAAAACCTATGATTACCAAACAATTTTTAATATCATTTTGATTTTCAGGATTTTTAATCACTCTTGTAGGTTAATGGAATTATTTAAAGCTAAACTGGGTTAGAGACACTATACTCCCTCTGATGAGTTTTGACGTTTTGGAGCTGCCATCCCTAGGTGTTGACACTTTGCACTTCAGTCCCGTTGACCCACATTTCTAGAGGCTCTTCGCCTGAAGCAGCCTTCTGTCGGCCTTTTTTAATTTCCCCGCCTGGCCCCACTTGCCATTCATTTTAATGCGCTTTCGCTCTAAATTGCATCCTTTCGCCAGGATCTGCCTCACCTGCTTTTTGCTTTTGCCGTTGTTGATGTTTCCATGTGCTGTATACAATTGTTGCCACATTTCCGGTCCGGAGCCGGCGTCCTTCAGACATTTTAATGATTTTCCGAGTGAGAATTCTTATTCATTTCTGTTCCTGCTTCAATTTTCCTGCTTTAAATTGCTTCTGCCCTCGTTTTATTTGCATTTGTTTTGTTGTTCTCGTAGTTTCCTTATCCAAAATAGTTTAAACAATCCTAAGGGGGAGGGGGGAAATCCGAGGGTTGTTCAATCATGGGTAATATTAAGCGATTTATCAATTAAGACTCAAAGGCTTTTCTTCGCCCTCCACTAATTTAACCCTTGAGCTGCACGTGCCTGGGCCGCAGAAAAAGGATACGAAAAAAGTTATGGAAATTCCTGGCAACAATGGAGCTCTCAAGCCCCTGACCAGACCCCAACGAAATCAACCACTTGACAATACAAAAGATAATTAAATAAGCAATGAGCGAACTCCAAGGACTAAGTGAAAATGGGAAAAAGAAAACAATGCAAATTGAGAAAAATCGTATGCCCCTTTAAAAAAAAAAGAATGGGCGACTGAGAGAGAGTAAAGCCTTAAAAATTCATTGAAGGACCTCAAAGAAGCAATCAAGGGTGGGCGGGAGCGCTAGACGTTTTCCCGAGCCAGGGAAAAATTACAAACGGGTTCATCAAAACTAATTCAGCCGCAACGTAGATTTCCCGCGGAAAAACTCTCCAATTGCAAGCGAACTTTAAGGGGTATTTCACAAATGGGGTAGCACTTCAACCCTCCTGCGGGCCCCATTTCCGCTTATCGCTCCGAATGTCACAACTTTACCGCCGCCATGAACATCATCATCATTATTCATAATCATCAGCAGGAGCGCTGTCTGTGCCTGCAATGCGTCGCCCTTGGGCGATAGGTTCTTCAGCAAGAGCCCCCACCGATGGCCACCGCGAAACACAAACAAGAGGGAATATTGCTGACAAAGAACTCGACTATGGGTTACTTAGCAGTCTCGGAACTTAATAGATTGATTGGATTAATTGAACCTATCCAAAAACTAAATATACAATAGTGATTCGTTTACAATCTTTTCACTTATTTAAGAAATCTATCTGAAACCGAATTTTCTCTTCCTTTTTGTCTGAACTATATTAATTATACCCGTTACTCGTAGAGTAAAAGGGTAAATTGTATTCGTGCAAAAGTATGTAACAGGGAGAAGGAAGCGTTTCCGACCCTATAAAGTATATATATTATTGATCAGGATCACAAGCCGAGTCGATATAGCCATGTCCGTCTGTCCGTCCGTATGAACGCTGAGATCTCGGAAACTATAAAAGCTAGAAATTTGGGATTTACAACACAAATTCTTGGGCTTCCTACGCAGCGCAAGTTTATTTCACGCCCCCTCTAACGCCCACAATCGCCTTAAACGATTTTATGTGAGCGTGTGTCTGTGTCTGGCGCGCACACCTTTAAAGATTTTGGAAAAGTAAGTAAGCAGTTTTATTGTTTTTATCAATACCTATCGAAATGTAGAAGAAATTTTTCAAATCGGACCAATCGTTAAAAAGTTATGCCCGATCAAAGTTTAATATATCCATCTCCATCGCACTTCCTTTAGCTGAGTAACGGATATATGATTGTCGGGGCACCCGACTATAGCGTTCTCTCTTGTTTTAACTTTGTATGATTGACTTATCCTAAACCGAAGAGATTAATTGTTGTAGCTATAGGCTGTTGATCCTCATCTTAATATTAAGCTCATTCATAAAGACTATATACCCTTGCTAACGGCGACTAGAGGGTATAAAAAGTTGCACCGCTTCCATGACAATGATGACGGCGTCTGTTTCCGCTGCCATTTTTTGCAACTGTTACTGCCGCCGCTGGCCCGAAGCGGTGGTCTCGGGCCTACACTCTTGGATACTTGGATACTATGTTAAATTTAACTGTTTGCTGTTGCTCACAGCAGCAGCCACACGAACAAGTACAAGTTTGTTAGAGACAAACGTCGCCATCGCATCGCCATCGCCGCCGTTTGCGCCGCACGTTGTGCAAACTTTTCCACTTCATTGCATGATTGCAATTTTTACGCAAAACAATTTTATTTGTTTAGTTTTTCACTATTTCTTTTTTGTTTCTGCTGCTCTTTGGCGACAAATGTTGCACTGCGGAGCAGCAGTTGTATTTGAAGATTTCCCAACACAATGCAGGGAGGAAAACTTTAACATCTTTATTGAGAAAAGCTAAGGTAGTCGATTACTAAAATTTTAATGTGAAATGAGAAAGGATATCATAACGATTAAAAACAAAGATGTTGTATAGAATATAAAATATTTTTATCTAGCTAGATATCTGATCTCAAAATCCTTCAAAACACTTGACATACTCCTTATAGCTTATATTTAATCTTAAAGTTAGGTAAAATATAAGTTCCTTTAAAGCTGTTTTGAGCAGTAAATTGAATCAAAGTCTTCGATGTGAATCGAGCAAAATAAACTTTCTCCGCCCATCTTGGTCATTAGTATTGAATGGTTACCAATGAACTAGTTCACTCCTTTCATTGGCGATAATCCGTTTTAATGCTGCCCCTTCGTATCCTTTTTGGTCCTTCGCCTCCCACTCGTCGATTGGCTTGGCTCTCATTGTTTGCTTGGCTGCATCAATTTCCCCCTTTTCAAGTTGGCCTTCCCAGCAATCAGTTTCATTTTCACACACAATTTTCTTGGCCATTTTTTGTTCGCCGTGGCCGTTTATCTATTTGGACTATCCATCGCATCGCATCGCTCGTCTCTCTCGTGCTGAATTGCCTTCCTGGCACACCCTCTCAAGCTCTTCGGCCAAAGTGCAAAATGTTGTAAGTTAAATGGAAACAATAATGGGCTCGGGCTTGGGATTGGGTTTGGGTTTGGGTCTGGGTCTGGAAAGCTGGAGCTTTGGCTTTGGACCGGACTGGGGCTTCATCCTGCGAAGCTCTTGAGCCGGGGCGAAACCGCACTGACGTTCGCCATTCGCTTTGTGCACTTCCCTCTTGATTTCGATTATTGTCTTGCACTTTTCACTCTTCATTCGGCCAGCTTTGCTCCTGCCAATCCTGTCTTAGTGGCCTTTGGATCCCGCCTGCCCTCCTTCCTGCTCGTTTGACTGACGAATTACTTTGCCGGCACTCGGTAATCGCACTCACCTGGCCACTCAGGCTTCCCCGCTGCCGTTGGGAATGTTTTAATTAAATCCATTCCACCGTTCCTTAGCGCTGGCAAAAGTTTCGCCAACCGGGCAGCGCTAAAAAGTAGGCTCAGCAATTGTAGGCCAGCCGAACAGAGCCCAAAGACATGAGCTCCCTAAAACCCTAAACCCTGAACCGCCCATAACAAAGCCAACCGCAGCAGTAGTAGCAGCAGCAACAACATCATCATCTGCCGGGCTAAAAAGCGGAGCAGCCACTGCAGCAAAGAAATAGTTTGGCCAGAACTATTTACCAGGCCGCCATTTTCGTATGCAGCAGCAGTAGCAGCAGCAGAGTCGTGGCAAGTTGTGCCATAATTTCATGCCACAGCAGAGAAAACTTGTGCGGTCCCTGCCACGCAGACTGCCAGCCACGCCTAATAATAAGAAATTAGAACTTATGACAGCCACTAAGACTGTCCGCAGCAGCAGCTGAGAGGATGGGGATGGTGATGAGGGGAGCAGGACTATAATCGTCTTGTACTTGGCTGGGTAAGGAACTTTAAGCTAACCGCAAAATGTCCTGCCAAGTGGGGATAGAGCCGGATGGAATGGGATTGGGCGGGATGGCAGGATAGGAGGATGGGAGGTGCAAATGGAATCGAGAGTCTGTTGTCTTCCAGCACCTAGCCAAGAGATTTAGCAGAACCGGAAGCTAGCGGGTCCTGGATCTAAGAATAGATGAAAAGAGAAGCTGTAGATTCCAGATTCTTGAGATCAGACAAAGAATTAACGATCCTGAAGAGTTTTTTGTGGTTTCTTGATTTAAAATTAGATGAAAATAGAAACCAAAGATTCTGGCTTCTTGAAATCATACAAAGAATAATTGATCCTAGAGAGTTTTTGGTGGTTTCTTGGGTTTTACGATTTACGATTTAATCATTATTATACTAATTGCTTTTGGTTTTCTTATTTTATCTCTTTAAATTTGTAGTTTACTTAGCTTTGAACTCTTTTGAAACTTAAATTCCCTTAAAGGTTAATTTTGTATGACTTAAACTAGTTGTTTCTCCTTCCTCGCGGCAGAGTATCAACTTGGTTACCTTCGTTGTGCTCAACTTGTTGTCCTTGCAACTGGGGCTCTAAGTTGCGCCACCACCACAACACCACCTCCTCCACCACACCCACACCTTCAAGTCCTTCATGGGCTATTCCCGCGGCGACATCCTCGTCGCTTCTCAGATGCTGTGAAGTGAGCGCAACGCATTATTTAGGATTTACCTTTATGTTGTTGTCAGCGTGGTTGTTGCTGCTGTCGCTGATGTTGCTCCTGCTGTTAGTTCCTTTTCCTGCGCTGCAATCGAGGCGAGGTTCCACTCCCAGGACACCCCCCCCCCCCTCTGTAGTGGGTCGTTTATAAAGGTGGAGCCAGCCCACTATCCGCCTTGTCTTTGTTGTTTCTGCTGGGGACTTGGCCGTTGTCGTCGTGCTCATGATGCTGGGTGATGAGAAAATGCGAGGCTCGTGTGACATTTTCATTATCGTTGTGGGATATGCGCTTTTCTGTGGCCAGCCTTCGACCTGAGCCACGCCCCCTTTACCCGCTTTGTGGGCTTGTGACAACAAGAGCAGCAGATAAGGTTACAAAATTATTAGTTGGGATTTACAATGCTCCAGTTTTAGTGGCCTGTGTGTGGCTGGCTGGCTGTGCATCCGAGTGTTCGAGTGGCTGGTTTCCTGATAGCTGGCCTGCGCTGACGGCAAAGTACTTACCGAAGCAAAGTAAGAACTTCAGACTTTCATGATGCCGCGTACTTCGGCTCCATCGATTACCCATTACCCACTACCCAACTATGCTGGCCAATTCAATAATCGTAAAGACCCTCAGCTGCTCGGGGTTTCCTCGCCAAATTGCCATCAATTTGCCATCTCTGCTCTGCTCTGCTCTCTCTATCTCGCCGAGAGCAATATTTTCCACCAACGACTTGGAAACTTATAAGCTCAAAGATTAACACAATTTCGACAAATAATGAAAGCGTAATGAAAGCCGAAGCGGTTTTTGGGGTGAGGGGGGTAGGAAGTGGAGCTTCCGCTAAGGAAGTGAACAGAGCCAAATAGATGAATAAGCCAAAGAAGCGCCGAGGAAGGCAGCGATATTTTCCTTTATCATCATATAAATTCCATTTCAGCCTGATAAAGAGCGATGGCTGAAGAGCGGCTGAAGAAAGGGGAGAGGGAGGGGCGAGAAATGCAAGCTGGAATTTGAAAATTTTCAATTACGCGTGCAATGAAAATTACGAAAACCCACAAAAGTCATTTTTCTTGATCGATTTTTTTCTTCGCCGCTTTTTCTTTTACTCGCCCGCAACCCATGGGGTTGCCCTCAAAAGAATCGGAGGCCAGGACAATGCCAGGACAGCGCCGAGTCCTTGCCACATCCCCACAAAGGTGAAATGGCGCTAAAGCTGAGGTCCTGCGCGGGGGAATTGGCGATGGGCCGCCGAACACGGAACACCGAACGAAAGGGCGATGGGCGATGGGCGGAGGATGAAAAGTTGCCTCCTCTCCTGCACAGGGCTGCGAAAAGTAGAAAAAGCAATTTCGAAATCCCAAAGAAATTGCAAAATTCCATGCGGCAACGACAACGGCGGCGGTTCAGTTCAGTTCAGTTCAGCCCGGATTGGTTCGGTTCTGTTCTGTTCCGTTCTGTTCAGTTGGCCGGGCTATGTGCGGCGACAAAGGATGTGCCCAGGACATATCCACAGCCTTGTGGCGACAGCTGATAGCGAAAGCCCCGATGCACCTGCAATCGCATCCCAGCCCCGACCCCCCCACCTCTGTCCATTCATCCCGCCTCAATCTGCCGCCGGTCACATAAGTAAGGTTAACTAAGCACCGAGCACAAGGGTTAACATGCTCCACTGCTGTACTCGGCCACACTGTCACCCACTTCCAGCCGCAAGAGTTGGGCGCCCGGAGGCGTGGCACAGTGGGACAAAGAAATTAGTTTAAGACGACTATTTAGAGATATAAAGAAAAATAATAAGAAAATTTTGCAGTTACAAAGCTACAAAATTCATGAGAATTATTTTTAATAATTTAATAATTAAATCCGTCACTTAAATATTATTAAAATAAACTAAACTTAGACTTACATTTATTAAACTTTCTAAGTATTTCCACCTGATAAATTTACCAACAATACTTATTTGCAAAGTTATTAAACATTAATATTTGAAAATTCATTCCACTGAAAAGCTTCATTCCAGTATTTTTGGTGATTCACAAAGTAAAAGTTATGATGTTTTCTTTTTCTATAGTAGGTATGAGAAAGATTCGGCATATTAAAAAAAAATTAAAAATTTATGAAAGTTAAAAATATTGTTCAGCCTACAAATTAAAAAAAATTCAATACCAATTCTTATAAAGTTTAGTATTTATCAAGATATTAGTATAAAGTATTAGGTTTAACACTGTATTCCATGCGTTATCTTATTTAGATATATACATCCGAGATCCTAACTCTGATATGCTGACAGTTTTGATATTCCAACAAGTCAATCATCCCAGTTTGAACCCTTCTTGAGCCAAATGAGCCACTGTTCCTCCCCAGATGGCTTCCCCTACTCCTGCAGCCCCCCGCCACCGCCTTTGTTTGTGTTGACATTTGCCAGCTTGGCTTTGGACTCTCCGCGGATCCTGCAGCGCCTCCACTGCTGCACTTCACTAGCATCTAACTGGGAGCCTCGACTTCATCCGGGCGCTCGGTCTTGTGTGTTCGAGGCTTATGTCACCTGCCCGGGAAGGAGTTCCCTCCGCGGGCTGCCTTCCTGCTTCCTTTATTCAGCTGCCTGACATAATATTTTCATTTTTCTTGGCGATGCTGAAAACACTTTTCATTATTTGGTTTTTCCCCTTTTCATATTTCACATTTTTGTTTGAGGGGCTATTCCAGAGGGCGGGAGCTTTCGCTGATGAGATTGTTGGTGTTGTCTTAGGGTGACTTTGTTGGAAGATGCATTTGAGATGTGTGCGGGAAGCCACCTTAGAGATTATCTTAGTTTATGATAGCGTAACAGATACTGCGGGGATCAGTGGGGAGATGAGTCACCTGGATTCGTGAAGGAAATGAAAGCTGCCACCTTGCCAAGGTGAGATCTTTATTTAGACCTTATTACGGGCCGATTCCTTGGAACTTCTGGCCGAATGTAAACAATCGAAGAACGAAATAGCCACAAAAGTGGCATTTATTGTTCGCCAATTCAAAGTAAACACACGGGCCATGAATGAAATCTGCGTCAATCGATTGCTCACAAAACAAGTTCTTTAAATACTTACCGACTGCTTTCGATTTCAAGATCAATGTATGGAATGTTCTGACTTAGAACTTTTTCTTGGAACAAATATTTATTTACAGACGTCTTACACAGAAAAAAATTCATAAGAGATCATATTGATATGTGCTGGTCAATTTTATATTTTTTAAAGATTAAGTTATTCCTGTCATTTTGATATGAATAAAGATTATGTTAATCTTCTTTTACATTATTTGTTCAAAAAATACTTCATTTGATCATTTTTATGATAAAATATTATGTTGATAATATCAACTTGATATGTTTGAATCATAAATTTGACATATATAAAGTAGAAATGACCCTATTTTCGATCGATTTTTTTTGTCTGTGTAGTGAAATAACTAAAACCCATATGGCCACATAGAGGCCACATAGAGAGGACAGGAATGGAATGCCACAGAAAACTGGACTTGCAGCGGTCTCCCCCGGAATCCCCTCCAGAAACCGCCCCCCTTAAGGGGCACGGCCTCTCTGCCCCCCATCCGGGGCAGCCACAAAACTGGCTGCGATTAAATCTTTCAACGCCCGGCAACTGAGTCATTGGACTTGCCGCCGCTGCAGCTGCCGAGAAAAGTCCACAGGCAGAGGGAAAAACAAAAAAACAAGAACGAGAACCACAACAACAAGAGTTCATATTCAAATTTGTAGAACGTGCAATGAATTCGAAAATGAAAATGAGTAAACACGCAAAAAACAGAGCCGAGACAAACTCGGAATAAATGCATGGGCCAGGCAATTGTTTTTATTTCTTTCTGGCGTAGGGGTCAATCGCAGTGTTGTCAGCTTAGTCATAATTCCGCTGGAACAATGGAACCGTTTCTTATGTGTATATATTGGAACTGCAGTCGAGCTGACCCGCCATCGAAATTGATAACCTATCCCGGTTGGGAAGAATGGTGGAGGAGGGGATCGGCGGGTCTTTAGCTGGCGACAACTTCTCCTTGGCTAGTTATAGAGATAACCTTTGCATTGCCTTCTATATTCGCTGATTGTGCACGGACTCAGAAACATTTAAGTGTGGTCAGCTTTAGAGAGAAACCCCGCATTTCTTGGTTCAGCCTAAGCCTAAGCTTTTCTTCCTTCCTTACTTTTATTTAATTTTTATGATTTTTTTCGGATCAGCTCTGTTTCTTAAGTGATCGTTAAAGTGCCTTCGATTTTACGAGGGGCATTCCACTTATGATAATTTCCATTTAAATATTATTTTAGCTATAACGAACTGTTTAGTGACCTGAAGATTCCCGTGGGCCTTGGCCACTCTATAACTTTATCGTTCCCCCCGCTGACCACACACAAAAATGGTTATTGGCGTCATTTATGGCTGGGTTTCTTTGTTCTGGGCCATCGTCTGTAATCATTCAATTCGAGCGGGCGATCCAGAGATTCCACATCCACCATTTTCATATTTTCTATATATGTTTCAAGGGAAAACCGGAGCAGTCGTTTTCCATCGAAGGCGTTTTCCATTGGCCATTGCCATTTATTTGCAATGCAAATGTGACTGCCGCATATAAGGCAAATTTCCAAATGGACAAACTCGTAAATTTCGCCATACACGAGCCGAACAATGGAGGCGAACAATTGATATACCAATTACCCAACGATACCCAAAACCAGACGCTGACTCGAAGGAAACGCCAACACACGCAGCTGTCCACAGAATCTCCTCCAACTCCCCAACCTCTTCCGCCTCTTCCACCCACCCAAAGTAGTGCCAATCGCGCGGATCAAATCTCTGTTGGGAAATTAGCAACATTAGAAGGTACCCAGCTATTTAAGGTGCGGAGAGGGGCCTCGAAAACCGCAAGCCTTGAGAGATCAGCCAGCGGACCACGCAAGGGTCAAGTCGAGTGTGAAGCATTTACCCGATCACAGTCTGCAGCACGAAATCGAAACTAGAGTTGGGAGTTGTGTAATAGGACTTACTTATACCCATATCATATCATATCATATCATATCTTAATTTAATTTTGTCGTTCAGAACTTGCTTTTGATGCTCATACTTAAATTGTCTTAAAAAGAACTGAGAGGTATTATTTAATATATTCATAATATTATTTGTAAGACAATTTTAATCAGTACAAATTTAATATCACATTTATATTTCATTTTAACATCAATTTTTTTCTAAAAAAGTTTAATAAACTTTTAAAAAATTAAAATTTTTAAAGTATCTAAATGATAAATGTTAGAGAAATACATATGGTCTATTCTAAAAATCAAAGAGAAAAATAAAATGTATAAAAATAAAACGTTTAACGGTTTGCCTCGGTCATAAGACATAATATGCTGAGCAGTGTTTTTGGTCGAAGCCCAAATAAATAAATATTATTGGCCAGCCCAGGCAGTTGGCCAAATGCCAAGCAACTTGTGGTCGTCGTCATGGGCCAATCTCCGAGCGATCTCGGATGCAGTGGCCTGGCCAGTTGCAGTTGGCAGTTCGCAGTTAGCAGTTTTCAGTTTTCAGTTGCCAGCCCCGCTGCGCATGCGCGCGTTTAATAAGTTGAGAAGCTGAGAAAGAAAGGATGGTAGGGGGGGGGAATAACGATTTCATTGCCGCGATATGGGCAGTCGGGGTCCACCCGGATCCGTTGTTTTGGCTCTCCTCATCAGCGGCTCGCGTAATGAGCCATTATTGCTTTAGATGCGGCCTTTATTGCCTTAACCAAACTCGCAGCTGCAGCAGCAGAATTCTGCTGGCATTTTGGCCATATTTGTCGCCTGTGTGGCATTCGGGGCTGGATGCAGTTAGTGGCCAAACTTAGGCTCGGGTTTCCTGCTTCTGCCCCTCGATGCCTCCATCGGTGCGTGAGGCAAACATTAATTGGCATATGGCTCGAACATGACAGCCGTAATAACTGTTTATGGCCAGCAGTCTTTGGTTAGCAGGGTTACTCAACTTATACCCATCGCCATATTCCCTGGGGGCAGGGATTCCAGCCAAGGAGTTTCGATGATGGATAGGAGTTGACATAGGAATGATTTGGTTTTTTGGTTAGAACTAAGATTTCATGAAAAATTCAACGTTATCTTATCAAACTCTTTTTCTCTCTCTCTCTCTTTCCAGGTGAGTCTCAAAGGGAAGCCCAAAACTTTGCTTCAAAGATTTGCATACCTATTACCCACACTTCCTGTACCCAGCGAAAAACAATCACCGAAGACCGAAGATTGTTTACGAGGCCCTTATAAATTGTTTATGGTTCCTTATGGAATTTAACTTATACTTTTCGAGTGTATATATTCCTGTGATTATCGCGCAATAGGGCAATACTACATTACAGCTAACAATGGGCAGTTGTAAAATAAATAATATAGAAACGGTGCTATCTACAGTTAGATTGTTGCTCTGAAGGGGAATTCAAGAATTCAAGAATCGGGGGACCGCAAGTTCTGTTCCCAGTTGCACTTCCCTCGATTTAATCAGCTAAATTTTGTTGTTTTCCCTCCAAGCTCACACGAGAATTATGTATATTGAATTGGAACCGATAAAATCTATTAGAGTTTGGGGGCAGAGAGTAGCTTGTGGCAATTAAAGCTTGGGTCCGGGCATTTGTCAATAGATTGCGGGACCGAAGAAAAAAAAATACAGCGGAACGGGGGAACCAAAAGGCAAACTATCCGCGCCTCGACCCAAAAAAGCTGACCCAAGATGCTGTTGGCCTGGTCGGTCGGTCGGTCGTTCGTCCCAGGGAAACAAATGATATTTATCGATATCGGTCGGCATGCCATTGTCTTTGCCTTTGTCTCTGTATTTGTATTTGCGCTCAAGGGTCGCCGACGAAGTCGAAGTTGCTTGTTAACCGAAATGCGTCAAATGACAAATGATTTAAAATTTATTATCGCTTGGGCTGCTTTGTTGTTCGGTCAGACTCGGGGGCTTGGGATTATACACATAATGTTGTTTAGATCCAGTTTACCCCGACCCCAACCTTCCAGCGAAAGTGAAAATCTGTTTTTTTCGGCTGCGATTTTGTCAAATGCCAAGTGTGTGTGTGTTTCCCCTTTGTCGTGGGGCTCAATGAGATTATTAATCATAGAAATTGCTGCCGAAAGGATGGCGGGCTATTTTCAATTCAAACCGGTTTCCCAATTTTCCAATGCCCCCTTATAATTGGCCGAAATAATGTTGATCAATTTGCTCTTTTGCTTTTGCTTTCGCCGTACTTAAATTACCTCGAATTGCGTAAACATAAAAGAAAATTATAATCATTTACAATTCGTTGACTTTGGCAATGCGCAAATTTGCCATTTTGGTGCGTATTTGCTGGCCAAACAATAACAACAACAACAACAACAACAGCAGCAACCAGGCCAAAAGCAAATAAACATCAGCCTACTCGCACACACATTAAACTATCAAAATAAACAGTTATGCGTATCGGGGGGCGGGGGTACGGTGCAAATAGGAGGCGTGGCACATTCACATTGAACTCGCATATTAATCAAGCGCATAATTTTGCCGCAGCTCCCATCCTTCTGGCCAAAAAAGCGAATCCGAACAACGTGAATAACGAGCGATAAAAACTTGGCAAATATAAAATGCAAACAACATTCAAACTGCCAATAGGTGGGCGGTGAAGGGGGCGGGGCAGGGCAGGGCTGTAATGGCTGTTAGTCATCGGCATTCGACAGTAGTTGTAGTTGCCTTGTTTGCCGGTTAACCGATGAAAGCCATTTTGGAGAGAGCGGTCCCAAAAATTGCGGCGGCTGCGATTGGAGATGCGGCCGTGAGCCGGAAATAACGATATTTTATTGGTTAATCTAAATGTATCAAATATAATTAGAGTTCATAACAGGAAACTTTCCTATAGAGTGGGCAAAATAATAATTATTATATTCATTATAAATGCTTTTCTTACATTTCAAGAATAATTAACATGTAGAAAATGATAGAATTTACCCTCTTTTATTTAAAATTACCTCAATAAATTCCATAAAAAATTAAATTAAATTAAATTCCTGAAAAATTTCTCGGCTCAAGGAATCTTAGAAAAAGAAACTTGAAAAAACCATTTTAAAAGTGCAACATTTAGTCTTTCAAACCTCACACTCAAAATAATTTTAGGATTTTTATACCCGTTACTCGTAGAGTAAAAGGGTATATTGTATTCGTGCAAAAGTATGTAACAGGGAGAAGGAAGCTTTTCCGACCCTATAAAGTATATATATTCTTGATCAGGATCACTAGCCGAGTCGAACTAGCCATGTCCGTCTGTCCGTCTGTCCGTCTGTCCGTCCGTATGAACGCTGAGATTTCGGAAACTATAAAAGCTAGAGGATTGGCATTTTGCATGCATATTCTTGGAGTTCCTACGCAGCGCAAGTTTATTTCAAAATGGTGCCACGCCCCCTCTAACGCCCTCAATCGCCCTACACCATTTTTTGAAAGGTGTCTGGCGCCCACACCATTAAAGATTTTGGAAAACTAAAAATGCAGTTTTATTGTGACTATCAATACCTATCGAAATGTAGAAGAAATTTTTCAAATCGGACCATTCGTTAAAAAGTTATGCCTGATCAAAGATTTTATATATCTATCTCCCTCGCACTCCCTTAGCTGAGTAACGGGTATCTGATAGTCGGGGCACCCGACTATAGCGTTCTCTCTTGTTTTTAAATAAAATAATATTTATTATATCCGAAATGTAGTGCGGTATATACATTGTACATTGTACACCCAGAAAAAAAATCGAAATGAAAAGTAGACAGATTTACATTATGAAAAATCAATATTAACTTGATTTGCGGCAATGTAAATTTGACATGCTTGAAAAGAGTATTTCATGTAAATACGATTTGCGTATTGCATAACCAACAATTTACATGCGCATATCGATTTTACGTGAAATACTCTTTTTAAGCATGTCAAATTTACATGCTTTTTTTTTGTGTGTATGATAGTGTTATTATAATAATAATAAATCACAAATCATTAAAAAGTAAATTTTTGAATGCTTTTTCCTTCGATTGACTCACGCCGCCATCTCAAATCGCCACGGAGGCACACTAATACACAAAACAGTATTTGCATTTTGGCTGCTGCTGTTTATTTTCGAGTTGATTTTGAAGTGAACAGTTTGCTTAATGCACGATGGCGGGCCGGAACGCAAAGCAAATGCAGAATTACGCATACGCAACGTTGCCAAAGTTTGCGGCTCGCCGCAGCGCCCTAGTCCAGTGCCACGCCCCTCTGCTGTCGCCCCCTATCGCCCCCCCCCCCCCCTGTCCAATAAATTCAATAAATGCCGAGTTCACACACACACAGAGAGAGCCCTAAGCCCCCCTTAGCCCCCTCCATCCAGTGAGCCACTGGTGGAACCGAGCTCTTCAGCGTTAAATTGGAAGCACTTTAGATTCACATTCAATTAATTAATTTAAGCAAATTGTTTGCTTCAAATTAATTGAATTTGCATTTAATTTGCGCTCACGAGGGAAGCGGCCCCCCACAAACAACAGCAACAACAGCAATAATGGGGCTTCCATTCGTCAGTTTGTTAGTTTGTCAGTCTGTCAAGTCGACAGTTCCGCAGTTCCGAAGCTCCGAAGTTCCGAAGTTCCTCAGTTGAGGCCTACTTAGGTTCAGGCCCTTTGCCTTTGGCTTCCCCGATTGATGGCCAATTTGCACTCTTCCCTGGCTCATCAACGTTAAATTTATTAACTAACTGTGTGTGTGGGCAGCGACACACCATTAACAACAAACAATGCAAACATTCTCCAGAGAATTGGCCAAGCTTTTCCGCTCCAAATAGCCGAGTTTTGGTCGCAAAGCGAGCCAAGGGTATCGGAACGTAATCAATTAACAAAACGAGTATAATTGAAATCTCACTTACATATTTAACCAAGTGAGTGCGCATTGGCCACGAATGGGCCAAATGAATAGTGCAGAATTGTGCAAATTCTGAGCAAAGCACTTTTGGGATTGTCTATTTAGTTTTAGTTTCTCGAAAATCCCGCAGAAACTCAGGCTTTCACCTGGGCAGCGTTGACAAGACTGAAGACAAATCAAACACCTCCAAATATATAGGTTTGAAAAAAATACATGAAAAATCACTGGCAAATTGCATCAGAATCGGAAAAGCGCTGAGAAAAGTCTATCGAGGCAGCCAACAGGTTGAGCATAAGCAGCGCGATAATAATTATAATATAATGCCGGCAAATAATAATTATCAGTCTTCGTAAGCCAATTACGACTGGGCGGCTGTCGCCGGTGGGCGGGGCATTTTGGGGGCGGAAAAGCAGAGAATAATTTGCGCTTTTCACACTAATTAAAAGCGAATGAGACCGAGAGACGGACGGACGACTGTATGACAAATGAATTGCACTGCATTTCAAATGCGGATGGGGCAAAAGCGAGCGAGAGCGAGATGGATGAATTAAAGTCAGAGCGTGGAAAAATGATTAAAAATGTAAATTTTAATTCAATTTCGTTTGCGAAAAATAAGAAAGAAGCTGCTGCAAATAAAACTAGTAGCTGTAAAGTGGTTTATTGTGAGCCAGGAGCCACCAGGACACCCGCAGGATGCAGGATGAAGGACGGAGGACGAAGGAACTTGAAGACGCGACAAACTTTGCCGCTAGGCAAGGCGTCAAGACAAAGATACAGAAGACACAGCCAGCTAAAAGCGAAGAAAATAAAAGCGAAATGGGGGAATGTGTGGGGGAAAAGCTGATAAAGTAGCTTGCCTGTAGGGCCAGCAGGGAATCCTGGGAAGAGAAGAGAAAAATTCTCAACGAATTTCTAGTCATCCGAATAAATGGAAATGGAAAGGGGGTGAAGAGCTCGAACAAATAATGCAATTTTTCGATGCAGTCAGCTTTGCAGAAATTTTAATAAATAATTAATTAGGCCGCATCTTGTTGTTGGCTGTTTGCACTCTGTTGGCCCTTCGCTCAATGAGTCCGATTCGCATTCTCTATTTAAAGTAAGTTCAAATTTTAATTGATTTAAGCGGATTGCAGGGCAAACAATGCAGGGGAATTCAGCCGTCCCAGTTGGTTAAATTCTGGTTTCCCCATCTGGGGCTCTATGGGGTTAATAAGCCGCTGCTTAGATGATTTCCGAATGGGTTTCCATTTCCATCGCCCTGCCCGGCTCCTTTCCAATCTGCGGTCGTCCTGGGAATTGGGAGCCGGGCAACTGATTTGGCCTTTGACCTTTTCCTTTGGCTAAGGCAAACATAAACCAGCTAAAAGGTTATGCCACCCCACCCACATCTTGCCAACTAGTTCTCCCCGCTGAGTGAAATGAATCTGCAATTCTATTCCATTTTGCGAGCAGCTCCATTTTTTTCCCCTTTTCCCCATTTCTCTTTAGAGCAGCGAGAGAAGATGATGATGATGCCAGGGCAGGTGTGGACTTAATGCGAGTTAGCCAAGGAGGAGGTGGCCTGCTCCATTTGCCGTCGGCGACGGCTGCCAAACACTTTCATCTTTCGCCACAAGCCAACGGACGATAGATGGGAAAGGGAAAAGGAAAGAAGAAAAGCGGAGGAAAGCGCGCTGCCCTTGGAGTGTAACAGATCCCCCAGTGAATGCAAATAACTTGCAGTTTTTTCTCTCCTGAGGTGGCACGAAAAAGTGTGGCAAGGCTGCGGGTAATCAACAAACGTTTATGGCGCCCGCTGATGAACTTGTTGATGATCGCGACCGGTCATTTGTCTTGGGATAAGGAGAGCCGGAGATGGAGATGGAGATGCCCTGATATACTTTTGATGCATGTGATTCTCTTCAGCAGGGGAGGGCGGAACTACTACTCAAGTCCTTTCCGAGATTTGCATAAATATTTACTCGCATTTTTGCGTCCCAACGAGAATTCAACTTTTCCACGACTTATGCAAATAGAAAAGTCGAATGACAAACAGCTCGGGCACAAAGAGAAAGTGAAAATTGAATTTTCCCCAGTGCGGAATAAACAAATTAAATTATAATTAGTAAACAAAAGCGAAGGGAGCCGGAAAGTGTCGAAACAAAGCCAGATGCAAATGGAAATTCAGTTGGGAGCACCGAGTACTGCACAGAAAAAAAATGGTCAAAAGATCAGATTGATATGTGCTGGTCAATTTAATATTTTTTAAAGATTAAGTCATGCATATTATTTTGACATTTATTTTACATTATTTGTTCAAAAAATAACAAATTTGTTTTTTTATATGATATGATAAAATATCAAGTTGATATGTTTGAAATATAAATTTGACATAAATCATATCGGCTTTTTATTGAAATGAAATAAGGTAGAATTGACCCTATTTCATATCGAATTTTTTTCTGTGTGAGCACTGAGCACTGGCGAATCCCCCCAGAGTCAAGGTCCTTGATTAGTCCTGGTTTGTCTGCTGATTGCGCAACGCCCCCGACTTTGCCCGCCTTTACCGGCAATTATCGGGAGTCAAGTGGTGCAGGGAGGGGAATCCGGAGAATCCCTCGAAAGCCGCGCCAATTGCTTATCACCTTTGTGGCAATGACAGCCATCGCAGCTCACAGACACCGCCCGACACATTCGTTAGGACTGCGACTTCCTCGTCCTTTGGCCCCATTCACAGTTGACAAAATATGCAGCTGCGTCGTTAGCACTTTCCACACATCTCGCATTTGGAAATATTTGCCATGATTCGATTGTGTAGACACCACCCGAAACCCGAAACCCGAAGCCCGAACACACTGCCAACCGCATCCACAGCAGCCAAGTGAAGGATAGGAAAGGAGCCAGTAGAAAGGAGAGCACGAGGCACTCAATTGAGTTTGGGTTTGGCGCCCAACGCCCCGCATTGCTGGTTATTATTATTTCTGATATATGCGGTCTTACCCTGCGGTTGTCACTCACCCGCAGGAGATGGAGAAGGAGGACTCTTCGCTTTCGGTGGTCTGTGCGGTCTCCGCTCCATGTGTCGCTGTCTCCGCCTTCTCCTCCTCCTCCGCCATCGTGTCATGGTTACATGCAAATGAAGCGTGAGTTCCCGAAAGGTGTTGAAAACTCATGTGTGGGGTAGGGGTAGTGGCTTTTCTTTCCGGCAAAGTCACAGCTCTGGCATTGAACTGCGCGCCCTCCAGCTGCATCTGCATAATTCTATGCCCAAATATTTCACTTTTTTGCATGCCATCTTTTGTTGACAGCCAGAAGCCAGGCTCTGTTCCATTTGCAGTCGTCCAATTGGCGCAGCACAGGCTGTCGAAATTGTTTCGTAATTGCAGTGTTGACAGCAGCCACGTGGAAGGAAGGTCCTGAAGAATACGATCTACGGAGCAGCTGGCAAAGATTCGAAAAGAGAGGGAAATGGATTGAAATGGAGTTCTTAAGAAAATTTCAAAGTGTACTTACTTACTTACTAAAGGAAACATACTAAATAACATTTATTAAATAATAAAAATCGCAAGTTTGTTTTAACAGGGTGCCACAAACTTCTTAAACGATTTTAAAAGGTGCCTGGCGCCCACATCTCAGAAGATTTCGAAAAATTAAAATGCATATTTTAGTGTTAGCTTATACCGATCAAAATGTAGAAGAAATTTTTCAAATCTGACCGTTAATTAAAAAGTTATGGATTGGGCAAATAATGGAATTCAAGCAGTGCAAGCAGTTGCTTTGCTCCATCTCCCTCGCACAGCTGAGTAACGGTTATCTGATAGTCGAAGTACTCGAGGTTCTCTCTAGTTTTTCTCATCTTTTTTAGAATCTTATATTTTTTGAATCCCTTAAATTCTTTTTTAACTTTCTGCTCTTTTGATTAAAGTCAGCTTTGAAAGACTAATTTGAATAATTTAAAATTGTCATTTCTAAGATCTAAAATTTCGTACAGCAAGTGGTTAGACTTGAGAGAACTTAATTGCTCATATCCCAGGCATTTCACCACCTTCTCCCGTCTCCCATTCAACACATCCTGACGACGCATCCACGACGAGATCTTTTGGCAAAACAGAACGCGCCACAAAATTGCTCAAATGCAGCCAGACATTAACGTGTTTTCAAATTTTACGCAGGCAGCCAAACGAAGCGACTGTTCTCCCTTCTCCCTCCGCCCCGAATCCTCGATGAATCCCCAGGAAAAGCCACACATGTGTGTAATTTTCTTTACGAGCAGAGGGAGAGGAAAAAGAGGAGAAGTGTAGTTGGGTTTGGGGTCCAAAGTGTTGCCTGATAAACGATGTCTGCTCTTCAGAGTGCCCTGCTCCAGCAGACAACACTGCGTCGGAATAGAAAATTCAAATTTGAAAATATGGAAATGCCGGCAACGAAACGACATTGGGCATGAACCGAGGCAGCTGATGCTGCATGAGGCGGCATCCCTGCCTCTTCCCAAACGCATGCACCATTGAGAGTGCAGCTATGCAAGTCGAGCCCCAAGTTCAAGTCGCAGGCGATCCCGGGGTCGTAATTCGATTAACACCTTTCGGGCGGCGGGGAGATGGCGATGCCAACTATTGGCCTTTAATTGGTGAACGGCGTCAATGATGGTCCCGGCACCCCGAATCCCCTGCCCCTGCCCCTGCCCCTGTCCCTTCCTCACCAACCATCGACTATCAACCATCGCCACACGATTCCCCCGCTTGTCTGCGGCTTATTAGGTGCGGAAATCTTTATTGATTGATGCATTGTTTGTTTTGGCTTGTGGATGACTCTGTGACTCCTGCCACGACCGCCCGCATTGTCTGCCGCAAGGAGTTTTTGGAATGGGAATGGGTATAAGGGGTCGGAATCGGGATCGGGGAATCTGAGGCCACCAGATGGGCGGAGCAAAGGGAATTGGAGTGCCAAGTGCTAAAGTACTTCCATCTCAGATCGTAACTCTTTCAATCAGATGCCTGGCCCTTCGATGGGCGACACGTGTTTCCTCCGGGGAATCCGCTTGCCAAAGATTGCCGATGTGACCTAGGGCAATACGGTTCTGGAAATAGCAATTCTAACAGATAGATATATAAAGATAATTCTTGGAATGAAATAAATCCTCTTAAATATCATACATGCTTTAGGGTTTCACTCTTGCTTAAGTTTTACAATTTAATTTTAAAAAAAGTAAATACTTGAACTCAAAATCGCTGATTTAAAATATCATTTAATTTAAAATTAAAACTTAAAGAATTTGTATACATCAAAAAAATTATTATTAAAATATATCAACACAGTCTTATAAATATGTTTTTTAATATAGTGAACTAGAATTCTTGGTATTAAAAGAACATTAAAAGGTGGAATCCTAATTAGGATACGTACACTTTTATTTTAAGGGAATAGATAAGGATTTAGATTTCATTCCATTGCTTTGGTTTTCCCTTTTGCAGCTGCCTTAACCCCCATAAGTTTCCGCTTGGAACATTCTTAACTGGCTTCCATCTCCCATCTTTACTTACCAACTTTAATTTCAGACTGCAAATTGCATTGGCAATGCAAAAGAGAAATGAAGAGCCAGAAGGATAAAAGGAAACAGGGCGGAGAAAGGACGAAAAATCGCCTTTAATTAGTTCGCCTTTCGTTTAATGCAATCGCGAAAAAATATTTTTAATTTAAAACGCGTAATTCAATATCTCGAGTAATTTTATTTACCGCCCACCCCCCCACCACTTACAAGCGGTGCCCGGGGGCGGAGGTGGCTGCGGGTGGGGATGGGGGCGTGGCCGTTTGTGGGGCAGGACACAAAGTGCTGCCAGTCATTGTCGCTGTCCGTTGTCCGCTGTCCGCTGTCCGCTGTCCGCTGTCCGTTGTCCGCTGTCCGTTGTCCGCTGTCCGTTGTCCGTTGTCCGCTGTCCGTTGTCCGCTGTCCGCGTGTCCTGTTCGATTTTTATGCCAGCACAAAGTTAAGTTGAACATTTTTGCGTGAACCTCGATCGATGCAGCATGCATCCCATATATGCGCCATATATACATACGTATGGATGTATATATTCATGCGATATGTGGGGCAGCATTCCGGCAGAGCGGAGGATGACACGGAGAGGGTCCTCCAACGCTGTGTAAATTGAGGCAGGAAATGCCGTTCGAGGGTTCAAAGTTGATGATTTTCAGGTCAAGAGCTGTGCTGCAGCAGCAGCAACATCATCGACGGCAGCTTGCCACTTGTTGTTGCTGCCACCGATGGTCAGTAATTTTACTGGCTTTTTTATTTGGTGCTGCTTTCTGCTGCCCTTAAGTGGCGATCAAATTTCTTGATTGAAGCTCCAAGTGCAAGACAATGTGCAGCTGCTTGTCCTTAAACAGGATACTCCAAATGACCCGAGGTCTGGGAGCCAAAGGGAGAGAGAGAGAGAGAGAGAGAGAAAGAGGCAATGGGATATTGTGGGGACGGCAAAAGTAATTGCTAAAATTGAAGCTAAAATGCAACAAACGGAGGAAGTCCCAGTGGCCGGAATAGAAATATGAGACTTTATCCGGCCTGGGAAGTCCCTCAAAGCAGTTTAAAAGACGAAAAGAATGACGTGCATCGAAAAAAGTTTCGTTGATGTAATTTTGAAGTACTGTTTAAACAACAAGTTTTTTTTTAAATATCTCTGTTACTTGTTATTATTAATAGATATACTTATAATGTAGGTTCTGCATACCTATTTTTCAATAAAGCTTAAAGAAAATACAAGTTTATGATTTGATTCTAGGATGTACAATTAAACAAATGTAAATAAATTTAAAATAAATTGAAAAATACAATTTTTTTAAATTCATTCAATCCTAAAATAAAAAAAATGTTTTTCCTTTTAAGAAAAGACTTTAAAAACGAAATTCCTTTTTGAAAAATGTAAAAATATTGGGGATAGCATCAAACTATAATAAAATGTACCATATTTTAACAGTTGTATTTTGAAACCACCAACCCTGTTATTAAATAAAGGCCTAACAAGGCAAAAATATTTATTCCTGAACAGAGAGCCAAACCCAACTAACGGCAACTAGCCAAATCAGAAGACGCATTCCCTCCTCGAAGTCCACAGCCTCCTGATAATATTCAATGTGTCAAATGCAGGCGAGAGATTCCTTAGCTCCCTTTCTCAAATGATGCTCAAACATTTTTGCATACAACAGGAAATTGATTTTTCATCGACAGCAGGGAATATCGGGAAAGCAAGTCGCCATGTCCTATGCAAATACTTTCAGACTACAACAAATTTGCGTCACGCGGCGTTGCCACATTGCGAGAGTCGTGAAAGAAATGACAATTTCTTCAGCTTCTTCTTCCCCCTCATATCCTTCTCGTTCTGGGAAAGCTGTCAAAAAAGCTTCAGCAACAACTTCCGCTACATGGCAGAGAATTGGTGGAACGTGGAGCGGCGAGTAGAGAAGGGGCAGGATGCGACCTGCGCTCAAAAGTTAAGCCATTAGCGAAATGTCCTTTACTTTGCTTATAACGCAATTTTCTGCTTCTTTTCTCGGCCATGTGCCCCCTCGCCCAGCCCCACCCCTTGCCAGCCCCAGCCCCCATTGTTTGTTTCGGACACTTTTTGGCCAGGTCCGCTTGGTTCTGGTTTGGGTGCTGAATGACAACTTCACTTGTCAGCGTTTTGAAACTTTTGCGCCTCCCCTCGCCAGCGCTGGCTAACTTTTACCAGCGCTAATGAAGTCGAAGGATATTTTTTGGCTGTGTGAAAATGTTCCACACAACCCTGACAACATAATTAGTAAATGAAAAACGGTTTTATGTGATTGCCACTTCAGTGGTGGTTTATAAATTTAAAAATCGTACTTTAAAACCACGTTTGAAACATTAATTAATTAATAATTTTTTTTACTTAGTGTTCTTATATTTCGTATTTACATTTTTGATTATTTTTGAAAATATACTACATACCTAAATGCAAAATTAATCAGAATTATTTTAAAATTCCCGCCACGATTTGAAGTTGCCGCTAGGAATTGAAATGCCGCAGCAAAATTCAAAAAAATTCCGTCTTGACAACACTAAAAAGACGCGTTCTATAGATACCCTAAGTATCTCTGGTCCTACAATTTATCGATAAACAATCCCTGCAGACTGGCGCATTTCGATTATTCGACCTTTCCGTTTTGGACCTTGGCCGTGTGAGGATCGTTCTTTCCTGAACATGCTTTCTTCAGTGCTTGAACCAAACCCAAACTAAATCGTATAAATCTCAGACATCCTCAGCCTTTCTTAAGGTTTCCTTTTAGCAGTAGGTTCCTGTTGATTAAAGAAAGTACGTTTTAATAATATTTCGTGGAAAACCCGTTAGATGAACACCATTTTAAATTTAATAAAGAAAGTGCACGTAAAACAGTGAAAGTTTTAACCAGTGTTGATACCTAGCGTCCACGCTGAAAATTCTTGTGAACTCCAATCCAAACATATCTGTACAAGTTCGTGCACGTCAGTGCAAAATGAAGTTTTTGAATTTATAAACAGAATTACAGCCAATAAAACAATATATTGGAAGCGCTTTCAACGTTGGATATGGTGGGTAAGTGATCGGCTCAGGTCGTTAAGTTACAAGTTTTGATTGACTGTGTACAATAGTATTCTAATAATCTTGATTTTATAAAATAAATTCCAACACGACTAAATACTGGCTCAGTGATTAACTTAAATGTTTTGATTTCAATATACTTATTCGATATTACCTAAGCGTAAGCTTTTTAACTTCTATGATCATTGTAAGTATTACTTTTCTTGTATTAAACTTATTATAAACATGAATTGCTACATTTAGCTACACCCACCATCTTTCGTTGCTGTTCGAATCATTCGTGATATGGTACAGAAGGAATGGTTAATTTCCTTTAATAGAAGTATTATTTCTCACCCTGACGAAATTCGGAGGAGACTCAAAACACTTCTTACAGTGGCGCTTCTCTGCTGGCCAACTTACAGCCCTGTTAAATTAGTCGCCGCTAACAGTGTCGACGTTAGCCGCCGGCGATACTGTTATTACAGCGCTGTTGGCCTCAGATAATCTGAACGAAACTGGCGTGCAGCGCGTAACTCGGTGGCAGAGCTCCGCTCCCCTGCATTTCCATTTCCCCTCAGCAAAACAGCGGCAGTTGAGTTGGCCAAAACTCGAACGCACTTTTTAACCTTCAAAACAGGGATTCGATGAGTTCTCTCGCGCTCTTCCTCGCCTGCTCTCTTGCGATGCTGCAGCGACAGCGCTGCCGACGTCGCGACATGCGCAGAAAATGAGCAGAGCTCGCTCTCTGTAACAAACTCCCACGACACTTGCGCTCCTGACGCACTCTCTTCGCTCTCTGGTCGCCCAACTGAACGAAAGAGGAGGACAGAGAGAAGCGCAGGCAGAGCATTGACGACTGTTAGGAATTTAACATCTATGCATATTTTAATAGAACAAAATGGGCATTTATCTTAAAGGAAGTCGCTTTTTAGTCACTTTTAAATAGGAAAGATGTCGAATATTTAGTAGATAAGGAAATAAGAATAAGTATCGCCCAAAAAACACCTCGAAAAGTTAAATATAGGTAGGTTAGCCACCCACCAAGTATCTTTACCTTGCAAATAGTTTCTGATTTTAAATAATTTCAAAACTTGTATTACAATATATTGAATACCTCTATTTAATAAATGTCAATGGTGATTATTTTGAAAAATACCAAATGTTTATTTATTTGTAAAATCCCCAATCGGGATCGCTGATTTCCTATTTGCAATAGTGCCAAATGTTTGCAGGGGATTACAGAGCTCGGTAACATTTGTGCATGGACTATGCCTTTCGGTTAACATTGCCGTCGTCGGCCTTCGTTGAGTCGGGAGAGGGAGAGCGCAAGAGCGCTTACAACTGCGCTCTCGCTCTCCCCGCTTTAGCCGTGTGCCTCATCTGGTTTTTCCCCACAGATTCGGTTCGACGTTCTGTTTTGCGCTCATTCGTCTTTTGAAATTCGTCTCGAACGGTTCTCGTATCAAAATTCGACGTCGCCGCTTGAGAGTTCGCCCCATAGTCCGGAAAATGTGGATATACGAAAAGTAGCGAAAACAGCGCGTTGTTAGTTGTTGGAAAATATTTGGAGAATCGTCGGGAATAAAATCTTGAGATGATGATAGCTGCATTTAACGAATTCTGAAATAGTTCCCTAACGATTGTCGCGCAAACAAAACAAACGAAACGAAACGAAAACACCGTCTTTCATTTTTCCTCGTCGCGTTTCTTCCGTTCTACCCATCGTGTGTGTCCCCCGTGTTTTCGAGTGTACGGTCGCCTGAAAGGCCCCAATAAATAATATTCCGGCCTCGGCCGAAGATTGTGATTGAGTTGGGACCAACGAGCAAAATACCAACTACCCGCAGATTAACCGCCTGGAAATGGCCCACTAGAAATGTTTTTCAGTGCAGTGCGCCCAGTGCTTCGAGTGCATGAATAGTCGGGAGTAAACGAAAAAAAAGAAAATCCGAAATCTCTTCTTCTCTTCCTGCTCCCCCGCGGAGTCCTCCTCCTCCTCTTCTTCTGTCCGGCTGTCTGGCCAAAAGCCCCCAAAAGCCGCCAAGATTAAGTTCTCAAAGCAGCACGCCCACCACGCGTACCGCCACACGGACAACATCTACGACGGCGGCACGGACACGGACGACGACGAATGTCCGCTGGAGGCGACCGCCATGAATCCCTACGAGTATGAGTCGACGCTCGACTGCCGCGACGCGGGCGGCGGTCCCGCCCACGCCCAGAATCCCCACCCCCATGCCCAAGGACGCACGCTGCCCATGAGCGGACACGGACGGTCGGTGGCGACGGACCTGGGAGCCCACGGCAGCCAGACGCTGCAGCACCAGAACCAACAGAACCTGCAGGCCGCCCAGGCGGCCGCAGCCGCCCAGTCGTCGCACTACGACTACGAGTACCAGCACCTGGCCCACCGTCCGCCGGACACGGCCAACAACACGGCGCAGAGGACACACGGCAGACAAGGTGAGTGGTGGTTCCCATGACCCATGACCCCTAACCTCTGGACCGCGAAAGAGTCGCCTCAAATCTGAAAGAACTGTAGAAGTAGTAGCCTTTTCACCGATTTCCAATTCCTAGAAAAATTCAAAAGTTTTATGGCTGGAATTATTTAAAACTTGTGAAAACTTATTAATTGCGCTTGTTTAAAGGTGGACAGTCTTATCATTTCTAGTTATAAGAGGCAATTTAAGAAATATAATATTCAGAAAAGTTGGGAAAAAAAATATAAGAATCTTCCAAGTATTTAAAGTGCTTGATATAATATACATATGTACATAAGATAAATGTTCAAGAATAAAGTGAATTATTTATTTTCCCTTACGTTTTTATATAATATTTTTGTATAGACATCTTAAATGTTATTTCTATTAATTGTTTTAACATGATATTTTTAAATAGGGATCTTTCGGTGGATTGGTTTAATTTCTCAAAAGGGAAAACTCACATTTAAAAACCATTCAATAAAAAGTTTAATATTTGTTATTATTGTTCCTGGTTTTTTTGCGCATCAGGAAAAGTTAAAGAAATAGGGAAAAATAATATGCCCAATAAAAACATTTACCAATAGTTCCGCAATTACACTAACAAAAACAAGCTCGTAAATGGGAATATAAAAGTGGTTCCTGATAGACAAATTAAAAGGAAAAAAACGGGGAAAATTAGTTAATCCAAAGAGATATCTGAGTGAATTCCCATGTTATCTGCTAGTCGCAGTAATTATTCCTTCTGTTTGCGCCGTAAAAACGCTAAAAAAAAAGAGGAAGAGCCAGAAAGTTGCGACAAGTTTGAACAAATTACGCCGCTTATCGTCGAATGCGGCCAAAGATTTTGCATAAATTAAACAAATTAAGGCGACATCCCCCGATGGGAGTGGGACTTGGGACCTGGGACCTCGCCTGACATTGAGCCCGCTCTCTTGTTTCATATTTCATAATTTCCCTTTTTCCGACTGAGCGCGTTTTTTCACGATTTGTCTGATTAATAAAGCGAGAGCCACAATAGCGAGCGCACAAAGCGCAGTTGAAAAGGATACTCTGTCAGTCAGTCAGGAATTAGGGGAATCCCAGACGATGTCCCCGTCCCCGTAGGAAAAATGCCTGCGGCTGGAAAAAAAAACGCGAGACCTCTGAGAGGAGTTCGGTTTCAGCAGTCGGATTTTCCACTGATGGCAAACAGGGTACTCAAACCATTTATAATTAAAGTGGAATCCTTTAGGAAAAATATTCATTTAAAAAGATTATTTCATTTAAGAACCATTTTGATACTACCAAGAAATATAAGAATAGATTATATTTGAGTTCTGAAAAGTACATTTTCTGTTCAAGATTAAAAAAATATTTCATGCCTTTGCGAATATCTTGCTAGACCAACTAGTTAGCACCTTTTATGGCTCTTCTAGACCTCTCCAATAATTCCCCTATCCCGAACCATCCACAATTTTCCGACTAACCACAAATACACACTTCGACATGCTTCAGTTTTATTGTTTCCGACTTTGCTTCTTGGCATTCGAACTTACACATAAAACGGAATTTACATAACTTTATTTCTGGCATTTCCTCTTTGAGCTTTCGCTCCTCCGCTTTGCTCTTCCTCTTCTTCTTTCTCATCCCAATCGTAGTCCTCCCACATTTCCTCTTGTTCTTCTTCAGCCTTTCAGCGTTTTTGTGGTGTTATAAAAACAATTGCCAAACAATTGAAGCTTTGAAACGAAATAAAAATCAAATGGAAATCGAACCAGGCGAAGAAGAAGCAGAAGAAAATCGTGTGTGGGGTGGTGTGGGTGTTCGCTACCTGGCAGCAAAAGCGAAAAAAATTGTAAATTTACAGCAACAAATAAATTTCGTAACTGGCAAACAATAAATTCCTGAGACCCGAAGACTTCAGAGAATTTCTTTTTCTGTTTTGGCGCAAGAAATGAAATTGAATAAAGTGGGCCAAGGGGGGAGGGGGGGTGTGCGATTGGGAGCGGGGCGAAGCTCGTAAATTTTCAACACTTCACCAGCCACCAGCTTTTCCCATCCCCACTTCCCAATCCCAATCCCATTCCCGCTTCCCAGTGCCTGTCATAAAATTGCCAAAAAGCCAAAACAGGAAGGAGCGAAAAGTGTACGCGTGGAAAAGCAGCGGAAAATTCATTCTCCCGCCCACCCCACTTCGATATTCTTGTGTTGATGTGTGAAAATCTGTTGGAAACTGGCGAGCAGAAAGTTCAATGTCTCAATGTTTGATTTGTCAGCCGCCAATTAGCCAAATTAGGTCGAAAAAAACCGCCCCGCTTCTTGGCCACTCTGTATTATTAAACGAAAACCACAGGCACGTCTAAAACCCAACTCCAGATGGCCTCCAAATCCAATCACAATGCAGAAAGGCGAGAAACACGCAACTAATTTCGAAAATGGAAGCTCAGCAAGGTCACCCTCTGAATCGGAATCGAAATCGGATTCGTATTGAGATTGGGATTGGTTTTGGGATCGTTGTCGGGAATCAGAGTGCACAGCCATTTCGATTTTCTCACACTGAGTTTTCCAGCAGCGCGAACAGAAACAGAACGAAATCGAATGGAATGGATTATTATTTGTTTATGCCGCGCCCGATTAGTTTATGGCCCGCCCTAATGAGGCCACTTTGTTTATTTTTGTCTTGGCTAAATTTTGCAAAATGAAAATCTCCATTCGTGCACTTATTTCGAACAGCTTAACACTTGCTTCTGTGGCCCCATAACCAAAACAATTCCGTATTTTGTATTGTTTTGGTTCGCGTGGAGTAATTACACGGGTGCGGTCGGTCGTTTCCCCAAGTGATTCGATTGGATTCTTCGTATTGGGATCTTGGCATGGGCATGTTTCAATAATTTTGTGCTTGCGCCGTACTCCCACTTGTTCTCTATGATGATCGCGGCGTATGGCTATTTTCGGATTCTACAATTTTCGGATTTGGCAGGGGGCAATATTATAGATGTCCGGAGAAGAGTGTTTTTTGAGGGCTTCCTGTGCGTCACAGACAGTTTGGGGGAGCTTCGGAGGAAGTCTGCTGAGTCAGCAGAAACCTTGGAAAGCATTTGAATGCGGGCATTCGATTGGTAGTTTATTGGGGATAGAAATATATCTCACTATATCTCAAACAATTAATACGAAAATTAAGTAAAAATCTAAAATATTAAGTAAAATCTAAATACCATTAAAACACATATCAAATATTTACAAAGACTGTTTAAACCCATCCCTTTTTAAGTTAATTGAATACAAAAGCACATCGTAATACCCTTCCTTTAGAAGAAATCCACCCTAAGTTTCCTATTTGCATAGATCTCCACTGATTTTATGCCATGCCACTCCAGATCCCTGTTGACATTAGCCAACCTAAGCATCCCATCAGTATCTGCGATCCCATTTTCGGACTGGAAGCGGCTTTCGCTCGCTAATCCTCGCTGGCAGCTAAGCCGCTTATCGGCTAATCCCCAAAATCAACCTGAGAAAGGACCTCGGCCGGCGTTAGGCCCTTAACGACACCACAAGGCCCAGCTGTCATAACTGGAGAACCTGTTTTTGGGGCCAATCGAACATACAAAAGTGTACAATTTCGTTTCTGGGACTTCTGGGCGCCCCAGGATTTTTCGTTCACAACTGTCAATGGCAGGAGATTCAGACTAGGCGCCGGCACCGAGCGAAATTCCAACTTATTACTTCCTGACAGCTGTCAAAAAATATGCAAACACCCCCTAACAGCAACAACGGGGCGAAACTATGCGTCGAAATGTGCGCAGAATTATGTAAATCAAAGCGATTTGTAGCAGGCAAAAAAGCAAAATCAGAAAAATCTGAAAAATCAGAAATACTGAAAAAGCTGGAAATGCGGCAAAAGGAGTGGAAAAAAAGGTAGAACAGAACAGAAAAATTGACAGCGAGGGGAAATTCGAAATGTCGAGAGCCTGGATGGCGGTGGAATGCTGGGAAAATTACACGTAAACAGCAGGAGGCCAACAACGCCTTCGCCGTTCGAGCGTGTTCTTTATTTTTTTGCGAAACGAAAGGCGAACACAAAAGAAGGGACGCACAAAAGACCTTTAAGCCCACACACTCGAGAGGAAAAAGGAGCGACGGGACTAGGAATATATAGGCGATAATGATGCCGCAACGCGCAGACAACCGCAAATGAGCAAGAGAGCGGGGCAGATAAGGCTCGGAATTTGTTAGGTGTTCAGATGTGTGTTCGGATGACCTGACCTGGCCAGAAGCCTCGCTGCGGAGTACCTGCTGCTAGCCAACTTCAACAGGCTGCAAATCCCTACATCCTCCGACCTTCTCTCTCCCTTAGCATGCCCTCTCTTTTGCTCTACGTGCCCGGTTTTCCATTCGAGCTGCATCAGCTGCTAGCGTTTTGTCATTTCGGGATTAGTCGGGGAAAACAGGCAGAGGCTGTGGACTGAGACTGAGACTGAAGCATTTCCCCCTTTTCCAGCTCGACATGCCTCATTTGGCCTTGCTTCATTTGAAAGAAGCAAGATGAACTCACTCGTTCATATTATAATTCGATTTTCCTCCCCTGCCAAAGCCGATTATGGAATGCGAGAAGAGTTCGATTCGAAGCCAAGAAAATTAATGCTGACTTGGTGTTTTGGGGAACCTGGAAATGGAAATGGGAATCTTTTCAATTCCCCATTTTTGGTATACAAACTGGTTCTGGTTTGTGTTTTCAACATATACATATGAAACTATAGATTTCTTCCTTTTTTGTTTGAATCGTAGCATTTCAAAAAGATATTTAGGGGTTTTGCAAATGGTAATGGGGTTATCTAATAGCTTGTACTATAATGACTTCTGAAAATGTTGCTCCCACCATATTTGTCTTAACGAAAACGAATTGATATTGTGATGTGTATGCATATCTTGAGCACCACTATGTCTTTTTTCGCCTCGTACTTTGTAGGGAGCTGCACTTGGTTGGCTCTGTTTTATGACTGTTTTGTAGCATATAAATTTGTTGAAATCCCACATTGTCTCGGCACTCGTCCGGGTGGAACGTCCTGGCCCGACTTGATGATTGTTGTTTACTGTAATTGCTGCACAATTGCTGATGTAGGAGAAGAAAAACGAGTCCTGTCTGTACTGTCCTGCGTCCCTTTCTCCACCCACGCGACAGGGAAGAAATATTCACGCAAAAGTCATAAAAAATATGTGAATTCTGTTTGGGTTTTTGTACTTCTCTCGCTGGCTTTTATTGTCGAACATTAAATTTATTATTTTTTATAGAATGTTTCACAACTGAATGCAAATTCAGGGTCCCCGCCCCCCAATCTTTACGAGCACTTTACATATTTTTTCAGCTCTGTTCCGTTTCTGTTTCTGTTTCTGCTTCTTAATTGCATCAGGCAGCGTTGCAAGTAAAGGGTGGTGGTGGTGTTGGCACAAAGGGTTGCCCCAGGGTCCCTAGTCGAGCCATAAAAATTATTCTCTGGGTTTCCAGAAGCTGTAAAAACTAAGCGTAATGACAAATTTTGTGGCTGCCCTTTTATGGGGTTTGCGATGAACTCGCGTATGAGACGGGCTCTTGGTTTCAGGGAGATCTCTGGCGATCCAACGATCCAACGATCCACCGATAACCGAGATGCACTTGTCTTCCCAACTCAGTCATCGCCTCTAAGGCGACTTCCGCGGCATTCCGACACTCGGCAGCAGCTGTCGCTATCGCTAATAAAATATCTCAGGCTCTATAAATACTGCGACCATAATGTGTGCCACTTGAATGGAAAGCAACTCATCTCAACGCGACTCAGAACTGGCAGAGTGGCTGAAAGATTTCATTTATCAGCGGGACGGAAGTGCTCAATGGCGAGCCACATAGGAACTTCTGACCGATATGTATCCGTTATACGTACATAACATATATCCCGGGGTATAAATGTGCAATAAACCCAAAAAGAATCGGGAATGAAAACGAAAATTCCACAAAATCTGGCACCTTAAAGCGGCTTACAGCCAGAAATTAGGCAGCGGGGATAAAAGAGATAAGACTGGAGGACTGTAGACATCTGGCGGTCCTCTAAAAAGGCAAAACACTAATAAAATTTTGGCAGGACAAGCAAAGATTCCGGGACATTTCATCATTAGGAGCGAAGGCGATAAAAATAGCAAAACAACGTTTGCCTTATCACACGGAATGAAGAGGGAAAAGGCAAAACAACAACAGTGAGCGAAGTAAATCTCGGAAAATGATTTTAATTTTATGCCGCGGCGCGACCGAATGAGGAAAACCAAACAACGAACCCAACAAAGGGAGGGAAAACAATAAAATAAAATTTAAGATACATTGGAGACCAAAACAAATAGGCAGCGAAATAGGAGAGATACAGAGATGAAAGATACAATACAAAGTAGGGAAAATGTCGCAGCTGTACCGGTGCGAGAGAAAGAGAGAGAGAGAGAGAGAGGCAGGATCTCCGAGCAGGATACCAAAAACCATCTCCCTTCCTCCTGCTGCTCTCGACGGCACTTGAAGTAGTTTCGATGCGAAAAATAATTTACGTGGGAATGCCTACGGGGCGGGGGTAGCAAAAGGAGCCAAGGGAAGTGGATTCATCAAACAGAACAGTACGGAAAAGAACAGATCCAGTGCCTAGATAAGACTACGGACTAGGCGTAATTGAGAAGAGGTTCTCCCTCTCCTCCCTCGTCGTCGTCTTCTCCGGGTCTCAGTGTTTATTCGATGGGAAATGAGTATTTCGTGGAAACATAAGCGTCCCGCGGCAAAGTATCTCTTAGATACTCCACGCTAATGGAAATTTTATGATAGTTGCGTTGACAATTTTTATGCAACCGAAATAAAAGCCCCGGCCAAGTGTCTTTTCAAGTCATGCATTAGGCGCCTGCATAGAGATACGCAGATACTCGGGGATACTCGGATTCAGATACATTTTCTTTTGTACGCACAATGAAGCGTCGGCCAACGACCGCACATTTTTAGCACATTTTCAGGATATCGCCTTACAATGGCAGCCGGGAGCGGCAGGACAACGCGTCAGGTTACAGGACAGCCACGTCCTCAGTCCTCAGTGCTGGTTTTTTTAAGGCATTTCTGTACATATCGTATGACCTGCGCGCCCACCCTCGTGGCGAGCCTAATGAAAGGACTTCGGGGTCCGTCAAAAGGACGTCGGCCGAAAGCAACACCAACAACAACAACACCAGCATGCGGGTGTCGTAAAATAATAATAGTTAACCGAAAAAAAGCCGAAACAGGTTTCGAACTCTGTCTCTTTTCCTCTATAGATGATGGGTACACGGCTACATGGCTATCAATGTGTAAATGTTGTTGAATGTTTTTTATTTGATTAGCGTTACTGCTACGTGCCACATTCTCCTTTCTTTCCTCCTCCTTTGCTTTGAGCATCTTGTGCATTTTCCTGTGAATTTCTTTTTTCTGACCCTGATGGAGATTTCACTGTCCGCTTCCCCCAGAAATCTTCCCCATCATCATCTCTGCAGCTCTGCTGCCAAGATTAATTGTGTAAGCGTAAATTTTTTAATTTCGTGGAAATAATGTTTGGGATTATTCATCGGGGAGGGGAGGGGGGCTGGGGCTGTAGAGCACTTTGGAATTTCTCATTTTGTGAGGGGCTCTAGGCAATTTGTTCGTGATTCGCCAGGGGAACAGCTGAAGTGTGGGGACGGGGCCTTGTACTTCTATTGAGAAAATGTTTGCTAATAAATTTCCTTCTCTTTTCTTTACTTGCAGGTGAGTAACCGATGATTTAAAGAGATTTAACACATTTTTCGTGGTAAGTGCCCCCTTACCAAAGGGAGGGAAGGTCCCCCATGAAAGTGAAATTGTCCTCACATCCATTTAATTGTGCAAGCTAGAAAAGTGAAAATCTCCTTTGTGCTGATGAGGGTTCGCTTTCTGCCTTATTGCACGGCACACCATTCATTTGATGTGTGCCAAGGCTGAGAATCGGAGTCAGGCTCGCAATCAGACAATGGTCGCTTTTGTCAGGTGCAACAGAAGTAGAAATAAGAACAAGAGCCAAGTGGGCGGGCACACAAAAGATTCTTCAGCCTCTAAGCCAGGAAAAACTTGCATTTCTCCTTCTGCTTTTCCGCCAGCTGGATTTTCCACACAATGATTTACTCTAACTCTTTCGTCGTTTCCTTCGACTCGGCGACTGTTCGGGGAAAAGTTTTCGCCAACTATTTTCATGCACTTGGCTTCGCTGCAAAATTTCCAAGGCTTGAACTAAACTTTTTCCTGCTTTTCCGGCACAAGCAGGGAATTCTTTTCTCGTGCCCTGACAGTTGTCATTTGATTGTTTTCATTTCATTTTCGGTTCGGGCATCAATAAGTGTGGGGGGGACATAATAACTTTTGTCCTGCCAGCTGGCGAAAACCCCCCCTCTGCGTGTGTGTAAGGGCATTTCTCGCACTTTAAGTCGCCCAGAACGGATAACTTTTTCTGCAATCCGCAACGCTTTTAATAAATTCAAGAACAAAACGCACCAGCTTCCCCAGGAAGAGAGAGAGAGAGCGAGCGAGCGAAGGAAAAAAAGTAATAAAATATTAATGAAATTCCAAACACTTGGTCGTGTGGAGAGACAGACGGCGCAGGCAGGCAGGAACAAAGCTCTCGGCTGGTCCTCCGCCCCCCTCTTTCACCTGGATGGCACCTGGAGAGCCATTTTTTGTTGCTCTTGTGCTTGTGCTAACAAAGCACGCACCGACCAGGTGGGTTTTTGGGGCCGGGAGATAGACGCCGTTGGAGGCCACTTCCGTTGGGCGGCAGGCGAACAGGACTGGGCCATGTTTTCGCACCTCAGTGCGATGTCTCTCGATGTCCCAGAGAAAGATGGATGAACAGAGAGAGAGAGAGAGAGAGAGAGAGAGATGCTCCTTGTCCTCCACATATGCAAACCGATGAGAAAATTTAATAGAATTTTCTCTGACAAACAAACAAATGCAACAATTTGTGGTTGAGTGGAAAAAAAAGCCAGCTGAGAGAACTAAAATAAAATTGCAATTGAAACATGCGAACTTACAAAAAGCCAGTAGTACCACCCCCCTAACCTGCCCAACCACCCAACCACCCCCACCCGATGTCAGCAATGAAGTTCTATGCCAAATTGAATTTGCCCGAAACTACAAAACAAAAAAAAAACAAAGGGGGAGGAAGACCAAAAGTAGATGAAATTGATTTTAAAAAGCGAGCTAAGGAAGGAAAAATGGGGGGGGGGGGGGGTTGGGAGGAGGGTAGCACAACTGCTGCGGCGGCACGAAAAACAAATTAAAGTAAATTCCCCAATTTCATTTTGCGGCAACAAAGTAGAAAAAAATAAGAGTAAAAACAACAAAAGAACGAAAAACAGAAGGAGGAAACGCAGCAAGCAAAACAATTGCATTTCTTAGCAGAACAAAGCGTGTGGGGTTTGGATGGTGGAAAACAGGGGAATAGAACTTTCGGAATGGAGTTTTTCGGTTTCGAAGCGCAACGTCCTTGGGAGAACTTTTAATGACAATCGCATAGATCATCATAAGATAAACCCAATTCCAGATCTAATCGGGAGTTGTGAGCTCATAGGGCGTATAGCTCCTTAGTAACCATTAGCATAGTGCGGTTCCAACGGTTCCAACGTTCCCAACTTGAACCTGAACCCGCTCTCTATAAACTATGGCCATACAAACTACACACAAAAGTGCCAAACTAACTTTCGACTTTTATTTAGCCCAGCCCAAAGAGGGGGACTTTAATAAAGTGTGAAAATGCCCCAAGATGAAGTTTTAGTTTTGGCCCTGAAAATCGATGGGCTGACTGGGCAAACACACAGAGGAGGAGGGCAGCTGTTTCATAAATTTTTCAACGCTGAAAATGTTATTTATATTTCATGGCGAACGAAAAATAGAGAGAGAGCCAAATAAAAAATATATATAAAAAAAAATAGAAGAGGGAAACTTTGGCGCAGCACGAACGACTACAAATCGTGCGTACTGGCCACCAAGAGAGGTGCAGATGATGGCGGGCGGCACGAAAATCGAGGAAAACTTTTATGCTTGGGCCTTGGGCCAAAGTCATCGTCCAACAGCGCTTTACGGCTTCGTTTATTACGTGTGAAAAGTGTGAAAAGAGCCGAGTCCTGCGACAATTTTCCCATCCCCCCAGCATCATCAAGTTGGGGCAGGACACGTGCTCAAATGGCCCACAAGCTGTGCCCAAATGCGATTTTCTTTGGAATCTTCGCCGATTTCGATTTTTATGCCGTTTGCCACATGAGTGGAGAGGCCAAGAAATAGACGCAATCCCACTCCTTCGTCAGATTTATAATTATTATTTCCATTGTGTAAATATAAGTATAAATATTCGCTTTGCCACGCGACTCTGTTGACCACCTTCATAAATCATTCGACCCAGACACGTGCCCCGTTCCAGTTGGTAACCCCTGAGATTGGGGAAATGGGGGGTGGAATGACACCTGCCCTGCTTTCCAGCAGGAGCTTCTGACCTGGCCCAACAATTAGGACTGACATGCAACTTTGTCTCGAATTCGGACTGGCTGATAAATTTATAGCTACGGCTGTACAAATTTGTTCAACAACTTCCATTTAATTATACGAATGAAGCGAAACATTTAATTTGGCGGAGGGGAAATTCCCCTGGCTTTCCCCGGCTTCCATGATGTGTGAGGTATATAATTAGCGTCTGGTTTCTGGCTTCTGAGTGGGAAGCTCACAGTTCTCGGAGTGTTAATTGATCGAAAGCGCAAAATGCTGTTGAAAACGACAATTACACAGAGGGACAGAGGGGAATACACGTACTTTGGGGGCCGGTCAGCGATGTGTGTGGTCATTCAGCCGTACTGGCCACTCAGTTTTGTCACTTTATTGATTTATGCAAATATTGACACATCAATTAATATGTCAAAAAATCACGCAAACTCCCTGCGTTGCCCTCTGCTCTCTAATGCTAATTGAAATTTGCGGTTTCGGACGTTATAATGTACATAATACGGAGTATATAGAGTGCATGGTGGCTGATTGGGTTTCAGTTTCGTGGCTGGCATGCGGTTAACCCGAAAAGCCGCGTGAGAAAATTGAGAGCGATTGCACATCTTAAAGATGCCAATATTACTTGGGGAAACTCAAGAGCTAACCGCAGCAAGAGCAATTTGGATTGGCTTTAAATTTGAATTGAATGCTATGGTAGATGGTAGCTTGGTGCCCAAGGTTCCCAAGGACTGTCATTCCTGCCAGGATTCCCTTATCCCTTTGCCGCCATAAACAAGTATTTTCATTGTCAAAACACAAGGCCCAGAATGGAAATGTCAACATAAAATGCGATGACAAAACAAAACGAGGCGGGTAGAAAACAGGAAAACGCGAAAATCGGTTGGGAAAATGTATTCTTAGCTCCTACCCTGTTTGCTCCTCTCGTTAGATCCGCACATATGTGCAGAAGGCAATACATAAATAAGATAAATAAAAATTAACATAGACAAGACATCTTGAGAAGGGGAGGGTGAATGTGAAAATCAGCGCCACATAAATACATAACATCAAATGGGCGACAGCGAAAGATATTGTCAAATTTTGCCCGAATTTTATTTGCTTTCCTTCTGCTTTTCCTTCTGCTTTTCTTTTGCTGGGCCGGAGGTGTTTGCCTTTGAGTTATAAAAATACGAGACACATGCAAATTATGACGAGCTACAGAGGTGTCATCCGCCCATCTCCCCTTGGGGCCAGTTCAAGTTGGAAATGAAAATAAAGTAGATTTATTTATTTTGGCTGTAAAAACTTTATTGACTCGCCGGCGCGAAGGGGAAAAATGAAGAAACCGATACGCAGGTGGGCAGGTGGGAGTACTAGGTCCCTCCAGATTTGATGTGGGACAAATTTTAATTACTTGTGAAGTAATACAAATGAATAGAACTGCTTTTATGAGTCACTAGGGTGAACGGAAATGTCAACATCTTAAGATTGGTGATTAAAAATAAATACTACGAGGAGGGGGGTTTAGGTTACGTATTAAAGTAGGACATTCCTGGGTCATTCGGACTCAACCCTAATCAAAACATTTCCCCAGAAACGTTTAATAACCCTCGCTACCAGGAATTGCAACTTATTTTATTTTACATTTAAATATATATAGGGGGTGCTTCGAGGGGAAGTCGTACACCTGTGGGGCATTGCCAGACTAATTGACTTGTCGGCCGGCCCGTAACAAGCCTCACTGTATGCAGTTGTACCGAGTGTGTGCACACCTGAGGCCATGCACACTCACGAAAATATGCAAATTGGACTGGGGAGCAGGAATCATTTGTAGAACACGCAGAACTTTCGAGGGCCAGGGAACTAAGTTATGCTGCCTTGGAATCCTTGGAATGCGGAGGTGGAAAAAAGTAAAACTTTTTATGCTTCGCATGAAAATGAAAATCTGTCCGCCTTTCCAACTTGTGTTCGTCTGCGTGTGGCAATTTAATAAACATAATGATCAGAACAGATACAGTATGTATGTAAGGGGGGGGGGGGGGGGAGGCTCGAATGATGAAGTTGCGTCCGCTGCGTGACAAAATGACATTTTGCTACCAGGAGCAGGACCAGGAGCAGGACCAGGACCAGGACCAGACATGACCCACCCACTTGGCTTTCCTCGGGAGTTGACTTCGGACTCCGACTCCACCTCCCCGGAAAAGCCCTCTGGTGCACGGGTAATGAAGCAACTGGCGAAGGAGCCAAAAGAAAGAGAGACCAAGAGCCAAAGATGATGGGGAAGACCTGAGACCTGAAGACCTGAAGAAGGTTGTTATTTTAAAATTTAAATTTCTGTATAAATACACGTGTGCACGGGTGTGTTTGTGCCTCGAAATGTGCATAAGCATGCCCCAGAGTAGTCGTCTTCGTCGTCGTCGTCGACGTCATTAAAAGCCAAAAGGCGGCAACGTCGCCAAAGAAAAACTCACTTAAATTTCAGCGCACGTGAAGGGAGTCACGATGGCGGTGGAGGAGAGGGTCAGGGATTCCTGGAGGTGGAGCAACTCTGGAGGAACGCGTGTGTTCTTATTATTTTCCTCTTGCGTTTTGGGGCTTTTGGCTGTTGCTCCTGCTGTTGCTAACGGTAAATGTAAAGCGAGTTCCTTCCCCTCTCTTTTGGGTGTTTGAAATGAAATTTAAATACGACTCCATGTATATTCCGGGGTATTTTCTGAATCTGCTCTTGTTGATTATTAAGTAAATTGCTTGTGAAGTTTGTCCAACGGGAAATCGATTTGCGGACTCCATTCCACACAGATCGCTGAGCTTGAGGCCCACAAAGGGGACCTTAAGTTTGGGGATCGGTTTTGGGGTTTCAGTCACAACAAGTCATTCGCCCGAAGAGGTTTTATTCCGCAGCAAAGTTCGGTTGCTAAGACTTAAGATATTTAAAACATTTCCTTTTGTTTATAAAAATCTTTTGCTGAAGTTTCGAAAACACTTGTGGTTGGTAATGAAATATTCCTTATAAACCAATAGGTTAGTTAACTTTTCTCACAGTGTTTATAATAGCTTTGTTGTTTTCCGTTCCTAATGTTTTGTTTTGTTCTCTGCTTGCGTCATATCAATTGTTCGATCTTGACCTTGCGACAGTGGATGGCATCTCCAATTCCTTCACTTGGACGGGATCTCTTCAGGGAAGAGAATTACTCGGGGGTGGATGGCCATTCGCTTGTCACGTACACATTTCTGTCTCTTTCGGCATTTAAATTATTTAAGCTGCGAACGAAATCCTCGCCAAACGCTTCCTCCTACGCTCCACGGCTAAAGAGCCTTTTAGCAGGGCTTTCGGCCTCCCCGGCACTCTGTAAACAATAAATCCATTGTGGCCAAAGTGAAATCAGGCTCAGCTCTCTCGAAAGCCACTTCATCGCAGGGTGCGGAACAAAAACAAACACTTGAGACGTCGCTGGCTAATGCAAGGCAAATGCCAAGGCTGCGCAGTGAAATGTTAATCAAGCTGATTGAGTTGTCGAGGCCCCGGCAAACACATATCCACCCCTCTGAATATAACTGCTCTCCTTCTTCCCCCTTCCGCTTACCACTTTCACTCTTAGGCGAAAGTCTAATTTTAGGCGCTAAAGGCTTTTCCCCCAAACGCCCCCACTGCAACGGGGAAACAAAGGCAAAGACACAGACAAACAGACAGACAGTCGGTCGTCGGGTGAAAAAGGGGCGGCAGGACAGGCGTTTATTAACATTTTCATTGAAGCATGAAAGCCAGAAACTGAGAGGAAAGCCAGGAGAGACGGAAAAGAAAACGGCGAATGGCGAAAGGTGCAAAAAATCCGACAATAAATATGCGTTAACTTCTCATAGAGCCGAGAATAAAGGGGTGACGAAGAACCAGGGAGGCCTGTGCAAAATCATGCAAATCCCCAAACAAACAATTTTAGCCGGGAAGCGCAAGGCATGGGGTTGCAAGTTGTCTTAAGTGGCATCCTGATGAGGGAGGACTCCCGAAGAACCGGAAAATGCGAAATAAAGATGCGAAGCAAAATCGATGGGTTGACATAAAGATGAAAGCAAGATGGGGAGTTCCAAAAAAAAACGGCTCAAGGGACTTTTTCCAGAGCGTGTGACCTCCGTTCTTTTTTTTTCGTTTTAATAAAATAAAGCAAAACCGGGATGCATCTCGGCTGGAGCGACGAAGCAATAAACGATTAGTGGGTCTTATGGGATCCATCAAGATCGTTATTACACTCAGTCAGAAATATTCAAATTCAAGCAATAAGAAAAGAAAATGTATTAAGAGGGTATTTTGAAAAAGGAATCTTAGAATCTTAGATTCTTAGCAATACGCATATCATTCTTACCTGAAATACTCTTTTCGAGCATATCAAATTTAACTGGCTTTGATATTACAAAATAATAATAATAAAATAAAATAAAAAATAATAATATAATCAAAGATAAAAGTATAATATAATATAATATATATAATATCGGGGTATGGATACATGTCGGTTCCACATTCTTTCGACATGGCTTTCTCTCTCTCCCGTAAGGTTGTTGTTCTTCGCCTAATCTTCAGCGCTTAATAATTCTGGAATCTTGGTTAGGGGAGGTCTGATGGCGTCACACGCAAACCTGCGGTAGCCTTATACCGGTTTCCTTCTCTCCACCTTGAGACGTGTGAGGGAAAGTTTTTTCCCGCTGCCTCTCGCCTTGTCGCTCTGATTTTTTCCAGGGGTTGCTCGGCCCTCACTAAACGCACCATTAGTCTTTGGAAATAGCTTAGAGCGAAATTTACATTATTAAGCTTTCGGCCTGGCTGAGTGGTCCTCCCGTTTTCGTGCCCGTTTCGTTACCGTTTCTTCTGCGGAATTGCTTTTTCATTTCCGTCGTTAGCCGCCATTTTGGGTTTTCCTCGTACTTCTGCTGCTGTTGCTGTTAATGCTGCGTTATTACAACGCAATGTCAATATTTATTTTACTTCGTTTTTTTTCTTCTTGACAATTTACGTGCAAATGTTTGACGACGGTCGCCGTTGGAGAGGCAGGAGAAGAGCTGGAGTGGAAATTAAATAAAATTGGCAACCCTAAATAAGCTGTGAGCTCTTAATTGGGGCACGATAATGGGCGGTACATTGGGTCAGTAGAGGAAATGTAATGGGGAGTGGGGTCTCTGATCGATATCTTGACATTTGCCAACTCTTCGCCCTTCTTAATTTAAAGGTATGCGAGTATTCCACTCTCCCACACCAGATGATATCGGGTAGTACGGGGGCTTTCACTTTCAAATCCCCCGAACAGAAATAGCTAAATATTCCAACTGCTGAGGTAATCACTCTACAAAAGAGCCACAACCTCAACAAGCCGCAGATTAGTGAAGCGGAGACGAGAAAACATCTCCGTTTAATTGTAGAAAGTATCGTTGGAGCGAGATGGACGAGAGCTTAACAAAAGACAAACAATTAGCAATTTTTGTTGCCCTCCTCCTTCACTCCGCTTTTGCGTTTGCCATCTGGTCCGAGAAAATATGATTTAGTTTGGCTTTTGAACTCATCTTTTTTGGGTCATCAGCGAGCTCAAACTCTTTGCACAATAGACAATTTTGTCTTATTATTAAACCATCAGATGGAATCCGCAACCACACACAAGATACATATACGCATACATACAGAGGCGGTTCGGTTTGGGGATGGACTAATTAATCATTTGGTGGGGCAAACAAGAAACTACTCATGGAACGGCTTGGAATGGTGGAAGCTTCTCCTTTTAAATGGAAATTAAATTGCTGTGGCAACTACATATGGCTGCTGGGAAATGGGAAATGGAAGAGCCAGCTTGAGCTGGGCAAATTTATGCCCACTCGAGTCATTAATCCTCATAAACGCGACCCAGACACCCTCTAATCGAATCTAATGAAAATGAGCCAACCCATAGATAACTTGATTAGCGAACAAACGTCGAGGACCGGGGCCTCCAAACCTCCTACCAATTCGCCAAATCGGAATACTTGGATTCGAATCGGAATAGGAATCGTAATCAGAATCCGAATCCACAAATTATATTTGGAGTTTTGCCGGGGCAACGGCAAATAACTCAATCAACCTGCGGCCGAGCACTTAAGCAAGCCATAAAACACGCCGAGAACAAAATAAACACCAGACTTCTAAAGCCATCTATGGAAATTGTGCTAAATTCTGTTTATTTTTTTTTTTGTTTGTTCTGTTCGGCATTTCTGTGTGTGTGGAACAAATCGCAGCACTAAAGTGTGCGAGAGCGATTGAGTTGGGAAATAATCCGTCATAGAGCCAAAAAATTTGTGAGATATTAATCAGCAGCGCGAGGAGCAGTCAGTTGGCGAGTGTAGATACTGTAGAGGGGGCATGGGGCACACACACATGTGGCAACTGTCCATGCCAAGAGCAATAATTTGATGGCGGCGCATTTCAAAGGCCTCCGAGCCGCTGGGTTGGAGCCCCAGCCCCAATCCCGCCGATTTGTGGCCTTTTTGTTTATAATTTAAATAAATCAGCAAAGGCGTCTGTTGCGGGGCCCACGCAGATGATGAGTGAGTGGAAGGAAGGCAGAAGGGCAGCGGGGTCAGTGGCGAGTGGGCGGGAATCCGAGAGGGAAACCACTTGGAAACAATTAAAGGCATTTGACATTATTTTTGTTAATGGCCCTCGATATGTTGACAAGAATTTCGGCTGACTCCGAGTTGGCCGCGGCAGCGGTCATTAACCATATTTAGAGGCAATAAAGTTGTCAATTCGCTGACACTCTTTGACTGGGACAGGTAGAGAGGATTGGACATGCTTTCGATGGCTTCTTCGATGAGGCTATGATGATGATGATGGCCACGACTGAGGGCCATGAAATGTGAGCCGGGAACGGGATCAAGATGGGCTTGGAAATGGACATCGAATGGGTTGGAAATGAAGTTGTCATTTGGGTTATCAGAGTCAAGGCATCAACGCAGTCCGTGTCAGGTTGAAGAACCTCTAAGGGGAGCGTGTGAAACGCAAAGCCCACCGACGGGCTTTATTGTAAAGCCAGCGATTCCATTTTCATTTCCAAATCCAATCCAATTCCAGTTTCCAATCTCCAGCTGCCAACACCCACAATGCGGCAAACAAAATCAATTTACAGCATACGAAACAATTTTTCCGATAACTGGCCACCAGCGAAACGAAAAGGAAAAGTCGAAAAAAAACTGAAATCATAACAATCGATTGCATAAAAATCAAGTGCTGCTGGCTGCAATGCCTTTTGCGAAAGTTAAATAATCCGAAACAAAACCAAGAGTTCGGGTTATTGGAGGTGGTTCGAAGCTCAAAGCTCGCAGCTAGCAACTCGTTACCGAGAAGCAATTAAGAGTCCAAGCCATTACCATTACCATTACCACAGTAAACAGTCGCAGTCGGTGACAGTGAGGAGACAGTTCAAGGTCTCGCCAGTGGGAAGCGAAACCGAATCGAAGGAGGGAATCGGAAAAAGAGCCAAATCAATGGCAATCAAATTGACAAAACGTCAGTGTAATAAAGCGTTGATAAACCGCGGAAGAGGAGCGGACAGAACCGAACGGAGACTGAGACTGAGAGCAATGAAAAGGAAGAATTGATTAGCCCGCGACGGGAGGGGCTACAGGGGTTCTGAAGTTTCAGGAACTGATGGTGGAGGGACCACGACAATCAGCGAAACCACAAAAAACCAAAGCGAACCACGCGCATGCGCAGCAGCAAAAGTGGTCGAACTGGAGTTGGAGTCGCTGGAATCGTTGGAGTCTTCGGGTTGGGCCAGCAAATTGCACACGACTCACGATCGATGGAGGGGCAGGGGAGGAGGCGGAGCCGGTTCAATACGATGTGGCATTCAGACACGTTTGCCGCAGCAGCAGCGCTGCCCGACCAATTTACAATTTAATAGCGCGCCACAAAATCGAACGATCTTCGAAGATTCCCCGGCGAAGATCCCAAAGAAGGCGAAGCACGCAGTAGACAAAAGATGCAACCGAGTGGAGAAGAAAGAGAGAGAGAGAGAAAGATCAGATCGGGGAAGATCTGATCGGGCTGTTGTTTAGCTTAAGAAGAAGATGCAGGCTTAGGCATACAATTGCCACCAAAATAATAGCACTGCCGGCAGATTGATAGATTTCCCGAAAGTAATGGCTCTGACTATATCATCAAAAAGAAAACAAGCGAGCCCAGAGACTAATCTCTTTGGGAGAGTTTCAAAGTTAGAAACTATTTCATTTTCCATTGTTTCCATATTTCTTAGTTGTACCATTGAACTTTCCCTTCCTTGCCCCAATGAATCATTTTCTTACTTGCGGCACCCAAAGTCTCCCATTCCCAGCCATCTTCATCGCTCCATTGAGAGCTTGGCTTTTTCTAATCCACCAGTAGATGCAATTTTCTTTTCAACTACCGCTCGATGAGCCCCCAATTGAGCTGACTCCGAGGCTAAAGCCGAGCCAAAGGCCCAGTTGCTGCGGTCAGCTAATGTCAGCTCCCCACTACTCCCGGGATTCGATTGGGTACGTACTACTCATCCCCAACTGGGCCTCTTGTGCATTGTGCATATTGTGTGCCCTATGTTGACTTTTCATTTCCTTTTCTCATCAGTTGATTGTTGAAATTGTTGATGGTACTCGTTGCAAGTTGCCGGTGTTCAAGTTGCTCTCGCTGGAGCACGACGATTGTCCATTGCCCACAGCAGCTGCTCTGAGTTGCAGAGATGCGGCATGCTGTATGCTGCATGCCGATGCCCGATGAGTCTCAGTCTTAGTCTCAAACTCCAAACCCAAACTCAGACGATACATTCTGCTGCGCTTATTTATGTGCGCGACCTTATAAGGCGAAATAGCCAAGAAGGAGCAAATGCATCGCCTCCTACTCCTTGTTGGCTATTTGTGAGCCGCTTTTGGCCATATTCAATTTTAGCCGAGCACCGCCGACTGCACCCTCGACTGGGATCGGCACAGGTACACACAATTCGGACTTGGACGCCTCTCAACGCCTTTGGGCCAAACATCGTTTTTGGTTGCAAAGCGATTGCTTTTTATTGCTCCACGTTCCACGTACAGTGTTGCCTCATAATTTGTGCATTGCCATTTAGGCATGCGTAATTTTCATGTCTGGGGGGTATCGTTCCTATTGTTTCACTCCCCTTTGGGGAGTAAGAAGCCAAAAAGTTATACTCCCCATTGCATTCGCACCGATCGACTGAAGCACTTAACCTGCAGTCAGCCTCATACATCACCCGCCCAATTCCATCTATCCAATCTATCCAATCTATCCAATCTATCCATTATCCATTCAGACAGAGCTTCCCCCATCGGCAGCCAGAGATTTTGACAGCCAGCAGGGCTCTGCTAATGATTTAAACTTGCTCTCGCATCGCCATCGCCATCGCCCGTCTGTTCGAGCGGGAGACTAATGTTCTAATTAACCATACGCTACATCATTAACTACAAGACCAGGCCCGAACCAGAACTTAACCAGGCTGCCGAACGAAAATTGCGAATCATTCTTCATGCTGTCAAAATGTCTGACAGCTAATCAGCAATAACTGTCATTTAGCAAATAGTTGCTCATATTTGCACTTAAGCAAATAGCCAGAGGAGAAGCGGGTCCCACTCGAACTGGAACTCGAACTCCACTCAGGCCAACTGACACTGACAGGGGCCCTTGGATGGAATGGTATTGGATGGGATGGTACGGGATGAGATGGTAATGGGTCGTCGGACAACCTTAACTGGGCGAGGCTTCTTCACCCAGCAACCATCATCTCGTCTGTCTGTCTGCCTCCCCTGGTCACTCCTCCTCTCGTAATGTCTCATGGTAACACTTCCGTTAAAATCGCATTGTCCATCGACGTCGTCGTCTAACTGTGACTCATGTCCATAACAGTCAATAAACATAAACATGGCTCGTACATCGAAGCCAAATGAATGATGGACATCGAGTGGCTTTGGCCAGCGATGCCGCTGATGCCTTGGGTTCTCGATGCTGGCCGAAGAGCATCATTAGCCCAAAAATAGCCATCCCAGTGGATGGACATGGGATACTGGACAACGGAAGGCTCCTTGGAGCTAGAGAGCTGGTGAGCTGGTGAGCTGGTGAACTGAAACCGAACCCGAAGCTTTAGCTGTGCCCATTTCGTTGATTTCCTAGGAAATGAGCAGCTTAAATGTTTAGCCAAACGGTAAAGCGGTGTACATTTCCCCAACCAAAAGCCGGGTCGGGAGCATAGTGGAGGCATAACTCCATGGCAGGCTGCCCGAGTGCTCTCTTCCCAGCCATTAACCTTGATGTTGTGCCAGCTAACAGACAAAAACTGCACATGGGGATCAGAGCATCATCATCGTCAACGTTGCCTTGTCTTGTGTTGTGTTGTCCACCCATTCCGACGCCCGACGCCCATCCCTAATCCCCAATCCCATATCCCCATGCAGCTCACGAAAACCGCAAGCTCGGCAGGAGGAGGAGGAGGATGAGGAAAAGAGGTTGCCTGGCAGTAGTTGGAAGTTGTGATATATGCGACGCATGCCAAGCGCTGCAAAAAGTAACAAATAGTGTTGGGGCAGAGGGAAAAGAAAGCAAAGGAAGAAAATGTAAAAGCAGGGACACATGTGTGCTGCGCTGTGCTGTGCCATCTTTCGGCGGTTCCGTTTCCAGCATCGCCAGATGCGCTACAGTCCCGAGTACCGAGTCCCGAATAGAACCCTTACATCCTGCTGCATATCTGGTCCGGCAATCGCCATTCAGCCCAGTGTAGGGCAGCCTGCCTGCCTGGCAGCCTTATCTCGCCCCATACATCGGGATTTGGCTTCTCTTGGCTGGCACCACGGACTCTCGGAGTCAGTCAGACGACTCCTCCGGTCCATTGATGGCACACGACGCCGAGATGAGATGAGATGGGTTGAGGATGGGGTTGGAGATGAGGTTGAGGCTGCATGGCGATGCTTAAGTTGCGCCGCATGCGATTACCCAGCAGTTAGTCTGGTCTGGCGGCCAGGCAGTGCATCAGCATCAGCATGCCAAGCTGCTGGCCGGCACCTCCTGGTAAATTGCTGCTGTGCGCCAAATAGAATTTTAAACGTGGCTTTCCCCTTTGCTATACCCTCTGTTTGATTGACCTTAAAGCCTTATTCAGATAACTGTTCACTGAACCCCTGCGAGAGGTGGTGGGATGCTCAGGTGGTGCTGGGGTTACGCCGGCTTTCTTCGGTGCCGCGCGCTTTAATTCGCTTATAATTTCCCCATTTCTGCCCGCCCGGCGCCCCAAACCGCACACACACATGCAATTACGCGACTCATATTTCACTTGATTGCCCGCCTGAGACCGCAATTGCACTGGCTGCATTGCGTTGAGCAGGATTTGCGTGCGTCTATGATGTGGGAAAGGCAATATTTTCATTGATGATTTCTCGTTCTCGCGCTTTTCGTGCGTGCGAACGCAATTCGCAGCGCTGGGAGAAAGTGCTGTCTGCCGATTGGCGATTGACATAGTTTCCCCGATTGCGATTGCGGTCATCCAAATTGCAGATGACGACAAACAGGAGGAAGAACTGGACGGAACCCACACAGAATCATATTTCAACGCTGCTGCGAACTATCCATCTTTCGCGATAATTAATCGTTGAACCGAGGTTAGTGTGCAGAGTAAATACTTCCGTCAAGGGGCCCCCACAAAAGAGAAGAGGAATCATTATTATTTAAATATTTTCATTATTGTCCGCCATCAGTATTTAAAATGTCAAGAGTACATCCCCCACGCGGCAAAACAAACAAACAAATGGAAAATGAAATATGTAGAATGTTTTCATATGATTGATTGATCGTTGCCCCATCCAAAGGGGTTAAACTGTAACACATGGGTGTACAGTGTACAGTGTACTCCGCAGTGGGAGGATTGCTGGGGCAGATGTGGCTCGCCCTCCGTGGAAGCTGATCGATGGTGGCACCATCGTGAGCTTGCACTTTCCGACGATTCACCGAGATGACATGAGCTGCACTTTTACGCTTGCCTTGAGATTGGCTTAATAAAAAATACCATCCCGAAAAATATTACCAGAGGTATTGTGAAAGAAGCGTCGCATAATTTTTGATTTATGCCTTTTGAGCAGACTTAATTATCACCCCGATTCCGATTCCGATCCTGTACAATGTTCAAACCAACTGTGTTGAACACATTGTAAGCTGTCAGAATATGACAGATCGTTTTGTGTCCCATTTGGCAATCGGAGGCCTGAAAAAAGGAACCTTTATAGGCCGCCGCCTCTGAAACCCGATGAAGTGTTCAGAAGACGTTGATGGGTGTCTTGAGTGCCAAAAAATAAAGGTTATAAGAAAGTTTTCCGTTTCATATCCACTGTTCCCGGCCAAGAGAGCGTTTGGGTCTGAAATTTAATTAAAAAATTCCTTGCTATGCATAAATTTGCCTTTTGTTTTATGCCAAGCGGCATAAGAGGAGAGAAGAAGGGGAGTGATGGCAATAAAAATGTCATCATGGCAAGAGTCCTTCGTCCTTCCACTCACATACACAAACACTATTTCCGACGCATTATTTCATAATAATAACGGAACGGAGCGGAACGGAACAGGGACACCCATACAAAAATATAAATTAAATTTAAAATGCTTCTCTTACTCGCTTTTCCCACTTTCTCCATTCCCATTCTCATTTCCATTCTCATTGCTTTTGCCTTATGCCTTGTCATGCTTAATTGCTTTGTTAATTAAATGTGTTAAGGCTGAGGAAAAAAGGATATTAAGGCGCGCAACTCTGAAAGGGACATTAAGTTGACAACAACAACTGCGGAGAGGATACTAATATGAAATACATTTTCCCCCCATTCCGTGTGTCCCGTAAATTATCCCATAATGGCTGGTAAAACAGACATCAGTCCTGCCAAAGAGAGATGGGGAGTGCAGGGAAAAACCTGAAATTGGGTGTTAAGTCCATGCAAATGAGCAAATGATGTGGCAGATGAATGGGCTGCTCCATTGAACAGATGTTGCCCACCCGTACAATTAGCAATTAGGATCTGTCGTCGCCTTAGCCAAAACTCTTTTGCGCAATCCCCAGCGATTTCGCAGCAGTTTTGCCATTTTTTTTCGACTTAAGCCAAGTCAAGTAAACTTTCAAGCCTGCACCCAGAAAAGAGCAACAAAAATATGCCAAACTGTCAACGCAAAAACACATGTGCCGACCAAAAACCAGTAGTCTGCCCCCTTCCCTCAGAAGGGGTGGAGTTGGGGAGGGGCAGATCCGACTGATGTGGCGTGCAAAAGGCGCATAATAGAAGGTAAATATTAACCTGGGCTGGGGCAATGCGACTGCGCTGCAGAAACTACACAGCAGCAACTGCAACTGCAACACACCTCCAACAGACAGACGGCAACTTAATTAGGCATTCAGTTGCCACCGCGCAGGCGCCACACTTGTGAGCCGAGGAAATGTTAATTTGAAGAATTGTGCAAAATGTTTAATGTTTAACCAACTGGCGGACACGGACGCGGACACGGACGGACAACTGAGTGACAGTTGCTGATGAGTAGACAGCAGCGAAAACACATGCCTTGAATTAAGAAAAGTATACATATATGCGAGATAGATCAGCAATCTGCAAAGTTTTCGGACAGCAGCGAAAAATCAGCGAAGCAGAAAGGAGCCCAGAACATGCAAAGTCAGGACAGATGATGAATTGGCACAACTATGGAGTGCCAGATACAAAGGCAGAGGAGTTCCCACTGAACATAAACGATATGTTAATCGAGAGAAATAGCCCATACAGCGATGACTAATTCGCAACCCAAAACAGATGCCACACCCATCGGGGGAAGTGGAAAAAGGCGGTGGCGGATTCGTAACATGTTGCAAATTCTCAAGCGTCAGCGGCATAACTCATTATTTAATGTCAAATCCGGTCGATAGGAGGGGAGACTGACTGAGAACGAATAGTCGTCGTTAAATGTCAACAGCTTTGCAGTTTGAAAGTCAAAGACAGCAAATCGATGCGCCAAGCTGGCTGCTCTGCTTACTACTACTTACTACTCCTCACTCTTGGCTTCCCAAACCCAGCCCCACCCTCCCATTCGAAGCGGACTCACCCTCTTAATGACATTTACACGCATGCAAACACACATAAATCATTTGCGTTTGTCAGTTCTGACAGCCACGAAAAAAAACGCAGACGAAGCGAGGGAAATATGTGAATATTTTTTATTTTTTTCCCTTCTTTTCTTCTTCTTTTTTTTTTATTTAAGAGAGAGCACGTGGGACGGACAAGGATAATCCCGGGCTGCCTTGTCGCAATCGTAGATTGAGTGCAGACAATCGATTCGCATTGGTTAATCAGTCAAACTCATATTCATTTCGGATTCTTCGATTCTTCTCCGTTTCGGTTTCGGTTTCTGTTGCTGACTTCAGGTCTCCAAGGGAAAGAATGGAGCTGAGAAGGGTTCCAAATGCATTGGCCACGGCTTGTATGGGAAGTTCTTTGGAATCCAGCTGGTGGGAGGATAGTTCTACGTCTGACTTTAATTGCGTTGCGATTTGATTTCACTTCACACGCCACATAAACCGATTTTGGGGCCTAAATAAAACTACTTATGAGACTACCAGCTGGTGTCGTCTCCTGGTAAATGGGTCATGTGCCAAAACACAAGACTGGGACTCCAAATAAATGGAGTTCGTGTCGTGTCTGCCGGCGTATATATATCATCGTGTGAGGACTAATTTATGGAATGTCATGGATTTATTTAACTTCAAAATGAGGTTACAAGAACATACACACACAAATGGAATAGTGAGTTATAGAAACTGGGAACCACAGCCGTGCTAATCCCCGCACTCACCTGCTGAATATTTTGTTGAAATAGTTCCCCCTTTTTCGACTGCAGCGAAAAACCGCAGCCCACCCCCCGGGGAGAAGTGCGATTGGAAAGGGGTTGCAAATGCTGGGTGCTGGAAATTGAAAAAGAAATCCAATTCTAAATGCTTGGCCGCAAATGCCGGGGATTATGTTGGTCTTCCGTTTGCTACCGGTTAGCTCTGATCTCCGGCCGGGGCTCTAATGTCATTAGCCACAACTGTCGACGCCACATGTCTTTATAATTAAACAAATGCAGTTGCCATTGACGATAATACCTAACAAATTTCGTTGATTACCGGGTGGTATGGTATCGAGCTGCAGGAAGGGATCTCTAATCCGCGGCAACTTCATCAAGGCAAACGAACACTCAATAAAAAATAATTAATTGCACTTTTTGGCACCAAAACGAAAAAGATTTGCGATCGCAAGCCATATGGCTGCAACGTTCACACCCCGAAGAGAAGGACTTCAAACCCTCCCCTACAAAGCGATGATGCTTTTGGCGTTGACAAATAATGTCGTTTTTATGAACGCCTCGGGGAGAGGGGGTTCAGAAATATAGTGCCAGTAGTTCCCGAGTCCCGTTATTGGCGTTGATAATGCAATTTAGATGCCCGTGGGTCTAATGACCTGTGGCCAAGCAAGAAGCAAGAAGCAGAAGCATCCAGCTCGGCATGACAATTTAATATTGTTGTCGTCATCGCTGGCTTAATGACTTTTCCTACTCCTCTGCCCTTCCCCCTCACGCAGTTTATGCTTTTCTTTTTTGGCAACTTTGCTTTGTTGTTGACCATTTAATTCCTCATAAACTTTTAATTTAACAAAAACGTCGTTACTTCACCATCCCTATGAAAAGAAACGCTGTGCCATCCATTGTTGTTATTGCTGCATTTTGTTATTGACTTTATTGCGCAGCTTCCTCTTGTTCCCTTTTTGTTTTGCCGGTTTCTTTTTCACTTCCATTCTCTCCTCTCCCCACTCCCAATTCCATTTCATTGAGCTGACAGCTGAGCGAGCTGTCAAAATGACAGTTGTTGAGGTAATTTCGCCTTCGCTGGGTTTTTGGGTTCCAGCGATGAAACATTAATGGATTCTTTTTTTTTTGGAATAAATTATATTCTGACTTTATGCTAATCAAAATCTTCTTATTCTTCTGCTTTCAGGTATGTAAACGACACCAAATCCTAGCAGCCATATTCACTAGTGAGTAACGATTTATCCGGAAATCTTTTTAAAGTATTTGAAGCAAAACAAAATATTAAAATTCTCCCCTCTCAGACATCGAATTCCCACAAAGCGAATAGCAATAAATTGTCCAAATATTTACGCTCCGAAATAGAGATGGAAACAGAGATCTGTGGAAGCGCGACCCCAGGCAAATCCCCGCCAGACTCGAATCCTCCAAGGGCATGTATAGCATAGATAGTTATCGCCAGACAATTGATTGAGGGAATGAGCGAATGAATTGACAAAACGAGACAAAAGTGGCGGCCACTAAAAATAGACAAAAGATGACGACAGGAATGGGGGAGAGTAGTGACTATCACAATGGCCGTCGTGAATTAGTCATTTATAGCACGTATTTTTTGATGGGGGGAGTGAGGAGTGAGTGTGTGTGTGTGGGGTCTCCGGACTGCGGCTGCACTTGGGTATTAATAAAAGATGGCAGCGCACAAGTATTGCAATTAATAATCATTTACAAATGCAGCCTTAGACGGCACAAGAACACCCTGCGTCGTTGTCACCCAGGAAAAGCGGTATTATTAGTATTTTCGGGGGCCAAACTAATCCCCGTTGAGGTTGCCCTGATGGATGGTAGCGCTCGCCGGGCCACAGCTCTATTTCCACCAGAAAGGATTAGCACGAGATACAAATGTATCTTTGGCGGGGAATCGAGATCCCCGGATCCGGGGATGAGGCGAAACAAATGACCCAAAAATAATGTTCGAGGACGGAAGTCGCTGGGCAAGACAAACTATCGGCGATTAGCTAAGCAAAGTAGTGGCATTAATATTGTTGTGACTGGCTCTTCTTATAGAAGGGGTGCTGCGCTCTTCCCAGTTCCCAGAGTATCTGGCACACAGAGAAAAAAATCGATAAGAAAAAGGTTAATTTCTCCTTATATCATATCAATAAAAAGTTGATATTATTAATTTCAAATTTAGGATTCAAACATATCAACATGATATTTTATCATATCACATATAATACCAAATTTAGTATTTTTTGAACAAATAATGTAAAATAAGATTAATTTTATCGTTTTTCATATTAACATGATATTAATAAATTGATCTTTAATATCAATCTGATCTTTTATCAATTTTGTTTCTGTGCAGTTACTTCTATCTCCCTTTTTCTCCCTTTTCGGGATGGCTGATAATCAGACATCGCATATGTTTTACTCGGCTGCTTCCTCATTTCACGAAAGTAACACAAATTATGGGTTAGCCAGTCCCCCACCACCACTTATTCCGCTCCTCGCTCCGGGCCATGTAGATACATACATACAGCCCGAGCAGAGACACGAAAAATCTTTGAGGCCAACCCAAACGAAGGCCCAAGCTCAAACTCAAACCCATACCCAAAACCCAAAACAAAACAAAAGCCCAGAAACTTCATGAATGAAACAATAGCCAAGACCTGGCCAAAGACAATGACGGAGTTGCCCTTTTCCCCCGCGTTTTCTGGCCATTCCTCGGTTCATCCGCATTTCAAGTGCCCAGTTGGCTTTCGTTCCTTTCGGCCGTCCACTTAGAAGTTGTTTTTCGCTCTCTGTGCCGTTTCGCCTGGTATACATTTTTCGGTAGCCGCAGGAAAAAGTGCATAACATGCCCTCTCCGCAGGCGGGGGAGGATCCGAGGGGTTCCGTCCAGGAGGAGCTACTTTGCTTATGCACTTAAATTTTTTACTGCCGTCGGGAGTTGTGGCGGCAGCAGCAGCAGCAGAAAAGACAGCAGATACAAACTACTTTCAATTTGTAATTTGTGGCTGCGGCTTTCGGAGAATGCTGAGGGAGGAGAAGACCCCGTCTAGGTGTTAAGGATTCGCTATTTCGGGTTCGGTACTATTTTTTTTTGCTAGGCGGTAAAATTGAAAAATGGAAAATACTAATGAGTTTAGTGTCGTTAAGTGCACAACATCATGAGCTGAACAGCCAGGGCCGGCAAAAGAAGTGGCCATTAGGTGGCGGCACTAACATGACGTAAATGGATTGAGGTGCCTTCGGTTTTTCGGGGTCCCATGATTAACAGCAGCCCATCGAGACAAAGAAATTCCACAAGGGGCACAGGCAAAGGCATTCGAAAAGAGAAAATTGTAGAAGAGTAGTAGGAATAGAAAGATAGCTGGAGAATCCGTTTGGAATGCACTTGTAAACAAAGTTCACGTTGGGGATTGTTTAGAAGTTGGAACAGGAAATTTGTTGGGGAAGTGCTCGGCCCAGAGACAGAGGGAGCTGAAACTGAAAATTACTTAAAAAACCATTAGGAGCCCAAGACTTTGGACTATATCGAATCGATAAACCCCTTGGCAGGCGACTGCTTAAGACGGGAGAAATTCAAATGTTCATTGGCTGCCTAATGAAATATGCATGGGCAGCCCCGAAAAGCCCCGAAAACACGCCCCCTTCCCAGCTCGATAAATCAAAATACAATGCATATTAAGTGCGAACAACGAATCGGAACGGATCGGATCGTATTGAACGAGGCCTTGACCTATGACCCGGGGAGCGAGAACGCGGAGAGTTCGCCTTACTTTATGGATTTTAATTAATTTGCAAGGCAATGCCAGTGCCACGAAGCGACTTTAGCTTCAGTCCACCACGCTCCTTAGTCCACTGGCTGTAATAAGAAATTCAATTTCCGCTGCCTCGTAATTATTTTCTTTCAATTTGAAGAAACAGACGCCGCATGAATTATGGCCCTCAGTCATGGAGGCGGCAACCCTGGCCAAGACAGTCCGCCCACGCTCCAGAGTTGGCAACTGGGATTATGCAGCTGCATAATTAGTGCGAAAGGGGAAAAAACTATGGCTGCGCTGGGCTGTGCAGCGCAAATAGTTTTTGGGGCAACAAAAAAAAAAGAGCTCACCAGACAAAGGAGGAATAAGCGAAAAAAATCCATTGCCGGAAAGGCAAGGAGAAGATCTAAACTAAACGGCGGCGACTGTTGCGTGCATTGAATTTAAAATTAGCCAAGATGGGATGGGTGGAAGGGGGGAGGGGGCATCCAGTCAACGTCAGGTTATGCCTGCAGTGATGAAGTTCGCGGATCCCGACATGAACAGCGCCTTGACAAGTCTCTCCACCTTCCACCTCCCCCAGTCTGGTTCCTCCGCCTCCAGCCTGAAATCTCTGTCCGTTCTCTGACCGTGGAAAGCGTTCCGAATCAAGGCAAGCCGAGAAAAAATATGTGCTTTGCATGGTGGATTTTGAGAAGACTGGATATGGCAAAAGGGATTGGATGGGATAGGTTGAATCTTTAAGTTGCCTATGACGCGGTGATAATTTGCTAATTTAATGCGAATTTAAGGGCAATAGGAAACTGCCAAGATAAAGCCACACATGGATGGATGGAAACCGCAGAGTGATTGGGAGATTTATGGCTGATCTTGGCCAGAACCCCCCTTTCCAACTGCACTTGACACAGTGGCCTCGTCTGCTCGCTGTGCCGCTTCCTTTGCCGCTTAATTGGTGGAAATTAATTATTTATTCAAATTGCCAGTCGCAACTTTCGCAACCGCCTTGGCGAGGGTCTTCTTGGTCTTGGTCTTCGGCCTGGCTGGCAATTTGTGGTGCGTCGAGGCATTTGATAACATGTTTTGCCAAACCGACCTGCTCCTCCACCGCCGCCGCCTTCCCTTTGCTCGTGAGCTGACGCACATGCTGAGATTTGAATGCGCTGCGATTTTTTGCGTGTGCTGCGGGCATTTCTCAGGCCAGGAGCACCAGGCAAGGAGCAAGGAGGCAAGGAGTTGGTTGGAATGGACAGGGGAACGGACAGGCCAAGGAATCCCTGTGTTGTGCCTTTGCTAATGTCGCATGTCAACGTTGTCATGTTGACCACTTTTTCTGCGGCCAGCATCGCGTTTTGTCGTGGGCGTTGTCGCTGATGAGCGAAAATTGCTTGTTTAGCCTTTGCCTAGTTGCACCGGGGACTCTCTTTTTCCCTTGTGGCATGCCACAGCTTGTTTGCTTTAATTGCGACAACCGTAGAGAGTGAGATTGGGTATGGGGGTATAGCGTTTGGGGTCCCCGAGATTGTTGTAATTTACTTTCGGCTTGCGTAGGTGTCTGAGTTTGGAGTCGTAGGATCAACATTTGCGCTTGCGTGTGCTGCTGCACCCAACATACTATACTGCAACATGCTGCATGCCGCATCTGCCCCATCTTCCCCCTTTTCGCAGTCTGCTCACTGCAATTTTTTTACTTTCGAGGTGCGGTGTCTGCAATTGAGCAATTTATATGAGAGGCGAGGAAAAAAGTATCAACAAAAATGAAATGAAATAACACTTCATTAACAAAAGGGGGTAGGCAGGGGGAGGGGGGAGGATGCGACCACTTACGTGGGCTTTATCGCCATACAAAAACAAAACGATCCGTCCGACGCTTAATGAGCTCCTACAGACCCATCCAGAGGGTCAAACCGATGGCGTGAGAGATGAAGGCGAGGCAATCATAAGCCCTTTAGCAGATCGCTTTGCTCTGATGCAAGTCGAGCGATGAACTTAACAACAACACACATACAACGGCTCCCAAAGTCATTTGGCCACGATGGGAAGACCCTTTTTGTTTGCTGCCAAGCGTAATCAAGGAAGCTGGGGAACGGGAAGAACGCAATTTTCCCCCAAAAAAGAAAATGGGCAAAATAAAGCACCACCAGCAAAAGGCGAACGGAGCCAGTGAAACGTCGAATGGCTCAGAGGCTGGCTGGATGGCTGGCTGGCTTATTGGCCTGGTCCATAGATGGAGGCCTTCATCCGCTTGCCGCTTTCGGAGGCGGCCAAATAGCAGAATGGCAAAAATGGTAAAATTGTCAGAGAAACCCCCCCCCCCCTGCTTGTCTCTGGAGAAAACGGGTTAGTTCCTTGGGTCTTGTAATTTAACAAGCAAACAGATTGTAATCGATTGTAGCCATCATTATTGTGGTTGCTTGTGGAAGAGGAAAGCCGTTAGCCGGCGGCCCACGCTCTTCACATATTAGCCAGAAATTGTAATAGATTTCACTTAATTTATTATAAACAACGACGACCGCAAACGAACGAAAATCCCAACGGTTTACACAATTTTGCAAATATTTTTCACTCCTTACCCGTTCGCTTTTTGCGTGCATTTTCCACCGCCGGCCAATTTTCCCATTAGCCTGTCGTCTCATAATTCTCGGTCATAACTTTTGCCATCCTTTCTTTTATTTTTGCTTCGCGCCCGCCTCATCCACCCACGTGACGCCTTCGAGGAGACGTTAATAGTTTCCAGCGCACAAATCATTCCTCCTCATTCGCTGCTGGAGGGGGCAACTTTGAGTTTTCCGCAGTTTCCCCCGACCGCGGTGTTATTTATTTTAATTTTCATGTGAGACAAATGCCTCTGAATAACCAAATTAAATTTTTCCTGCGTCTGCTGTTGCTTTTGCGTCCCAATGTCGTTCAACTTTGGCTTTTGTGTTTGCTTTGGCTCTTTGGTACGTGCCCGGAAAGATTGCGCTGATGAGAGTGCGGTGCTTATCTACGCATCGACTGCGACTCGGCTCTCGGCTTTAAGGCCCGACATGGTTTTTATGGGCCCAAACACGGCCGCGTACATTGGCCATAAAATGACCCGAGGTTTCAATTTTAATGACAAGTCACTTACATGGCGATGCCTGTGGAAGCGCACATTAGGTCTAATTGGTCTTGGGGGAGGGGGGTTGAGTGAGTGAGCGATCGCAGCCTTACTCACCTCAGCACTCTGAGAATCTCCCCAAGGTTCTCTTCTATCCATCCATTCAATTCGCCCCGAAATGCCTTCCTGCTCACTTTATCGACCGATGGATGAGCCAAAGGAATCCGGCTCGTCTGCTCATATGCGTGTCTCCCCATTATGGCTTTCTAGATAAACGAGCGAGTGGGTGTTGCTAGGAGCCCCGGAACAACGGGACTGGGTTTGGGTTCGGTATTGGGATTGAAAATGGTGGGGGACTGCGATGTGCGATGTGCGTGCCTTTGAGCAAAAGGATTTCTAGCGGTCCGCCGTGTGTGTCGATAGCCAAATTGCCGATGCCAAAACAACAGCATTGTGTTGTCTCGCCCTCGCAGAGGGAAGTAAAAAAGAAACTCAACTATGAAAATGGAAACCCATATAATGTTTGGCCCTGGCGACAGCGCGTACCAAGCTCCTGGGCCACCGCCCCCGAGTTTCCTCATTAGGGAAAGGAGTTGGGAGTTGGGAGATTGGAGCTTTCAGTTCGTTGGAGTTGCGTGCCTGCCTTCGGGAACAGTCAGTCCTCGCATGGGCTGTGCGAACTACTTTTATTATCATTGTATCCGCCGCACTATCTCAAGGCATTATCTAGCCGTGTTCGAGGCGTGGGCGCAGCTCGTGTAATGAAGTTGACTGCAACTCCGAATCCACTCCACTCGAGCTCTAATTGTGTTTTAATGTGTTTGTGTGGATTTTGCAATTTGATGCAAGTTGCGCTGCCTGTCTGCAAATTGCCACAAAAGCTGTTTGTTGGCCAAAATAATTGGCTCGCCAAATTGGGCAATTGCCCGCCCCAGTGGGTGTGCGTAATGGCCGGGAGTAGATTGGATAACTGGTTAAGGGTTAAACTTATGGAATAACTGACGATGTCGATGCCCCACCCCCATATCAGCTTATATCAACTTGAGACCAGCAAACTTATGCTGTTGTTGGCCAATCGAAGAGGAAATATGATTTTAAAGTTGCGTGAGTAATTGGAGGGGGCCAATTCCCGGGGGCAGAGCCTTATCGATTCCCAAATGAATCCGCAGCTGTCCCCACTAAGTAATGCAATCGCATTAAAAAGGAGGGATGCCACATTGAGATGCCCGGTCGGGGCATGTAATCAATGTAACTACAACTTGTTTGACAGCTCTTAGCATAAATACTTGACAACGGCATCTGGTTGTATGGTTGGTTGGTTGGTTGGGTCCAAGTCCCGGGCCTAGTCCTTCTAATTCTCCTTCCCCCAGCTGCATTGACAGTCGCAAGGTGTACGGCGGGACAGGCGAGCGACATAAAACACAAAAGAAGCTGAGGAAGGCTCGACTCGACTCGAATCCAAACCCATTCGACCCTCTTCCCCTCCTCGCTTGAAATCAATACGAGCAGAAACATTTCTTACTTTGGCACATTTAACGAGTGTTTTGCGCACACTTGAGAGATGCTCGACAGATACGATAGATGCGCAGATACTGGGATACAAAGATACATAGCTACAATAGGTACCAGCCAGCCCAACGTCATCATCGTCGGCCACGTTATGATTATCATGGCTATTATTCCGTCGCAGCTCTCGACTTGATGGGCAACTTTTGCCAGTCTGGGAATACAGACAAGTGTCTGGCCTGCGATTGGGATGTGTATAGTACCTAGGTCCTAGGCCATATCCCTTTGATCTTTTGTCTCTTGCAATTACAATTATATTTTATTTGCTCCAGTTGACACACCGGAGACGGAAAGTTTACCTTGTGGCCGGACTGTTGCGACTGTTTTGAAAATCAATTACCAATGGTTCTCATAACTGGCCAGCTTCCCTCGGCTCCCTGGGCATTATGTCAATAATTTATTTGCTCCATCTTGGCCCTCAACTCCCCGTCGATTGAGTGTGCTGTGCACGTTCGCTGCCCTGGACACATGTTCTAGCAGGAATTCTACATTGGTAATGACATCGATTCTCCGGAGACCGCTGCAAGCCCTCGAAATGCATTTTGCAGATACTTTAGCGCAATTTGTTCGCCTCTCCAGCGGAGTAGTCTTCTGATCTGCTCTGATCCTCTCCTTCCATTCCACACAGAAAAAAATTATAAAATTTCAGATTGATATGTGCTGATCAATTTTATATTTTTTAAAGATCAAGTAATTCATATCATTTTGATATGAATAATGATTATTTTAATCTTATTTTACATTATTTGTTTAAAAAAATACTAAATTCGGTATTTTTTATGATATGATAGAATATCATGTTGATATGTTTGAATAATAAATTTGACATTAATCATATCGGCTTTTTATTGATATGAATTTCATATTATGAAATAAGGTACAAATGATCCTATTTCATATCGATATTTTTTCTGTGCATTTGTATTCGAAACGGGTTACTGCTTTTGTAGACCTTGAGGTTCACAGAAATTTGAGTGCATGATAAGCAAATACAGGACCTACAAATAGTTCGGGGACAGTTATTTATTATTTCCCTACTAAAGCTAAAAGGCAAAAAATATAGTGACGCCCCTAAAACATCGCACTTATAGAAAAAAATGTGTAGCAATTCCATTTTTCAGTTGGTGGGAGGTGGGAGTTTGGCGCTAACCAGGCAAAGAAATTCCACAAGTACCTTTGTGACTGATAAAGCGGGCAGCGGTGTGGAAAGTATGCTTATGGGTATACACACACGCCTGCATTTCTCCCTCCATTTCCCCCGCACTTTTGAGCTGTGCCATTTTTCTTGCAGTGCGCACTTTTCTTTTCCATTTTTCCGTTGCATACTTTGCCGCAACAATTGTTGCCACTTTGTTGCTGCAGAATCGCTTGCCATTTGGACTGCACACACACATAACATATATATATGCTAGTAGTTCTTTATATTGTTGGGGCCATTTGAGATATATTACCCTTGGCAACTGGCTAGAAAAAAAGTGGCACAAACGGATATCGTGGATGCATTTTCCGCTCGCTTCGCTGCGCCATGAAATATATATTTAATTAAACAAATGAATTCCGTCATAAATAAATTTTAAATTGCTATGGCCATCTGACCTCTTGACCAAAGCGCATCTCCCTCTCTCCATAACTCTTTTTCTTTTCTTTTTTTTTTTTTTCTGGCCGCAATTTTCCATAAGAAAAATGTGTGTTTCTTGCATTCCCCCTCCCGCCTTGTCAACCAAAAAAAAAGAGGAAAACTGGCCAAGAATAAAAAATCCGGTTTTCTGTCTACCAGAATGAACCCCCCATCTTCCCTCTATCGCCATGGTGCGACTGCCTGTCTATAAGCTTCAATATCCATAAATGTCGAATGTGTTGCCATTGCTGTTGTTCCTCCTTTGACTGGGGATGGTATCGGGGCATGGGGACTTGTATATGGGACGGGGATTGGGACTGGGACTGGGACTGGGACTGGTCATGACTTTGGCTCTCTTGGGCCGGCTTTGTCCGGTCGTTGCTGCTTCATTCTTCAGCCTTCTGCCTGTTCGGTCTTCTTGTTTTGTGTTGTGCTCACTTCTTAAAGATTTTTATCGGTTTCCACTTAAGTGATTGTCAGTCAGTCATTGGCCATCCTCCGGTTACCAGTCGATAGACAGTCGCTGGCCGATTGTTGCCTCTACTGGCTTGTTTTTTATGGAAGGGTGCTCCAGGTTTTTGGCATTGAAACTGCAAAATCCTGGTCCCATCATTAGCCAAAGTAAACTTTTTGAGTTTTAAAATTTTTAAAAATCCATTGTGGTTCTTGAATGAAGAAAAAGTGTATTTTTCCTCCCAATTCAAGTTTCAGAATCGAGGGATTTAAAGTAACGATTAGTTTTGATCCTTTGGTGATGCTGATCGAAGAGATGAAGCTGCACATATGCACTTTGTATTCGTGTACTGGGTGTGATGAAAAGGTTTTTAAGAGATCCCGAGTGGAAGTTGCCCTCTCATCTCGGGGAGCTTAATTAGGTTCACTAACTGGAAGCGAAGAGGCTCTAGCCGAAAGTCGGGGAAGCGGACGAAATAATGTTGCTCACAAAACTGTAAGAATTTGTCAAGTGGCAACCTAACCAAACAGGCAAACAAGCACAGGTCCCTGGCAAAATGTATGTAATGCAAACGTAGAAAGGGACCCAGATCCACTTGGGGCTCTCAATCCCTGAACCTCCTACCCCTACAAAACCCCCTACCCCTACGTATCCTGCACTATTTATGCGCATTTTTCATGTGGAACCTTTCGTTAGCAAGCTTTTCTCTTCTTCAGCTGCCTCTTTTGACTCGTCGTGTGTTTTTTCTCGTATAATTTTATTTAATTTTCCTTCGCTCGCTCGCTGTCCTTTCATGTGTGTGTGTGTGCGGGTGCGGGTGTATGTATGTGTTTGTGTTAATTCTATTGAAATGCTGTCAAGCTCGCAAACCAAAACCAACGCATGAAACACCCGCTGAAGTGCCTCCGAGTATTCGGGTGAGTGTGTGTGTGTGTGTGTGCACCTCTCGTGTGTTTACATGCCTGTAAATAAAATGGCACAAAAAGGTTCCAGCGCTAAAAATGAGCAAACGCTCACTCACACACAAAAGCAAACACATGCGTGGTAGATTTTTGCAAATTAGTTTTAGTTTTCTACGGACGGAGCAGCCAAAAAAAAAAGAAAGAAATGGTAGTGGAATACATATGCATCATATAAATGGCAAAAAGGCAGCCACAATCCCTCCCCCTCCCATTGCTCCCCCACTCGACTGGAAATTCTTTTACCACATTTGGTAAATTAGAATTTCGGTTCTGCCATATGAGAAGGTTTGTGGAGGGCATGGGACTTTTCATTTCGTGCCAGCTGCTGGTAAAATATGCAAATATATTTTGATTAATTTAATTTAATTTCGGCTTGTGGCCCGCCGCCTTTCAAAGCCCAATTTGCGAGCGATTCCCTATGATTTTGGCAAACGGTTAGAGGGGCTGAAAGTCATCTAGCCGCAAAGTGCAGCTTGGCACATTTCTCCACATACCCAAAAAATGGTAGTAAAACTTTGCTGGCAAAGAGCTTTTAACTCCCTCAACTGTCGCCCCTTTTCATCCACTGTTTTTCTTGCAACATTTCGGTGGTGCAAGCAAGTTTTTCGCCTCAAAAAAACTAAATTAGTAAATTATAAGCCGCTCAAAATTAATTGCAAAAAAATATTTACACACACAGTCTCTGTGCCACACACACACATACACACACTCGCGTTGAGCACTCGAAACTTCGAAGCCCAAAATGAAGTTTTAAAATTCTTTCACACACACACCCACACAGACAAAGTCTGTGAGCTGTGGGAAAAGTGCAGAAAAGTACGGGGAAAGTGCGGGAAAAGTGGAACCAAGGACGCGCGGAGAGGGTGGTGGATAGTTTGTTGTATTTACAGCGCAAACCACTTGAAAAAATATTTTTAATTAAATTACAAAATTGCTAAAGAGTTGCCCGATGCTGGTTGCTCCTCCTCCTCCTCCCTCTCCTCCTCCTGCTCCTCCCACACTTTGCTAGAGATATTATAGTAAATGCAAAAAGTAGTGAATGCAAAAAGGCTGTAAAGTAAGTATGGGGTAAGGAAAGCCGCAAAGCGCTGGAAAAATATGGGCACGAGTGGAGTCCGGAAAAGTTGTGTGAGTTGAGTTTGGCCTTTGAGTGCGGAGAAAAGTTTAAATTAAATGTATTCGAATGCGAGCGAAAAATGGGTGCCTCGGGATCTTATCGATAGACTGACTACTATATTTAACAAAAGGAAAATTCAAAAAAGATCAGGGGAAAAAATAATAAAATATAATTTTTTAGCGCCATTCCAAAAGTTTTTACTCACAAAAACAACCATTTTTAAAGTCGTTCAACTTTTTGCTTTTATCGACTGAAGAATTCGCGCACCATAAACGTGGTAAAGAGCACTTAGGGCAAATATTTTACGTGCTAAGTAACTGTAAACAGCAACTGATCCGCCGCCCGCTAGATGGCGCCACCTTGCGACTTTGAATAACCCCATTGCCGGACACTTTCGGGGCTCTCGAGTGTTTTAGTCGTTGACTTTTGTTGTCTTTTGCACTTCCCATCCCGTTTTCCCACCATTCCGCCGTCAGCCATTCTTCGCAGACTTCCTTTTGTGCCCCGCCACTGACGCCATTTTGTTTTGTGCGGCCATTGAGTTTCGGAAAGGGGGGGGGGGGGGAAGAGGAGAGAAAATGGCGTGCGAAATGTAGGTGAATGCACCGGGGGCTCTGCTTGGCTCTGCCCTCGCCTTTTGTCCGCCGGCATCGCCTTCCGCCACTATTTGCGGTTACTTTTCAACACGGTCATTGACTCTCGGCCAGCCGAAGGCACCTTCTTCCCGGAGCGCCAGGGTATCCCGCGGAATCCCGCAGATAGATTTGCGGCTCAGAGGTTAAGCAAGCAGCAAACCAAATCGCTTCGCCCCAGGCCGATAACTGTCCAATTAATATTGACACACGCGGCTGGGCAATTTTCGTTATTTATGGAGGACAATTTGCATTTGAAATCGCCTCGTTGACACTGAACTGACAAAATTAATTATTTCGCGGCGTCAGCCGAGCCCAATTAAAGATAATTCACGTAATTCAGCTGGCTTACGGCACAGCTCTTGAATTTTTGGGTGGAACGGGAGCAAAACACCCATCCAGTCACAACAACAACAACGACTCCTTTTGTTGCCATATTTTCTATGAATCTCAGTGCCTGTGAATAACTTAAAATGTGGGCCACATGCGTTTTGTTGCAGTTTGGTTTTGTTTCGCCACGCTTTTTGTTTTTAAAAATATCACAAACAATGCAAACAACTTCCGCATTTCGCGAATTCTCCCCCATATTCTCCTCTGCCAGAACACCGTCTATGAAGATATTTCCGCGTGCTGGGAACTTGAAGGAGACCCGAAGAACTGGTGCCCCAGTCCCCCAATCCCCCAGAATCGCAGCTCCAGAGTCTATTTATTCATTGCGGTTGACATCAAGTGGATGGAATGGAAATGGAATGGCTGCCATGCTGCACTTTAAAAAGCTGAAGATACAAGATTTTGTAATTTTCCATCTGCCGACATATGTAGTTCATTAGTGCTCTCTCCGCTCATCTTTATTTCGCATGTAAAACGTACACAAGATTTGAATTAGAGCTGTCAAATCTTTGTCATACATCACCGAAGGGGAAGAGGTCGCCGAGGGGTCATGCCACTCAATCAGAGCGCAGCCAGGAATAGCTTTTTAAACCATTGTACAATCCGCCACGTCGACTGCTATGATGAAGATGATGATGATGATGATGATGACGATGACGCTGACTATACATGAGGCATAGTTAGTCGGTGGTTTTGCAAACAAACAGAACTGTCCGACCAATTGCGAGTGTCGAAAAAATTGATTGATTAGCACGTGGGTTGCCAGGGCCATGCAATATTCATAAGGGTTGCCAGGTTGCCGGGTTGCCCCACTTGCGTGGCCCGTGTTGGCTCATTAATATTTAGCTGGCCCAGCTCCGACATAATTAAAACTGACTTTTTCCTAACCACCTCTTTCCACCACCAGAACGGAGTTGGGTAATGTGTTAAGTTTTTCGTCAACGTCTAATGTCTGACAGTTGCTCGAAATGATGATGACAGTTTAGATGAATTAGTTTGCCCAAGTAATGCGCTTAATTAATCCCTCTTTCTATCCCCCCTCCTCTCCCATTTCCCAAGTGATGCCCAGAATGTGTGTGTATTCGGTGCCTGTTTCGGGTCAATCTCAGCCGGAATGTGTCCCACTTTTGATGCAGCACTTTTATTGACACTTTGAAGCAGCCGAGACATAAAAACTATATTAGTTTGAGCAGCCAAGTGTCGTAAAAAAATGGCACACTCACTGTGCGCTTTTGTTGTAAAGTTGAGAGAAGAGAAGAGCAAACAGCAGAGCATTAATAAGTTCTTCTGTCAATGCTAAATGACAATTTCCCCTAATATGAACTGACATAAAACGTGAAAAATATTTTACAACATCATTTTCGGCGGAGGAGGGGGAAATAAAGTTATGAAATTTAGTCATCCATCCCCCCCAGACAATCATAAAATATGAGAATTTTCTTAAATTCATTTTATATTTTTCTCAAAAACATTTTCCAGGGGAAGATTTTCAAATTACATCGAATATCAATTAGGGGCCACTCTATAACTTGACCCAGTTTCTCTGATCACCCCAAAGCAGCTGCATTCTCTTCCTCCGCTCAAATTGCGGCCATAGAAATTTATATTAATTTCGATATTAGACTCATTAACATGACTCAAGTGCCATCGTTAAAAGCCCCGGGATGACAGTCAACAGGGTGGAAGTGGAAGTGTGGAAATGGAAGTGTGGTGTGAGACACACGAGTCTATAAATAGCAAGAACATGGCTTTTGCGCTCTATCGGAGTCCAAGTCCAAGTATCGAGAACTATTAGCTGGGGCCAGAATAATTTCCCGAGAATCGAATCAGAAATGCAAAAATAATCTTGAGAAATCGCAGGTGGAGGAAGGGATGAGCAGCCCAAGTTCTGCGTAATCTACATCAGCGCGGAACAATGGAGGCGATATGAGAGGCGGCCCAAGAATATGACAATTGGGCCTGCCCGAGCTCCACGGTGTAAAAGCGCTTTTGGCATAAATTGAAATCGAAATTGAAAAGAACTGGCAACCAATTTGAGGCTGGGCATGAGCAAAGGACCCCAATTTGCATGCGAAATGCGGTAGGGAGGAAGGCGGAGAAATTTGAATACAAATTAAAGCGAAAAATAGAAGGCAAAGTCAAGGGTTTTATCCCAACGGAAACCGAAGACCACAAATGAGTGCATCTCGAGATAATGCGGGTTCAGTACTCGGCAGTCCCCGATGAATGGAATGTGTTTTTTTTAGAAAGTCGCAATCTTATGAAAAATATTTAATTACAAAGAAGGGAAACGGGGGTATCGAAAAGTCCATTGACTTCCTGTAAGCCCAGATGGCAACAGTGAATTGTCGTTTGTACTTCACCTACTTAGCGAAAAGTTGAAAGTAACTGAGTATCTCTGCAGGCAGCTCAAAACTCAAAGAAGTATCGATTGCATAAACAAAGGTGGTTCGGTGGCAGAGGAAAACTCACTCACCATGTGGCTAAAGCGGTGACCATAGCAAAAGTTTCTTCTATTGAACAGTAGTACCATGTCTTAAATTTATCCTAACTTCTCTCTTAAATATCATACTAAGTCAGTGTTTCCTTTTTGTCTTTCAGGTACGTACCATCCACTTCCAATTGACTGCGGGTGAACTGGTAAGCTACAGGACTCTTAAGCATATCCCTTAGCAGAGCTTTCCCAGTAAAAGTCAAACTATAAAATGCATTGAAAACAAACCGGGAAAGACAAACATGTCGAAAAATAGGGACAAACCAAAGCTGGGGGCAAAATGGAAACACTCTGAAGGTCACCTGAAGGAGGAGGCTGAGTGGATAGAGTGTAGAGGGGGGTTGGGGGTTGAAGTCACCCCTCAGCAACCAACCATCCAGGTGTAGCATGAATAAACGTAACGTGTGGCATTTATATTTGTGGCAACAAATTTATTTAGCACTCGAGAGGGGAACTGCAAACAGTGAAGCTGTAAATTTTCGGTTGGCACATAAAAAATAAAAGTACCTACCCGAAAACCGTGCGCATTCAAAAATTGATTTTCGCTCAATGATACATATCCCCCCCATCCCCCCTACGGAATCGTGAGGCAAACAGATGTTTGCTTGTTTGCCCAAAACGCGCTTTTTAAATTGCCCGGCCAACATATTTGAATTGCGGTTTAATTAGTTAGTTGGCCAACAAACAAGCTGGCGCCCAAAACAGTTAGTGGAATAGCAAATATTCACATTATTTGCATTTCCATTTTTCTGGCATTACTCGATGTTGTTTTCGGTTGTTCGGTTCGCTGTTGTTGATTGACTCACATCCGTTCTTTGTACGGTGGCTCCCACACACAGACTCGACTGATTTGTTCGAGTTTCGTTCAGTATCCATATCCGTTTGGCTGCGATTACAGTGTGGGTGAGGAGGCTGCTTATCGAGGTCCCCAAAAAATCACCCGACTTATCAGCTGGGCGTTTAACTCAATCCGTTGAATAACTACACATACTGCTGGGATCAGGCGGATCAATGTCGAGCTAATTGGGACATCGAGAGCACGTAATCAGTCGACTTTTAATTTCATATGCATATTACAAATTTGTTGTTACAGCCCTGGCTGTGCCCTGAATCCTCTATGTAACCAATAATTAAAACTTCCGCAGGGAGCGAAGCGATCGGGGCTCTTTCGTAAGCAAACATTTGTTCAGATTATTTAACGCGTTCAATTAATAATAAATGTGGGCAAAGCTTAGCGAGAAACATAAACAAAGTTTCCTCTAATGACGCTGCCATAAAATCCGCCCCGAGTCGTGGCGATGACAGTGGGGATTTTCGAAAAAGGCCGCGAAGACGGGCCACTTAATAATTGCAACTAAACTAAAAAACTGAAAATGAAACAAAACGATAACTAAAACATGTAATTTACAGGCAAGAATCTCACGGCGAACCAATCCCCAATCCCCTGTCATGAATCGCATTTAAAGTCGCTTAAAGAATTCTCTTAAAAGCCATGACTGGGCAGAAAAAAACCGTCGGGGAACATGTAGGTGTAGTGGCCGCCGTGTTGAAAGCAAGAGATTTACAAGATTTACACACGCACTCACTCACTAAATAATAAATAGCCAAAGAAAGCCAGGGGAAAAAGCCTGACAAAAAGAAACAGCTCATATACATGAAAAATTACGGCGGCATGCCAGAGCGTGACAAGGCATTAAAATCGCAGAAGCGGCAGACAGTAGTTTGGAGCTTGGTCTTTAAGCGGTGGTCTATCCCTAATAATTGGTTATGCCAGACCCTCAATTAAGTCCTTTAAAATGTGGGCGCTATAAACTGCTGCACTGCTACACACAAAAAAACAAAGCATGTCGCCGTAAAATCGATATGCGCATGTAAATTTCTGGTTATGCAATACCCATATCGTTTTAACATGAAATACTCACTTCGAGCATATCGAATTTACGTGGCCGTATATCAAGTTAAAATTTTACATTATGTTGTATCAATTTTAGCTTGATGTACATTATGCTATATCAATTTTAGCTTGATGTACTAAAATTGATATTACATAATGTAAAATCGATCTACTTTTCATACAAATTTTTTATTTTGGTGTAAGAGGTCTGAGAAAGAAAGCGGTTTACCAACGAAATGGGAAGACTACCAAGTCTCAACTAGGACAGGGACTACTTCTTCCTTCTGGGAATGCAAGTTTAAGGGGAAGGGGCAGGGGAAGTCCAGTTTCAATGCCTCTGGCAATTTCACGGTTGAGCGGGTCAAAGGGCGCAGGCGCCGCCGTCGCAGCTCGGTGATAAGTGAAACCGAACGGAGACAAATGACCCAGACGGGCAATAAAACGAATTGCGGGAGACGCTTCGAAGACGCTTCGGTCGAACAGGTAATCCAGGTTGGGTCAACCGTCAACGGAAGCCGGTGAACGTAAAACGTTTTCCGGTTACTTACGAAAATTATAGGTTACATAAAAACCCAGCAGAACCGAAGACGCCTCCAGGAAAACATTCTAAAACGAAAGAAGGGTTTGAAGGCGGGGGCAGACAGTTCGTCAACTATCCCTCGACTGGATATTTATTTATTTATTTATTTATTTGTTCTGTTCGTTGGGTTCTTTTGTTGCCGCTCCATTGTTGGTTTGTTGGTTTTGCCTATTTTATTAGCCGTAAAGTAGTAAAAGCGGTTTAGGTGCGAGACGCTCCTAGTTGTCGTTTCTCGTTGACGTTGCGTGGGGTCAAGTGTTAAGTGAAAACCAGCGGAGCGTGCCGAGACACTCTCGGCAAACAATAGAATACCCCCAGTACTGAGTACGCTGCTTAGCCCACTTAGCCTCGCGAAGCCTCGTAGTAGGACCCAAAGGCCTGTGGAAACTGCTCCACTTTTATCACATGCAACCATCGACAGCGGCCAAAAGTGTGTCCAATGTGTGGGTGTTGTGTATGTTGTGCCAAGATAATAGCTTACGTAGAGTGCTTTGACAACCCCTTCCGTTTTGTCAGTTAATGAAATGCCACATGCAAACAACTGATTCGATCTGATTAGCCGATTGGTGTTCTGTCACCAAACGAGAGATGTGCTTGGGACCAAAGGTCCCAGAATAGAACAAGACTAAGCCGCAAGTCATGGAGACTCGGGAGAATATGGCAGCCGGAGACAAATGTTATAAGACCTTCGGAAAAGTAATACCCATCGGGCAAACTTAGGCAACTGGATCCGGGACTGGACACAGCTGGAAACCGCAGCAAATGCCACAAGGCATTGTCCACGCAATTACCAACGCATGTGGAATATCCTGCGATTCACGGTATGCGATAAACTATATAATACGGCGTATGAGTCGAATGCATAATGGGATACTAATAAACCGGTAATACGATAGGGCCGGCGATGTCTATCGGGACTCTACACGTCGTCGACTCCGAGACGACATTATTTATGCCTAACTAAGCCTGGTTGGGTGGCATTCGTGGGTGTAGTGAGTGTAGTGGGCGCATTGGATGGGGGAAGTAAGTGAGGTATATGCGTGTAATTAGTCGCAGTAGTTATGGCAGCCACAATGTAACTGGCCGGTAGATATGACATGAGACCCCAACCCCATATGTTTGTGTGGACGGACTGTAATTGAATACCTCGCCTGCCTCATCGGCCGCGTCGTCAGCGTCGTTGGCTGCACACATCATTGAACCTTCCCGCAGGAGCTCCTGGAAATCGGTCAAGCTGTCAATCAGATAGCGGTGCCCATAACCCATAACCCATACCCTATACTATACCCCCCTGCGGTTTCCCCCTTCGCACGTGTGGGTGTTTGAGTTTTGAGTTTCCTTGTCATGCATTTTTCATGCGCTTCGATTGCCCGCCATTGCCACATGAATGGAAAGCGTTATCCTAGCCGCCGTCACTGTACGTGGGTATAAATATATATCTTCGACCTGCGGAGGGGGACATTTACTGTTAACAAATTGTTGCGTGTGTCTGTTTAATTCAATTTAATTGGTAATGACAACAACGGGACTGGTAACGCGAACTATAATCAGAGGAGAAAGGGTTGTCGTATGTTGGCGACTTTCAAATGACTTTTTCATGGATGTCAATGGAAATGGATATGTTTGGACTCTGAACGGCGGTCCCTAGTAATGCATTTTTAATCGCTCACCATTCCGTTCTCACATTCTAGCCGAAAGCGAAACAGCTTTCTCCCATCTTAAAAGTAATTTTTGGGGAATTTGTACAATTTATTTGCATTAATGACACTTAACGTTTGACTCTGCAGCATCGCTCGCTGATGTTCTCGGCGATGTTGTGCCAACAACGACAATGACATAAATTAGACAAGAGACAAAGAAAATGGGATAACAATTGTTTAGCCAGAAGAAAACATAAAGAACAGAGAAAGCATGTCATTAACATGAACAGAATTCGGAGTGGAATTGGGATTGGGAAGATCAACATGTGTAGTGACATTTTTGTTTAAACCCCGAGGGATCGATCGTCAAAAAGTTCCCCATCAAATGTTGTTTTAACAGCTTGGGGGCTTCGATTGTTTTCACAGTTGCATTCGACATTTTGACTTTATCACGTATGAAGGGAACTTTTGTTTTAATGCCCTTAATTTGCTCTCTATGGCTTAAAAAGTTGGCCCCTCGCATTTTCAATTTTGCAGTCTGCCAACAAATTTCCACGTACAGAGCAGCTTAAAATCAGACAAAACTTTTCCCGATTAGGTGGCCATTAGCAGAGTCCCCAAATCTCCTACTCCTCCTCCTCTATCCACATGGTAAAAAGTTGGGACATTAATCACGCTGCATTTTTTTGGGATTGGATTGCCATTGGAGGAATTTTTGGTTTTGGTTCCGAACGGACTTCGACTTTCGATAGCCCAAAGTTGCCGGGGCTTCATTTGCATATCGCACTCCGAAGTTGTCAGCCCCCGAGTCCTCCTAGTCCACCACCCACCCACAGTTGGTCAGAGTTTCATTCCGGGCAGCGCAAGAGTCACATTGGATTAAAAAACTAAATTGTCCGACTTCTTTTGGTGCTTTCGCCATTTTTCTGTCTCTGTCTTCCCTCCTCTCCCGCTGTATCCCCTATATCTAACTCTATATCCGTCTCTGTTCTGTTCTAAAAAAAGGAATAAAAATCAATTTAAAGTTTTACTGCATAAATTTGCACAGCAGTTTTTGTAAGCAAGATTGCGTCTGTGCTAGGGATTGAAATTTAGTTTTGGGATAGGATCCTGCTGGGCAGATAAAGTTCGTTGAAGTTTTCGACATCCCTTCTGCTGCACTTTTCCACGTTGCCACATAAAAAAGCTGAATAGATCACCTTATTATTTGGTTGGTCAAAATATTGCCAAATATTACAAAAGTTATTAGACAAAGCGCACACATAACTTTATTATTTTGTCTTTGACAAAATTAGTATGCATTTTAAAATATTTTACAATTAAATATTTGTTTGGCTTTCATTTTTTCGATATTTTAATAATTTAATCCAAATGAAGCTGCATTTTAGCTGTATTTTAGCTTTTAATTCCGTTTTTTCGTGTTTTTCGTTAAATTTATTAGGCAAACCATCAGTGAATTAATTTTTCATACATTTTTCAACGTTTTGGTTGGTTTTCCTTACGAGTTGTCTACAAACAGAATCAAATATTTTTTTAATTAAACCTCAAGCAATTACAAGCAGTGTGCGAGTCCAAAGGCGTAGCAAAAGGGGGGTAGAATTTGAATTCGAATTCGGGCTGAGGTGAGGATGTGTTTTGGGGCCGAGGAAGATGACACCTCGCACAGTTTACACACGGAATGACAGGCAAAGAGGGACAATTTTTGGCAGTAGGTGAGGCAGTGGGGCGGTGGAGTTGCCTGCCACATGCCTCTGTGGCTTTGTGCGGCACTAATTGATGTGCCAGGCCGATCTCTCTATCTGGGGGGGGGGGGGGGGGGTTTCCTGGGTGGGTTGCACACATGCAGCTAAAGACAAGGAGGCTGCAGCAGCTGCCTATGAAGTGGAACAAGAAGAGGCAGAGGAGCCGGAGCCTGCCACAATTTTCTAATTATACGCAAAATTTTATGCCAACAAAAGCAGCACACGCACACAGATACGGAAAGAGGGTGGTAAGGGGGCGGTGCCAGCCATAAAATAGTGGGCGTTTGGGGTGGCACCAAGTTTTATGCAACATTTTTCGGATGCAGCAGAAAGCAGTAGCAGCTGTTGCAGTGGCAACAATAACGAGAGTCCCAACCATTTTTGCAGCTGTGCAGCGGGTAGTTATCCCCCAAAAACCCCCTTCCACCACCCCTTACAAAACCCCTCTTTTAGCCACAAAGCTTTTGGCTGTTTGTGTGTGTGTGTGTGCGGTCTAAATTTTACATTAGTTCGATTTTCATTTCATTTGCTGCCAGAACATTTTTGGCATACATTTTTCATTGCGGGGCCAGGAAAATTCCTCCCTCCCTTTCCGTTTGTGCTGCGTATGCTATTCAGCTTTTGCTGCCCCAGATGATGGCCAAATACTATTCGAGTCTTCTTCTTCATCACCCATTCGTTTTACATGATTTTTTATGGAAATGTCAAAAACTCATTCATAAATATGCACACCAGAAATCCCCGAGAGCAACAGAAATTGTCTAACAAAAACTGACAAATGACAATTAATTGCTGCCCTAATGAAGGTTGAACCGCACCGAAAGACAAACAAACGGGTTATACAGCGCGATGGAGCATTACGGGGGAAAAAAAGGAGAGATATAATAGAAAAAAACCCAAAGCCCCGAAGCCCCAAAGAACTGAGGCTTCTGCCAGAGAATTGGGCGTGCCGAGGCAGAAGACACAAGACACAGAAGACAGACTGCGACGTACAACAAAAAGCCGAAACGCAAATTGAATTCGGTGAGAAAGACAAAGAGAAAAAGGCCACAACAAAAAATGGGACGCTTCATTAGGTTTTTGAACAGTTTGCGCTTGAGATGACACCGGGCGAGAGAATTGTCTCGGATTGGAGACAGAACCGCAAATAATCGGGGGCTGCATAAAAGTTAAGATACAAAAAACAAAAAGCATGTCGCCGTAAAATCGATATGCGCATGTAAATTTCTGGTTATTTCTGGCAACACACATATCGTTTTAACATGAAATATATGCGAGCATATCGAATTTACGGGTTCGCATAATAAGTTTAAATGGATGTTACATAACGTAAAATCTTTTTAACATGAAATACTCATTTCGAGCATATCGAATTTACGGGGCTGCATATCAAGTTAAAATTAATATTAAATAATGTAAAATCGATCTGCGTTTCATATCGATTTGTGTTTTGGGTGTAGAACATCTTTAAGAAACACTTCAATCACTCGAACCAGATTCTCCCCCCAGTTGGCTACCGAATTGAGCTTTGAACAGAGTCCGACAAACTAAAAGTTGATTTTCAAGTTAATTATCAGTTAGCATCTGCGCTCAGCTCCATGTTGCAAATACCCATGTTGCAACGCTGATGTTTTAATTGAGTTTCCTCCGACGGCAGCTGAGCTCCTCCAGTCGCTTCACTGGAAATCTTCAAGGAAAAGTTGCACAAGTTAAATAATTGCATTACACTAAACGCTATAACTTGGTCAAAATGAGGGGTTGATGTTTTGGTATGGAACGGAATCGAATCGAATGGAATTTGGCACCGAATTGGCCACCCAAATCCCCGGCAATAACAATAACAATGGGTAGCACTTCGATGGGGATGCATTTGCCATGTGCAGTGAACAATAAAAATTAACTGGAGCATCAATAACAATGCAAAAGCCATAAAATTGGTGCTAACAATGTGGAGCATCGCTATTGGCGCCCCCTTCTATTCTATAGTGTTCCGCAAAATATATTGCAATTTTGTAACTGATAAGAGAGTGGGCAGAAGCGAGAGGCGCTGGGTTGGATGGATCCGTGTGCATTCAAAATTCGGATGTTGGTTTTCTGATTCCAGTTTTTATTTTCGCTGGGGTGTCATAAAAATTGATGGATGCTCCTCTGACCCCCAAACCCCCCAACCCCCCGCTCAACAAACAAACCCAACCACCCCGCACAATGGAAATTGATGAGTGCAAAAATTTGAGATAATAAAATTTATATTTTACTAGCTGCAATTTGTTGTTTGCGCTACCTAACTGGAGCAACTCGAACACAGGGCACCGAAAAACACACAAACGATAAATAAGAGGCAAAATGACAAGTATTTATTGAGCAATCGATACGGTTTTTTCCTTGATTAAAAATCGGAACGATTGTTAGGCAGGCGCACACAAAAATTGTAACTCTGCAGCTTTTGTGATTGTCCAGCTTGGAAATTAGAGAAAGAAATGGTCGAATAAAGGACGTCAAGGACATCAAATCGCAGCAATTGAACTGTAAGGAAGCATTGCCAACAAAATGACGATTGCAGTTTCCCCGGCTTTTCTTCATTTTTCTCCCATTTTTTTTTGCCGCTCATTCCTGTGTCATTTCTCTTGGCATTTCTCCTCGTTTTTTTTCGGTCACTTCACTTGTCATAACGACAAAGTCCAAAGAGATGGTTTTGGGGGGGATGGGAAGGATGGGGGATGGGGCCAAGTGCTATCGCTTTTCCCTTGTCATTCTGGCCTTCCAATCAATTGCAGAGAAATCCTTGAGAGGGTTCGCTGAACTGCTTGGAGAATACCACTGTGTACCCGAGTATGTGGACTTCCTTCTCCTCATTCCATAGTATTTACATAATTTCTCTATGACTTGGGCCCTGCCCCCGTTGGAGTGTGATTTTTATGGCCTGTTATTACTTGCACAGCAAATGCAGTGGAAAACCGAGCGGCAAAGAGGTTTTCCTCCCTCCCCCCTTCTGGCGATAATTTATGCAATTTTCAGTTTGTTTTGGCTTTCGAGCAGGACTGGCAGAACTTGGCAGCCAAATCCTTTTTCAATGGCTGCGCCTAAAATGCGGCAATGGCCGCCAAGAGGGGAGCTAGACAACAGAGTCGTAAACATGATTTCTAAAAATTGCTTTTGTCGCATTTCCTCGACACATTTGGCAGCCGTTCAAGAAGCCCGAGGCGAAAGCCAAGAATTCCTAGGTTAGCCAGGCAGCTAGGCCACTTAGAAGTCCATAAGCCCCTTTGCGAACCCATTTGACCGACTCCGACTAACCGAATTATTCTGTTTGCTTATTCTAATTGCAGGTACGTTTCTGGGACTCCCGAAAATCAAGCCATCCGTGAATCTCAACCTCGGAACGTAGGGGCTTATCGCTAAGTGACCTCTTGACTGGACTCACACACAAGCAGGGCATCAGTTGCTGTTGGGTTCATAATTTCAATTGTCTTAAGCTGCTTTGGCAATTAGTCGCCAGCGAGGGTCCTGCAGCAGGACTTGCGACTATCGACCGATTCAGCTCCAATGACTGCCCTCAAAACACACACAATGGGAAAGGGTTTTAGCTGGCAGACAATGAGCCAAGTCCACCAACTAACTAACGAACTTATAAACTAAACAAAGCCGCGGGTCATCCAGGCAGCCAGTGATAATTTAACACGTCCGAGTGCAGAAACATACCAGTCAAAGTCCAGATCCGAGTTCAACTAGGACTCTGCAGACTAAAGTCCGAGGCACGTCGCATGTCTCATCATAATCAAGTGATGCCAGCCAGCGGCATAAATGTCAACGATTTGATAATGGAAACGATGGAAGCTTCGACTTTGGGTGGGGGGAGCGTGACAAATTCCTGGCTGGTCCTTGAGTGCGACGCCCCCAACCAACTACCATTAGTTGCCATTTGTTTTGGTTGGCCAGAGCCAGAAGAACCAGAAGAACCAGAAGAAATGCGGAACGAAGGGAAAAAACTCAAAGACAAATATTTGAGAAATTGCACAAGAAAATAAAAGCTGTTAATATGGTGGCAGGGGGTGGGATGAGGTCGGTCTGGACCATCATCATCCACCACTTTCGTATATCGATTTTCCAGCCACAAGCAGGAAAGGCAGAATATCTTCAGTGGATCTTGGAGAGTGAGGGAGATTCCCAGCAAGACTCTGAATAGCGGTTTATTTGGCAACTTTTTGTTGCTTTCATATTTACTTAATACATTTTGTTGAAATTATACCAGTCGGTATATGTATATACCAACCACCCTCCAGTACGCGCCCACTCATAACTAACACATTTTGTTTGGGAATTTCCTTTTCAATCAATTCGCTCGTATGTGAGTGTGTTTGTGTTTGCATTTATTACTCGCTTTCATTGGCATTTATTTTGGCCACCCCCTCCCCTTAAGTCAGCAGGGGGGGGTTAAGTGCTGAGGGCGTTTCCAACGCAGGCAGCGGGGTTCCCATTCTTAAAGCAATGTCCTCAAGGGGGTCCTTGAGGGAGAGAGCGAAATGGAAAAGCATCTCGGCAGAAGAAACTTAAAATTAAAGAACCCGTCGATGGAATCCTTTGAGGAGTCTCTCTCTCCCCTTTGGCATCGCTGTCTGGGTCTCAGTCTCAGCTGTTGGCCCTAACTCAATCTCACAACCTCACTGATTACGACGACTTTCTTTTTTCCTTAGCCCCATTCTCTCATTTCCCCACTCCACATTCACCCTTCGGCCTTCAATTTTCTTTTCTGCCTTTGCTTATTTGGCCAACTAAATCGACTTTGCCTTTGTGCCTGGCACACAATATGGAATTTCTATAAGCGCAGATAAGTACATACATGTATGTATACGGTTATACGGCTATACCACATGGGAGACCCTGCTCACCCATACACTTACGATTTCAATTTGTTCGCTTTAATAATTCACAATTCAATAAATGCTAACAAATTGACATTGTCCAAAGGCCCAAAGAAAGAGCGAACGAAAAAGTTTCTATGGATTTCTTGTGGGTTCCGTTTATTTCAGCCAACAACAACCCCGTCGTAATCATATGGGGTGGGGTTCTCAGGAAAAACCTACCAATTACGTAGCCGAGGAATTAACTTGAGCGACTTTTATGTCAATTCAATACATTTCATTTACTCCACGAAATCTTATGTAGTCGAGGGCAAATAAGAACGAGGATGTGGGCGAATCTGGGGAGGATTTGCCTGCTCGTAATCGCATCTCAGCATATTTTCAACGTAGTTTTTGCGCAAATTCTCGGTAAAATTAATTTGTAATTTTAGTGACTTCGAATCCAGTTCGTCCTCCGTCCTGCGTCCTACGCCCCGTTGTTCCTCCACCATCTTTTCGCATATCCTGCGGCAGTGCTGACAAATTATGTGCAAATAAATTGCTTTTTGTTAAGTGGCTTTGCATAAGAAGTTAGAACTTGTGGTTTTCCTCCGCTACCCCGATTACAAGAGCCCAGCTGGAGGGAGTTTTCCTGTGAGTCCCGGCTGTCTGTCTGTCCGTCCCGTCCTGTTGTCGATGTGGATGGCTTGGCATTATTTGATCGCACATGAATATTTAAGCTGGCAAATATTGCCTGCTGAGATACAGGGACACTTACCCCCACTTCACTCCCACACTTGAGGCACATTCAATTTATTGCCATTAATAGTCCTTCTATATGCAATTCGTATGCTTTTTATCGGGTATTTCACTCGGATATTAACCACTTTGGCCAGGGTTCCCATTTTAATGGTAAAACCAAAGCCAATTAAAGTTGAGGGGGATGCGGTGAATGGAGGTGTATGGCAGGTGAAACAATGGCTGACAAATGTTTTGGAAATATAAATCGACAACTCTGCAAACTCGGCAGGAGTTGGGTTCATTACTCGAAGGTTATCTTATCGATTTTCCCCCTGGGAGCTTCGATTGATTAGCAGCCGCTTTACACCTGTAATCTATCAAAGTCCCCGTAAATTGCCATGAAATTTACACTCGTTACCATAACAAACAACTTCGATTCTGAGGCCAAATCGGCTTAAATGGCGCTATCTGTCGCTCTGTCCATATTTTAATTAATAAAACTCGTTACAAGCGAATTCTCTATGCCCCGCACCGAGTGGCAGCTCATTAGAAGACAAAGCCAAGACGAATAAACCTTCGACAGAAACAGAAATTGTTTAAGCAATAGAAGAGAGGGGGCCCGTTTCTTTTTACGAATTCTTCGTAGAATTCGGAGCCAAAGAAGGAGACACCGAGAGTGTGGCGGCTGGAGTTCTATATAATTAATTATTGTGGCCGGGCGTTACAGCCACTTTTTTTTTTAGAAGAGCGAGAGAGCATTGAACGGTTTCCAAGACAGCCGCTACCTGTGAACCGAAACCCCCCTGCCTGTGGAGAGTCATTTATATTAATTTTAATAACATTGTTAAGACCGAACACGCTTGGCCAAATCAGTGCCGAATCGCCATCTCCATCTTCGAGTGGAACGGAGTGTTAACGACGAAACACTTTTCAGTCTATGAATTTTCGAGCAGCTAATCAACTGAACGGCGGCCCATCGAGTATCCATAATGTTTCCATAATTCTTGTACATGCCGCATATTAAAAACAAATTAGCGTTTTGTACTTTGTTCAACCGGGGAGAGATAGACATACACCAAAAAAAAAAAAGATATGAAACGTAGATCGATTTTACATTATGGAATATCAATTTTAACTTGATATGGGGCCAGGTAAATTTGATATCTTTGTTCAACCGGAGAGAGATAGACATATATACAAAAAAGAAACGATATGAAACGCAGATCGATTTTACATTATGGAATATCAATTATAACTTGATATGGACCAGGTAAATTTGATATAGTCGAAAAGAATATTTCATGTAAAATCGAAAAATTTACATGCACATATCGATTTTACGGCGACAATCTTTTTTTTGTGTGTAGACCAAAACTATTTATATACCAAACAGCCAACTCGCACATGTGATTTCGAATGCAAGTTTTGGCTGCGTGTCAAATCGATTGCATTATGGGAAAGCTGAATTTGATAAATTTCCCAATTTTGGCAGTGCCATTAGCATGAAAATGGTTTTTAATTGACACATAATCAGCCCCAAAGAGCCGGTTAGTTACAGTCCGCCGGCAGTTGCTGATTGGCCGCCCCTGACAATGAGTTTCGGATGGGGCCGTGACCATCGCAATTATGTAGAATCATTTTATTTGTATTGAATGCTGCAATATTGGCCAACATTTAACTTTGACTTAACCTTGGCTAAGCTGAAGCAGAAATGGAGGGGCAGAACAGGGCTCCCCAAAAACTGACTGTGGCAGCAATCGAAAGTTGGGCATATTAATTGCTTTCTTGTTCCACGACGATAATGACCAGGCCAGCGGGAGTGAAAGGCCCGGACCTTTGGGCCAAGAACGTGCCTCCCCGCCCACCTCACAACTACATACATACGTATATATACGGCGTACTTAGCTCTTCTCCCCCAGCGAAGGGGGAAAACCAGACCTCAACCAGCATTGCCTGCCTGCCACTGGAGAAGTCCGGCCTTCTCTGTGGCGGTAATTAATCATCATTAGATTTTCGTAAACGGAGCGGATTTTAAGTGGGATTTGCAGCTCAGACAGAGAGACAGGCGAAGACGAGGACGACGTCGTGAAGATAACTCGGGGAGGAGTCCAAAGGACTCTATCATCCATCCCCCATCCACCAAACATGCTCATTTAGTAATGATTTCGCTGTAGCCCAAAGTTTTTCGCCCTCCTGAGAGAGCACCATTTATCCTGGATGCTGGCGCATTGACAGCTTGGGTCTGCTTATCTGTCCTGCATTTGACATTTAGCATTAAAAACGCTTTAATAATAACGCAATAATAATAAGGACGCCTCTATCTGGCTGTCTGGTGGCCATGGCCATCTTTGAGCCAGTGGGGCTTCCCGGACTTCGGGGCTCTCAACTAGATATTTATCAATTCATCAATCAACCGGCGGACAGATGGGTGGCAGTGGCAAGGACTTGCGAAAACTTTTCATCATTTCATTCTGTTCGACTACAATTATCCAAAAAAAGAAGCTCAAGTTCAGCAGGGAGTGGTCCTTCAAGACATCATCAATCTCCCTTAGCCTCGTAAGCAAAAATGGCGGACAGGAAACAAAACTTATCAATTACAATGGACAGGCACACACACACGCACAAATCCCGAATCCTGAATTCCGCAAATGCATGTCATATTTAAAAAGCCAATGGTCAATGGCCAAAAGTGCTCTATGGCGCCCTTGGCTTTGTCATAGATTTTCGTTAAAGAGAAAGACCGGAGACTGGAGTCTCCAGATCTCTTTGTGGGCTGCATTTGAGTTATGACTTAAGCTGACATTTCATTAGTGAGCATTAAGTGTTCTGCGAATGAGTTCAACAACAGCGGCGCTGTCATCGCTGGCTGCTAGAGATGGAGAAAGGGGGTTTAAGGGGATTCTAGGGGGCACTAAAGGGGAGCTGAGTGCTACAGAGTCTGCTGGTTTCGCTGCTGGCTCTCATCCAGCGATGCCCTTGGTTTAATTAGTCGCCATCCGGCTGGCCATAATGCGGCATTCACACGAAACCGTTGACCCAGTTCTCTTCCATTGCCTGCTCAGCTTCATCCCTGTATTAATTAAACACGTTATTTATCAAGAGAGAGCGAAGGGCTTAAATAGCCAGCTAACCGAACAAATGTTTACCATTTGCCTATCGATTTCCGACCTATCCACTAAAAGAGTCCAGGAATTAAAAGCGAAGTAGCGCCAGCTATCTCAACTCCAACTAACAACAATGCGTGAATCGTGCTGCAGGAAACGGGTACCTATATATATAAATGTAATTGAAATTCAAAAGAAATGAGCTTAGGTCCTGCTCAAGTGGGCCACTCGAGTGGTTGGCACCGCCACTTGGAACTGAACTGAATGGAGCTGACCACGAACCGACTGAATGAATGAATGAATGAGTGGGGGAATGAACGAATGAACGATTTGCATGCACACAAAACATTTGCGCAAAACCGGGAAGCGAAAAATGTGCAAGCCAAGTAAAAACAGAGGAGTAGGATGTCCTGAGTAGTGGGTAGTGGGTAGCTGGAAGAAGGAAGGACTCGACTCCACTGCGGGTCAATTAATTAAGGCTAAATTAAGTGCAGCTGTGTAGTGGTCGAGTGAAGGATCTGCGGCTCCTGGCCCAGCTGCTTTTGCTGCTGCTTAGCGATTCGAGTGGCAAGATTATAAGCTCGGACCGAGCCCGAGCATAAGGCATAAATCCTTGCCAGAACCCCCCGGCCCCAGCTCGGAAACGGTTTAGTTCGTTGACCGGAAGTCGGGCAACAAAAGTGCGCTGAAAGTGGTAAACACTGCCAAGTCTACGAGAGTCCTGGCGTCCTGGCATGTGCAGATAAGCCGGCCTGCATTTGTATTTGTCGGTTCGACTTGGCTCTAGAGGTCTGAGCTCCTATCGGAACTGTTTTGGCATACAAATGAACTCTCAAATTGACAGAGAAACATGGACAGGAAATGCAGGGCGGTTAAAACTGTGCCACATTCTCGATAAAAAGTGGCCATAGGTCTCGGGCGAATCAGCCACGAAGATCGCACCTCATAAAGATCAATTTGAGCTGCTTCAAACAGCAATAGTCTTGAACCCACGCAGCTTCTACTCGAGAGCGAACAATGACTGCAATAAACATAATGATAATCCAACAACAACAACAGCAGCAGAAGATAACGACAACCACAATAAAACTCAATAAGCAAATAAAGTAGCCGAGATGGAAGAAGGGAGGGGAACCACGTCAAATTTGCATGCATTCTGAATCCGAGGAAGGGAAAAGGACAGGACAGGGCAGGGCAGCAATTTATGATGGCGGAGCAACTGGACAATTGACTTGCCCCGTGGCATTGTAGGTGTACCGACCAGCAGGGCAGCAGCAGGAGAAGATGTCTGCAAAATGTTTGCAGCGATAAATTAAAGCGGACTAACTAACCACAGCAGAGCGGAGGAGCTGCAACTGCAACAAGATAATGGCAAATGAAGCCGTAGGAGTTGCATAAAGGCGGTCTCCTCCTCCTTCTCCTCCTACTCCTGCTCCTCCAGCATGTTGCGCATTCAAATGAGAACGGAGCTGGCCACGTGACACGGCACACTGAAAAAAAATCGATATGAAATACGGTCATTTCTATCTTATTTCATATCAATAAAAAGAAAATCATATCAACATGATATTTTATCATATCATATTAAATACCAAATGTAGTATTTTTTTAACAAATAATGTAAAATAATAACATAATCTTTATTCATATCAAAATGATCTTTAAAAAATATCAAATTGACGAGCGCATATCAATTTGATATTTTATCTCTTTTTTTTCTGTGCATCGCTGGACTCTAGACTCCAGAGAATGCCCCACACGATTGTCTTATCACGATCTCCTCACGCCGCCATCTTCCAGGGGGATCGGGGGATCTGGGAACCCACACGGAGGCACGTTCATTCAAATTGCTGTGCTCCTCCCGGCGTGGTCATTGTTTGAAGCTCCGTTTCGTCCGCTGCGCCTGCGCAGTAATTTATTTCATTTATATTTCCCATTCCGCCTCGCATGCTGCGTTTTTATTATCATTGCATAAGCAAAAAATGTGAATACGCCTCGCATTGTTGGCCTCTCTTCTCTCCAATGGAAACTGGCAACTGCAAGTCGCGGCTTTCGAAGCCAGAAAGCCATTAGCTGGATACCTCGACTCGTGTTCCTTGTTGCCCGCTGCCAGTTCCTTGTCTGACATGTGCTTGCGGCTACTGTACACGATGGCAGCAGGATGGGGATGGGAATGGGATTGGGATTGGGTAGGAGAAAGATATTCAGATGCTTCCTACGCAGAACTGAGAACCAGAGAATCGCTGATTTCCTGGGGGCTGCCAAAAGGTTTCTCTGTTTGGTTCTGTTCTGTTCGCTTCTGACGAGACCTGATATGGATGTTTTGGCCGCAGCAGCTTTTGATTGGTTTTCTGGGCGGCCAACAGGTTGAGTTTAGCTTAGCTTACGCAACATTCGAGGAGGAGGCTGGCACCTGCTGTGAGCCAAATCAGGGGAAAACTGCATTTTTATCAAATAATTCAGTCAAATTTCTCCCCAGCGATAGCATTTGCATATCGATTCGAAAACCATTTCACAGTTTCACGCTGCGCGACCCACAGATTCCCGACTCCAGTATAAATAAACGATAATTGGCCATCGGAGTGAAGTGGATTGGGGAGATATAGAGGAAAATAAAGACAAAAAGTGGTGCGGCAAGTGTCAGGCAACATGACAGTTGACATCTTTCACGAATCTCCCACCCTGCCGATATCTCTAGTATCAATATTCAGCTAATTTCTTCTCACTTCTCGCGTTATGTAAGCCAAGCTGGTTTCCATTTTCCATCGTTAGCATCACAATGGTGGCAGAAGAGTTATGAAAGCTGTAAGCATTCATTAGGAAGACATTTAAATTAATTTTTGTAACAATAAAACGAAAGTTGGAAACATTTTTCAATCAGATACAGATTTCGTTAAAGCCTTTTCATTTTTCTGGCTGACTAAATGCCCATGATTCGTGATGTCACTTGCCCATAACATTTGCTGCCAAAAACAGGACTCGCCGGCTAAATAAAATTCATCAAAAATGCTCATATTTATTCGCAAATAAACAAGAATTGTTGGCCAATGCATTACAATAAAATGGTGTGAAGCGATTGCTGCAGCTGACAGTGGCACAAAAACCCCCAAAAAAAAAGAAACAAATGCCGGAGTTGAATAAAATAAAATATATAAACCAAATGCGGTTAGCCGCAGTGTGTAACAAATTAAATTATTTGCAATCAGCAACAGAGAAATTTCCTCACTTAAAGATGAGTAAATTTAATATGACATGAACTGTTTATCGATGGGTTTTGGATTTAAACTGAATTAGTTTTTAGTATTCATCAAAGAGAATTAACTCGTTCTCACAGCATTTCTCTTTTCTTTCTTCCAGGTATGTTTCTTGATGAATTCCTCCTACCTCCACGTGAGTTTAAAGTGTGTTTTTAAAATATTTAATGGTTAGAGCAACCAAACCAAGCAGCTCACTTTCGTTTTAAAGCTGCCAGGTGAAGCCAATAAGCCAAAGTAACTGGGCAAACACATGTCCCAGCACACCAGAACCAGCACCCAAATGGCCAACAATTTTTAAACAAGATAGAAAACACCCGGGAACACATGTACACAAAAGATACACCCGCACAGACTTAAACTCTGTGAAAATAGTTTCAATAAAGGCAGCAGCAGCACTAGCAGCAGCAGTACTAGCAAACAAGCTAGCTACACGTGTTGGTGGCTGGCCACGCCCACTAGCACACCACCCACCGCCCACCGGCTCCTGCCATTGTTATTATTTATGCGAGCCAAACAGCAGCTTCCGTTTGTGCCACATGCGGCTGGCGGAGGCATGCAGCCGACTCGACGGAGGAAGCGGAGAGCATTTAAAAAATGCACGCAGCAAAGGCCTTGACTGCAATATGTTGCCTAACAGCGGGCGCTTGTCCTAGCTGCATTTTTATAGATTTTTTTACCAGGTCAGCAGAGCAGACAAGTGGGGGGGGGGGGTTAGAGAAAAGGGGTGGCAGGGCATGTGTCGCCCCGTCGTTGGCTTGTTTAACATTTTCAACAATTTCCTTAATCACGGGCTAGGAGCCCAGCTGCTGCTACCCCCTCTTGCATGCCATTAAAAGTCAACTGTTTGTTTGTGAGTGAGAGTGTGTGAGTGTGCGCCTCAAGTTATGCTGCATTCGTTGGCTGTTGGTGGAGCCCCTGCAACATTTTAATTGCTTTACATAATGCAACACAGTGGTTCCTTCTTTAATGTTTTCTCTGCTCTGCAGTTTTACATTATTTTTAATTGTTTGTGCAGCCGTGTGTGTGTGTTGCGGCAAAAGCTTAATGGCTAAATTATTTTCGTAAAATAAAAGTTAAAAAAAATCCAATCAAAGCGGTGAAGGCCTTTGAATTCAGTGCTACGATTGGTTTGGCAAATTAGAGGGAAATGGTGGGTCCGCACTCGTTCCACTCGTCAACATCATTATTCACATGCCTCACAGCCTCCGCAGGAGCAACTTTACTGCTCTGCACGCAGCATAATTACCAGGCAGAAACTTTTCGCCTGCAGTTGCCCCTCCTCCTCACATCCCCCCAACCTTCTCACAAACAGGATCAGCAGGAACAACACCAGCAGGCAGAAGTAAACTTGAAAAATTCCAGGCAGGAGCTAAAGTTCCCCAAGACGTTCAGAGCTCAGAAACAGAAGCAGAAACATTAATAAAACCGCAAGTTTCCACCCCCTTAAAGGCTGAAGGCTGGCGAAAAAGAAACTGAAAGTTTCGCCACTTTTCAATTTTGGGAGCACTTCAACTCCTCCTTCCTTCTTCCTTCTTCCTCCTTCCTCCTTCCAGCAGCAGGGTCAGCTTGAGAGTCCCAAAAAGAACTTCAAAAATTTAACGACTCTCCAAAGCCCACTAAAAGCCAGAGAGGATGGGAATCCCGGAAAAGAGCAGTGCAGGAAATTTAAATTATATTAGGGAAAATGAAGGGCCTTCCATGCAGACGGACTTTTGCCATCGGAGCGAGTAATAAATAAACAAAGCGACAGAGCTCAAAGCTGAAAATCTACACAAAGAACCACTTGACCAGGGCAGAAGCAATTGAGAGTAGAAAGGCGACATGGAAATAGAATGAAAACTTTGCTTTCAAGTCGCTCCAATTAAAGTTGCCCAGATGGAGGCGGTGGAATCGAGCCACATTCACCTCCCATCTCCCAACTCCCACCTCCTTTCTCCCACATTTTCACCACATTCGTAACGCGATACTTGTAATGTATACATGGCAGACATTCCATCAAAAAAATAACCTCACCCACTTCCACAGCCACCTTACCCGAAAAACTTTTCTATGTACTCGCATTATTCTCTTGCTTGCCCCACGTGACGAGGAGTTTTCCATTCTCTGTTGCTTTGTTGTTGGACCTCGATAATGATTTGTTGTTGTTGTTGCCCAGCTCTCGTTCATGTTTCGCGTTTGCATAGCAACTTTTGTCAGCTGGCAAATTGAATGAGATGGCTGCCAAAGATGGAATCCAATTAGAATTTGAATCAAAATAGAAAAGTTCCTTTGAACAAGAAGCGGAAAAAATACGATCACGAGAGCATTAAAATCGTTCTAATTGCTTCAACCAGTTGGGAATTATAAAGGCATCCAGAATTGTTTGTTGTCTCTCGAAGAGTCCCCATTTCGCCCATTTTCCTTCACCCGCAGCCATTGTTCGAGGGGAAACAAAGGGAAAGAGCTCGGCAAGAAGGCCAGAAGAAGACCATATCTGGCCACAAACTAAACCCTCGAGTGGCCCAAACACAGACACACACACAAACCCTCGAATGCACTGGGAAACCGAGCCAAATAGCTGGGTTAGGTTAGGTCATGTTGTCAGCTTGTTGCACTTGGCCCCAGGCTCATTAATAGAGCGATTATTTTTTCTCTATTTGGTCCACACACCCACATGTACAGTGGCGGTGGAAGTACTAGTACCTTCTGTCTAAGTATAAAAAAAACCGTGATCAAATCGATATGCGCATGGTAAATTTCTGGTTTTAATACGCATATCGTTTTTACCATGCAAAAAAGATTTCTCTCTCTTGGTTATTTTTTGACTTAAAAAAAGAGAGCAACAAGCAAAATGGCGACTTAAATTACTTGAGTGGGAGCGAGAATAACTAATTCCCTCAATTCGTAAAAGAGCGGGATAGCGCCAAAAGTTACATGAGTGGAAGGGAGAAAGACAGATAGGAAACTCGAACTGGCCTACTTAGAACATGTTGTTTGCATTTCGAGCATATCAAGTCAAAATTGATACCACATTAATTTAGGGGTAAAAACAACTTATAGGTAATCTTTTAAACTATTGCTTTATGTTTACTGACTTAAGTAGGTTTAAGGTATTTAAGTTGAGGTATTATTTTCTTGACCACCGCTGTATGGACTCGCATGAGTGTGTCACACTTGACTTGTGTCGCGTCGCCTCCTCGGGTCGCTTGTTGACACTCATTGAGACAAAAGTGCTTAACTGCCTGCACTTTTCCGACGGCTGCAAGAGCAGCAGGCTAAGGAAACTACGAGTTCTTCTCTTTCGCTTTTACCACTTGCTTTTAAGTTTTCCCACACACAGATAAAGCTTTTATTTTCTGCTTAATTTGTTTGTAGGCTTTTGTGTTGTGGATGGGGATGCCAAAGAGGAGCGCAGACAATGAATGGCCTCTCCCTGTCTCTCCCTCTCTCTCTCTCTCTCACTCGCTCGGCGAAAATGTGTTGCATAACTGAAGGCGTTCGCGAAAAATGTCAAGCACCTCGGCTGGCATTACGACACGTACAGCGAAGAAGGTTAGGCACGCCTGACATGCCGTGAATTATGGCCAACAGAGGAGGAAAAGGAGGGGAAGCAGAAAAAGAAATGGCCTGAAAAGTGTGTGTTTTGGCCCCTTGGCTGCCACTTTGAAATGTTAATGAGCCGCAAGCAAATGTCAGTTATCTATAGCCTACTTTCGGTCGGCATCCGGCACAAACTTTTCGCTGCATTTCCTCTTCTCCACACACCCTACACACCCATACCCATGCACTTATAATTTCGGTGTAATTTCCAGCGAATCAAATGGCAAAAAGGCAAAGAAACGGCAAAGGGTCGACCCACTTTTGCAGCAACTTCCACTCTTCCACTGGCAACTTGCATTGGGAAATGTGTCAAATAAAGCGTTAAATTAGATTTCAGTTTCGCCGCTTTTTCCACCATTCATTTGCCCCGAAAACTTTTGACTACTGGGCTGCGTCGTAGCAAATAAATCTTCAGAACTTGCAATTTTCAGAAACTGTCACTTGACGTTTATTACGTTCCCGCTTGACAAAGAGCCAGAAGTTATGCCATGCCCGCAATTGAGTTGGCGCTTTAAGGCTTAAAGAGTTCTTTACTTTTTTTTTCTCTATCCCTTTTGGGAAAGGTGGGTGTTTGAAAGGGGTGGCGCCGCTTACCTACACATGGGTGGTGGCACGACAAAGTTAAAACCGCAAAGTAGGCGACACACAGAGTCGAGCGCTGAGACATCGTCTAATAGGATTAGTGGGGAAAGGGGTCTAAGTAGAAGAGTTTCGGGGTCTGGGGGCGCAAAAAAATGAACTCAAATCGGCTGGCTTGCGGTTTTGGGGCCGTCGTCTGCTGAACTTTGCATGCCACAAAATCAATTAAGCAGCGTCGCGTCGCCTCTCGTCTCCCTTCTCTTCCTTCTAAAGGGGGTAAAGGGGGGAAGAGCTGACTATCAAAAGCTGTCAGAGTTAGTTTCGCCTGGATGGATGGCTCCTAAGCAAACCGGGTCAGTGTTGAAATTTGATTACCCCGCCGCCAAGTATGCTGCAGCTGTAGAAAGGATTTAGATTTAGCCCTCTTCCCGCAGGACTGCGAATCAAAGTTTGATCCTCGCCAGCAGGCAGCAAAACCAGGCTGCTCACTAAGTCTGAGGTTAACTAGCACACACACACAAAATTGAAACTAAAGCAAACAAAGCGTCAACTTCTTGTTTTTCTGCTTTTGGCCCGTTAAAATATTCGCATCGCGTGCCTTTGGCTTTTTACCTTTATGTCGTGTTTAGCATTAGCGTAGCTTCTAGCTCCGGGCTCCAGGTTCCAGGTTCCAGGTTCCTTGCCCCCATCCTCCTTGCTCCCATCCCTGGATCTGTATCCGTCGACACATGAAACGTGACTAAGCTGACAATTGTGTCGAAGTAAATCCAAGTTTTGTGAGCCCGACTAAATAAATCTCCCAGGCGAGCGCAAAACTTTGACAAACAAAGATTGTGGATGCGCAGGGCTTTGCAAATGACGCACAATGGGCCATGTGTGTGGGTGTGTGTGAATGGGGTGGGGGGGAGGAGCTACATGACAGGCGACATAAATAGTTGGGCAGGATCCTTAGCTTTAGCTTCATTTTGAGGGAGGGCCGGGACCCAAATTTAATAAACTGTACACATTCACCTATGCAAAGGAATTACTTGACCGGGGTACCGGTACAAGGAATCCCCCACTAAACTTTGACAAGTTTGTGCATGTATGTGCGTGTCCGCTCTATTTATATGTCAAGCGCAGGCGGTGCAAACACACCGAAACGCACAGAGATACAAAGCTACGCGTCTGTGTTGGTGCAAATATAAACAGAGACTGTACACGCATACAGATGGCCCGCATTATGCCATGACCCCCCTGGGGGGTGGGGGGTTGTACAGGTCAAACTGGGCCTGTAACTGGATGCAATCACACACACACACCCAGGTCGGTCCCCTAATACATAGACACGCTATAAACAAAGCGTCCAATTGTCAGTTTAGACGCCTTTTGTTTGCTCCTCTTTGCATCTGCCCTTCTGTCTGCTGTGGCTGCTGCTTATCAACAAAATGGCAGCAGCAGGAGCAGCAGCATTCCCAGGATTCCCACTACACCCAATCACAACAAAAAATCATACAACATTGCGTATACGCAGCGTGGCACACATGTGCACTACTTGCATTTATTCATTGCCGCATTGTGCGGTCTGCTTGCTTTTACCTGTCATCGTCGCTGTCTCTCTGGATTATTGTTATTATTGATGGGGGTTTCTGGTTCTGGTTCTGGTTCTGCTGCAATGTAATGAGCTAGAAAACAGAATTCTCCATCGATTAAGCGATTGTCATCACCTTTTCCGGGCTCCCAACTGCAATGCCATTTCCCGCCTGGCATCTTTATCTTTCGTTTCCCACTCACTTAACTCTCGGGCAGCTGAAGGAAGAAGAAGCAGAGAACAGGACAATTGCAGAACGAAACTGTAGTTAAGAGGCGCTGAGAGCAGTTGTCAGTTCAGTGCCGCCTCACCTGGGAATGCAGGGAAGGGAAGGAGGAGTAGGACCCACTAGGATTTCGGCTCAGGTCGCCTCATTTTCATTACTCCAGCTTCACCCTCTGCTGGCAGCAATTCATGCTTAACTGACATTTCAGCTGTCATACCGAAAGTGTTTTACATTTCTCTCTCGTCAAGGGAGCTGGGAAACAGGGAAGAATTTGCTGCTGCCGAAGGTGTTGGCATGCCCCACTGCCCATTGTTGGCATGCCACAAGCAGCTGGTGTCGCTTTTCGATCCCCCGCATCCCAGACCTTAATTTAATTAACATATTTCACTCGGCAGCGCGTGCTCGTGCTGCTTGAATGTTTTCATCTCATCTCCCGGCCCGATAATGCGGTATATCTAATTGAAGCTTTCGCTGGACTCGTCGCCAAAATTCTCTTCAATTTAGCAGGCAACCTGTGAAATATTTTTTTGCCAAGTTCGCTGATTTTCCATTTCGGTTTGTGGCTGGCTTTTTTTCTGCCGAGTGCATTATAAAAGCATTAAAATGCAAAACCATAACCGAAAAAAAGGGATAATGGGAAGGGGAATGGAAAGGGGAATGGAGAAGGAGACAAAGCAAGCCCAGCAGGAGAATTCGCTTTGTCACATGCACACTGGGGGGAAACATTTGGCCTTGCAGCCTCCAACGGCCACCGCCCACCGCCCACCACCCTCGCCCTTGGTTATCACTGAAGCTCGCCTCGCTTTTTCATGCTCCGTCTGACGAAATGCCATTACACATTTTGCGTACCCTAAAAACAGCAGCAACAACAACTACAGCACCAACTACAACTACAACGCATTCGCATTCAAAATGACAACGGCAACAGAAGCGCCGGCAGAGGAACAACAACGGGAACAACACAAACAAACAAACAGTAGAGGGGAAAAATAAACGCTGGGGGTTGTAGAAATGAAGATAAGCTGCTTATCAGCGCCATTCCCAGTAGTTGCCCGTTGTTCATTCGCCTGGTTGTGCTCCGTGCTCCTTCCTCTAGCCTCCATCCTAGCCCATCCTGGCACATCCTGCCACATCTTCTGCTTCTTCGCCATCTTCTTGCCTCCGACTGCGCTTTAAGTGGTCGCTTGGCATTCGCATTGGCTCCCAGTTCATGGCAGCATCTCTACGCCTGTCTGCATGTGGATATAAATGCGGATGGGGATGAGGATGTGGATGCGGATGTGAATGCGGATGTGGATGCGGATGCCAACTGGCAGGCAAACAGGCGACAGCAGCCACGACCAGTGCAGAATCCTCTCTGTTAGCCACTTTCCTTTGGCCCCCCAACGTGGCCATTGTCATCGTTGTTGTCTTTTTTTTTTCTTTGCCATTTGGCTAAGCCCTTGACTTGGCCAAGCCAAAGAGAACGACTAGGAGATACCCATCATTTACATAGAGGTTGTAAAAAAATATTTAATCATTTTAAATTCTATCAAAAATTCCAAGTAATCTTCTTATAAGTATAAATATCAGAAATATACCAGGCGCAAGTCGATTTGATACTGCAGTGTTTTTTTTTGTTGTACCAATATCCCCATCAAGTCTTGCCAAACGAATTGACATTTTTGCCCCGTTTTTGCTTAATATTAAACTAATGCATGCAGCACGCCACAAACTCCCCTCTTCAGCTAACCAGCTAACCAGCTACTCCGCCTCCACAGATCTTATGTGTATTTAAATGACGCCATCGCTTGTGCATGCAAATGGGGCTTGGTTAGCTACTTTTAGCTTAACTTTTGCGCTTGATGACGATATAATTGGAGGGCAATGCAGCGTCGATGAGCGCAAAGTTCTTGGTCTAATGATAAGTTCTTTGGTGAGGAGGGGTGAAGGGCGCATCACTCATACGCACCGGCGACCGGCGACCCGGCCATTTTCAATTTCCATTTCCCAGCGCTCCAACAGTAAGCGCCTTAAATCCGAAATCTAATTACACGCAAGGCAAAGACAAAAGTCCACAAATATTCTCCACCCAAATTTTAATCACAGATGACCGACCGACCGACCGAGCGACAGGGCAACTTTCCCGCTGCCAATTTTGAGTGAACATTTTTGGGGCAACTTTTTGGTGCTTTTGGTGCTTTTGCTGCTGTGTTTAACCGCGTGAAATAATCTTTGCTGGCAGGCAGTCGGCGCCAAATCCTGCCGTCTTCCTACCCTATTTTTGTTGTTGTTTCCGTGGGGGGTGGGGGGTTGGTTTCATTATAACGATAATGCGCAGGCCCCACGGCAATCCACGGACAGCAGCAGCAGGCCGAGCATCTCGTTCGAGGCCGACAAGTTGGTGTCATATTTTCCGCAGCTTAAATTTCCCACAGCCAGGCCAGTGGCCACTTGTGCGCCCAGATTCTTCTGGCCCCTCTGGTCCAGCTTAGCGAAAAAGGCGGAGGCAAAAAGGAGCCGGCACCACGCAGACAGCAGGAAAAACGGGAATTGTCTCGGCCTAGCGCAATGCGATTACGGCAAAGGAGGCTCTACAAGGAGCCGCCAGGACTAACTAACTAAGCCAGAGGCGGCTCACACACGCACACCGGGTCCTTAGAGGGCGGATTAGGCAGATAGGGGGGGGGGGGTGGGTTGTTTTAGAAGGACGGGTACGATTTTCGCGCCCGGCAAATCTCAACAAATTTGAAATTTTCTTCCTTGGCCGTTGGCGCTTCCGTTTGTTGCCGCTTTTTATTAGGCATTTTTTTTATTTTGTCCGCTGCTCTGTCCTCTTTCGCTTTTGGCGTTTGAATTTGTCGAGCATCCTGTTTGCTCCTCCCCAACCCATCCCTCTGCCAATTCCACTCCTGATCCCCTCCAAAAGGCGTCCTCGAAATGCTTTTTAAGCCTACAAATGAGCTTAAAATTTTCTATGCGAGTGAATGCGAATGCGAATGCTTTTGAAATTTATTACAGCGCAAGGAGTGAAGAGGATAAGGGAGGCACACTCTCACACACACACACACACTGGCTATGTGTGGGTGTTGGGTGGGTGAGTATCAAAGGCATTTCGGCACTCGATTCTCGTCGTCCTCATCGTCGCCTTCTCATCGTCATTGAAATTTTTGAGCGCGGCAAATTGAATTTCATTTGAATGTTTTTCCCTTATTTTTATTTATATCTTGTTACTCGATTTGGAAATTGCCTTTTGCCCGGTAATTTTCAGTTTTTAGAGTTTTGTATATATTTCTCCCGACCCGAATCCCCCCCATTTCCACTTCCACATCCCATTTGAGTTCGGGCTATCCATGTTTGTTTGTTTAGCCATGCCCGACGTGGAAGGAGGGACGGGACGGGACTGCAGAAGGAGACAAATTGAATTTTCTATGCTGTTAAATAATTTCATTTCGATTTTGTTCCTTTCGCCTGATTTTTGCGCCTGGCTTTCAATGCGAACTGATTGCAGCTCTCGCCGCCGCCGCCCGCTGTTCCGTCAAATCCATTTGTAGTTTAAAAATTCACGAAATACTTTTAGTGTCAAATGTGCAATGATTTCGCCATTCACAGCAGTGAATGCAAAACGGAGGGCAAAAAATGTGATTTATCATCGGTTATTTTAGCAGGAAGCACCGGGTTCCGAAATGCAATTAAGCTAAAAATAAGTTCTCGATTTAAGCACTTCACTGGTGCTGTGCAAAAATATTTTTTGGCACGCCTGACTAATGCTCCCCGTTTGTTTTATTTTCTTCTTTAATTTTCTTTTCTTTTTTTTTGCAACCTATTTTCAGGCTTCCTCCTGGAAGGAGTCACGCCAACGGCACCCCCGGATGTTCCGCCGCGTAATCCGACAATGAGTCGCATGCAAAATGGTCGTTTAACCGTTAACAATCCCAATGACGTTGACTTTGAGCCATCTTGTTTGGTGCGAACGCCATCGGGCAACGTTTACATTCCTAGTGGAAATCTAAGTGAGTAGAGCCTGGATAGATCGCTATCACCATCCTAAAACCCTTACCCCTAACCAACCCCTTCTCACCCCCCTCAAACATATAAATCCCATTTGGAAAGTGTGCCGCTCGACCGCTCGTTTGCTCTCGCCCTGTCTAAAAGCCTCCGCAAAGCAATTTTTCCAGCCATATGCAAATCCAAACCCGCAGCGAACCCAAACCCAAACCCAGACCACCCCGCTCCATACTCCATCCTCCGCGGCGACCATCAAAAAGCCACTTGACTCATTTAAATGTTTAGCGCTCGCATCGTGCACAGAAAAATTCCATTTGCCATATTGCTATAAAAATGCAAAACACAGGAAAAAAAGAAATCGAACCGGGTCTGGCGGAAGGGAAAAGGCCGCAGCATTTTGCAAATTTTCAGCTCTTTTGTTTCCTATGCGCCATGCGCCTAAAATGCCGCCATACATTTGCCATTTATTGTTTTTCCAACAATGTTCTTGGCCTTTTTTCCCTTTCGGCCGGGCTCAGTTCAGTTCAGTTCGGTTCAGTTCGGTTCGGTTCTGTTTCTGTTTCTGTTGAAGTTGGTTTTGCCCGTTTGTTTGTGTTTTCGCTCTATGCATATCCGCAAGCAGGCTTTAGGGATAAAAACATTCGAAAGTGGAGTGAAAATAGTTGGCAATGGAAGCGGCGGCGGGTCCAACAAACCGAAAAAAGCCAAACGACCGCAGGGGCCTAAACAGAAACCCGGCGAAAAAAAAAGGCAGACAAACAAATGCGGCTCACACATGGCGGCGAATGGCGAATGGCTGTCGGAAGATATGATGTAACGTGGGTCGGGCATTTATGGGTCTATTAATTGAATGAAGCCTTATCGACGGGACTTTCATTAGAAGGCAGCGGCGGTTCCTTGATGCATTCCGGCTTTTTGCTGCATACATTTGGTCGCTCGCCCTGAAATATCAACAGAATGTGCGAGAAAGTAACGAAAAGAAATAAACAAAGGACATTGTTGGCCTGCTGAACCGCCCACTGCGCACACGAAGGAGCTCTCGTGCGTATACATTTGTGTAGCACACTTTCGGGCTGCGCTGTATTTGCTTTATGCTGCCTTTTGTTTTCCTTTTGCATTGTGCAAATATACACGCTCTCCCACTCGTACATACACACACACAGTGTTATCGTATATATGCCAAGCTTTGTCTTGATTTTCCTGCGTGCCATATAATTTTCCCTCACTGTGCTATCCTCATTTTTTATCCAAGACATTTGTTTTAGTGAGAGCGCAGCTGGGCATTTGGCTTACTTTTGAAAACTTTCGTGCTTCCAGCCAGCCGTTTGTGGCCTGAATTTAAGGCCGAGTTCGGAGCTCTTTAACCTGGCAGTTGCACATCAATGCGCCAGATGAATTTTGCATATGACACTGCCTAAGTGTTCTTTCTGTCCGCCAATTTGCATTTTGCATATCGTTTATAGGCCTCATCCTAACCCATCCCTTCCTTCTGGCCCAAAGTGCAATTAAATGACTATTTATGAAATTCTATTTGCATTTATGCATAAATTGATAAACATTCTAACCTGCCAGCCGCAAAGTATGCAGCAGAGGGGGGGGGGGATGCCCCGTTGTCATCGTAACACAAATATTGATTAAATTCTATATCAAATTGAGATTCAGGTTGGCCCGCACGCACACATGGATATGTATGAATAAACATAAAAAAAAACAATAAAAACAATCACATGACATTTTGCAGCGGCCTCTTCATTCTGAAACACCGCCTCTTCACCCCCCTCTCCACCTTTTCCCGGCCCCAAAGCTGAGAATATTTTCATTTCAATTTTTCCAGCAGTGCCAATTTTTATGGAAAATATTATTTGTTGACTTCTGGCACCCGAAAAACGAGAGGGAGCCAGTAGCCCAACTTGCAAATGAATGAATGAATCAGGCAGGCAGAGAGCCTACGTTATTTCGCCAGGAGAGTAAAACTTTGTCCGTAATACGCTCGAATTCGAAGCTCGAACCCATGCATGTAGCTTAAAATTTCTGTGTGAGCTTCCGAACGCGGGCATGAAAAAATGCTTATGCACCATATGCAAATACATATAAAAATGGGCATTCTGCACGATTGGATACACACGCATGCGGACATGCGGACAAGCGGACATACGGACAAGGGGAGGTGGAGGTGGACATTTTTACCAACCCATCAGCCATCAGCCATCACCCAACGGGGAGCGAAACAAAAGTTTGGCCAGGAGTTAAAAATATACGAGTATGTGTACATCGCAGCAGAAAAATTGCATAAATTGCCGCAGCCAGCGCGTGAAAAACGAGCATTCAGAGGGGATTGTCCAAAACAAAAGTCGACATATTGAGGAGGCAAGGAGGAGTAGGAGGATAACCGGAGGGCGGCTGTGATTCGGGACCAGGCAGCTGCTCCTGATTCCGTTCCCCTTCACGATCCTTTAACCATTCTTAAAGCCAGATTCACGTCCTGATTGGGCCGCACTTTACACCTTAAATTGTTAATGACCCGTGAGGGGACCTCTACAATCGCTGTGCCCCCTGCACTTGAAAAGGACGACTGAGCGAGCATTGGCCATGCAAATGTAAATGGCTTCCGCTGCTGTCTGCCTGTCCTGTTGAAAACTTTTGCAGTCCCACATCTCTAGTCTAGTGTGTTTTCCACCATTGCCTGACTGCCTGCCTGCTACGTTTTCATTATAATAACAGGCCATTGCGGCATTTTGATGCGGCAGTCTCCGTCTCCGTGTCTCCACCTGCCACTTTCCCCTTCCTGTTGCTTTAATTTTTCAACGCTTTCGAGGTTAGTTTGCAGAAAAACTTTTGCGCTGTCATTGACCGCTTGCTGCCTTTCTCCCAGAAGGCCAGCGCCTAGTTCAAGCGCCTAGACTAAAGCTCACCACCGCCCCCGGCGTCTGCAGGGAAGGTCCTGACTCCTGTCTCCGCCCCGCCCCTTCTGTGTGTCCTTCAGCCAACTTTCCTCTGTCCAGTGCAGTCCAGTCGTCGAGACTCGAAGCTCAAGAGTCGGGAGTCTAGTTCACTGTCTATTGGCCGGTCGTTATTGCTTTCGACTGGTTCTGGTTCTGGTTTATCGCTGCTGCCAGCCATGGAAATACTCGTAAATTTGCCAGCATTTTTGCAAAACCTCAACTGACCTCCCGCCCCCGAAAACCGGGGGATCCCCAGAAAGTGCTTTAAATTTGTATAAATATAAAGGGAGCATAGTGAGGGACGGGACCAAGAGATATGGATAGAGTGAGCGCCGGCACGTTTTGGTTTTTGCTGCTGCTGCTACTGCTGCTGCTACTAAATTCATTCATAATGGGTTTTTGCCCCATTTCGGTGTGGCCGTAGAACCCCTGCCCCTTTTCCGCCACGCCCCTGTATAGTGTATATAAATTTAACGTTTTTACGCAAACTGAAATTTATTATGGCGCAGCGTTGTAATTTATATTTTATGCCTGCTAAGTACGTAGCTCCTTTCCTTGGCACCCGTTGAATGGATATGTGGCCTATCCCTATCCCTATCGTATCCTATCCCACCATTCCTTTTATCCTGCACTTTTCACGCACAATTTTAATTTTATCTGCAGCGGCGGAACCGTGGTACCCATATCCATTCGATCTTCCGTTTCGGCAGCCGTTTTTTGTGACGCAACAAATTGCCTTCGTGTTCCGCTTGGCACTTAACTTCCCAGACATATATGTATGTATAAGGCTAGCGCATATATATCAGCATACATGGCCATATAGCCATATAGCTATGGCTTTCGGTTTGACTTTGGCCATAGGTAAGAGCTGTGGCCATTTCGGTCCTCGAACGTGAATTTAAGTCCAGTTGTTGCTGTGGCTGTGGCTGTTGCTGCATTTATAGACCGGGCAATAACCATTTGGCAACTAGAAATTGGCATTTTATGTTCGCCTGTCTGGCCTGTACCCTGCTTTCCTCTTCCCCCGCTCTCTGTGGATATGTGTATCCTTTGATTTTTGAATGCAGATTGTTGCGGGATTTATTGATATTGAGTGCGATTGAACCGAACGACCCAAGTGGGACGTACCCAAAGCTTGGCTCTTTGGCAAAAATACCTCAAATGCTCGGCTAGTCTAAAAAGTTTGGGTGAAAGCACCTGGAATATACTCCTTGAGCGACTTAATTAGGCGCAGGGATAAGTTTCTGGGCTGTCTGGGCTTCTGAATTTCTTAAAGCATACTTTCAGGTGCGCATACGAAATTGCTATCCGCCTTGAATCCTTTTGTGCCTCCCCTCGAAAATATGCAGCGAAGTCATGCAGAACATTAACAAAGCCTTCATTCTCAGCATCTTTATCCTCATCCTCATCCCCAGATTCCCAGCTCCTCAGCATCCTTTGCAGCTGTCCTTGCTGGTGGCATTTATATGCTGCATAATTATGAGGCATGTGCACGGTTTGCTGGGGTGTCTGCATAATTTATATGTTTTTAATGATTTCGCCCTTCGCAAACAATTTTTAATGATTTTCAGATTCAGGCTGGCAACATTGCATTTTGCATCCATAAGATTTGCCGTTGTGGTGGCATCTATGTGTAATGTATAATTAAAATTGCAATGCACACGAAGCGTATGTGTAGAGAGTGACTTCGCTTTTGTTGCTGCTTATCCCCCGTCTCATATAAATATGTTAATTAAAATAATGTTACCCGGCTGCACAGAACAAAAATGCCAAGCAAATGGCTTAGAATAGCTTGGCAGGGCCGCTGGAATGAATGAGTTCCCTGCAGGCTCGCTTTGTCGCCATTTTGCATTTACATGCCACGCTCGACGCCTTTCAATAGGCACATATCCCACATCTCCTTAGTCACAAGGAGTGCGCACATTACTCGACATTACGTATACGCAGTGGAGCGCCTGGCCAGCCGCACAGAATGTAAACAAGCGGCAGCATCGGCAGCTGTGGGGAGTGACTTCCGTTGTGGGAAATGCCGACAGTGTCTGGGCATCAACGTCTTTTGTGCCTTTTCTGCTTATTCAAAATAAATTAAAAATGGAAGAGGAAGTGGAAGGGGAAGTGGTGAGAGTCGCTGGGGGAATGCAGCCAGCCATGGCATAATTATGAACTTGAAAATTCCTCAGGACGGACGGGAGGGGGATAATGCATAATTATTTTAAAAAAAAGACGCTGCGTTTTCTCCGACCACTTACTTTCACCGCCAGCCATCTTGAGACACGTCGAGTGGTACAATCCTTTTGGGGATCGCTTGGAAATCCCTACAGCAGCAGCAAAATTACTCCATATGAATTTTTAATTGGAATATTTTTCGAAGGCAAGTGAGAGTTTAGCAGGAAAACTTTGATAAATTATATATAGCCAGGACTAGGTATTCCAAAATTCATATTTCATTCGACAGTTTTGCCTGGGTGGGTGTTTCTTGGGGCTTCCACTTCCACCCGGATGATAAGTCATTCAACTGTGCGAGGCAAAGGATCTTGCCTTTTGCCATATTCGGCTGCAACGTTCTTGTTGTTGCCCGAGGTCATTGCAATTTTGTGCTGCGACACGAAAGTGTCTGCCACTCGCATGAGCCCAAGTTGCCCCACATCCTGATGTTGCTCCTCTTTCTGGTGTATGAAAATTCATTTCAATTAGTGAAATGGTTTTGGGATTTGTACGGCAAACCACCAGCGCGCGCTCGTTGAGCGGAGCAGGGAATGCACGTCACTTTGGTGGCATGCAATGAGCGAGTTGCAGCAGCAGCAGCAGCAGCAACGCTTGTTGCAACTTTATTTACCTTTACGTGGGACATAACTTGTAGATAGGGATGGTTGCATGTGTGTGTAATTTTGCGGCATGGGATTTGCGGCAGGATTAAGAGGCATGCGAGAAACTTATGGCCAACTTCCCCGTCCCAGTGTCTTGAGGAGGCCATTGAACTGGAGCTACGTACCGGAGGATTAAAGGGTTGCCAAAAGCCAAAAGTATGCCAAGGCAGGAAATATTTAAATTTTAATGCTGAGGAAACGAGAATAAGAACTTTGTGTATTTAAAACTTTTTCCGTTGGTTAGTCGTTCCTGCGGCTGCTGTTGTTTCTGTTGTTCTGTTGCCTGCCCCGCAGTTTGTTTAGGCAACGCAACAAACTCGTTTTCCTATCTGACTACATCTCTGCGTCCCTGGCTCCCTGGCTCTGCGCAGTTTTACTCAAGTTGCTCCCTCGACGACACTTTTTTGACGCTGTTTTATCAGCGGACCGGCGGCAGCGGCAACAATATAACGAAATTTATGCAACTAACCAAATGTTTTTGTTTCTGCATTTTTATCGCCCTAAACGTTTGTCGAAAAAAAAGCGACTGCGACTCATGTGGGGATGAAGCGAGTTTTATTTCCACTTCGCCCCCAAAAAAGTTCCACAGGGAGCTGACTTCAATGAGAATTCGCAATCTGGTGGCGAGTTGGAGCAAAGAACCCAGAGAGAAAGCTGGCTAGAACGTCTTCCAGATACCCTTATGGTAATAGCTTTGACTTCGGCCTGCTCTTTGACCCCCAAAAAGTGGACCGCACACAGCGTATCGGTCAGAGAAATCTTACTTTCTTGAAACTGGAATGAAAAAGTTTTGCTGGCAGCCAGACAGAGGGCAACATATTGTCGCACTCTATAAATTATGCGCATAACCAGAGAAACCCGAGACGGTAGCATGTGAAGCAGCCACCCCCAAGAGGAACCATTCGGTTTGTGGGACTCGGTTTGGTTCGCTTTCGGTTCGGTTTCGGTCTCGAAAGAAAGAGAAACCAACCAAGCATAACTATTACAATGGCAAAAAGTTTAACTAGTCATGTGAAGACTCCCCCAAGTTAAAATCCAACTCCAACGCCATTTCCATCTCCATCTCCACTTCCATTTCCGCCCCACTTGGGTGGGTTTAAATTTACTATTATTGCTTTACCTTCTACATGTGTAATGGGCCTAGGCTGGTGGCAGGAAACCACAGCATTTGTTCGGGGAGTTTTGCACAAGGTGAGCTTGCTGGGGGTGGCTGCTTGGCTGCCTTAGTTATGGGCCTTAAAACTTGTCACACTTGTCAGCAGAAAGTTTCCAACAGCCCGAAGATGAATCGGGGTAACCAAAGTTTTGGAACTTGAGTGAAGCTTTGGACGATGGGAGGGTAACTATGGGGTAACTGTGCTTATTTGTTAACCCAATCAGCATCGGAATTCTGATCCAACTGAGATTATCAATGATGGCTTTGGCCAATTATCGAATATTGTCGCGCCGAAGGGCAGAGAGCACGTGATTGATAAATGAGATTTAGCTTTTGCGGCTCCTAATTGTATGCAACGTGTGCACGGAAGCAGGAAGCAGGCACAGGACCCTCCCGAGAACGGGCACAAGGACACCGAGGCACACTCAGATAATCACAAACGACATAATCACAGCAATTAGGTGCATTAGTTTATGGTCAAGCAGCAGGCACACAGAAGGGACAAGCCATCTGACAGCCGGTCAGATGGACAAATGGACAAATGGAGAGACGGACCTGAACAGGCAGGCCAATTGCTTTGCCTGGTTACGTCAGTTAGTTGGTCAGTTATTTTGTCAGCTGCTGGCCCAAAACCGGCCACGCCCCAATTAGTTTTGGCCCCCGGAATCCCTGCGCCTCTGCACCTCTGCGCCTCAGATTTGCTTACAATTGACAGCTGAGTGACATTTGGGACTTAGGCCGGACTTATATTTTTACCCAGCAAGACGAACATCGAGTTGACATTCATTATTCAAATGTCGCACCCGCATGGCAGACATTCCGTAATCCCAGCTTAGTCTTTCATCACACAAACTGATTAGGCACAAGAGAACCTGACAACTGATGACCACAATTGCCGTTTAATTAAAGCCCAAGCAAGTCGGGAAATCTGTAGACCGGCCACAGTGGAGACCAGTTCGGAATGACAGGAGCAAACGAAGGGCAAAGAAGCTGTCATAATCATTGCGTTTCGTGCACCGGGAAGGGGTTGTTTTCCCAGCGGGTTGATAAGGTGGTAGGCACAAAGGTAGGCCTTCTCTATTATTCAGTCCGCCCTCATTAAACATTGAACCAAATGCTTTTATAAGGGGGGTTAACTTCAGCTTGGGCTGATCGGAAAACTCGAATCCTTGGAATCCTACGACTGCTTCTAAGTTACAGCACTTCGATTGATGTTCAGTCGGATGTGAATGGGAAATCTATGTGAAAACAGCTAACCAAAAAGTGCTATGGCAAACATATTATAGCCTATTTACACTAGGGTGGAGTTATGAAGTTATGGGGTTATTGACATAACCCTGTTTTTTTTTTTAAATAGGTTTTGTGTAGGCAACTAGATGTGGACAAAATTGAGGTACTTTTAGGGTCTTTGGTATTTGTGGGAATTTTTTTGTATTTTTCGGTATATTTTGTATTATTTTCCTATCGTTGAAGGAGCATCCCTAGTAAAACCAACAAACACTAGCTGTCATTTCCCGAAATTTGGAGTTAACCCAGTGGAAACACTTTTTACCCCACATAGTGTGACTAGACTATTAAGCATTGTAATGTGAATAATTAAAATAGTTACCCCTTTTACTTGGCTGCCCTTTTAAAACCATAATTAAAAAGCTTAAAATTTCGGTGCGTTTGGCAGTTTTGGTTTTGTTTTGTTTTGTTAGGAACATATACTTTGGCAGCCCTGTTTTTTGTTCACACTGCCGCTCCACTGCAATACATTAGCCAATTCGGTTCTTTCATAATTTATTTGAAATTTATTAGTGCGCTGATTGGTTTGTAATTAGCCGGCGGTGGGAGCAGCAGCTATCGCAGGCCGATTGGTTTTTGTGGTCGCCCATCGAGTGTGCTGCAGGATCATTTAAAACCCATTTCGATTGGCCTAATCTTTGCCATCTCGATGGGCGATGGGCAATGGGCTGCCTGTAGCTAAGTGCATGCAATTTGTTTATTGGCATTAAAGCTGTGCCCAAAAACCTCGTTTGCGTCTGACATTAATGCCTGCGAAAACAACACCCCCGCCTTCTTTTGCTCACACATTTGTTAGCCAATAAACTTTTGACCTCATTTTACCGGAGAAAAAAGTAACACACAAACACACATAAACTAAATGCAGGCAAAGGGGGTGTGTGTGTGCAAAAGTGGGTGGTTGTGGGTTGCTATGTAGAAGGGGAACCAACAAAATATTTGTACTGCCAACCTGGGTGAAGCTGGGCTGACTGAGCCGTAGAGATTCCGCCTGGGCAGGTTTCGAATAAATAAAATAGGACAACAAAAAAAAAATGGAGGAGTAGGAGGAAGTCCGGATCATGGAGAAAGAGAGGAGCAAGCAAAAATATTTGCACTCCCCGTGGCAGTCCAATGTTATTTCTGCTCTTGTTATTCCTCGTGCTGTTGTTGTTGTTGTTGTTGCTGGGTCGCCCACAGCAAGGATTATAAATTATAACAGCCTCACACGGTTATTTATGTCGTGTCAATGGGAAAGGGGTGTCAAACGGTCGGGAATATAGGATATATCATCAATGCATGCGCTTAGTTGAGTGGAAATAGCTGAAAAATGAAACTATGAAGCTTTAAAGTGGAGCAGAGCGAGATGAAAGGCCCTTAAATCCCCACTCCCAGCTAAGCCAGAGATCTGCTTTGAAGCTTTTGATTTATTTGCTTGATGGCAAATCATTAATTTGTTTTCAGAGCCAAACCAAAAAGAAAGCGGAAAAAGCTTAGCATGCTTTTCAGCTGCTGTCAGATTTCGGGCGACAAACAACCACCGCACACGAGCAAAAAAGGCAGCAAATTTAAATAAAACGCAAACCAACAAAATAATCCGACACATGCGCTGCCAAATGATTACCCAAGTCCTCGCCCCCAAAACCCCGACCTAATCCTATGTGCAATGTCTTCCCTTCCCCTTTCTGTGGTGGCTTTCTTTCTGTGTGTGTGTGTGTGTGTGTTTGCGCCAAATATAAAACCGGGAAATCACTTCATTTTATTGCACCAACAGAGAAAGCCGACACTTTTCCAGTCGCAAAAAAGGTCCCAATCATTAAACGGAATTGAAGGATCTTAAATCGATTTTTTCGTCTGAAAAGCATACACAAAATGCTGGGTTAGTTTGAATGAGAGAGATTGAAAAAGTAGGGAAGTTATGGTGAAGACTTCTCGCCTTTGCGCTTCAAGCCGGAACGCTCTTTGACCGTATTCCTGATTTGCCCCACCAGATCCGAGTGGAGATCCAACTGACTGCTACCGTCGTATAGACGGCACTGGATCTTCTCGCTGAAGGTGACACTCGCCTTGGAACTCGCCTTGCTGCTCTCCTTGGAACTGTCGATAAAGTTCTCGATGGATTCGGGCAGCCAGTGGGCCTCCACGAAGACATTGGTGGACTTGCTCTCCAGGTCGTGTTGACTCTGAACAACCGGTTCGGATGGGTTACTCGATTCCAGGAGGGGGTCAAGGATGTCCCTTCGCTTCCAGATCCCCTGCTTGTATTCTGGCCCGTACTTGGCCCTCATGCGAGCCTCAAGTTCGTCCAGTCGCGCTGGCGCCTTTCGAACCACGTGATCCTTTAGAAAAGAACACTCTAGTCAAAAGTCAAAGAAATGTTCCCCAACTCACCACTTTCTTCACATATTTATAGACGCCATAGCCGATGCAGGCCAGTAAAAGGGGAAAGCCCAGAAGTAAAAAGACATTTAAGCGGTTCAGCTCGGGATCGCTGACCACATGGGTGACATCGACCGCTTCCACGGCGAAGGGGGGATAGAAGAAGCGGATTACCTTGTAAGTGGCATTGGCCACTGCCTCCTTCGGGAAGGGCTTCCAAATGTCCACGAACCTCAACGACCAGTGCGAATCCTCCGGCGGTATAGTTATACTGTCCATACTGTCCGTTATCAAAAGTACAAACGATTTTAAATACTAAAAGGGGCAACGTAGAATTTCTGGAATCGTTCTAGTGCTGGCCTCTATTCGTGACGACACTCTAGAAATGACTGATCCATCAAGGGCAACTCAATTAGGCCCGGGAATCCTGGCCACCACCCTTTAGCCAGACATAAATCATCGCCTACTTTGGAGTCTCCGAATGGCGTCATTGATTTATTAGCAGGACAAACGCTCGATTCGCCGCTGCTAGGAAAAACCAGCGGCTGAAATGCCGCTGGAAGATGAAGCCGAAGTGGGAGCCTGAGCAAAGGCAGCCAAACCATCATCAGTCACCAGGCAAACAAACACGACGACGACCCAAAGCGCAACGGCGTCATATACAAAAAGTGCTTGCATACATTACTCCGGAGCCCATGAGCTGGAATGGATATGGGACGAGGGAGGTGGTGGATAGTGGGAGGTGGGCTGTGCAGAGTGGCTGAGGAAAGGACGCGTGCTTTCAGGCAGAAACACGTACAAGAAATCATGAAATGTTGCCGCCATCATACCGAAAATTGTACGGGTAACGTGCAAGCAATCAAAGTACATGGAGGCAGGACTCGGCTCGACTGCGACTGCGGCAACTCTGCTGCTCCTGTGCTCCGCTCCTCGAGCAGCAGCGCCCACACGTCTGATTTTTACTACACACGTGTGCTGATGTGACGTCGACAGGATTGCGACTGCCTACTGACAACACCAGCGGGTCCCGGGCCTCGTCGGTCTGAGAACCCAGACCCAGACTCTAACTATGGCTCAGACTGAGACGAGTCTGGCCGAAATGTAAGGCATAGTTGACGCAGACGTGCCAAGCTCGACGTGGCTGTCGTAGAGGCTGCTTTTTGCTGTTTAAGTAAGCATGCAAATGTCACATGCAGTCGGTAGTCGGCAGTCGGTGGGTTCGACAGGGTGGCGGGGGGAATGGGCGTGATAAGCACTCTCAGTTATCAACGTGGGCATTGCTTGGTTTTCGGTTTTTGGATCTCGGGCTTGCCTTTTCTTGGCCCTCCTGCCACCCACACACACATAAATGATGAGGTACACGTTGCCTCGGGCTGAATTTAGTGATTTCCCCGAGCATGTGGCATACTTTTTATGCGGCTCCTTCACGTGAGCATAAGGAATTTCTGTTTATGGTTATTGATTCTGCCAAGCGGAGGTGGAGATAGTTTGAGTTATGGCCGTGGGCTGATTTGTGTCAGCAGGAAGTTTAAAAGAAATTGTTGCATACTTTCGGGCGCCCAAAGTGGATTACCCTGTGGGTTGCGCCTGATTGAATTGGTTGGGTAGGGGCGGAATAGAGATTGGTATTGGATTGGCATGGATTGGATTGGATGGGGACCTGCAATCAAAAGCCTAGTTTAGTGTGGCATGCTATGAGCGGCAAACCCTCGCCCCACTCATAGTTTCGATCAAAAATTCATGGCATACCCGTACGCTGGAGAGGTGTCAATAACTTGGCTGCTCCACTGACACTTGGCCAAGGAAGCAAGTCCGTACGTAATTTACAATTACCGCACGCACAGACAATTTATTTTCCAGCGCTAACAAATAAGCTAAACATTTTCGTGGCCAAGGGCCGTCCCGCTCCCAGGTGTATTGCAAATCAAAAAATCAGGAAGGGCTGTGCACGAACACACGCCCAGGCAATCAGTTAAATGTTTGTTGAACTCACCAGCGTCGAGGTCCTTAAGTTCTCGAGAACTCGCAGGACTCGAGAAGTCCCAGGGGCTTCGCTTCTCCGCGCCTCCGCTCTCGATGCGTTTCTTCTTTCTGCCCCTTTTGCCGAAAATTGAGTTTGTTTGGCGCCCAGAAACCGCAGGAGCGAACAAAAAACCAGAGGAGCAACAGCAGCAACTCCGGAGAACGATGAAGCGGCAACTTGAAAAATCGCTTGTCGCAATGCCAGCGGAGTGACGGGGTAGACTCACGCGCAGACGTAGTGATTTGGCTTTAAAAAAGCAAGGAAAATTCCAGAGCTCCAAAGGAGAAAGAGGATGAGGAGCAGGAGGAATAGGAGTGAGGAAAGCTGCCACGTAATGAAACTGACAATTTAACTCACAGTCAGCCAGTTGTTTTGGATTTCAGTCTGGGTTCGACGGGAAGCCGAGAAACCGGGGTTTGTGTGCGTGCTGAAAAATCGTGTTATCGATTTAATGCGTTACGATATATAAGTATATATACCCCGTAGTGTGTGGAGGTTGAAGGGTTGGGTTTCGAAAAGGGTCGCTTGCCTTTGCCTTTGGCTTTGCCTTGTGACTGACTGACATTTTCGTGTTTGTTTGCCAGTCTTGTCTTTTGACCGTTTTCCACTCGCTCTCCACATTTCTCCATTTTGGGGGGCTGCAAAGGCATTTGATTAATTTGCAGCAGTTTTCAATTTGAAATTGCTTTAGTTTCCTGCAGTTTTTGCCATTCTCCTACCAGTGTGCAGGAATTGACAGCACTTTTGAGGCCAGCCACTCTTCCTTCTGCTATCTCCGGCACTTTCTCCATAAGCCGTTGGCTACGTATGTGTGCGTCTGTGTGTTTTGGGGTATGTGAAACGTTGAAAGCTTCTTATGGAATGTTAAGTGATTTTTTATTGAATTTTTAAGCCCCACTTAGGCGTTGTCACTGGAAGTATCCCGAACCTTTTCCCAAACGTATCTCTCTATCTCTTATCTCACTTCCGCCTCATCCTGCCGACTTGCTTACTAAATTAACAACCTTTTCTTGTTCTCTTTTTAGGTACGTATACGCAATTTTATGACTTTGTCCCCTCGGGTGAGTGCAAGTATTGAAAATCAGGGCAGATATTGGGGCTTTACGTTTGTTCGGATATGAGATAATGAGAAATCCCTTTTATGCGTTAGACGGTGCTTTAACTCGCTCACACTTTTAGCGGCAAATGAGAACGCAAACAAAGCCGGCGGCAACAATGATCAAATTTAACGCGCTTTTTAAACCAAACAAAAGCAAATTGCAATGGCAGCGCACAGACACATGCACATGCAAATACGTAGAAACCACCTACCCCCCCTCCCCCCAGATGCACACATGCATACTAATTATGAGTATGCGCCGCACATTTAAGCAAATATAAACAAAACGTTAACGACAACAAACAGGAGCTCGGTAGTTGGGAAATGCGGGTCTCGGGTAGGGTTGGGCGCAAAGAAAGATGTAAATGCTGCACATGCTGCTGATGCTGTTGCTGCTACTGCCATCGAAGGAGATGGAACGTGCCATTGTGGGAGCTGGGAACTTGATGAACTGCAGCTCCGACAGCTTATCGCATCGCCTACCGATGAATGTGTGATTTCATGTGCTTATTGTTATCCCCGTTGTTGCCACTGCTGCTTCTGCTGCTCCAGCTATTGTGCATTATTGTGATTATTATTATTAAAATGCAAATGAGCCATGCGGACTTGTCAAGTATTCGCATTCGCATTCGCATTCACATTCAGATTCACCCATTGCCATTAATGGGCGAAGACAAGGACAGAATCAGGGCGAGATGAAGGTGAACGTCAAGTAATAAACATGCAAAATGCTTTAAGCGCCGCCATTCGATGCACCGAACTGAACCGTTGGTCATCATCATCATCGGAGCGGAGTTTTTGCAACCGGGTAGAGGCAGACGTCATCATCAATTGCTGGTTGGCTGCCCATTAACATAATTTCAATTTGCATAAAATGGCGTTAAATATTACATTTTGGACAGCTGCCGCCTGCAATGAGTGACAGGAGTGCGGATTGTCGAGGGTCTGGCAGGTTCATTGGGCTAATTGCAGGTGCGAATGTGTCGCAATGAACATTGCACGCCCAACCAGACACGCAAGGCGGCAAATGGTCGATGGGCAGTGGGCGTGGCCTTTTGGCTTTGTTTGATGTTTAATTTAGATTGAATTTCTGCATAAATTATGGCGCACAAAAATGATTTCAAAATTATTGCTGGTTTGTTTGCGGTCAATTTCGACTGCAACTATTGAATAATTTGAGGCTTCGGGGCAATTAAACGTAGCCCGCACACACACACAATCATTTCGAGAGAGCATTCAGCATTTATGGGGCTGAATTTTTTATTGTTCTTGCTGCACAGCGTTTTTGGGGGAATGGGCATATGCATTTAAGCCCAGCAGGCAACTCCAGTTGCCACTCCAAGCTCCTTCCAGGCAATTTCCCCAAAAACGTCGACTGCCATGGCTGCTGTCTAATGTGCATTTCCTGCTCCTGCTCTTCCACCAACTGACACTTCACACGCTCAACGATTTTTGATTTGGCAGCTCGTTTGCCAAAATGCAACGGCAAAAGCAACAAAAACTAAAACCGAAAACTGAAAACGATTCAGCCAGCCGCCATGCCACGTCGCTCGCTTAGCGCATTTGCAAGTGATTTTATGCATATTTCATGGCATACTTTTGCCTCGCTATTAGTAAAGCTTCGAGAGAGAGCAGCTTCAGCCTCAGTCTCAGCCAAAACGGAGTGTGTTCCCAAGGATATTCATTTATTATGACGACTATTTCGGCCCGAACTGAAAAGCCTTTCAATGGGGGGGCGTCTGGCAAATTGCGTGGCAGCATAGCGACTGGGCCATCAGCGTTATTATCGAAACTTTGAAGTATTTCCAACTCGATTACCATAACCCAACTAAGAATCGTAATCAAATTTACCCATTTGACACTAAACTTTGAGCAGAAAAGGGGGCAGAATGGGGCTGGGTGGTTGTTTACGCAGAGTTTGCGAGGCCCTAAATTGAGTTAGACAATTAGAAATTGTGCGTCTGCATTCAATATGCGCCAGTGAGGCGCCCTCAGGCCTCCTATAAACTTTGGCTCGGCACTCGACATTTCTGAAGGCAGCCCCAGAGCCAGATCTTCAGCAATGCACTTTCGATCCGGGGACCTAAGAGCATGTTGCTGCATAAAACGCTCTGGTTCCGAAAATACCCATAACCATAACCGAGTTAAGACCGCAAATGCTTTGCCAATGAGACAGAACCGAAATGCTGCTGGTTTTGACTTTTTATGCCAGCCATCTAGCAGACATATTGAAGGAAATGCAAGGGAGGATGTGGTGGATCATATAGAATTTTTAAGCCTACATGGGTAGCTACAACAGCCAATGCATTAGTTTGGGCAAAGCTCATTAAGCTCCAAGTCCTGGGACTTTGGTGAGGCTTTGCCTGTATCTATCTAGTAAAAATGCTCTTGATTTCGGTCCAGAAAGCCATGCAAATAGGCCATAAATTCATATTTTATTGTCTTGGCCAACACTATCCACTCTCCACTCTCCACTGGCAATGGCAATGGCAATGGCAATGGCAATGGCAATGCCTTCCCCCCTTTCGGTCGACGAACAGTCTAAACTCTTGCCAAACATTCGAGAGCTGCATGCACATACTTTGGGGCTTGACTGGGGCCTGGCCTGGCATAGAGAGAATGTGTTTGTTGACAATAGACTTTCGGCATTATGTGCATTATGTGATTGCATACTTCCAGGTGCCTGGCCAAAATGCCAAAGAACATATTCACAATCTCTCTCTCCCTCTCCCACACAAATCAATTTGCAGTGATAAACACGGTCTTTTGCCGAAGAACGTTCTACTTAAAAATCAATCCCTGAGATGTCGCTGTGGGCTCTTTCGATTCATGGCTAATAAATAATCCAAAAATTGATTAATATCAGTTTGGAAAATGCATTAAAACCAAAACTGGCCATCAATTAAAGCCACGAGTGCTTTGTCCGTATGTCCGTCCGTATCTGCTTACCTAATTTCTATGCACAATTCATATATCATTTATGTACGCGTCGCACACACACGAGCGTGTGAATATAGCTGCGTTTATCTGCCTCTTTTATGCTTCCCCGAGGCATTTCACATGGACAAAAGGCTTTAAAATGCCGATTTCGCTTAAACAGCACAAGGCTGGTAAAGGCTCGAAAAGCGTGCCGCAGATAATGCAATTTGATTATTTTTGCACTATCAACTAATTAAAATTATGGAAAATATAATAATTACTCCCCCGCTTTGAATCGGTGGCTGCCCTATAATCGGCTCAATAAATTAGCGCGATAAAAACAGCACGGAAATGAGGCGAAAAATTGCAAAGCACACTTTTAGGCACTTTCCCCCGCCATTAATGTCGGTTGCCCACAAAGAATGGAAATCGAATTTCAACTTTTTCATTTAAGCTTTCGAGTTTTTCATGGCATTCATGGCCGAATGAATATTTCAATGTTTATAATCAATTAAAAATTGACTTTTTGCCGTTGCAGCTTTGAATTTACTAGCAAATGATTTGACCTCACCTAGCGATTTCTCAGCCCCGTCTCTTTCTCTCTGCCTGTCTCCCTATCTTCCTATCTCCCTCTTCTGCCAACACACAGAGCACTTAATGCAATTTGCATTCCGATGTTTTTGTGTTTGCATTTTGCATAAAAGCCGAAAACTCTCCACTTCCATTCTGTGTGTCTCCTGTATAAATTTCAATTTGGCTTGGGAAATTCTGCATTTTGCAGCTGTCAAGGAAATTATTGTCTGCCGGGCTAAGTCCTTGATATGTTGTTGCCTTAATTAAACAACAACAACAAAAAAATGAACAAGAACAAGACTTCTTCTCGGACCAGGAATGGTGAATTGTGTAAAATATGTATATTCCTTGTGTACTCTGTCTCTCGTTAAAGTGTTAATTTTATTGACATGTGACAGCCAAACAAACAATTTGTTTGCCTCCCGGCCAAATTGTTTGACTGCCAATGTTATTTGTGGTCGCAATGGACGTTTTAAATGAATTTAATGAACGACACAGTTCTCTTTCTCCCTTCGATGGGAAAACCCTCCCCCTCCTCTGACAGGTAGTAAATGCAGCCCCGCTTTCCCAAATGGGAGTGGAAAATGGAAAGGCAAACTGTAAAAAAGAAAACATTAATCAGCGTTAAAAGTCGCATTAGCAGTAAACAAAATGAGGAGCGGCAGGAAGGGATCTTTTTGGGGGGGCAGGAGAGCTGGCAAATTACCGAACCGAACTGAACTGAACTCAAACCGAGCCAAACCCAAAAAGCAATCCAGTGCGAGTAGAACTGTCGAAACACAAAACGCAAAAGTCAAAGAAAATTGGTGAAAGCCAACGACGAAAGGAGAACGCAGGGCACGCGATGGTGGCGAAATGAGTGACTGGCAGTGAAAATCATTAAAAAGTCGTAAAAATCAAGGGAAAATGGTAAACAAGCAGCACAAAAAAGAAGGAAAACCAAAAATGGGCAGCCGGGGATACTTCCATTTCGGACGGATCCAACCGAAAATACGCACGCTTTATAATTAGAATTTAATCAAGCGCAAATCGCAAACGCTGGCAATTTCCCAGAGTGGGAAAAAGCGAAAGGAAAGCCAGAAAGAAAGGGGTTGCCCAGGGTGAAGTGAGAGGGCAATAGCTGACTGCGTGCAGCTATTGTTTAAAGTGTAATTAAAAGCGTCGTGGAAACCTTTTAGTGTGCAGTGCAGGACGCAGGACGTAGGACGATGATATTAAATTTCCTCCTCAAACGCACAGAAAACGCACAAAAACAAACAACAAAGGGAGCCGAAGCTTTACAGCATGCTTTTAGGCACGGCTTAAAAATAAAACTCCATTAGGCCCCGACCGACTAACCTTTGCTGACCTTTGCCAATTGATGGAGCAGATGGTCCGGAATGGGTCAGGAAGGGACAGCCGCAATGGGCCCAAGTTTTGCATGAGTCATCTAACAAATGAAGCGACGGGTCGGCTTTGGGTCATTCAATCTTTGCCAATTACAGCAGAAAAGGATGGATGCTGAGAGTGTGAACCCCAAAAACCAAGCGATCCATCAATATGCCGGCCAGAAAACGGTCACCTTGATAGGTTGGCTGCCACATTTATGTAGAGCACGAATGCCACTAACCTTATAGCGCTAAGTGGCCCAGAAATAGCAACCCAACTATGGCAACTTTTCTGACATTCTAATTACTGGCTGCAAACGCAGAAGAAGAAGCAGGGGGACACGACGACGACGACGACGACTCACGGCATAAACTTTGGCCATAAACAAATTTTAATGGAGCAATTATAAGCAGCGTCTGGAAAAGCCACGCAACAAAACTGCCAAAAGAAAAACTGCGCAATTTTCATAACTAAAAGTCAAACTATTTTTTGCACACCCTTTAGAGGAGGAAGCCGTACGGATTTGGAAACACGTCAAATGCAAATGTGTAACACTTGGAGCCACGCACGAACACACGGAAAGGTTACTCCGATGACGCATGCAAGTGTAAAAATGCCGTTAAACGTCTTTAAAATGGCACCGCTACCCACACTCCAACCGTCCAAACAAAACCACCTCATTGATATGCAGCCCCGGAAAAATCGGGTGTTGGGGTTGTGGGGGGTACTGAAGTCCTTTCATGCTTATCAGCGTACGAAATCAGCAAACAGCCAGCAGAGAAATATCTTTATAAATACCCAACCAACCCAGCTCTCCCTCCCCCCCCCCAAACAAGTCATTCATGCAGTGACTCATAGAACAGTTAACCCCTTGTTCAACTCGTGGCCCATCAAAAAAATAAATCAAGGGGGGAGATCGGTAGAGAACTGGGTCCTTTTGTCTATGCCAGGAGCTTTTTCTATGCGCTCTGTTTGCTTTGCCTAGGCATTTTTCTATGCCAAGCCCCAGACAGACACGCCCACCGACCTCCGCCCACCGCCCACAGCCCACTGCACTTTGGCAATCTATTAAATGTTGTCATTGTGTTTGCTCTTTAGGCAGTAGACAATGCAGAGGAGCAACAAAACGACAGCAGCAAAAAATGAAACTGCTGAAGTGATTAAAAATAGTAGTTCAGCTCCTAGCTCCCAACTCCCAACTCCCGCCCCTTGCGCCGACGATGGAAAACAGTAAACTGAAAGCTGAAAGCCGAAGAGCGTAAACTGGTATGCACTTTTTCATAGCATACTTCAGTGCGTGTTTGTTTTTTGCGAGGCAGTCAACAGAATCTCTTGTTCGCTGGACCGACCGACCGAGCGCCTCTGCGAATCGATCACGTCTATAGGGCGTTAATGGATTTCTGGGCTAGACAAAAGTTTATTGAACTGAGTCGCCGATGGACGCGGATTAAATTTGTCTGTGCGGTGAATTACTCCCTTTCCCAAAGGGGCCTTCGCCTTCGCCCTCCATATGGAAAGTGGAGCGAACCGGACCCATCTCAACTTCAGGCCCAGAGTCCCATCAAAGTCAAATCTTGGACTAATCGTTTTCTGATTCCATTTCCATACCTAAACCAAAGAGTTCGCTTGGGGATGGGGATGTGGGTGGCCCATCTAGATAGTCCGCTTTGGCGCTGAGTAATAAACGCCTATCTGGTCGACAAACAAGCCGCGACAACGACCTTTGGTCCCAGCTCTCTCAGGATCGACCCTTTTCGCCAAGTAACTTTGAATAATGTCATTTTAATTACCGCAACACTCAAATCACAAGGAAACGCGCAAATAAATAAATAACGCGCCGCGAGAGAAAAAAAAATCCATTTTAATTAAACTCGTCGAAAGAAAACGGGCTGGACGTGAAAAAATGCCTCCTAATTACTTTTGTATGTGGTTGCGGGAAAAGCCGAACTCGAGCTGGAGCTGAAAATAAAATTGAAATTACTTAAACTGAAGGGGGGAGTGAAGTATAGGGAAGTGAAGTGGAGTAGAGGGAAGATTTATTACCGCAGAATGCTGGATTTTTTTAGCACTCGGATAATTTGGCAAGCGTTTTTAGCTTTTTTTCGTTTTGTTTCCTTCAGCGCTTGTCCTTAGTCTCAGCTGTCGTCGATTTGATTTGCCGGTCGCCTTGGCTCCGCTTTAATTATACAAAGGCAACACAAAAAGCCCTGTCTCTCGGCCACCTTACCTCACCTCACATCCCTACAATCCAATCAGCCGCTAAGCCGACATCGGTGGCGCTGATTAAAAGCCAATTTTTTGCTCCTCAGCTGCGAGCCCACAAAAGTATGCTACCCAAACGCGTTACCAACTGAGAGGCAGTCGGCTAATTGGCTGGGTTTTTGGAAGGGGGAGGTACGAACGAAACGATTTGTAATTGAATTGAATTGATTTAGTGGATTTTCGTGAGCGAGGAGGAAGGAGGAAGGAGGAAGTGGGTGGCCGGATTCTTGGCGGCCTTCTTCGCGTGGAGTGCGTGGCGGACAGGTGCTAACAGAGCAGACGTGCCGCTAATGAATTTCACTCAACCTGCAAGGGAGGAGAAGAGGGGTTGCGATGTACGTAAGCCGATTCTTGGGGTGGATTTAAAACCCAAATCCCTCCCCCGTTCGCCGACTAATTCAATCCCCCGGCGACTGGCAACGCTACAGTTCACAAACAATTACATTTCCATATGTGTTATCATCATTTTCAATTAACTTCCGGCTCGAGCAGTAGCGCTTTCAAGTTGAATTCCGAATTCTAAAGCTCGTTCGCCCGCATTTAGCATTAATGAAATGTCCATCGAATGTCGCTTTTTTTGCTCATTTCTGGTCGGACTGTGAGGGTTTAAGGGGAGGTGGGTGGCTCAACCCAGAGCATTACAAATGCATTGGGCCGTGGGCAATGTGTCAGTATAACGGTTTGTATAAGCGATGAACGGTGAGTGGGTAGCACAGTTTTGTCGCCGCCCATCATTTTTATTGCATAACGAAAATTGTCAAAATTGTCAGTCATCCCCTACTCCTCCTCCTCCTCCGATTTCGCCATGCATTCATTGATGTATGCGGTTGAACTCGTCCTCCCCGAACTTCTCCCAACTTCCCCTGCTATCATTGCAAAATTTCATTTCCGGCAAGGCCTGACAGGTAATGCACCTCCCCATACACCAAACCCACTTGCTACTGCTGCGTCGGTGTTTTTGACAATTTTCATGTTTCAATTTTTCATTATGTGCAGCGGCCTTTGTTGCTGCCCGTCCGTCCGTCGGCTTCGAAATTATTTATGCATAATGCTGGTGGGAGTGAGGGTGGTGCACGAACACACACCCGCAGAAAACGAGCCGCAAAATGCAAAATTCCGATCGGTTTTATAGAATGCAATAGTCGTTGCCGTTTAACGCTTTGCAATCGGTCGATTTTGATCGATTATGTGTGGCGCCCAAACCAGTGGCATTACCAATTTTCCTCGTTCTCCCAGAAGGGGTGAATTCGGCAGAAAAAGGGGGGTCGAATCGCCTTGACCAAGTTTTTCCCCCACAACTTGGCGAGTTTCCGCAAATGAAGGAAGAGCGTGCCAAGAACAACCCAAATACAAAACACAATTGAGGGAATGGGGAATAGGAAGCTTTAACTGGGGCGAGGCAACTGTGCGTTAATGACAGAATAAAACGAAATCCAAACATAAATTACGCGCTTATCAATTTCATTTATCTTTCGGATTTCGCTCTGCTCTCTGCGAGAGTTTCTCTTCGTTTCGTTTCGTTTCAGTTCGCTTTCATTTTGATGGTTTTGTAATTGAGTAATAAACTTTGGTATCGTTTCGTTAAAGTTCCTTCGACTCTGGCCAATTTCCCCAATAAATTTTCGCAACTTTGCTTTTCGGCTGCTTCGGGTTCTGTTTCTGTGTTGGTCATTGCTTATACTCCTTTGCGATAAGAGAGCGCAAAAGTTTTGCTTTCGGCATCATTATATTCACTCGCCTTTGGAACGACAAACGGTTATACTGGCGTTTATTGTCTTCAACGCCTCCGAAAAGTGACCATAAAAAGTGCCATTATCAAAATATATGCTTTCGAGTCCTTCGCTTCGATTTGTTAATGAGTTTCTCGGAGTTACTGGATCGTAGTGCCATGTGGAGAAAGGGGAGTGCACTCCATTTATCAAGAACCCACTCTCTTCAAATCCGTTTTTTCCATTTTAAACTTTAGGGCAATTTGAGCGCAATCCATCAAGGTGACACGCAACCCCCAGAATTCTGATTGCAACCCCCACAAATGCTCTTCTCCACACTTGCGAGTGCATATCTCCATAAACAGAGCAATTTATTTCAATCAAATTCTAAATATGCAAATAAATCTTGAAGAGCAGTTCAAAAAAATGCCTTCAATACTTTATCCGCAGCGCTTAAAGCTTAGCTCGGAGCTTCTGCCCCGTCGACCGGAAATTGCCGCCTATCAGATGAGCAAATAAAAAAATTGTCGGTCATTGTCGGTCGATGGCGAATGGCGATGGGGATGTCGCAGTGCGCCTAAAATGACACACAATAAATTTTTATTTGCCGCTTTATTAAATTTTATTTGCCTTCGTTTGGGGCCGAGAGCGCTACACTATCATCTATCCATCCTTCTGTCTGCCAATCGTCTGGCATTGGCCGTATATATGAACCCACAACCTCACATCCTCGGGCTCTTTCGCCCCCGATAACTACAGACGGAGTGAGTGGGCGGGACTCGTCGCGGAAAAAGGCAAATTCATCAATTACTTAATATAATTACTTTTGGCTTTCGGATTATGCATACAGCACCCAGACATACACACACACATACACAAACAGGGAGCAAAGCGAGGACCAACATTAATACTTAATATAATAAATTGTAGCCAGTCGGTGGGCAATGGCATCCAGAAGGCCCAGCCACCCTTGTGGCAATCCCTGAATGCGCCGGAGTGCCCAATCCCAAGCCCCCGTTTTATTGCATATTTTTTGGACGGAAAAACAGGACCCCAAAACGGGGAGTCTGCGTCTCACTTCTGGGCACTGGATACTGGATGGCTGGATGGCTGGATGCTGCTCCTGCTGCTGTCCTGGCCGGGAACTGCAACTCCATACACGCAATTACCAGTAGCTCTGATGAAATTAACAGCGCCGGCTGGATGCGGAGAGCAATGCAGAATGTGGGTGGGATGAGATGGGATGGGATGGGAAGGGGGCACTTTGGAAGGGAAACATTTCATGGATTCCATGGACAACTCGGGCAGCCTGTTTGCCGTTTTAATGGCTTTTAAAGTGCAGCAGAGGAGCAGGGGCTTAGTTCGTGGCGAACATGCCATGATCGTAATAAATAAGTTCACAAGAATATAGCAGAAGCGGAAAAAGCAAAGTAGGAAATGGGAAACAGGACAGTCACGCTGTTGACATTGAAAATGATTGCGTATGCAATCAGATCAGTTTCAGAAAGATACATTTACAAATTACAATATAATAATATCGAAGAGCCTTAGATATACAAAAAAAAAACACGGTGGGATCAAATCCATATGTGCAAGGTACATTTACAGTACCTATACTGTCTCTCTCTCTCTCGGAGATTCTCTTATTTCGAAAAAGAGAGTAAGAAGCAAGTGGATCGTGAGTGGATTTAAGCAACCATTTAAAGTCCATTAAAGTCGGAATCGCTAATCCGAATTAGTGTCCCCGATAATAATATTAATATATGCCAACACTTTGCGTCCCGGCCTCTTGGTTATCGGCCAATAAATGCGCCATTTTATGGGTCGGCATAAATTGCCATAATTTAACCGTTTGTCAGTTAATAATTTTACATTAATTTATTGGAGCTCATAACTCTGTGGCCACCGGCTCAAAGGCAATTCGACTGGCCATCAACTTTACATCTGACCACAATTAAAGGGGTTTTTGGGGTTAGAGCGGTGAGCGCATGTTTTAGGCCTGAAAAAAAAACTCAAATTGTAATATAATTAATTCGCCTGACAATTAGAGCCGGGCATAGAAAAATTATTAATTTCATAAATTTCATAATGTCAAATCCATTTCAGCTTTGGCTGCTCTTATAGCCATTTGTTGTTGTTGTTGTTCTTGCGCATATTTAATGGCCATTGTTGCACACAATTAAAACAATTAAATGCCATAAAAATGGCAAAATGGCGAAATGGCAACAACAACGAGCACTCATAAATAATGGCAGTTTTAGTGTAAAACAGGCAGAAAAAAACAGAAATTATGACAATTATTGGCAATAATATTAAAGCAATATTAATTGACACGCCAAAGCCCAGGGAAATGTTAATGACAATTTTAATCACACTTAATCTATTTACTTGCGTAAAAAGAGTGGGGAAAAAATCAGACAAAACCGTAGTCGATATTAGAACGATATTAAAAAGGGGTTTTCTACCATTTCCCTTGCCTATTCGAAGCTCATCCAACTGAAATTGACCTTATCACACTAGCCACTAGGCAGGCAATTGGCGATTTCACACACTCACTCACTCGCACAGAGATTTGCCGTGTTTTTCCTTTTCACTTTTCCTTGCCGGGGAAAACCCCCGCCTCGTTGTCGCCGTCGCCCTCGGTTTAACTTTATTAAATATAATGGCAAACCAATTTTTTCGCTATGATTTTTATTAGTGCGCCGTTTATGGATGGAAAAAGCGCAATGCTCTGCTGCTCCCGGCGCGTTGTTATTTTTATGCAGGTATTTCAGTCACAAGCCAGAGAGCAAATAAAATATGCAGCGGAACAGGCTATGGTTCATTAAGTATGCGCCATGTGGCCGGACAAACAAACGAGTGCGCTCGAAAGTATGCAATTGAATTTAAATATTGCAAGGGCGTCAGGGGCTCACGAGGGGGGCTTCGTAGGGTAGGGGGTATACTTCAGCAGGACACCAATGCTCTTTGCAGCTGTGTGCGTTAATTAACACAAACTTTATTACAAAATGTCTGCCGCGGCAAACTTTAATGGCCGCACATTTCGCCCCCTCACCCCCTCAAACGCCCCTCACTTGTATATATCAACATAATGAAATTATAAGCGGTTTGATTTTAATATAAATTACTTTTTATGAGACAATAATTGATGTCCGCCCAGGCAGCTGCCGTTTAATGTTTATATGCCAGTCATGGGATATGAAGGATTCTTATCTCAAATATAGAAAACTCCACTCTGAAAAGTTTCCATTCATCCTTCGTCCTGTCCTGACTGGACAGGAACTAATTTCAATTAAGGGCGATAAGGCGGCTGACAATGTTTATTGACTATAAAATAGGAAATCGACCTGCGATCGAAAAATCAAGGGGAGAAAAATAATGCAAATAATAACGTTGATATAATAACGCTTACAGTAATTTAAATTAAATGCATTTAAATGATAAAGGTGAATACGGGGGGGGCAAAAAAAAAAAAACAACGAAGCCAAACGAAAAAAAATACAAAAACCAAACGTGCAAATAAACAATAACGCAAAAAAGTACGCAATAAATATGGCTGCGCTTTACAGTTCATTAAATCGAAAACAAAAGGCAGCCCCAGCATTTATTTTTACCTTTTACCCGCGCGGCCCCAATAACAACAAACAAACAAATTTAAATGCGTAATTAAAATATACACTTTTTTTCCGCGCGCGCACTTTTATTGCAATGCATTTAATGCTGGCTTTATCGCAATTATTGTTATTAGTTTGCCAAAAGCGGGCCTCATCCTCATCCTCATCTCACCTGCCCTGAAATTATGCAAGCATATCGAGCTAATTAAATTTAATACCGGAAATGCCAAGCTGCAGACAAGGCGACGGGCATCCTCGTGCCATTAAGCACTAATTTACACGCGTCGTAATTATAAGCGAATTCCGACCCGAACATCCCATTCCATCTTCAACTTGAAAAGGGATCAAAGGAGGATCCTGGTCAGAGCACGTAGCAAACGACAATGCCGTGTCCTTTCGACTCGCAATGCAGACCGGCAGAATGGCAGACCGGCGGTTTAATTGGTCTAAAAATTGCACGTCAGCGTAGATAAATTTTTATTTGAAAAAGTTTATTAAACATTTGCATTGCTCAGGCACCTCACGTACCCACCTCCACCACCACCGCCCCCCACCCTCTTCCCAGTGGGCACTTGTGTGACGTCGTTCTGGCCATTGGCGTTTTTATTGCAAACTTTTTCACAGTTGCCTTTTGGCATTGCCATTTGTGTCGTTCTCTATTGCTCTTTCTCCCTGGCTCGTTTTTCTTTTTGTTTGTGCAAATTTTTGTTATTGAAAAAGTTTTGCGTTTTTGTAAAAATTATATGCGAAACTTTTGCTTTGTAATTACATGCAGGCAGGCAGGCGGAGTCGTACTGGAAGGGCCAGCGTTAGCAGGCGCAAAAAGTCCCAATAGCCCCGGGGCATTGAATTGTTATCCCTACGTGTCCAATTACATGTGAGACTGCTGATTGGCGACACTAAACGTTGGGTAAAAAGAAAAGGGTACGAATAGTTTGCTACACACAAAAAAAAACACAGAGGGATCAAATCGATATGCGCATGGTAAATTTTTGTATTTATACGCATATCGTTTTTACCATGCAATATCGATTTCTCTCTCTCACACAAAAAAAAACCCGCCGGGATTAAATTGATATGCGCATGGTAAATTTCTGATATTAATACGCATATCGTTTTTACCAGGCAATACCGATATCTCTCTCTCAGAGATTCTATGACTTCGAAAAAGAGAGCGACTTAAATTACGTGATTGGGAGCGAGAATAACAAATTCTCTCAATTCGAAATGGAGGGGGATATCAAGTCAAAATTGATACCACCTAACATCAAATCGATCATCGTTCATATCAAGTTTTTTTTTTGGGTGTATAGGAGCGACCGCTGGCATAAAATTTAATCTGAGCCAATATTTGACCGAGGCAAACAGTCAGAATCAGAAGCAGAATAGACAAAGCTTAAGCTACCCTACACTATTAAGCCGGGCATTAAGCGACTAACGGTAAACAAACCAACCCCACCACGACCCCCCCTAAATACCCCCATCGCGACCCCCCGCCGTTCGGCAAACAAAGGCGAACGCTCGAGAAATCTTATTTATGCTGGGAAAACTGAAACTGTTATCAAATAATTTATTCGTCTCACCTGCAACAACAAATTAAGTTTTGTTTTCCCCCGCACCCGAACCAAAAAAGGTAAAGAAAAATAAAAGGGGGGTCCATGGGGCGGACAAAGGAGCATAATCCACGTGGCCCGCCACTTTCAACTCATTAACTGCCCGCCCGGGCCATTAAGAGACTTATTTTCACACTTGCATAAACTCATTTAGAGCGGGAACAAAACTGAACTGTAAGGAACCACCCCAGACACCCAGAACGCCCAGGACACCAAGGACACCCGAAGGAGCAGAAGAGTCGCCACCTTATCACACGGCACGTCGGCTGCGAGCGCATCGTGACATAAAATTAATGCCCAACCGACAATTTTAATCGGCAACAGTTTTTGTCCTGAGTTATAGCACCGGGAGCAGAACGGAGCCAGGACAACCTGTAGTCAGGAGTCTGGATTCTGGATACCGAAGTTTGGGAGTCTGGAGTGGTGCGCCGTAAACTTTGCTGCAAGATTTTACCAACTTTTCGGTAGACAGACAAAAGAGAAAGACAGAGTCGGCGAGAGTCAGCCGGATGCGTATATTTAAAACTTATTAAATTGCTATAATTTATACGACTTATCTCGCCCCGAGGGTTGCTTAAGCTGCAAAAAAAATCCCCGAATCCCGCTGCATGGCTACGGGCCACGAGGCACACGGCAAGGGCAATTAATTTGCATGCAAATCGTGCCGAAAGTTTGCTCCCCCAACCGAGTGACACTCATCTTGGCTCTGCCTCAAAGCCCCCATCCTTGGTTGGAATCCAGAACCCGGAACCCGGAATGCCAATCCGAATCCAGTCTTGAGGCCGCGACTCACTCACACACTTGATTAGAGCTCGAGGCGTAGCTCAGGTCGCCCGCTGTGCGCCGCCTGCTTGAAACAATATGGCGCCGAGGACGAGGACGAGGACTACGACCCTTTTGGGGTCTCCTCACGGACGTCGACAGGTTGCCGCATCGTTAGAGAGCCCAGTCCCGAACCCAAGTCCTTTATTGTCCTTGTCTGTCTGACTGTCTTTGCGCGCCTAACAAATTGCACAATTTTTTGTGTTGATTTATCGCACAAGAGCGGCAGCGGCGGCAACAATAAAAAAATAACAACAGCAGGGCGAGCGTGAAACGAGCGTACATTAAACATTCAGTAATGAGTTTAAAGTTTTAAATGGAATTTTTGATTATAAGCAGCCAAACAACAAAGGACAAGGCAAAAAGCTATTCGGAGTATAGCAATTTGTGCCCACTTACGGCTGTAATTACGAACATACTATATATTTCTGCATTATTCCTAGCATAATAAGCGACCGGGCCCATGAATGCGGGATTAGATGTATAGGGTATATGACAGCTTGCACTTACACCTACAGTCTGAAGCCCATTTGATGGGCTTTTCGAGACCCTTCGTGTCCTACATTTCCACCCCAACAAAGCTCCCGGCCTTCTGTCCCATTGTCAATCCATCATAACCCCTTTTCCACAACCCTTTGCAGCAACCCCATCAAATTCCGAGGCAAATCTCTGAAAATCCCAACACTTTGTTCAAACATATAAGCCCAGATCTTCTTCCTGCTGCTGCTGCTGAATCTTCATCTTTCGCCCGTCCGGAAACCGTTTTTGGGGGTTTTCTTTTCAATTTAGCCGAGGACACAGCGAAACGCGGGGCCATTAAACGCTTTAAAATCAACATCAACACCGATGACGACGACAGGGGCAATAAAGTCGACCCAAAAATTGCTTCCTGTGCACATAAAACTCGGTCGGGGCCAGGGAACAAGCTAAAATACCTATACACACACATATATAGCGGAACAACTGCTGAGCCTGGCAAACAAACGCGGTAAAAGTAAACGAAACACTTTGCCGCCCATTCCAATGGCCTTTCAGTTCTCCATCCTTTCACCCTCCCAGCCCACTTAATACTTAAATGCAAACGTGTAAATTATGTGATTTTTCCCCGGCGGCCATGTTTGTTTGCAAACTCCATTACCAACATGGCGGGAGCTTCACTCCCCTCGTCCCTCTCCACTCCTCGCTCACCTGTTTGTTTCAAGCAATCGTCGCGCTTTACCATTAAAATGCGAGGAATAACAAAAAATCCGGAGCCCAAGCTCTGGATACCCCTTTATGTGCCTTTATGTGTTTTTCATGTACTTTTATTTGATTGTCGCACGCTTTGGCGCCCCAGAACCAGGGGCGTCCCGTGTGGAGGGGGGGGGAGCACCTTGAATTTAATGGCGATGTTTTTTAGTGCTCAAAATATTAGCAAATGTTCATTAACGGCTATGCAAATTGGTTGTAGCCAGGACCGAGCAAGTCGCCTGGACTCCGAAAAAGGCAATTACTCAAAAAATACTTAACACACAATTGTTGCGTGTGCCCAAGGGATGGGAGTACAGCCAAAACACCCGAAAAGGCACTACGTAGAGAACTACGTATTGAATCTCAATTGGATTTCGCTCTTCTGGGGCCCCGAGTTCATGAGTTCACCATACGCCTAATTCCTCGGTCTGTTAACTTTGCGAATTTTCCACACTTGAAATAATTTTTAATTAAACATGGAAGGGGAACTGTCTACTTTCAAGCTTACACTTTGAATACCCTCGAATACACCGAAAAAAAATCGATATGAAATAAGGTCGATTCTTCCTTATATCATATCAATAAAAAGCCGATATGATTTATGTCAAATTTATGATTGAAACGTATCAACATGATATTTTATCATATCGTATAAACAAATAATGTAAAATAAGATAAACATAATCTTTATTCTTATCAAAATGAAACACATAACTTGATCTTTAAAAAATATAAAATTGACCAGCACATATCAATCTGATACTTTGAACATTTTTTTCTGTCTGGCTCCGTGGATCTAACGAATATAATAGCCACAATAAAAAGTTGACCCATGGCTTTTGGGTGCGAGGCCATCATTAACATAACAAACAAACAGGGTATCTGTTAGTCGATGCCCTGCTACGATCGCCTCTGTTTTCATCTTCGAGCTTACCCAGAATGAAGTAGAGTAGGGCCAGTAGGGCGGAATGCAGCCGCCTGGAAAGCCAATTAAAATGAAATCAAGCCAGGCATTCGCCCACTCACCGTTGTGCCTTTTGGCCTGCTTTCGCCCCACCAACTTAGGGAGTTTATTGGACTACGACACCTTGGAGCTCACACACAAGTTGGGTTGTTGGGATGTGTGGGATGTGTATAAATTTGTAATTTTAATATTATTAAAAATGTTAAATTGCACGCAGCATAAATCACATTTGTGTTGCACTGCCAAAGGGGGTGGTGGCGCCAGCTTGTTGCCGTTTCTGTGGCCCAGAGGGTGTCAACCCACCCCCTCCCCCCTTACAGCAATCCAAAGCGACACATTATACTCTCGCCATTACTGCCAGCTGCGTTTGCCACACTATTTATATTTTTATTGTTGTCGATGCTGCTGCCGCTGCTAAAATATCGCCAATCTCACCACCACTCCCGCCGGCGGCTGTGCTATTTTAATTTAAGCGATTTACTCTCGGGTTCATAAAACGGCCGCAGGCTTAATCCCCATTTTGCATAAAATGTCAATGTAATAAAATGGAATGAAATTAATAAACCGAAATTTTATGAGCCAACGCATTAAAGCGGCGGGCCGAAAAGGAGTTTGCCACTTTGAAAGTTGTAAGTCTGACTACTCGAAAGTTTTCAAAGGGGATAGAGCTAATCGCACAGAGAAGCCCATTTAATTTATTCGACTGCCGAGGGTCCATTCAACTGGGGCAAGAGATCCCGATTGGATTGGGGCGATACGTGGCTAAAGCAGACATATTTGTGATCTATTCCACCGATAAATTGACCCCGTGTGGGCGTTGGATGCCATTTATCCTGGCATACTTTGTCGTGTCTGCCATTACGTTTAATGACCCCGCAGCACTTTCATCTCATCAGCCGGCAAACACTTCCGAGGGAAGCGGAGCCTCCTTTTTTTAAAAGCATCCAGCGCCCATTAACTTGTGTGAATTTATATCAGTCATTGGCTCCCAGCTCCCAGCTCCTATAACCGACTACCGACCACCGACTGCTAACTGCTATTATGCGTTCGTTAATTATTCACACACAAATACTACAGCCATCTACTACCATCCCCCTTTCTCCACACGTTTCGGTCATAAAAACTGCCCGCCCTGCCTGCCACGCCCCCTTAACGAGGCAACTAACTCGGGGGTTCGCCCAGAACTCTCGGCTTAACCTTTGCCACTGGATTGGGGATCTCCTCCCTGGACATTTATGCATCTCCCTGCCTTCCAACCCCACTCTTCCGCTCACATATGGATATAGAGAGAGAGATCTTGACATTAAATAAATCTAACATCCCGTATACGCTTAGTGGGCATCTTTAATACTCATCCGCACATTTCCACAAATGTGTGTATATGTAAAAAAATGACGCAGACATTATTCACGCTATCATTGGGCACACACGAAAGGGCAGGGTCAAAAGATGGGATCTAGGGGGGGATACAATGCTCTTATGGGCTTGGGGATTCCCGACTCGTTTGGCCAGAAATTACAACGATTTTTCGTGAAAGCAAACGTTTGTCACAGGACGTAGCGTATGATTTTCCACACTCACCCAACCCACTCGCATTTAAGCCACATGTCGCCCGTAGTTTGGCCGAATGCCGCAGAATGTTTAACCGAGTCTGCCAATGATAGCAACATGCGTTCCAGACCGAACGAGCAGGCAGGCATAGCCTCGAATGGCGACCGCCTAAACTTTATTGCGTGAAAGTGAGCGGGCCAAAAGTTGACCGACTCATGCCCGGCTGATTCCCGAGTAACCCGAGCAATGGCTTAGTTGGACAAAAGCTCGCCGGCGTAGAATGCCATTTCCCAGTCACTCATGGGGGATATCTAAGGGGGGGGGTTGAGCTTCAACCCCGTTCAAAAAACGGCTACCGTGCGTCCGCTCCATGTCACATAATCGAATAATCATCATGGCATCAACAAATGATTTCAACTTACGCTGTCCCTTGGTCCTGCCGCTCCTGGCGCTCCTGTCACCACCGTCCTGCGGCGTTGCCTTTTTTCACTTCACTTCATTCGAGCTCCGCCACAGCCCATCCTGGGGTCCACATCACCACCCGTTCTGCTCCTTTTTCATTTTTTTTTTACCATTTCTCCCGCTGGCTCCTGTTTTGCCAACGTCATTGTCGCTGGTCATTTGCGCTGCTTACTTCATCCATTCATTCGCCGTTCGTCCGTTTCATTTCGTTTCGTCCTTTTTTGCAGCTTTGTTCCGTCTGTCGTCTCGTTTGTTTGAGGTTATGTTGAATGTCAGTTTGTTATCCTTGTGCAAATCCTTTTATACAAATGAAATTTGCGCCAAATGGCGATAAGCAAAATACAATAGTGTGCGGATGGTCTGCTCAGACCCAAGCTTTTTGTGGTTTCCCCGGAAACGGCGCTGGGTGACCACGCCATGTCCGAACCTGGTTTAAATGGAAAATCGCACGCTCAAATGCCCGAATTGATTACTAACCCGACTCCCATCTCGTTCTTTCTCCTCCTCCCATTGCAGACATCAACAAGGGCTCACCCATCGACTTTAAGAGCGGCTCGGCCTGTTCCACACCCACGAAGGACACGCTGAAGGGCTACGAGCGGAGCACGCAGGGCTGCATGGGTCCTGTGCTGCCGCCGCGCAGCGTCATGAACGGACTGCCCGCGCACCACTACTCGGCGCCGATGAACTTCCGCAAGGATCTGGCCGCGCGCTGCTCCTCGCCCTGGGTGAGCGTCGTCGCCATATCGGCCCTACTCGTCGGCGTGCTCATGCTGATCCTGCTGACCACCTTCGGCGGCCTGCACTGGACCCAGTCGGCGCCCTGCTCCGTTCTAGTCGGCAACGAGGCCTCGGAGGTGACGGCCGCCAAGAGCACGAACACGGATCTCTCCAAGCTGCACAACTCGTCGGTGCGGGCGAAGAACGGACAAGGCATCGGACTGGCCCAGGGACAATCGGGACTCGGAGGACCGGGCACGGGTGGAGGATCCTCTGGCGGATCCTCGGCCTCCACGGTGACGACGGCCACCTCGAACAGCGGCACCGCCCAGGGACTTCAGTCGACGTCCGCCTCCGCGGAGGCCACGTCCTCGGCGGCCACGTCTTCCTCACAGTCCTCGCTAACGCCCTCGCTGTCCTCGTCGCTGGCGAATGCCAATAATGGAGGTAATTATGCACAACTTTTAATTATTTTTAAATGAGTTTTCGCAAGTTTCTTCGGGTGGCTGCCATAGAGAGAGAGAGTGAGAAAGCGATTGAGACGGAGACTGAGACGGAGCGAGAGAAAGCCAAGACGTTGGAGTATTTAGCGCTTAGCGCCCTCTGGCGGAGACAAAAAGTTTATTGTTTTTGTAGGATTTTTTAGCTTGAAGTTTGCGCCTGACAGACAGACAGACAGACGCCTACGCCGGATAGGGATTATGCGAATGCCGTTTTCATTATTTCTCGGAACGCCATCCCATTTCTTTCAATTAAAGTTCAACTTGAGCGCGTTCTTTTGGGATTTGTCGGGCTAAAATATTGCATTAATTACTTTTTTGAATTGACAGCAAGACGCTTTCAGACGCTGCCTTCTCGGCAGTCAGAAAGAGACATTCGAAAGTTTTCATTGCCACAGCTCGGGCTCGGTCTCGTCTCTTTCGAATTGCTCGAAGATATATCGCTTTCTCTACAGCCTCCCTCACCTATGGTCTATTTAACCGGCTGAAATCTAGACAATTAGGATTAAATTAAAAACACATTTAATGCTTAATTTAAAGTAGAGTGTGACTAGGGGTGGCACTCTTAAAGCACAAAGTACAGTATACCATCCCTCCCCCGGTTCCTTTCCTTTCGATTCGATCCGATTCGATTCGTTCGCTTTGTTTACCTGTAGGAAGAGCAATGTCAACGCAGCTGTCAGTCAGCGGGGCAGGAGATAAAGGACGACGACATCGACGAAGCTTAATCGAGGAACAGGACGAAGATGATGTGGCTACAGATGAAACTTTCAGCGACTTAATTACAAGCGAAAGCCTCAACCAGCAGCTTGCTGAAAAGTATTTGGCAACTACCCCGGCCAAAAGCCTGACAGGCAGTACCGATAAAACTTTGCCCCAAATCGATGGAGTATGGGGTAGCCAAAGGAGCGAGGAGGACACCGAGACCAGCGACTATGTCTATGAAGACGAAGTTGAGCCGCAGACCACCCAGCCGAGTCCAACAAGCCGGAGACCCAAGACGTGGCAACAATTTGGCAAATCATTAAACAGCAATTTACGCAGCGCTGCTAAGGCACTGGTCAACAAGAAGAGGAAATATGACCACGGAGCGGAGGAGGCGCAGCAGGAGGATGATGAGCAGGAGCTGGAGCGTCTCGCAGTGATTGGGATGGCAACGGAGCTGCCGACGGAGTCGGAGACCAGCACATTGCTTGCTGTTATTGATGACGATAATCAAAGTGACAAGAGCAGCTCAGGCCCAACGCCGGAGACGACAACGACTGCGAGGAGTGACACCGATGACATTGTTGAAATCAACACCCCCCCACCTGAACCAGCTCAGAGCTCTTTCTCCGCCGTCTCGAACCAGCCCGCCATTGAAAATGATTTTCAAATCAAAGGGACGCCGGATGGGGGGTTGCCGACGGAGAAACCTGCCACTGATGATATCAATAATGAGCGTGATTTAGCTGACAACTATGAGGTAGACACCGAGCAGCCAACATCACCAGCCACACCCCCACAAGGTATAAATCAAGCTCACATCGACTGGAAGTCGAGCCATGCCGGTGGTATAGAGTTGCGACTTCGCTTCAGGCTCAATAAATGTACATGCGATGCTTTTATCTTATGTGCGACTGTCTTTTGCTATGGATTCGGAATTAAATCGATCGTTGGTATAGAATGATACACAAATTAGGAGCTTAACTATACTTATTGTACTAAAATGTAAATACCTTATTCGGTCTAAGCCAACTATCGATCTTTCGATCTTTAACAAAGTTATCACACGAAAACTAGATGAACGCATTGCATATAGGTTTAATGAGTCTGAGCAAGCAATTCTGTACCATTTGTGCTTATTACTCACCCATATTTCGGTATCAAAGGTAAGAAAAGTCGGCGAGACAGCGGAGAGATGCCACGAACCAATCAATCGGAGTCGGATTTGATGATGAGCGATGCATCGCAATTCGAGGATATCGATATAGTCAAACTAGATGGGTCGCCCAGTTCCCATGAAGAGGAGGTTTACAAGACGGCAGATAATGAAAAGATTACGCCCAAGTTGAAACCACCTCAGCCCGCAGACGGAACAGAAAACGAAGTGCTCAAGGAGCAGCAGAAGGACGAAGAGGTACCCCCTCACCTAAAGCCCCTTAAGCCATACGTGAGTGAGCGCGTTGATCTGCCGGGCAGGCGCATATTCCTGAACCTGACAATAGCCACCGACGAGGGCAGCGACAACGTCTACACGCTGCACGTGGAAGTGCCCACGGGAGGAGGTCCGCACACCATCAAGGAGGTGCTGACCCACGAGAAGCCGAGTGCCCAGGCAGACAGTTGTGTTCCAGAGCCTCCACCCCGCATGCCCGACTGTCCGTGCAGCTGTCTTCCGCCGCCGGCGCCCATTTACCTGGACGACAGCGTTGACATTGACTCTGACCCATCGCCCAGAAGTACGACAAGTACAACGACCACGACCTCAGCGCCCATGGAAATGGCGACCATTTTGCACGGAGAGGAGGACGTGGAAGACGTGGTTAGGGATGTGGAGCCAATTGAGCCACCCTCAAGCACCGCTACTAACCCCCCTAGCACTGAGATCGATAACCACATTGCCGCCTCCTATACTGAACCCAATGTTGGTGCTGGTGGTGAACCGTTTGCATGTCCCGATGTGATGCCAGTACTAATACTGGAAGGTGAATTGTGCACACTGCATTTGTTGCTAACTCCGCTTTGTCTAACCGGCGATCAATTAACCCTACTAAGCGCTGTACAGCCTAATAACTCGTAGTCTTTGTAACTAAACCAGATCATCATCATATTGGCATCACATCAGAACCCAGCACCAGCCATTGGCTTTGTATACTATCCATTAATTCCATTAGCTGGGGGGAATCGAGAGTAGGATAGACTACGCGACCTGTACAAAATCGTGCCACACTACCAATACATTATCTACATATCCACATTATGCATAATCGATGACTAACCCGAATCTAATCCTCTTTGTATCTCTATCACCCCCTCATTGCACGATCGCTTTGTCGCCGCCGCCAAACCAGGAGCCCGCACATTCCCGGCACGCAGTTTCCCACCGGACGGCACCACCTTTGGCCAGATCACTCTCGGCCAGAAGCTGACCAAGGAGATTCAGCCGTACAGCTACTGGAACATGCAGTTCTATCAGTCGGAGCCGGCCTACGTCAAGTTTGACTACACGATTCCGCGTGGCGCTTCCATCGGAGTTTATGGTCGACGAAACGCCCTGCCCACCCACACGCAATACCACTTCAAGGAAGTGCTCAGTGGATTCAGTGCCAGCACTCGAACGGCCCGGGCCGCTCATGTAAGTAGCCTGCATCCGAGTGGCCACTTTCTGATCACCTACTAACTCTAATCGTGTCTTTTACATGCACCACCTCATCATCCATTATCCACTGCACCAATCACTGAATCACTCGCTCGATCGTTCGCTTGGCCTAATCACGTGCAGCTGTCGATAACTCGGGAGGTGACACGCTACATGGAGCCGGGGCACTGGTTCGTCTCGCTTTACAACGACGATGGGGACGTACAGGAGCTGACCTTCTACGCGGCCGTGGCCGAGGACATGACCCAGAACTGTCCCAACGGCTGCTCCGGCAACGGTCAGTGCCTGCTGGGCCACTGCCAGTGCAATCCCGGCTTCGGGGGCGACGACTGCAGCGAGAGCGTGTGCCCCGTGCTGTGCTCCCAGCATGGCGAGTACACCAACGGGGAGTGCATCTGCAATCCGGGCTGGAAGGGCAAGGAGTGCTCCCTGCGCCACGACGAGTGCGAGGTGGCCGACTGCAATGGCCATGGCCACTGTGTCAGTGGAAAGTGCCAGTGCATGCGCGGCTACAAGGGCAAATTCTGTGAAGAAGGTAGCGCCGGGATCTAGGATCCTTTGACCTTAAAACCCAGCTTGAACCATCCCCCTTTTGAAACTATTTAACGCTTTTTCCGCTTCTCCTTCCCAGTGGACTGTCCGCATCCGAACTGCTCGGGCCACGGATTCTGCGCCGACGGCACCTGCATCTGCAAGAAGGGCTGGAAGGGACCTGACTGCGCCACCATGGACCAGGATGCTCTGCAGTGCCTGCCCGACTGCTCCGGCCACGGCACCTTCGACCTGGACACCCAGACCTGTACCTGTGAGGCCAAGTGGAGCGGCGACGACTGCTCCAAGGAGCTCTGCGACCTGGACTGCGGCCAGCACGGTCGCTGCGAGGGCGACGCCTGTGCCTGCGACCCGGAATGGGGTGGCGAGTACTGCAACACCCGGCTGTGCGACGCCCGCTGCAACGAGCACGGCCAGTGCAAGAACGGCACCTGCCTGTGCGTCACTGGCTGGAACGGGAAGCACTGCACCATCGAGGGCTGTCCCAACAGCTGCGCCGGACACGGACAGTGCCGCGTGAGCGGTGAGGGCCAGTGGGAGTGCCGCTGCTACGAGGGCTGGGACGGACCGGACTGTGGCATTGCTCTGGAGCTGAACTGTGGCGACAGCAAGGACAACGACAAAGGTGAGTGCCGATTTAGGTGGATTGGCTTGCACGCGGATGCTCTAACGTTGATTCTGAATCCTAGATGGCCTGGTTGATTGCGAGGATCCCGAGTGCTGCGCCAGCCACGTGTGCAAGACCTCGCAACTTTGCGTTTCAGCTCCGAAACCCATTGACGTGCTGCTCCGAAAACAGCCGCCGGCCATTACTGCCTCCTTCTTTGAGCGAATGAAGTTCCTCATCGACGAGAGCAGCCTGCAAAACTACGCCAAACTGGAGACCTTTAACGAAAGGTAGGTGCTTCCTGGTAGCCAGTTTGTCCTGGACAGTTTTTAGTTACAAATTAAAATCGAGGCCGCACCGGCTGTGTATAGTTTCCACAATTGGCAGACAAGCTAAAGTCCTCTACTGTATATTACCGAGAGCATAGTTGGTTACACTACTGTAACTAAACATATACTACCTAAAAAAAAATAATAATCAAATAGTTTTGCATAATTAATAATTTTCTATGTTTAAATATTTACGTTTTTCGTTTTCGTGCCCTCGTCTAAAAAAATCCCCAAAATAAAAACATATCCAACCACACCACATACCAAAGATCCCATTAAAATCTTGTAAATATAAACCCTATATGTCCTTTGTTTAAAACGAACCCAGACAGAACATCCTAAGTTAGCTATTAAGTGCATAAGAGTTAAGAGATATTTTAAGCGCCCTAGGTATTCGGATTAGTTACTATTAAGTTCCCCAGACGTCGCGATTTCGGTGTGATCGAAACGGAGCTCAGCTTTAGGGCCCCCAATCGATCTGGTCGGGGAAGTTACCAACACACTTACCCATTCTAGCTAACTAGACCATAGACAACCATGCTAATTCAATTATTTTCTCTCTGCTCTCTTTTCTTCTCCACACGCGCTCCCTAAACCGTGTTTTAAATAATACATGCCACCTACTAAATTACTCCTGTTCTACTCGATACTACCACTCACTACTAACTACGCACATTCTCATAACCACACAATCCACTACGCGTCACGAAATTCCGAATGCTTTGCATTAAACAACGACTGCTAAACGCTCTCGTTACTCGCTACTCGGTACTCGTACTATCTGTTTCTCGATAACGAATTACAAATCAAAAACTAACAGCATTTTTTGGAATTATTTCAATGCAAGGTAAGCAAGCGAAAAGCGGTACTAAAATAATACTAAAAACCTACTACTCTACTCTACTACTACTGATTCTCTCAATGGTTGTTTGGTACACATTTGTATACTTTAATCTCGTTACCTTGGCTCCACTCGATATTACTTTCGAAAACTTTACCATTATCATTATCATTACCGTTACAATTACAATTACAGCTACCATTGTCATTATCATTTCGTTTATAGTGTAGCTATCTTTGTTTCTTATAAGCTCAGTTGGTAGTTTATTTTAAGTTAATTGAACAAACTTATTATCCAGACAACCAGGCCAATATACTTTGGGTTTTTAGTTTACCACGTAATAAATCTAAGCTATGGAAAACTCGTTCTCCTACTCGTACTTAGGTCAATGCTAGGTCACAACCATGAGCCATACCGAGATATACCATACATAACATACTATACTATATATTGTTCAACTTGTAATACCTTTATGTGTTTAAACGAGTCTTATGTTCTGTGCGTGTGAAATCTTATTATTTGTACTTATTTATTGCTCAAGTAGTTGCCAATCCTCAGTTTGACTGCTTGCTAGCCTAGCTAGATCTACGCCTAGATATGAAGACCCAGAAGACCCAATCCCTACAAGACCCAACTAATCCATGTTCTCTGTCCTCCCAACAGTCGATCAGCGGTGATCAGAGGCCGTGTGGTCACATCCCTGGGCATGGGCCTGGTGGGTGTCCGAGTGTCCACGACGACGCTATTGGAAGGATTCACCCTGACCCGCGACGACGGATGGTTTGACCTAATGGTCAACGGCGGTGGAGCCGTGACCCTTCAGTTTGGACGCGCTCCCTTCCGGCCACAGTCGCGCATTGTGCAAGTGCCGTGGAACGAGGTGGTCATCATTGACGTGGTGGTCATGTCGATGTCCGAGGAAAAGGGATTGGCCGTAGCAACGACGCACACCTGCTTTGCCCACGACTACGACCTGATGAAGCCTGTGGTGCTGGCCTCGTGGAAGCACGGATTCCAGGGCGCCTGTCCCGATCGCAGCGCCATCCTGGCAGAGTCTCAGGTAATCCAGGAGTCGCTGCAGATCCCGGGAACGGGCCTCAATCTCGTCTACCACTCATCGCGTGCCGCTGGCTATCTGTCCACCATCAAACTGCAACTGACCCCCGACGTGATACCACCCTCACTGCATCTGATCCATCTGCGCATCACAATCGAGGGAATCCTGTTTGAGCGCGTCTTCGAGGCGGACCCGGGCATTAAGTTCACGTACGCCTGGAACCGGCTCAACATCTACCGGCAACGCGTCTACGGCGTGACCACGGCCGTTGTGAAGGTGGGCTACCAGTACACCGACTGCACCGACATTGTGTGGGATATCCAGACGACCAAGCTGAGCGGCCACGACATGTCCATCTCGGAGGTGGGCGGCTGGAACCTGGACATCCACCACCGCTACAACTTCCACGAGGGCATTCTGCAGAAGGGCGACGGCTCGAACATCTATCTGCGCAACAAGCCGCGCATTATCCTGACGACCATGGGAGATGGCCACCAGCGTCCACTCGAGTGTCCCGACTGCGATGGACTGGCCACGAAGCAACGACTCCTGGCACCCGTCGCACTGGCCGCCGCACCCGATGGTAGTCTCTTTGTCGGCGACTTTAACTACATCCGCCGCATCATGACCGACGGCAGCATTCGCACCGTGGTCAAGCTGAATGCCACCCGCGTCTCGTACCGCTACCACATGGCCCTTAGTCCGCTGGACGGCACTCTGTACGTCTCAGATCCAGAGTCGCACCAGATCATCCGCGTGCGCGACACCAGCGATTACTCGCAACCGGAACTCAACTGGGAGGCGGTCGTGGGTTCCGGAGAGCGCTGTCTTCCCGGCGACGAGGCCCACTGTGGCGACGGAGCTCTGGCCAAGGACGCCAAGCTGGCGTATCCCAAGGGCATAGCCATTTCGAGCGACAATATCCTGTACTTTGCTGACGGAACCAATATCCGCATGGTCGACCGGGACGGAATAGTGAGCACTTTGATCGGTAACCACATGCACAAGTCCCACTGGAAGCCGATTCCCTGCGAGGGAACGCTGAAGCTGGAGGAGATGCATCTACGCTGGCCCACCGAGTTGGCCGTGTCTCCAATGGACAACACGTTGCACATCATCGACGACCACATGATCTTGCGCATGACTCCGGATGGACGTGTGCGCGTCATCTCTGGACGGCCCCTGCACTGCGCCACAGCCTCAACGGCCTACGACACGGACCTGGCCACCCACGCCACCCTGGTGATGCCCCAGTCCATCGCATTCGGTCCTCTGGGTGAGCTATATGTGGCGGAGAGCGACTCACAGCGAATCAATCGAGTGCGTGTGATCGGCACAGACGGACGGATTGCTCCGTTTGCGGGTGCAGAGTCCAAGTGCAACTGCCTGGAACGAGGATGCGACTGTTTCGAGGCGGAGCACTACCTAGCCACCAGCGCCAAGTTCAACACGATTGCCGCCCTGGCCGTCACACCCGACAGTCATGTGCACATCGCGGACCAGGCCAACTACCGCATTCGATCAGTGATGTCGAGCATCCCGGAAGCGAGTCCCTCGCGAGAGTACGAGATCTACGCGCCGGACATGCAGGAGATATACATCTTCAACCGTTTCGGCCAGCACGTGTCCACCCGCAACATCTTGACCGGAGAGACCACCTATGTGTTCACCTACAACGTGAACACGTCCAACGGAAAGCTGAGCACCGTTACTGATGCGGCGGGCAACAAGGTATTCCTGCTGCGAGATTACACCTCCCAGGTGAACTCAATCGAGAACACCAAGGGCCAGAAGTGCCGTCTGCGCATGACCAGGATGAAAATGCTGCACGAGCTGAGCACTCCGGACAACTACAATGTGACCTACGAGTATCACGGACCCACCGGCCTGCTGAGGACCAAGCTGGACTCCACCGGACGCTCCTATGTGTACAACTACGATGAGTTCGGTCGCCTCACCTCAGCGGTCACGCCCACAGGACGGGTCATCGAGCTGAGCTTCGACCTGAGCGTCAAGGGAGCCCAAGTGAAGGTGTCGGAGAATGCGCAGAAGGAGATGTCGCTGTTGATCCAAGGCGCCACCGTTATTGTGCGCAACGGAGCCGCCGAATCACGGACCACCGTCGACATGGATGGGTCCACCACCAGCATCACACCATGGGGCCACAACCTGCAGATGGAGGTGGCGCCCTACACCATTCTGGCCGAACAAAGTCCGCTGCTGGGTGAAAGCTACCCGGTGCCGGCGAAACAACGCACCGAGATCGCCGGCGACTTGGCCAATAGGTTCGAGTGGCGCTACTTTGTGCGTCGCCAGCAGCCTTTGCAAGCGGGCAAGCAGAACAAGGGACCTCCACGTCCGGTGACCGAGGTGGGTCGCAAGCTGCGTGTGAACGGTGACAATGTGCTGACCCTGGAGTACGACCGCGAGACCCAGTCCGTGGTCGTGATGGTGGACGACAAGCAGGAACTGCTCAATGTGACCTACGATCGCACCTCGCGCCCCATCAGCTTCCGACCTCAGTCGGGCGACTACGCGGACGTGGACTTGGAGTACGACCGATTCGGACGTCTGGTCAGCTGGAAGTGGGGAGTCCTGCAGGAGGCCTACTCCTTCGACCGCAACGGACGGCTGAACGAGATCAAGTACGGCGATGGCTCGACGATGGTGTACGCATTCAAGGACATGTTCGGCTCCCTCCCCCTGAAGGTGACCACGCCCAGGCGTTCGGACTACCTCCTGCAGTACGACGATGCGGGGGCACTCCAGAGCCTGACGACACCTCGCGGCCACATTCACGCCTTCTCGCTGCAAACCTCGCTTGGCTTCTTCAAGTACCAATACTATTCACCGATCAACCGACATCCCTTCGAGATTCTGTACAATGACGAGGGTCAGATCTTGGCCAAGATCCATCCGCACCAATCTGGCAAGGTGAGTGCATCAATTATGAGCTTTACACAAATTTAGTATTATATATTTTTATTCGATACTAACCATAAGTTATGGACCATAACTATCATAAAGTATCATAGCATAAGTACTATGCAAGTAGGTGTCGTAGGTTTCAAACCTACTTGTAATTTATTATGAGGTCGTGAAGTAACTATAACACCACTTAAAGTACCTATTTCTACATATTGTGTTTGTTAAATTTTAAAAAGGACAAGAAGTTATTCTGAAAGTCTGAAATATTTTACCAATATTTTTCTAAACTTTCTACATACCTTTTGTATAACGTTTAAAAACCAGAAAAAGTAAAAAAAAGGATAGAAAGTTCTTGAGATAGTTATTTTTAAGCCCAGGAATATTCAACATATATTTTTAAGTGCTACTTATTTATCGTATTTATTTATTTATCTTTCAACTTTGCAGGTGGCTTTCGTGCACGACACCGCCGGCCGACTGGAGACCATCCTCGCCGGTTTGTCCAGCACCCACTACACCTACCAGGATACGACCAGCCTGGTAAAGTCCGTGGAGGTGCAAGAGCCGGGCTTCGAGTTGCGTCGCGAGTTCAAGTACCATGCCGGCATCCTGAAGGACGAGAAGCTGCGCTTCGGCTCCAAGAACTCCCTGGCCTCGGCTCACTACAAGTACGCCTACGACGGCAATGCCCGGCTCAGCGGCATCGAGATGGCCATCGACGACAAGGAGCTGCCGACCACGCGGTACAAGTACAGCCAGAACCTGGGTCAGCTGGAGGTGGTGCAGGACCTGAAGATCACGCGCAACGCCTTTAACCGAACGGTGATCCAGGACTCGGCCAAGCAGTTCTTCACCATTGTGGACTACGACCAGCACGGCCGTGTGAAGAGCGTGCTGATGAACGTGAAGAACGTCGACGTGTTCCGGCTGGAGCTGGACTACGATTTGCGCAACCGCATCAAGTCGCAGAAGACGACGTTCGGCAGGTCAACGGCCTTCGATAAGATCAACTACAATGCCGACGGTCATGTGGTCGATGTCCAGGGCACCAACAACTGGAAGTATCTGTTCGACGAGAACGGCAACACGGTGGGCGTCGTTGACCAGGGCGAGAAGTTCAACCTGGGCTACGACATCGGTGACCGGGTGATCAAGGTGGGCGATGTGGAGTTCAACAACTACGATGCCCGCGGCTTTGTGGTGAAGCGCGGTGAGCAGAAGTATCGCTACAATAACCGCGGCCAGCTGATCCACTCGTTCGAGAGGGAGCGCTTCCAGAGCTGGTACTACTACGATGACCGCAGCCGCCTGGTGGCCTGGCACGACAACAAGGGCAACACCACACAATACTACTACGCCAATCCACGCACACCGCACCTCGTCACACACGTGCACTTCCCCAAGCTCAGCCGCAACATGAAGCTGTTCTACGATGACCGCGACATGCTCATTGCCTTGGAGCACGAGGACCAGCGCTACTACGTGGCCACCGACCAGAACGGCTCGCCGCTGGCCTTCTTCGATCAGAATGGCGGCATCGTCAAGGAGATGAAGCGCACGCCCTTCGGCCGAGTCATCAAGGACACCAAGCCGGACTTCTTTGTGCCCATCGACTTCCACGGCGGACTGATCGACCCGCACACCAAGCTGGTATACACCGAGCAGCGGCAGTACGACCCCCACGTGGGCCAGTGGATGACTCCGTTGTGGGAGACCCTGGCCACCGAGATGTCGCACCCCACAGATGTGTTCATCTACCGCTATCACAACAACGACCCCATCAACCCGAACCGGCCACAGAACTACATGATCGACCTGGACTCCTGGCTGCAGCTCTTCGGCTATGATCTGAACAACATGCAGAGCAGCCGGTACACCAAGCTGGCCCAGTACACGCCCCAGGCATCCATCAAGTCGAACATGCTGGCTCCTGACTTCGGGGTGATCTCCGGCCTGGAGTGCATCGTGGAGAAGACGAGCGAGAAGTTCAGCGACTTTGATTTTGTACCCAAGCCGCTGCTGAAGATGGAACCAAAGATGAGAAACCTGCTGCCGCGTGTTAGCTACCGGCGCGGCGTTTTCGGCGAGGGTGTGCTGCTCTCGAGGATCGGCGGACGAGCGTTGGTTAGCGTGGTCGATGGATCGAACAGCGTGGTGCAGGACGTGGTGAGCAGCGTGTTCAACAACTCGTACTTCCTTGACCTGCACTTCAGCATCCACGACCAAGACGTCTTCTACTTCGTCAAGGACAATGTCCTGAAGCTGCGCGACGACAACGAGGAGCTGCGTCGCCTGGGCGGCATGTTCAACATATCAACGCACGAAATAAGCGACCACGGAGGCAGCGCCGCCAAGGAGCTGCGCCTGCACGGTCCCGACGCCGTAGTCATTATCAAATACGGCGTGGATCCCGAGCAGGAGCGCCACCGCATCCTGAAGCATGCCCACAAGCGGGCTGTGGAGCGGGCCTGGGAGTTGGAGAAGCAGCTGGTGGCCGCCGGCTTCCAAGGACGCGGCGACTGGACCGAGGAGGAGAAGGAGGAGCTCGTCCAGCACGGTGACGTCGACGGCTGGAACGGCATCGACATCCACAGCATACACAAGTATCCGCAATTGGCCGACGACCCCGGCAACGTAGCATTCCAGCGGGACGCAAAGCGGAAGCGACGTAAGACCGGCAGCAGCCATCGCAGTGCCTCCAACCGACGCCAGCTCAAGTTCGGCGAGCTGAGTGCGTGAGTAGAGGCGTTTAGAGAGAAGCTGGAGGCGGAGACCGAACTGGAGCTGGAGCTGGAGGAAAGTGACATGGCCGACGAGGAGTACGGCGAACAGGAGGACTACCTAATTGCCGTGGGCAAGAAGGAGCCAAGGGACAGCAGCGAGGCATTGGATGAACAGATTTTGTAATTAGGTGAAATGCGCAACAGCGACCACAAGAATGACAACAACAACAGCACAACACTCGACGACACAACACAAAGAAAAACAAAAGAAAACAAAAGAATAGAAAAGAAAAGCGAGCATTCAACACACTAATTAATATAAACTTTAATCATGCTTAAAGTTTAGTATTAGCCACAACGCAACCCTCGAATAACCGAAGAAACTTCTTATATGTACACAGGAACAGTAATATGTATGTTGATGTTGAGTTTAGGCTAACAATAGGCGTATGTTTAGTCCATGTGTGTAATGTTTAATGTAATTTTTTAAATCAGAATCAGTGTCCTCACGGGCAGCCAGCTTGCACTGGCGTAGTACGCTACATCGCGTATTATATAGATTGGTACATTAGCCGGAGCAGCAGATCGAACTGGATTTGTATAGTTCGAGCCAACTGAACAGAACCGAACAATTTCGCTTGTTTGGTGTTTGGAGTTTGGTCAATCGCAGCCCAATTAGCCAGTTGCATTACGATGTCAAACGAAGAGTATTACACAGCAAAATATGCATACGATAAGTACAGATGTTAAACTACAAAGTGAATAAATGTAAAAAGATTAACGTTCTCCGTAGTAGCCCCCTAGTCCTCGGCCCCAGATCTGGTCCACCACTCCAACGCAGCCCACTCTCTTAAGGCAACAGAAATGTTGATCGCTGCTTAACCTTCTCAATTGCTTTGTGTACATACGAACGAATACTTTTCTATCCTTTTACTAACGAACCAGCGCGTTTTTATCCTTTAATCTAATCATCTTTTAGCAAAATAGGTATCTGAACCGAATGCTCGAATTTAAATTTATCAGACGCGTCTACCTATTTTGGATAGCCAAGAATCAAAAGGAATTTTATCAGTCCCCCTTTCAATACAATAGAATACTCTACCGACTCTTTTCACTCATTTTATAATGTTAACTGTTGAATTTATTCAAACGAAAAATGCATTAAAAACTTTTTACAAATTGTGATATATATTTCTAAACATTTCATTTGACAACTTGAAGTGTAACGAACTAAAATCGAATTAACTCAAATTGAACCGAAAATGAAAATCAACCACATGTACTTTACTCATTTTTTTAAATATAGTCCTTTACGATTAGTTTTTATGCTGCAATATTTAGTTCTTACCGTTTGCCATGTTAATTTGTAAAAGCAATACTGTTTTTAGTAACGAACCCGCACGGGAATGTCACATAAGGTTTAGTATCTCTTAACTAATTTTTTTTAACCAAAATGGCAAGCTTTTTTGCTGCTTTTGAAAATCCTTTCTGTATCCCCTTATATGTGGCTGACCTTTTGTCGGTACCTTGTGTTTATAATTATTATTGAACTATTTATAATTGGAACTAAACTATTGACTATTGAGATATTACCTAGCATAAAACTTAGTGCGCATAAAGACTTGCGCAGAACTTAAATATACCCCCTATAACCATAAAAACACACCTTGTATTATAAACACCCACACATACAACTAAACTTAGGCATAAGAACTAGGCTAAAGACAAAGCTCGTAAGAACAGAAAGGATTAGCACCTAAATGAAGTGAAAATATGAGATCGGATTCTGTTTCATATGAGGAAAGAACAGACGATTACAGAAGATAACTGCGTAGTAATTAGCTAAAGTGTTAGTAATTTTATTAAATAAAATTATAAATGAAAAATGGATAAACACTTAAACTTTAAATTAAGGAATATGCATCATTATCTGAATTCGTTTATTCGGATTGTAAATCTTGCGCTGTATAATGGCTTGGAAATATGCAAATTTCCGGGTCATTACACAGAAAAGGTTCTTACAAAATAACGAAAATTGTAAAAATCAGAAACCCATATATGAATGTGTATGTAATAAAATTAAGCAGCATTATATTAACCAAAAAGCATATAACAAAACAAAATGATTGAAATCAGCATAAAGAAACTGCAATGCGAATAATTGTGACTGAAACAAGAAAAATTATAGATACCACGCCGTTGCCGATGGTCGTCGTCGAGCTCGACTGTGCTTCAATCTCGTATGTACCCCAGGTCCTTTGTTCTTTAAGTGTACTTTGAACTGTAAATTTCCAGGAAGGGGAAAAGGCTTACCCTACTTAATTAGTTGACATCATGATTAGACTTATTAACTGATTGTAATGAAAAACACGCAACATTTAAAAGCAGCCAGCCCGTTGAGGCAGTTTAAGCAAGCATAAATTGCAACCAATAATTGTATTCAATGTACGAAATTGTCTTTAAAATACACAGATACCGAGTGAAGTGCAGAGGGTATAGGCTATAAATTACAAATCGATTGCAGAAAACAAAGGACAATTGTATACACAAAAAATACCTATAATTATGGCAAGCCGATATACATACATGAAAAACATCCATATAAATATATATAATAACTAAAATAATATTACGAGTAAAAAGCGATTTCAATAAAAATGAAAATATAAAAAAGTTACGATTGTGTTATTGAAATGGAATATTCTATGGAAAAAGGGTGGGAATCGTACAAACATATAAAGGAAATGAAAAAATCAAAAACTTTCTTCATACTTTTAAAAGAATACAAAATTGCATATCAATGAAAATGGTTTACAACTTTTTAAAAAAGTTGGCAACGTATGTTTTATTTCCGTTTTCAATTAAATAGCAAAAAGTACAGAGTTTAACATAAAATGCGTCCCAAGGGGTTCTCCGTAAAAATAGCATTTCCTGAAGGCTGGTTCACGAATTTAGAGTAAGGAGCTGGGGATATTTCATAGCCCGCTGACTGTTTCAGTGCGTCCTGGCTGCGAGATAAGACCAACAATTTTCCACTAAGGTTCTTATCGATGTATTTCAATTCGGTAATCTTCTTTTGCTGATCAACAACATAGATATTAAAGTTGACGCCATATAGGCCAAACACATGCTCTAACTCGCTGCGAAGCGTAGGCAGTGAGATAATTTCCTTGCTAACGTTGTGCTGCAGAAATAGTGAGGCTTTGTTGCTGTTGCCAAATCGCGGGCTAAGGTCTTCGGCCAAGGATACATTTAACCAAGGCAGACTAGGTAGCTGCAATTCCTCGGTGGAGCAAATGGTCAACTTCAATGGAACTCCTTTGAGATCAACAAGCTCGCTAGCTATTAACCGTTTCTTGGCAGCCTTCTCAGATGAATACGGAGCAAACTCAGACTTAACAGCCGTCTTGATCATACTTTCATAGCTTGCCAGAACTTTCGTAAGCTGAGCCTGCGCCTCCAGGGTCTCCTTCTTAGCTTTGTTGTCAGCGGTGAGCTCATGGAAAATAAGAACAGGGTCAGTCGGTATAAGTTGAGCCTTCTTCTTCAATTTCTGGACTCGGTTAATAACCTCACGAGCCAAGCCTTCTTCAAGCAACTCTTCGTTTGGTGTCATGTCCAATAGCACCAAAACTTCATTATCGCTGTGCGCTTCAAAGTTTCCTCCCACTTGCTCAGAGGTACAGTAAATGATGCGAACTTCTTCGAGTTCTATCCTTTGATCCAGGATGTTGAAGTATCCCTGCGAAACATTCTTCTGAATTTCGTCATCCTTTAGAGCCTTGATTGCGGCCATAACCGACTTAAAATTGCCCTTAAGTCGCTGACCGAGAGCCTGAGAGAAGAATGAATCAATAAATGAATACATATGAATTAAATCTCTATAAAACTTACCTTGTGGTCAGGCTCTGCCCTCAATGAGACACCATATTTTTCCTTATCAGAGCTCAGCGTAAGTTTGCGAACATTAAGTTCGCTAAGAATGAAGTCCTGCAAACTCTTAATGGCATTCAGGGTTTTCGGGTCCTTGTGAATAACGATGATCTCCGAAACTGGATACTTAACGGGCAAAGTTCTGCGATCCCGCATAACACGACCCAGCTCGACGACTGATTGCATCAAAGCCACCGAACGTTCAATATCGTTTCGAATAAACTTGCTCTGACTGACGGGCATCATTTGGTAGTGAACTGAGTCAGCATGCTCCAGGGAACCCGGTGGCTGGAACAATGCCAAGCGCTGGAATATGTATTCCGTAAGATAGGGCGTGAAAGGAGCCATCATTTTGACCATTGTGTAGAGAACATCGTACAGAGTGTCGAGTGATTGGATGCACTGCTCAGCTCCCAATTCACCCTTGATGCGACGACGGTTAAGGCGCACATACCTGTATAAATAAACAGACTGTTAGGCTTATCTTTACTAATTTATAAAAAGTGAGAGAACGTACCAGTTAGTTAGTTGATCAATGAACTTGGTCAGCCTGGGCACGACTGTGTACAAACGATACATTTTCATCTCGGTGGCAAAGAACTCCAGCAAAGACTCTTTGAAGGACAAAATCCACACATCAATAACGGATGCCTTATCCATGTTCTTCAAATGGCGTTCACGCTCATAACTGTATTGTCCTTTTCCTGCCAGGTCCTCCTTCTCATAGCGCACGATATTTTGCAGCAAGAAACGGTAGGCATTGTACCAGGGCAAAAATACATCCTTGATGATGTCGCGCACACCTTCTTCCTTAAAGCGCAGACTTTCGGCCCTCACCACGGGCGAATTGATAAGATACAGTCGGAGGGCGTCCGCGCCATATTTATGAACCACCTCCATGGGATCGGGATAGTTCTTCTTGCGCTTCGACATCTTCTGACCATCAGCGGCCAGGACCAACCCACTAGCAATGAGGTTCTTGAACGGAGCCTTGTTAAACAGAGCCGTTGAAATCACAAGAAGCGTGTAGAACCAGCCGCGGGTCTGATCTATGCCCTCTGCTATGAAGTCGGCCGGGAAATTGTTCATAAAGTCCTTCTCGTTCTCGAACGGGAAGTGCTGTTGTGCGAAAGGCATCGAACCGGACTCAAACCAGCAGTCAAAAACAGGAGCTATGCGTCGCAGTGGTGGATTACCGGGAACTGCCGAGGGTATCTCAATGTGATCGATGCTTTCGCGATGCAGATCCTCAACCAGAACGCCGGAAAGCTCGGCCAACTGCTTGATGCTGCCAATAACCACGGTCTCATCACCATTGGGCGACCTCCAAATAGGAATCGGCGTGCCCCAGTAGCGATTGCGGGAAATCTGAGTGAATGGGTTTCATTTAGTAACACAGCTAAGGGAGTTGAATTTAATATACTCACAGCCCAATCTCTGGCGTCCTTTAGCCAGTTGCCAAATCGTTTTTCCTTGACGAAGTCGGGAACCCAGTAAGTTTGGGAGCTGCAGTCCAACAGATTCTTTGACATGTGCTCGACACGCACAAACCAAGAAGGCACGGCCTTGTATATTAGCGGTGTATCTGAGCGCCAGCAGAATGGGTAGCTATGCTTCACCTGGCCACTGGACACCAAGTTGCCGCGTGCCTTCAACGCAGCCATGATTTGCTTGTCAGCGTCCTTTACGTACTGACCCTCAAAGTCGCTGGCCTCCTTGGTGAACCGTCCCGCCTCGTCAACTGGGCAGAGTACCTCGCTGGACTTTGTGATGAGTCCCGCCGCAAGGCAAACGCGATAATCGTCCTCGCCGAAGTAAGGAGCATTGTGCACAATTCCTGTACCGGAATCCTCGGTGACGTACTCGTCGACCAGGACGCGGAAAGCTTTCACTTCGGCCCCGCGTTTCTCGAAGTACGGGAAGAGCGGCTTGTAGTGCAGATCCTTAAGGGTTTTGCCAGCAAACTTGTCCTTTATCTCGTACTCCGCCTCAGACTTGAAGACATAGGAGAGGCGCGATTCGGCGAGAACGAAGAGCCGGTCGCTCTTCACGTCGCGCACCTTCACGTAGGTCATCGTCGGATGGACGCAGCAAGCAAAGTTAGAGGGCAGAGTCCACGGCGTGGTGGTCCACACCAGGAAGAAGGTATTGGGCAGCGAAACGGCCTCCAAGGCTATCACCACACAGGGGTCGACGACCTCCTTATAGTTCTGGTTGGCTTCAAAGTTGGACAGCGACGTTGTGCAGGCAGTGGAATAGGGCATGACCTTCACGCCCTGGTAGACCAGACCCTTGTCGAAGAGTTGCTTGAAGATCCACCAAATCGACTCCATGTACCACGGGTACAAGGTCTTGTAGTCGTTCTTGAAGTCGATCCAGCGACCCACGCGCGTCACCACGTTCTCCCACTCGTCGGCGTACCTCATGACGATCTTCCGGCACTCGGCGTTGTAGGCGGCAATTCCCATCTTAGCCACATCCTCGGGTCCCCGGATGTTCAGCAGCTTGTCGATCTCGAACTCCACGGGCAGCCCATGGCAATCCCAGCCGAATCGGCGGTCCACATGGTATCCCTGCTGGTAGGCGTACCGGGTGACAATGTCCTTGATGGTGCCGGCCAGGATGTGTCCGTAGTGGGGCAGACCGGTGGCGAAGGGCGGTCCATCGTAGAAAGTGTATCTAGGTGACGCATTAACACACATATTAGCTGTTGGCTGATGCAATCGGATGCGGCACTTACTTGGGCTTTCCCTTCGACAGCTGGCTGCACTTTTCGAAGATATTTTCGTCACGCCACTGCTGCAGTACGTTCTCCTCCTCCGCCGGGAAATTGATGTTCTCCGGCACTCGGCAAACGTCGTTGCGCTCCAGTTTCTTTCCCATGGCTGTCAAAGTTCGCATTTCAATTATTCAGTAACTAACAATGCCAATTCACCCACCTTTTCTATCAGAAATCAAACCAATTTGCGGCGATTTTTGCGTGGCACACAACGTGCACTATGGTATGGAACTACTGGTTCGCTCCGCTAATTATCGGCTGCTGATATCGATAGTGCCGATGGCCGGCAATTCTGGTAATCAGCTGACGAAAACTTACACTGAAAAAAAAGTTTTATATACACTAACAATTTTTGTTGAGTACGAACATCAACGGCCAATAGAAATAAACATGAACTTGGTAACGAGGAAATTAATATATAATTTATTAAAATCCATAATTTGATTATTGTTTTTTTTTAATTATTTAGGTACATATTTTTGCAGTCAAATATTACTTCAGTAAAAATATCCTTTTTATTCTGAAATTACAAGGTACAAGTAATATGAAAAATATTTTGAACGCACCTTTTTGCATTCATTATATAAATGAGTTAAATAAATAATAGTTTTATAAGTACTTACGCCAATTAGAAGCGGTAATAAACTTGAAAATAATAAATCAATAGTTGAAATACATTTTTATGATTCCAGAAAATTAAAAGTTGTTAGATTGTAGAATTACTGGGCATTTTATTAAAATGATTATAATAATTAAATAAAATAATTTTCAATCTACCAATTTAAAAAAAATTAGGGAATACCCTAATTAATAGAAATTCAAACTCTAAAAAATTCTAGCTAGATTTGATCGATAATGGTATATCGTCCATTACTCATCACTTGCCCGAAAATAAGAAGAAGAGTTATGTGTACATTTTTGTGTCGCTCTTTTTTGGCCAATTTAATTATCGAATAAGTATAAGTGAGGGGCAGATTAGGGCTTATCGCTTGCCAAAAAAGCTCGCCAGCGCACATTTGTGTTCTGGGCTCCACCGGAAAACCGCCTTCAGCCACTCGTCGTCGCCAACAGTCAGCGGACATGGCACGCCCAATTTTTCCGAACCAGCAGAAGATAGCTGAGAAACTAATCATCTTAAATGACCGCGGCCTGGGCATTCTGACGCGGATATACAACATCAAGAAGGCCTGCGGCGACACCAAATCGAAGCCGGGCTTCCTCTCCGAGAAGTCCCTGGAGTCGAGCATTAAGTTTATTGTGAAGCGCTTCCCCAACATCGACGTCAAGGGCCTGAATGCCATTGTGAACATCAAGGCGGAGATCATAAAGTCGTTGTCCCTGTACTATCACACATTCGTGGACCTGCTGGACTTCAAGGACAATGTCTGCGAGCTGCTTACCACGATGGACGCCTGCCAGATTCACCTGGACATCACGCTGAATTTCGAGCTGACCAAGTACTACCTGGACTTGGTGGTGACCTACGTGTCCCTGATGATAGTGCTGTCCAGGGTCGAGGACCGCAAGGCAGTCCTGGGTCTGTACAATGCCGCCTACGAGCTGCAGAACAACCAGGCTGACACGGGCTTCCCCCGCCTAGGACAGATGATTCTGGACTACGAGGTGCCGCTCAAAAAGCTGGCCGAGGAATTCATTCCCCACCAGCGTCTGCTTACGAGTGCGTTGCGCTCGCTGACATCCATCTATGCACTGCGAAATCTACCCGCAGACAAGTGGAGGGAGATGCAGAAACTCAGTCTGGTGGGCAACCCAGCCATACTCCTTAAGGCCGTCCGCACGGACACCATGTCCTGCGAGTATATTTCCCTGGAGGCAATGGACCGCTGGATAATCTTCGGTCTCCTGCTGAACCACCAAATGCTGGGACAATACCCGGAGGTTAATAAGATCTGGCTGTCCGCCCTGGAGTCCAGCTGGGTTGTGGCACTGTTCCGCGATGAGGTTTTGCAAATTCACCAGTACATTCAGTCCACCTTCGACGGAATAAAAGGATATAGTAAGCGAATCGGTGAAGTCAAGGAATGCTACAACACCGCAGTCCAAAAAGCGGCTTTGATGCATAGGGAGCGACGCAAGTTCTTGCGAACAGCCTTAAAGGAGCTAGCCCTTATAATGACGGACCAACCAGGCCTGCTGGGACCTAAGGCAATATTCATTTTCATCGGTCTTTGCTTAGCGCGTGACGAGATCCTCTGGCTACTAAGACACAACGACAATCCGCCGTTGCTCAAAAATAAAGGTTAGTAAACTGATATGGGTTTTTGACTGTTTTGACCACAACCGAATCATTCTTACAGGAAAGAGCAACGAGGATCTGGTGGATCGGCAGCTGCCGGAGCTTCTTTTCCACATGGAGGAATTGCGCGCTCTGGTCCGTAAATATAGCCAGGTAATGCAGCGCTACTACGTGCAATACTTGTCCGGCTTTGATGCCACGGATCTGAACATTCGAATGCAAAGCCTACAAATGTGTCCGGAGGACGAGAGCATAATCTTTAGCTCGCTCTACAACACGGCCGCAGGCCTGACTGTGAAACAAGTGGAGGACAACGAACTGTTTTACTTCCGACCATTCCGTCTGGACTGGTTCCGACTTCAAACGTACATGAGCGTTGGTAAGGCAGCGCTTAGGATTGCAGAGCATGCTGAACTAGCCCGTCTTCTGGACTCAATGGTTTTCCACACCCGTGTGGTTGATAATTTGGACGAAATTCTGGTGGAGACGTCGGATCTAAGTATATTCTGCTTCTACAACAAAATGTTTGACGACCAGTTCCACATGTGCTTGGAGTTTCCCGCTCAAAACCGTTATATCATAGCCTTTCCCTTGATCTGCAGTCACTTCCAAAACTGCACGCACGAAATGTGCCCAGAGGAGCGACACCACATACGAGAGAGGTCACTCAGCGTGGTTAACATCTTCCTAGAGGAAATGGCTAAGGAGGCTAAAAACATTATAACCACAATTTGCGACGAGCAGTGCACAATGGCAGACGCTCTATTGCCCAAGCACTGTGCCAAGATCTTGTCCGTTCAGTCCGCCCGCAAGAAAAAGGACAAGTCGAAGTCGAAGCATTTCGACGACATCCGAAAGCCGGGTGACGAGTCGTACCGAAAAACGCGAGAGGATCTCACGACAATGGACAAGCTGCACATGGCCTTGACGGAACTCTGTTATGCAATTAATTATTGTCCCACTGTCAACGTTTGGGAGTTCGCTTTCGCTCCACGCGAGTATCTTTGCCAAAACTTGGAGCACCGCTTCTCCCGGGATCTAGTGGGCATGGTGATGTTTAACCAGGAGACAATGGAAATCGCCAAGCCCTCCGAGCTGCTGGCCAGCGTTCGGGCCTACATGAACGTGTTGCAAACTGTGGAGAACTACGTACACATAGACATAACACGAGTCTTTAACAACTGTCTGTTACAGCAAACGCAGGCTTTGGACTCTCACGGCGAGAAGACTATCGCCGCTTTGTACAACACCTGGTACAGTGAGGTTCTGCTCAGACGAGTATCCGCCGGTAACATTGTGTTCTCCATTAACCAAAAGGCATTTGTGCCAATCTCACCCGAGGGCTGGGTACCGTTCAACCCGCAGGAGTTTTCTGATCTGAACGAGCTGCGAGCACTAGCAGAACTCGTGGGACCCTACGGGATCAAAACATTGAACGAAACACTTATGTGGCACATAGCCAACCAGGTGCAGGAGTTGAAGTCGCTTGTGGGCACCAACAAGGAGGTGCTTATCACACTGCGCACCAGCTTTGACAAACCTGAAGTAATGAAGGAGCAATTCAAGCGGTTGCAGGACGTGGACCGCGTGCTGCAGCGCATGACGATCATTGGGGTGATCATTTGTTTCCGCAATCTGGTGCACGAGGCTCTTGTTGATGTTCTGGACAAGCGCATTCCCTTCCTTCTTAGTTCTGTGAAGGATTTCCAGGAGCATTTGCCCGGAGGAGACCAGATTCGGGTTGCCTCCGAGATGGCCTCAGCAGCCGGTCTGCTCTGCAAGGTGGATCCCACACTGGCCACCACGCTAAAATCAAAGAAGCCAGAGTTCGATGAGGGTGAGCATCTCACTGCCTGTCTGCTGATGGTCTTTGTGGCCGTGTCTATCCCAAAACTGGCCCGGAACGAAAACTCCTTCTACAGAGCCACCATCGATGGCCACTCGAACAACACGCACTGCATGGCGGCGGCGATTAATAACATCTTCGGAGCCTTATTCACCATCTGCGGGCAGAGCGACATGGAAGACCGCATGAAGGAGTTCCTTGCTCTGGCCAGTTCATCCCTACTCCGTTTGGGCCAGGAGTCCGACAAGGAGGCGACCCGAAATCGCGAGTCCATCTATTTGCTGCTCGACGAAATAGTCAAGCAATCCCCCTTCCTCACTATGGATCTGCTGGAGTCCTGCTTTCCCTACGTACTCATACGCAACGCGTACCATGGCGTTTACAAGCAGGAACAGATCTTGGGACTGGCACTCTAGAAATGGTGTTTATCTGCGCCCTCTGTCTATTCCGAATAATGCTTATGTAGTTTATCCGCCGGTCGACTGTCGATCACTATGCTAATCTAATATACTTTAAACCTGTTAAACATACCCTAATGTATTCTAGACACTGCATTTTTATACTCGTACAACTTCGAATAAAGTGCTTATGTAAACCAAAATGAAGAAGCAGTGATACATTTATATGTTATCTCTTGATCGGTATGTATATTCTTTATTTCGGCTTATTGAAATATGTGCCCACTCTCTCGAACGTGCAGCTTCTCCGCTTAGATTTCTGTTACATTTTATTTGGGCACATGCGCACATGTGTGTGTATATTAAATATGTGTTTAGGGGAAAAATCTTCCACAATATTAAATTATTTGGTCACGTTCAATATTACTTTGTAGGCTTGTGTACAAATACTTGTAGGCAAGTAGTAAAATATGATTTCGTTTTTCGGTAATGCGATTTCTCTTTAATTATCATTGGTAGTATTTAAATTTCGATTTCGAGTTTTCAATTCCGATACAAAGACTTTATTGTTTTTTTTATTTTTGTTTTATGGGATCTGGGATAGGTTCACTTTCACGGATGCTGGGAATATTTTTAAATTTTACTTTAAATTATAGATATTGCAAACCGAAATCGGGTGGGAAAACTCTTCTCCCAAATCTGTTCGTATCCAACTTAGGCTTAAGAATCTACAATAAGTTTCGGTTAAATATACCAAAATCACTACATGCTGCTAAAAAGCTGTCAATATTTAAATTTTCATCTGTATTTGTGTTGAACATTTTTGATATCTACAATTGGGTTTCGTTAATTATACACATACCATTTTATTTATTTTATAGAGGGTATTATTAATTATGTGATGCTGAATATTTTTCTAGTTCGTATAATTTATTTAGCATTTTTCATTTGTTTGTTTTATTTTGTTTCGCATGAAAATGTATTCCTTTTCAGTCAGTCAGTTTAGGCATCTGTTGACTTAAAAATTGTCGTCATTGTCTTTTGTTTTGGTTTCACTTGTTTCTCGTTTAATAAAAAAAATATATGTCTGTATATACTTATATGCACTTTGACGAAATAAAAACTTGAAAAACATTTTGCGCAACTTCTCGCGTTTGCCTTCGCCGTTAAAAATAAAATCGCTTCTTTAGTAATTACATTTTAAAGCTCTCAAGTACAAAAATTAAAAAGCTTAAAAAATTCCATGCGGAACGTCCTCTCCACATATCGTATGTGTATAAGGTGTGTGTATCGAGTCCTTTAATGCTAACTTTCCTTCATCGGATTTTCCTGCTAACGTATATATATTATTTCTCTTTACTACAAATTGGTTTGCATATAAAAGTTAAGCCTAGAAATACAATACGAGTACGAAATACGTATGTTATGTATGTATTATTTAAGTGTGCCTGTGTCTGTTGTCTCTCTAGCGTCCTCGCGACCATGTGAGCCTCCTAGACGAACTCCTCCTGTTCCAGCCACGGGTGCTGCAGGCACTCCGCTGCCGAAGCGCGTATGACTGGATTGTACTCGAGCATGGGCAGAAGAAAGTCGGAGAACTTCTTGGCCTCCACCGGATCCCAGTCGTACTTCTCCACCAGCACATTCATCAGACTCCAGGGCTTCAGCTTGGTGATGTTCCGCAGGCTACCTGCAATGGGAAATTGAGGAGGGAAAATTAACCAATCAGACTATTGGATCTAGTCTATGGGATACCCACCGTAGCTGGTGAAGTACTTAAGCCCATGCTTGCCCCGCAGGATCACCGATTGTGGTATGGAGCCCAGCAGCTCCACAATGTGCGCCAAGTGGTCCTCGTCTCGGCTGTAAGACTCGCCGGCGTGAGGGTCGAACAGATAGTCGCCCGTGGCCAGCTCGAAGGCCAGGCAGGCGGTGCTCCAAATGTCGGCGGTATAATTGTACGGCGCTCCCAGCAGCACCTCGATCGATCGATACTGACGCGTCTGGATGTCCTCAGTGAAGTGATGGTACTGGAGATTATATGAATGGTATTATATTTGGTTTATAAAACATGGTATATCCGCCACAAAAGAAAAACTATAATAGCCATTTATTTAGAAGTTAGGTCGAAAAACAAGATTTTTTTATACAAAAAAAAATTTGTACCGATATTTCAAAATTTATAAAAATATTATGAGCCCATGTTATAGTTGATGCAGGCTTTAAACCTTTAAAACCATGTTAAAGTTAACAGTACGCTTTTAACTTAAAATTCCCATACATTTTAAGGTTATATCCCCACACAAAAAAAAAGCGTGTCGCGTAAAATTGATATGCGCATGTAAATTCCTGGGTATGCAATACGCATATCGTTTTAACATGAAATACTCATTTCGAGCATATCGAATTTACGGGGCCACATATTAATTTAATATTGATATTACATAATGTAAAATCGATCTACTTTTCATATTGATTTTTTTTGGGTGCCCACTTCAAATTGAACATGCAAACGAGAAAACGGCTCTTAGAATGATTCGTTCCTTGTCAAAATGTTCTATAAGTTAACTTAAAATGTTCGATAGATCTACTTATGCATTATAATGCTACTTCTGTGTTTTTACAAAAATTCTGCCAATAACAACAAAAATTATAAGGTTGGCCAAAAAATAAATATTTAACTAAAACGTTAAGCTAAATTAAATTGATTTTTTTAAGATTTCACATCTACCCAAATTCCTCCTCTCATTCTTTTGTGATGAGACGATAAAGACGCTTATTCTCGGAAGGAACTCTAAAATAATTATTCAATACCTTAGGGACAGGATACTCACGTCGTAGCAGGCGTTGCCCAAATCGGCGATCTTCACGCGGACGTTGCTGTTGTTGATGAGCGACTGGATCGTATAGGTGTTGTTCTGGCTACTCTGACTCTGGTTCTGCGAAGGAATGGCATTGGCATTGACATTTAGTTTAGCGATTGCTGTCGTCGTTGTCGTTGTAGTCGCGGAGGATATCGCGTTGATTGTAGTTGATGTGCATATTGTTGTATGATCGCCATTATAGAACTCAGTGCTTGCGGCTGTTCTTGTACAGGATGTACTGGTAGTTGGAGCTGTTGTGGTAGGCGCTATATGCGTGAACGAGGGCGTGCACGTGCTGGGGGGCGTGGCAGAGGCGTGGGCGGAGGAGGGAGTGGCACTTGGAGGGGCGGAAGTGGAGATTGTATTTGTATCGCTATTGGTGTTCGTGTTCGTGTTGGTGAGGCTGTATTCGTTGGGCAAGGACGTGCACGTGCTCAGAGTATTCGAGTTGATCTTGGTCTTGGCTATCGTATTGGTGCTGTGGGTTGGACAGGAGCTATTGGTGGAGTTCGGGGTGGGCAGCTGCATCGTGTATATATAGCGTAATGTTGCATATAAATTGGTTCACACAAAGAAAGGAAGAAAAAGAATACACAATGTTGGTTTGCTTCTTTGTAGGTTTCACTAGTTGGTGCATATAACGAAACACGAACAATATGGGGTTCCCCGCTGGGATTGTCTGTGGAAATCCCAACGGTGATTCCCACTGATTAGTATCCAAATGGAGTGCCCAGCTAGACATTCCATTTGGATTAGCATGGATAAAGATATACATAAATATAAGTACGATATGGTTTAGAACAAAAACAGTTTAGCTTAGTCACAATTCATTCTTACAGCTGCGGTCAATGAAAAATATCACACTAAATATAAAACAATTTCTTTTTAATTTTATATTAAGTAAGATAAGAATAATATGTATTATATAACTATGTAACATATAAGCCTCTGCAGATACTTCATTTTAGTGCACATTACTATCTTAGTTAATAGTAAGTTAATAATCAAAATATTTCTAGTAGCAATGGCTTGTACTTATAATAATCCATATTAACTTGATTCATAACTTTGACCGCAGCTGTACTTATATTCACACCAAAACGTTGTACAATTAGCAGGTAGAACAAGAAACGTTAAGCATATTGGTAGAGCTCGTTACAAAAACATCTAAAGCTGGCCATGCCCACAATCAATTAAGCACTTGGCGTTCCGTTTCAGGATATAATTGCCGAGAGAAAGCGTGTGGGATCAGTGTGGGTGTGGGGTCAACAAATGTGAACTCAAGAGCGATAATCGAAAGCAGTGGGTAAACAACAGCAAGGCGAAGTTCCCCTCTTAACATAAAACATATAAGGCAAAATCGAACACATTATCGAACGGCTCTAGGGACCTGGCTACCACTAGAACCACTAGCGACTATGCCACATCCTAGCCCACTTTACCTCTGGGACCGCGATGGGACTGGCATCGGGTTCGCATTGGCATTCTGGCTCAGGCTCAGGCTCGGGTTCGGGATCGGGATCGGTGGGCGTATCGATGGCCATGGTGCTCTGCTCGCCCAGAGTGTCGGACTCGGTATCTTCCTCGCCATCCCCAGAAGACTGTTTCGAGTGTCAAACCAAAGGCAATGAAAACGCGAAAATAAAGGAAAACAAAAGTAATAAGAACTTGGTGTTCCTTTGGTGTGCAGTAGTGTGTGTTTGCAGGTGGGTTCACAATATCAAGAGTGCAAATGCTTTCCATGCACACCACAGCGGGTAATCCTGGCCAGAGCTTTCGAGTGTGGGGCAGGGGCGACGGTGAACCTGTGGACCTGGCGTGGAATCGAACTCACCTTGGCAGTGATTTTCTTCTCGGCTCGGTAGCGGTTGTTCAGGTTCGCTGATCCGCCGAGGCCTCCGTTGCACTCGCTGTCTCCCAACAGACTAGAGTACTTGGAGGCCAGCGAGGATGTGGTGTTGGAATTGAGCGTGGACGAGGTGGTGGTGGTGGTGTCCTCTTTGTCCAGCGAGGACATGATCACGGCGGCCAGCGGCGTGGACGAACTCGAGTTGTTCGCCGTGCTGTTGCTGGTGTTTGTGTTGGTGTTGGTCGACCCATTCGGCTCGATCAGAGGCCATTTGGCCCGCGACTTGGTCTGCTTCTCGATGGAACTGACTGTGGGAAAAGAATATAAGAGTCTAATCCCACATTGATGATGTATGTATATTACTTACTGTACGAGTCGGGGAAGTCGGCCCCCTTCACCCGCAGACTGTTGATCTCGTCGTCGATCTGCTGGTTCATCGCGGCAGCATTGTCGATCACCAGCAGGATGTTCTCCGGCTTGATGTCCGTGTGGATGATGCTGCACTTGCTGTGCAGGTAGTCCAGACCCTCCAGCACCTGCCGGATTATGTTGCGCACCTGGGCGATGGCCAGGCCCTGGTAGTTGTTCTTCACGATCAACTTGTACAGGCTGCAGCCAAGGGCCTCAAACACCAAGCAGGTGTGCATCCCGTTCACGCCGCGCACCGTGAAGTGGTTCATCAGCCGCACGATACGCTCCCGCTTCACGTCCATGGGATCTGCGTCGCGGATCGCCTCCAACAGCCTTATCTCATCCGCTGCCGTCTCTATGTAGTGCGGAGCACTCTTGACCACCTTGAGGGCCACGTACTTCTCGTCTCTGTGGGTGTGCGGAAGTTGAATGTCACCGATCGAACTTGGAACTTTGAAATGCTTCACTCACTTGAGATCCCGGCAAAGCCAGACAGTGGAAAAGTGACCCCAGCCCAGTTTTCGGACCACGCGAAATCGATTGTCAAAGATGTCCCCGATGACCACTGGGTGGTAGCCACCACGGCAATACTGAGAGGCGTCCTCCTGCTCCTCGTCCGAAACGTAAAGGCTACTGTCGGACGAGTCCGGGTAGATTTCATCTGTCGTACTCAGCGTTCCTCGGGGCTCCGACCTTAAATGAAAAAGGTTAACAGATCAATTGTCAGTTTTCGTAAGAGCTTTCTAAGAGTAATAACAATATACATAACTCCCCAAGAACCCACTTAAACTCGGGATGTTCCGCTTCCTCCTCCTTGACCGGCTCTGCCAACTGGGGCAGCCTGATGGTCAGCGGCTGCTCCCGCGGCGGCAAGTAGGTATCCAGGATCACTTCGCCGGGGGTCACGGGCTCAAAGAGCAGGGCCATGTGGCGATGGTGCTTCGGCCGCTTCGACTGGTGGCGCAGGGCAATGAGGATGGGTCCGGCGGAGACGCAGTTGCGCTTCTTGGTGAACCGCTTGCGTCGCTTCTTCTCCTCCACCTCCAGCAGGGCCTCCGTGGCAGCCTCCTGGGCAGCCCGCTTCTCCTGCTCGGAGATGAAGTTGAAATCGCAGCTCAGTTCCTTGGCCACGTCGGGCGTGGCGTTAAGTGGCTGCTGGGGTCCACTGCCGCAGCTCCACAGCCGGAGGAGGTGCATGAGGTAGAGAAAGAGCAGCAACAGACTGCCCTGCAGGACGCCCATGAAGATCGGATCCAGAGCCAGGGTGGCCAGGATGTGCCCACTAAGCTGGTGCAGTCTGCCGGCCAGCGATACGAGTAGCTGGATGCGGTCCATGTAGCCGGGGTAGAGATCCATCCAGTGCTCCCTCAGCGTCGCCATCCGCCATCCAAGGCCCAACGTGGCATTGGCCTCCAGCGGACAGGTGGCCTCCGCCTCCAGGCCGGGGTTCGTCCCCCAGCCATCCATTTCGGACTCGCTTCACTGCTCGATTCGACAATTGGATTTCCGACTAGGCATTCGCGCATTCATGGCCCTCGGCTGCAGTAACGGTAACGGGGGGTGGCTGTGGGCGTGTGCGTGTGGGCGGGGTGGCGACCTTGACTTTTCCTATGCCCCTATGCCCCCACTTGCATCACGGACACCCGCCGAACGAGTTTGGTCGAAGCACAACACAAACACCCTTACATAACAATGGCCCGTGCGGGGTAAATAAACGAAATATATATCGCACGTCGGAAAAATCTGAATTATGAAAAGTATCTGAATCCGAATCGGAATCTGTATCTGCGCGAGTATCTTTCCTCGCTCGTCCGATTCGTTCAGTTGCGTCCGCGAGAATGTCGAAATGGCTATGGCTTTTCGCTTTTGTTTTTGCCGCCTCTTCCTGAGCGGCCAAGGCGCAGCCGTTTCCAACTCGCGCGAGTATTTTCTGTTATTTCTGTTCTGTTCTGTTTTTCTTTTTTTTTTTGTCACAACTAAGTTTAGTCTTCGTCCCATAGAGTGTGAGTGTGTGCGGATCACCTAGACCCGTGCCCACCGATAGTTTTCCGTAGTGTGTTACATTGAGAGAAATTCGGAATGCAGACACTCATTGACTTAAGAGCACCTCTTTCTTGAAGGCTTCATCTCAGACAAAATATCAAGAGGATCCCTAGAATAAAGATGTATGACTATCAACAATAAGTTTTTGAATGTTTTCCAAGTTCTCCATCAGATGGCGTATTTTTATATTAGTAATTAAGTATTTTGCTATATCTGAACTTTAACCCTTATTTCTTAATAACTTCATTAGTCATTGTCTGATTTAAAAAGTTGAAATTCTTTAAGTTTATGTTTTACTTTGAACTCAAATATATGTACATTTCATACTATTTTACAACAACGTTTCATATTTCCTTAGCTTTAAGTCTCTAGTCATATTATTTCTAAATAATTATAATGATTAATTAGATTTGCGTAATTATTATATCCACTGTAAAATGCTTCTGGTACTATGAATGAATACGTTTGAGGGACCATTTTAGGAACTTTTTGTTTCTGACAAAAATTTCTAGCTTTTTCCACTGTGTACATCTGCTGGCGTCATTATCCAATGTACTTCATCAAGTCGATGTCGTTGCCTTCGTTGCCCGGCGCCTTTGCCGGTCATGGACTGCCCCACACCAGGAAAGAATACACCACATGAACACACACAACATCATCATCAAGTTCCTCGAGATTTCTTAGGCACCGTGCCAAGTTTGCCCTCGCCAATGCAAAAGGGGTGTTCGACAAGCAGGATTTCAAATACCTCGAATTCCAGAAGGTTTCGAAACCACATCGAAAGGTAGTTTCGAGCGTTCGGGTGCGATTGAAAATTCCCCGAAATGCAATTGCACCCCGTCACCCGTACAGTATGCAAATGTTTGGGTTCATAAAATGACTAACCAGACTTTATTGATTTTTGCAACCCCCCTCCTAACTTGGGTCGGGCTTTGTTCCTTATGGAGCTACGACGACTCCCTTAAAGGGGAAAGCTTGGCCTCCTGAGTCACCCTATGTCTCACACACGGACGCACCTTACGCGGCCCTGCCTCCTCCATATGATTATTTATAGACGCCGAAAGAAGCGTATAAAAACAATATATCGCAGAGAAAATCAGTGCAAAACAGAGCATCTAGAGGCAGGGAAACGTCATCGTTTTGCTCGATTGCAGTGAGTTCCTGGGATTTTAGGGGGTGGGCCGGAGGGTGGGGGTTTCGGGTTAGGGGTGCTCATTGGTTAGCCACTGGCGTCACGTGGTGCCTACTTGCGGTTAAGGCAAATTAAAAACGTAAACAAACCGAGCGGACTGCTAAGGGGAAAAGCTGTGGGGCGGTCGGCGTAGGATTACGAGTGGGTGGAGGGTGGTAGGAGTTCGCTTGGCACCGCAATTGGAAAAACTATGCCACGTAAGTAAGTGTGGTGTGTGGAATTGTTATCCCAATTGGATTTAGCGCACTGTGGGACGGTGGGGTTAAACCGAAAGTGCTCCTCTTTTGGCCCAGCGACACCAACTGAGGCCCACTGTGCCCGCACAGTGGGAACGCAAACACTTGGCCGGCCCAACGACACAGATATTGGAGCTGTTCGTCACAGTTCAATGAATATTTTCGTTACATATGGGAGAAACACGTGGACCACTCGAGGCGTATACTTGATTTTCATAATCTATCTGCCTGTGAGTGATGTGAAAGACAACGACAATAGGAAAAGGAAATTATGCTCGCCATAAACCGATTTATATAAGTACATATGTATGTAAGAAAACATAACCAGATATCTTGTATTATATGTTTTTGACAGGGTTACTTGAAAGTTGAAAATACTGTATTCTTTGATCATTCAAAATGTTATACAAAAACGAGGAAATGAGGAATGTTTTTACAAAATGTTTCTTCAAATTTCTCAACCAATAATTTTTCTAGCCCTTTAAGTAATAATTTTAATGGATCCACATAGGAATATTGAGCATACAAAAATTTAAGGAACTTGACTATTCAAGAAGTTTGCAAAAAAAAATGTTCTCCCCATCCAAATCCTGGATAGTTTTTGATATGGCAAAAAATAAATTAACTAAATATATATCTAAAAAGATATAAACGCCGCAGTCTAAAAAAAAAACCAATACAAATTCCATAGTTTTGGATAAATGTTCTGGGGCAGCTTACATTTATCATGAGAAAGATTAGAAAGGAACAGCTCTTTTTTTTCCAATATTGAGAAAGAGCAATACATTTTTATCTTAATACTAAATAAATAATGAATGACTAAAAACAGTAGACCGAATAAATATAATAAAAGCCCAATTTCTGGGATACTTACAGGCTTACGAAAGGTCCTCGCAGGGCCGGCATGTCCCGGCGTCGGTTGAGCGGCGGGGAGAGCGACAGCGAGAGGAAGTCCTGCTGGGCCTTGTCCTCGTCCACGATGCTGGTCGGGGTGCTGTAGATTCGCGTCGTTGGCAGGTAGCCAATCTGCTGCAGAAAATCGTCGCGGTAGGAGAGCTTGGTGGTCGACTGGGACGAGGTCAGCGGCAGCGACAGTGGGGATCCGTAGAGCGGCGCCAGAGGCAGGGCCGCCGTCATCGTGGCCAGCGAAAGGGGTTGCTGGTAGTGTCCTCCTGTGCCTGTTCCCGCTACCGATCCGGCAGCAGTGCCGTTTCCATGGTGGTGCAGGTGGAGGTGGTGCGGCGTGGTGGCCGCCGGCTGGGGTGCGTGGAAATGCGGATAGGGGATGCCGTGCGCGTAGGCAGGAGCTCGCGACAAGTAGGGCGGAGCGATGATCTTGTCGTCGAAGCTGCGCCGGAAGCTGAAGCCCTTCAGCGAGTTGCTGTAGTTGCGGTGCGAGAGCGGCGAGCTGCCCAGGTCGATGCTAGCCGCCGGCCCTAGGATGCCGGCGGTGAAACCGCCTCCAGCAGAGGCCGTATTGCCGCTGGACGTCGCCGTGGCGCTACCCAACATGCTCAGCGCCGGCGAGGTACGCAGCTGGGGGCTGCCGCCACTTCCGCCCACGCCCACGCCACCTCCACCTGCGCCGGACGCCGTCGTGGTCGAGGTGGAGAGAGGAGGCGAGATGGCACTCAGCGTGGAGATGCCGCTGTCACTGCTGCATATGCCGGCCGGCAGGGTGCGGGTGGGCGAGATGAGGTGTGGGTGGTGGTGCTTGCCATTGGCCGTGCCGACGAGGCCGGCCATGCCGCTACTGGGCAGAACGGGCGCCAGGATGCCTTTGATGTGTTCCGCCCCGGGTGAGTTTCCTGATCACCTAGTCCTCGGTGACTACTGGGCAGCTAGAAGCAGCTTCCTCGCCCCTTTGTCCTCATCGCTGCTGGCCTGCGTCCTTTGTTCCTGGCTTGGACTTGGTGTAACATACTTTTGTGCGTAGGAAAATCAATGAAGCCCCTTGCCTAAAACATTTTAATGCATTTTAAGCAGCGTTTTTCTCGCTTTGTAACCCAAATTGCGCATGAAAAAAGTAAGGCGAAAAGCCACACACACACACAAACACACACACACTGCCACGAACTGGTTCGCGATGGGGGTTTTTCCACGGCCTGCCCTCGACTTGGGCTATTCGATTCCGCTCCCGTAATCTAGTTAACCAACGGAATTGATTTATCCTCGACAATTAAAGCGAACACATCACATTTTCCACTTGGCTTTTTCGACACAAGCAGCACAGGAGCAGGAGCAGCAGCCTGGAAAAGTCTCCTCCTTTGTCCGCACTTGGCTCGAACTCTCCGACGGACTGCCCTTCGGGTTCTGATTCTGAGGCGGAGAACTCTGCGGCGAAGTTCAGCGAGTCCGGGGAGCGGGCAGAGCGCATGTGCCGGCCGTTGCCCGTTACTGCCCCAAAACAAAACAAAGCCAGAGCGGAGAGAGTGAAAGCTAACTGCAGTCAGCTGGCGCCGTCGAAAGTTCATCCCCGAAATCGGTTTGTTTACCATCCTGATCCTGAGCTTTCCCGAGGCTGGTTCGACTTCCGGATGCCCTGTGGGCAGTAGGTAGGTAGGTACCTATGCATAGAGTGTAGGGAGTATACAACACAGCGGTGAGTTTGTATAGTAAATTTATTTCGGTTTCTTCGTGTTATACCAGAATACAATTGAAATTTGGAAACAATTGTTAAGTTTAAATTTAGTTTACTTAGTATTTTTTTGCTTTTGACTTGTACGAACAATAAATACACACGCAAGACCGTAAAATGTAATTATCATTAATTGAATTTCATATATGCACTTTATACTATAGATGAACCAGGGGCACTTGGAAATACGATCCCTAGAAATTGAATCCCGGCCCAGAGCTGATCGGCAATAATTGATGTCAGTGATTTAGAAATGGGGCTACTACGTATATAAAAGTTAATTACTGATGGACTAATCGCATTCATTTACATTTAAAAGCGGGTTAACAATTACTCAAAAACCAATAAGGATTCAATTCAATTTTTAAACAATTTTAGAATACATATGTGCAATACTTTTGGGGGGTTACAAGTGAACTTTTGATTACTCGTATTTAATTAATATATATATATAGAGGGGATTATTAATATCTGTTATATAATTTATCTTTCCATTAATTATTTCGCCCTTTATAGTGTTCTCCAGCTCGTCCTCCCCTGCTTGACTGTGAGATGCTTAATTGCTTAACTTGACTTATTTACATTTGCATTAGAATCGGATCGGAGCAATCAGCTGGGCGCGACGCTCGACAATTCATTCTTTTTTCATAAGTAGTTCTGGCTTTAACAATTCAGTGCAAATTAACAGAAACAATCGGTGAAGAGGCGATCTCGCGAACAATTTAGCTAGACTAGGCGACGACACAAATGCAAACTAGATACACATATCATATACATATATATAATTACAGTGCCCCTCTCTTCGCGAGAAGTCGATTCGTTATCAACTGCGGCTGAATCCCAACTCACGGAGCTGCGCCGGTAGAGAGGGATCCGATCCCCAAGCAAATGTCTAGACTAACTTCCGATATACAATTTTGTCAACACCGCAGGTGTTTTAAGCATGGCTGGATAGATGGACTTGGTGGGTGCGCAGCTGGGCTATCGATTCGAGTGGTGTATAGCTGTACAGCTAGGTGGATGGCTTTAACAATGGAATTGGCGAATCGATTGCCCGAAGTGGACCAAGATCTCAACCTGACTGGCCAAGGGGCTGCCACGAAGTTATGTCGATTAAAATTAAAGCTAAGTGCTACGGCTTAAAATAAATACATAGGTTCGTATGTTTACTCGCTTCAACATACCGCGCATCTTAAAAACAACATTAATAATTAGGAAATAAATCTGGTTTTCTCTGCTGTTACGATTTAGGGGTTTGTATTTTACTGTGTCTGTATCTGAATGTGTGGTGTACGCATGCACCCGGGACTTGACTCGCTCGCAGCACTTGACTAATATTTCTGATTAACCATATCTAGAGGGGAAGAGAGAGAGGGAGAGAGAAAATAGTAGACAGTGATAAGTGAGAACAAAACAAAAGTTTAGCGTTGCATAACAAACAATAAAATCAATCAATCAATGTAAATCAACCGAACATAGACAAAATTATTTTATAAGTCATTATGTTTTTTGATGTGTATGTTTTCTTGATGAAACATACAGAATAATCCAATGAAATAAAACTTGCGCAAGCTTGAAATGGGATCTTGAAAACAGTCCTTTAAAAACGGGGACTTGAGAACGGCTGCCACAAACCTAGGAAACGGAAGGCTGAGTCAATCAATTCGGGCATTGGTCATCCCGCAGCTCGGGCAGTGTGTGGAAAGGTGATATCACATGCGGATCTTAGTTAGTGGATCCCATGTTCGCATGGATGTACGGTTATGCCTGGGCATGTGTGAGAGTTTACATACACAGGATGTGTCTAAAAAATACCTTGCCGTATACACGAGCTTAACTGCTAAGGAGGTGTTAATCTGATCGCTGGACGGGCTATTTCGAGAGTGTGAGAGTGACTGAGTGTCTGCGCCACTTGTCCAGCGACCGAAGGTTACAATATTTCTTCGATTTATGCACAATAACAAGTTCGATGGTCAAAGACGCTTTGTTGGGTTGCTAACTGGCTGCCCCTCTGCGGAGGCTGGCTGAGAGGCTGACTTCTGGACCAACTGTTTATATACCTGGCGTGTAAGTGGTCTGCTCTGTTGTGTTCAGCGACGTGTTCTCGTTGGCCGCTACAGGGGCGCCGGTGAAGGGGTTGACTCCTACGGCTCCACTGGGCGGCGGCATGGCGAATACGGGCTGTCCTCCGGCCTGCTCGCGCGGCTGTGAGGTCACGGGGGCGCCTCCCGCACCCAAGTTCACGTCGTCAAGATCAACATCCTCCTGCGGAACACACAAATTAGGGTTAGGTTATCTGTCATTGACATCATTTCTACAGCGTGTTCGGGTTTTGAGACCTTGGAGGGTTTGGCAATGTTTAGTCAAAAACTTTCGGTGGGTTAGCAGTCTACAAGCCGTGTTAATTATTCTACAGGTAAGCTACGATTAAATTACTATTTAGCTTATTATTACGAGGACACCTGAAGCCAAATACTACAAACTTATAATCAGCCAGAGGGCAGCAATATACAGAAATCATAAAACATTTACCAAGCATTTACAGCAGGACCTATTATAAACCATCGCCATTTAGTCATCTCTTCTTCTGAGCTTTCGATTGAGTCAATTTTGCGACTAAAGGTTAGTAAGATTTGTTCCCTTGGAACATATAAATTTCGATTGGTTACCGTTTGAGTCGATTTTGGATTTGGTTATTGGCTTGTGTTAGTCAGGTGGCTGGCGGCAGGTGATCTTGCCTCGAGTTCATGCAGTACTCGTGCTGGTATCATTTTCGATTCGCATACTTACAAGTCGTGGCGGCTGTCCCAGATGCGGTGGCAAATCGTTGACCTCTCGATTGCCATCGGGGCGCTGACGGCGCGTTCGAGAGCGAGTGTGTGGTGGTTGTGGGTGGTAGTAGGTGGTGGATATGATGAGTCGATCGCAAAGAGTTTTGAGAAAAAAAAAAAGTTAAACAAAAATAGAAACGTAAATCTTCGTCTTCTCTTCTCTGGCTTGCAACCAAACAAAGAACAACTCTGCTGATGTGGGTGCAAACTAAAACTGAATGCGGAATGGGACACGTAAAAAACAAGAAAAGCAATCGTGGATGAAATCAAAAGCGCTGGATTTGTATTCTGGAAATTTGATTTCGCAATCTCAGTCGCGTAAAATCCGAGCGTGTAAGTGTTGTCGTTATCGTTAGTTTACATTAAAAGATAGAGAGAATCGTTCGCAGCATTTGATGATTTTCGTGAAGTACACATTAAGAAACAAACAATATAAAAATTTCAATACGTAAGAAGAACTTAACTCGAATTGATCGGAACGGTTTGTGGATGGGTTAGTAGTGTTTACCTCTGGGATCAAAAATCATGATTCTGATTTCCGCCGTGTATATAGTATTGAGAACCGAAAACCAAAACCAAACTCCATACTTACCCCAACGAAAAACTAAGAACAAAGCAGTGCAACCAGAGTCGAGTGTTTGTACGGGTCTAAAGCAAAACCAAACAAAAGAGGTGGCGTGCCAAGAAAGCTGATAAACCAGATAAATTATACTAAACAAATGGATAGGCGTTTATTGATCGGTTAGCTGGTGGGCAAGCGTTGATGTCAGATGTAGGAGCAAGTTTTTGACTAAACATTAGCTTCTTAAACGGAACAACAATACACGGATCTCCTCACAAAAATCATCAAAATTGGTCTGGTGTTTAGTTGGCAATAGTACAGTGTGTGGGTGGATGGGAAGCATGCGTAAGGGTTTAAATATTGGCTTTGCACCAGATTGGTTTTCTTGTTTTCTCATTTTTCAACTAAATCAAAACGATTTCAGTTAGTAGCGGACTGGGTTAGGGTGTGGGTGTTGGGGCTGGGACTTGGACTTGGTTGAGCCAATTCAAACTTCACTCACATTCAGATGTGCATACTGGTCGTGCGACTCATTGACCGGCGGCTTAAATTTGCCGCAGCAGAAGTTGCAACAGCAGCAGCAGCAGCAGCAACAGCAGCATCCTGTGACCACGGCGCAGCAGATGAACAACGCCTGCAAGAAAAAAAAACAGAGGTTACTTAACGCATCCAGTTATGCGGGATATCGCGATTCCTGACCTTCACAGCCGGCGACGTGACCACGAAGTACGCATTGACATTCTCCTCGCCAAACTGCTCGGCGATGTACAAGCCCAGGGAGCCGTAGTTGTCGTATATGTTGCGCTTCGTCTGGTCGCTCAGTATCGAGTGGGCTCGGTTCACCTCCTTGAACTGCAGAATTAAGGGTGTTTAGAAGTGCTCTATGGACCACATGTTTCGCCAATACTTTACCTTATCGGCCGCATCGACATTGTCGGGGTTCTTGTCGGGATGGTATTTGAGTGCGAGTTTCCGGTAAGTCTTTTTGATATCATCTCCGGTGGCTGTCTTCGGAAGTCCCAGGATTTCGTACAGCGAGTCGCCGGATGTGCTGGATAAGAGAAAATAAAATCAGTACGGTCGTCGCATTTAAGGGGATCCACTATCCACGTCTCGGCATTTGGAATTAACGGCTGATACGCATAGTCCGATAAAACTTCAGGCTGTTCGGTGTGGCTCCTAGCGGAGTTGTACTGTGCCGCCGACATTCCGTCAGCAGTGTAAGGCACTCTCTGGCCGATGGCGATAAAAGCCCAGCCATGGCCAGTACCTGTGGGCCATGAGTCACCGCAGCAACAGTTAGCCGTGGCACGCGATGGGAGCACTTCCAGGGGAGCACTTGGCCCTACGGGCTTGCCCGCACCCGAGTTGGACTAGGCGTTGGCATTGAGGAGGTCCAGGTTTTGGCATTGATGGCTCTGCAGCAGGGTCGCGTGCAGCATAAATCGCACCCTTCCGCATGCACACCGTATGGATTTTCTTGAGCAGGTGGCTGCTATTTATAAGCTGGGCAAGTGAGGGGGAGGAAAAGCTACATATGGTTGTATGTGTAGGTCTAAGCCCGCTCCGAGAATCTGCGAGCTGATAAGACGGCAAGCGTTTGACTGAGTGGATGAGGACCACGATGATGAGGGTGATTAGGGGCTCAAGCGGATGCCAGCCCCAGGGTCAGTGGGTGTTGGGCGGCTGCACAGGGCCAAGGACGCTGGCAGGCGTCACGACAGGCGAAGCCCCTTCGCTTTCGCCTTGGACAGCACCCAGAACTGGGCCAAATAGAAGCGGTTCGTGCTGGCATTACTCATTTTGGGTCGAAATGGAGAGAGGGCTAATGCGGCTGTAAAACTCTCTGGCTGATAACGGCCAAGTTTGGCTAGTTGGCTAGCTGGTGAGCGATTGGATCTATAGGCCCTGTTATCGCTCACTTATAGCGAATTCGGAATGTGTTGCATGGAGAGCTAAGCAAGAATTAAAGTCGACTATATGATATCTTGTACAAATTTTACGATTTGAAGTATTCTTTCTCCAGAAACTTATGGAAAATAAGAGACAATAGTGAGTCATATAGCTAGGCGTTTTCCGCGAGATGAAGGGTGCGCGGGACTACTTTAAGCGTAGCCCATCCTAATCCTATTAATATCTTCATGACACACATGATATGATCCTAAATGTTGATCGATGATCAGCTCTTCTGTACACTATTTTTGGCCAATAAAATATGCGCTATAATCATAGAGAATATCGCATATAACCAGCGATTATTGAATTCGCCTTTGGATGGAAATCGACTTTGCTCAGATTGCAGAGTTTGTCCTTGGCCTTGCCCAGGACGAAATCGTTTGTTCGCCTGTCCACTCCTGCCACAGCTGCCTCTCCCCCCGTCTCCATTGCCCCCCGTCCGTCCCTGATCCTTGTTTATCCCGACGCAGCAAAGGAAATGCCTGCTGCTCGAGAAAATTTCTGCCGCGAAAAATCAATTTCACGCCGACTGCGCTGCCTGCGCGCAGCTGCTACTCACACTCGCCCACGGGGCTGTGTGTGTGTGTGTGTGCACCGTGCCGACGGCGTGTGTGTGTGCGCAGTGGAGGAAAAAACGAAGGAATTCTGCAAAATACTTACGAGAGTTTTCTCTTGTCCATGCCAGGTGCGCTCATTCTGAAGCCTGTGCCTTTGTCACTTCGCCTGCGAACGGGTAATTAACACTTGCGATCGCTGTCACACGCCCTGAATGTCTGTGTCTGCCGAGCACCACAACTCTGTCCGTGTATTGTATTCTTCAAATTGCAGTTTCAGTCGTCCGTGCCGATGCCCGATTCTTATTTTTTTCGCAACGAAATTAGAGCTGGAACATAGCCGATGATTATTCTGTGTTATCGATGTGATTGTTTTCCAACTCTGGTCCTAGAACTCTTATACCCTGTTCAGACAGAGGGGTGTTTTTGCATCAGCGACCGAATTACGCTTCAGCGAATCGTTCTTTTTCGGTTTGTTGCTTAATTTGTAAATAACAGAAAGTTTAGCAAAAATAAAAAAAATTACAAAACCTTACCGATTCCGACCTAAGATTACTAAAAAATATTCCGTTTTTTTTCTTAACTGTTAAATTGTTGAAAATTCAACAGAAAGATTCAGCAATTGAGGAATCCTATTAAATTTTCAAAAACAGCTGTTATTTTTTGAAAATTTTCACGGAATTTAAAAAAAGGCTGGCGAAAAAGGTTGGCCGCCTGCTTGCCGATTAGATTACTAGGCTATATTAAAAAGTTTATATAGTAACTAGCGTACTCCGTAAAATTTGAAATCAAATAACTGCCTATTGAAAATTTAACAGCTCCTGTATTGCTGCCATTTCTTTATTGAATTTTGAACTATTCTGCCTGTTCTGAGGAAAGTTTTCTAAAATTAAAAGTGAAGAAAACCCAAATCGGAACGGCTCGCGTTTATTGGCCATCTAAAACGTACTAACGCGTGACAGACGCCAGACAGCTGAATTGACATATGGAATAGAAAGACATGTTGCGCCTGTGAAAACCGAACGAAATCGACTGGGATTCAATTAAAAGGCGAGCCGAAGCCCTCCGTAGACACTCTGACAGGATGGGCGAACCGAAAGCCAGCGCGGAGCATGGGGAGGAGCAGCCCTTCAACTGCGAGGACGAGGCGAACGCCATCATCAACGATGTGAAGGCACACGTCGCAGAGATCTGCATCTCCTCCAAACTGGCTAGCGATGCCACGCAGATCTACCTCAACATCCGCACCATCGAGAGTGCCACCTGCTGCGTGCAGGTGACCAGTCGTGGCTTCAAGATCGTCTCCTCCCAGTACGACACCATAGACGAGGATGCGCGGATCTCCGCCCTGCTACGCAACGGACAGGACCAGGACAACGATATGGAGGAGCAGGAGGAGATCTTTGAAACGCCCTACGCACTGCTGGACAAGATCAGCCCTCGCTACGTGGAGTCTTTCGGAAATCAACTGTGCCAGCAACTCAGACAGCTGCAGCAGATGCGGACTCAGTTTTACGAGGAGGACGAAGAGGAGGAGGAGGAGGAAGAGGAGTGATGGCAACCGAACTCCTGCTCCCAACCGAGGCTGTTTACTCTTTAGACAGAAGATTTTAATGTTAGTTTAATTGAATGTTTACTCGTAATGACAGAGCTACAGCTCCGATTTCCTACATATTTATGTGTGTCTGTGCCGCAAAAGTATTCCCGCGTGAGTTGGTCATGCAGTCCTCGTTTCACGACACCCTCTCCTTGCTTAGCAAACGAATACCGCTCCAGATCCGTTTTAGACCTTAAGGCGTTTCAAAAATAAAGATTGTGATTGCAACTCGAGGTCGGTCAGTTTGCGAACGGTGGGCACCAGCTGCTCAACGTGGTCCTCGTAGCCGCTGCCAGTGTTGAAGTTCTTCTGGCCGTACACCACCTTGCCGTCGAAATCGTTGACTGGCACCTCCATGGCACGGTCCACCTGCTGGATGGTGATGTTCAGGTGATCCTCCACTTCGGCCAGCAAGTTCGGCTCGTTGTACCAGATGCAGCATCCTCGGACGTCGGTCAGGTTGGTGTTGCTGCAGTTGCGGCCGCGCGACTTGCACCACTCGCCGTGGTACCACACTTTCTCCGGCACCGTGGACACCAGGCTGATGGCCAGGCCCATGCGCTCCGCCCTGCCTACACGTCCGATGCGGTGCACATAGTTGGTTTTGTCGTCGGGCAGCGTTACATTGATCACTAGGAGCATGAAGGAAAGAAAATTATCAATCAATCTTTGAATGTGTCTGGTCGTTTAAAAATCAATATCCTATTATGACTTTTCGTTCTGAGATCTTCTTCCTTTCGCTAATACATGCGACTATCTTTGTTCTAACCTAAATATATAAACTTACTGAACGGCAGTCCGGTGATGTCAAGACCGCGGGCCGCCACATCCGTGCAAATGAGAAACTTAACCTGCTGCCGCTTAAACATCTCTAGGTTCTGTTTGCGCTCCTGCGGCTTGCGGTCGCCGTGCAGGCAGACGCACGAGTAGCGTTGTCCGCCACGTTGGCGAAGATATTTCTCCAGGTTGTCACAGTCTTGCTTGGTGCGGCAGAAGATTATGGCCCGATCCATCTTGTGCTTCTCTATGGCGTGGACACAGTACTCGCCCTTGAGCAGCTTGACTGCCTGCGACTGCGTCTCCTCGGAGGGATTGCCCGGATGGACGTTGTCCCGGTCGTGGACGCCGTCGGTGTTAATGGGCTGGCGCAGCGACTGCCAGCTGGAGTCCGCCTGGGGGTCAACCAGGCAGACGACGTGGTGTACTGTTTCCGGCACGGCATCCTCCCCCTTCAAGTCCACCCATGTGGGAAAGTGCATCAGACGCTCGGCCATCTTCTTCACTTCGAACGCGTGCAGAGTGGCCGAGCAGACAACCATCTGCAGACGTCGACCGTCCGACGTGATCTTGGGTATTTGCTTGTGCAGACGGTCAATCAGTTGGGTGTAACCCTGCTTGAGCAGAGCGTCAGCCTCGTCCAGAACAAAGAAGCGGCAATGAGTGAGCAGCACTAGGCCGCTGTTGATCATCTCCTCCAGCCGGCCGGGAGTGCCCACCACGATGTGGGTGCCCTGCATCAGCTGTGCCTTTTGCTCCTCCAGCCTCACTCCGCCAATGAGCAGTAGGGAGCGCACCTCGGGGTTGCTCAAGTGGTACTTGAACTTCTCGATCTGGTTGTAGGTCTGCTCGGCGAGCTCCCTGCTGGGCTCGATGATGATGGCCTGTGGGGCATTCGGCGCCGGCTTGGCACTCGTGGCTCCTGCTGCGGGACTGGCCTGTGGATTGGCCTTGCTGTGCTCCGCTCCTGCCTGGCAGGCTGCCACGAATCCGTTGCCCGGGGCGTACTTAAAGTCAGTCTTTCCAAAGTTGAACAGCATTTCTGCGTTTTTTAGCACCACCGCCGGGTAGAAGGTCTCCTTGGCGAGGTTCTCAGGCAGGCGAAAGGCCACCCCAAGGTTCTGTCCGTTCTTGGTGAAGCTCACCTCCAGGCGCTGCAGATCGAGCAGGCAGCCGATGACATCCGCCTTACCAAAGGCCTCTCCGTAGTCGTCGAACTGACGGTTGTTCGACTTCTTGCCGGTTCCGCCGAATCCGAACCCCATGCCGCAGGTGCCCAGATCGAGGTTCGCCTGCTGCGTGGACCAGCCCACGCGACACAGGCCCTCGTCCGTGACCGTGGCCTCGAAGTAGAACTTTCCCTTGCCGCGGACACCGGTGGTGGCCCGGCATCCGTGCCACTCCTTGAACTCCCGCGACTGGCAACGCAGGCCTTCGGGAGTCACGGCCAGGGCGTTGCCGCGGTCGAAGAAAGACATGGTCCAGGGCGCCACCGCTGCTCCGCCTGCGGCGCCCTTGCCCGCTTTTCCCTCGTCCAGATCCCGCAAAGTCTCCCACACGATTTGCAGGATGGGCAGGCAGAAGGCTCCCGTTTTTCCTGATCCGGTTTCGGCGGCCATCAGTACATCGCCACCGCCCAGGATCAGGGGAATGGCCTCTGCCTGGACATCGGTGGGCAGGCTGCAAGTTAAGTTAAGTTAGTTTTTGTGAAACCAAAGTGTGTTTCTTCTTACGTCCAGTCCAATTCGTCTGTGGCCTTTCCCAGCTCCGGAAGCACGCCAAACTCTGCGGGGCAAGGATTAGTCCAACTCCTTACATATTGATTTCAACTTACCTTCGAACGCAGTCATTTTGAGAATATTTCTGAAATCCTCTCTTTTTGCTGCTCGAAAGCCGGCTGATTTATTAAATTTAATTTGACGGTGGTTTGTGGCTGAACCAGTTCCGGCACCACAAATCTAGAACTTTTCAGTGCTGCAAACGTATGTTGGTAAATAAATCCAAGTATTACAAAAAAAAGCTTTTATTGAAATTACGTGCTTTTGAACGAGAGTTTTTATTTAATGTATTACAGAAATATAAGTTGATTGCGGTTTGGTTTCAGAATTCCCGGAGTCTTTTTATGAACTGTCAAACTACATATGTATTTAAAAAGACGAGACAGGCGTGGATATTTTTCAAGCTCTTTGAGTTACAGGGTGCTCCTAAGACATTTATTTTAATTTTGTCAAGAAAATACAAATGGTCTTGGGAACGGGAAACTAAATTTTTTTTTTAAATTTGTAATTTACTTATAACTAATAAAGCTGGAGAATCAGTAATCTTTGTTTCATAAAAACTTTTAGAAATTACTGGAATTACCATAAGCATACTTAAATTATAATGAACAATTTTAGTTATATTAGGTGTGACTAACCGAAATAATGTTGAATTAACTGACCCGGATTATTAAAAACGAAAAAAAATTCTCGAAAAGCCAAAATGTATATGTAAATCTCAGCAATTAGGACAAAAAAACATTATTTCGATATAGCTACTAGCGAAAAAAAAAAAGCTAAGCTGTCAGCACTGTTGCTTGAACAAATCAGTGGTGCGAAACGGCGATTGGCAAACAGCTGTGATTTCGGGCTCTTGCCAACACTCAAATTTTTATACGCGTAAAGTCGCGCAGAATTTTTGTTGTGCTGTGGAATGTTTGGTAAAAGTGCTAATTAGGCGAGGGAGATCATGTAAAACTGGGCGTAACCCACAAAATGTAAATGCACCCGCACCCGACCGCAGGCAGAAACCGTTTTTCAGCACCCCCGCCCTTGCTAATGCAGTTTTCCGTTTGCACAGTAACTTTTCACTCGGAGGATGTACTTTCCCGTGGGCTGGCCCAAGCGGGTGGGCCTGGCGCTGCCCGGCGAGAGCGCCAGCATCCGGCACATCTGCTGCGACGCGGTCAAAATACTCGTGGCCGCAGTGGGCGATGACTTCCTGGGCATCTGGTATGCGAATCCGCTCATTCCCATCGCCTACTTCCGGCGGACGGAAGACTCCCTGCGGCAGTACGGCCCGAACCAGGTGATCGTGTGGAAGCCGGACTCCCGGCAACTGGCCCTGCTGACCGCATCCGGCGCCCTGCTGCTGTACCAGCTGGACTTCGATGCCAACGGAAGTGGAATCCTTCAGCAAGTGGATCCACCCTCCGCGAGCCTTAAACGCGACTCCGCCGAGCTGTTCATCAAGGAGAACATACCCCGGCTGAGCCTGCGCGAGCTGTGCAGCGTTACACTGGGCTCCGTCATCACAACTGTGTGTTGCATCAGCCTCAGCGAACTCCTCCTGGCCACTCAGTCCTGCGAGCTGCTGCGTTTGCAATGGACTGAGCTGGAGCACGCCGAGAACGAACTGGAGCTGCCAGCTCTAGCTGCCATTAAGCTGCGTGACATTCCATTCTACGTGCAGCAGCAGCCACAGCAGTCGTCCGCCCGGAATGTTCCACCCTTGAGCAGGGACTCCTACGTGGCTTCGCTGGAGTACTCACCGTTCATCGGCGGCTGTGCGGCCGTCTTCAGCGATCGACGTGCCGCCTTCCTGATTGCCAACCATTTGAGATTTGAGACCGACCACATGCATGGCTTCTGGGTGCCGGACGTGGAGGATGCAAGCGTCTGCAGTGTGAACCACAAGTTCCGATTGTTGGCCTACGGCCAGGAGAGCTCCGCGGTGAATGTTTATGCGATAGATGAGGCCACCGGAGGACTAGAGTTTTCGCACCGCCTTATGCTCACGGAGAATGTGCTGCCAGGCAGTCTGGGCTCGGTGAACGAGCTGAAGTGGAGCCCTGACGGCTGCGTCCTGGCAGTTAGTTGGACGAATGGTGGTCTGTCCCTCTGGAGCACATTTGGAGCGTTGCTGATGTCTACTCTGAGCTGGGACTTCGGCCTCAACGTAGATCTAGTCCGGCAAAATCCACTCAAGCTCCGCCGCCTGGAGTGGTCCACTGAGGGCTATCAACTTTTCATGCTGACACAGCAGCCGCCGGAGAGGGAGGAAAATGATAAGAGCAATGTGCTGCAGCTACAGTTTGTAAAGAGTGCGTTGAGCATGAATCCCTGCATGACGACAAATCCGCACATACTGCTGCAGGGCGACGATTGCCTGTACCTCAACCAGGGCAACAACTTAGAGCAGACGTATGCCGGCAGCCAGGCCACGTTCCCCTCAAGCGGCGTGGGCTCGGATGAAACGATGTCCGGTGATGGCGACTGCCTGGAGCTGAAACAGAGCCCGCACACGGGCAGCATCCTGACGGAAAGTAAGTATTGGACGGTTTTGCAGCTACCGCTTAACTATGCGGCCACCAACTGGCCGATTCGGTATGCTGCAATCGATCCGGACGGACTCCACTTAGCGGTGGCTGGACGCACTGGCCTGGCGCACTACTCGCTGGTGACCCGGCGATGGAAGCTCTTCGGCAATGAGTCGCAGGAGAAGGACTTTGTTGTCTCCGGAGGTCTTCTCTGGTGGCATGGCTTTGTTGTCATGGGATGCTACTCACTGCTGGACCGCACGGACGAGCTGCGTTGCTATCCGGCGGACTGCAAGCTAGACAACCAATACGGCCACAAGCTGCAGGTGCGTGCGCCTGTAATTAGCCTAAACTCATTCCGGCACCAGTTGATTGTTCTCACTGCCGATGGGATCGTGAGCCTGTTTAATATGTCAAAAAAATCGGCCTATGCCTTGGATATTGAGTGCGCCTACGAACTGGACGTGAAGAGCATTTGCATCCACCCCGCGTGCATAGTGAGTTTGACGGTGACGAACCTTAAGAATGAACTAAAACCACAGGGTCAGCAGCCGGGTGGCGAGCAGGCGGAGACCATTATTGTGAATGTTTGCGGCCGCATCTTGATGATCCAGCGCGACGCCGGCGAACAGGTATGTTAAGTTGGACTGAAGTTGAATTTAAAGTTTAATTTAATTTAATTCCTTACATTAATTTCCATGAAAATTGTATTATAAAATTTTCATGATTATAACATGTATCAAATGCTAATTTTTCTTGTTTACCAAATAGGTTCCCAACACTCTGTTAGCCACGTGCTTGGCTAGCTGCGTAGAGGTCTTCTGGCTGTCGCACTCCCTGGAACGCTGTGCGATGCGGGACTGCCTCTGGCTTTACTCGGGGGCCCACGGAATGCGTGTGTGGCTTCCAATCCTGCCGCCGGGAAGGGAGCGGCGCGAGGGAGAGCAGGTCGGTGCTCAGCGTCTGCACAGCTTTATGTCTAAGCGGATCATGCTGGGATTTCCGCTGAAACTTTACCCGCTGGTCGTGCTCTTCGATAATGTTATCGTGCTGGGAGTGGAGAACGAAAGCACGCTTTATGCCAATGAGCAGGGCTCCCACTTCTCACTTCCGTTCGCCGTGATGGAGCGCAAGTCGCAGATCTACCTGCACAAGGTACTTCGCCAGCTGATTAAGCGGAATCTTGGATACTCTGCCTGGGAGATCGCGCAGTCGTGTCGCTCGCTGCCCTATTTCCCGCACGCGCTAGAATTACTCCTGCACGAGGTTCTGGAAGAAGAGGCCACAAGCAAACAGCCTATTCCGGATGCACAGTTGCCGAGCATTCTGGATTTTATAAGAGAGTTCCCTGTCTACTTGGAGACAATTGTGCAGTGTGCTCGCAAAACAGAGATCGCCCTCTGGCCGTATCTATTTTCAATGGCCGGAAAACCCAAGGATCTATTCCAGATGTGTCTGCAGTCAGAGCAGCTAGACACTGCGGCCAGCTACCTGATAATCCTGCAGAATCTGGAACCCTCTGTGGTAAGCAAGCAATATGCCACTATGCTGCTAGACATTGCTCTGCAGCAGCGAAAGTGGGAGCTGGCCAAAGATCTGATTCGCTTTCTAAAAGCCATCGACCCAAACGAGATCGACTCGCCGCGCTCCTCGATGGTGGTGAATGTGAAAATCGCTCCGCCACCCCAGGTTAACACACAGCAGCAGGTGAATCAGAATGCGGATGCCTTTAACATGGTCCTGGGTCCCATTGCCCGAGAGAGAAGTTTTTCCACCACGGTGACTAGCAATCTCCCAAAAGACAAACAGGCTCCTGGTGCTCCACCAGTAGCGCCTGTGACGGAAACGAGCAGTTCAGGGGCACCTACGGTGGTGCGTCGTCGGTCCACTAAGCAGCGCGAGACGTTCTGCATCGATCTGATCCTGCAGCGCCATGCTCGCCAGCTACTGCAGAACCACAAACTTACGGACTTGGGCTATATGTGCGCATACCTGGACTTCCACCTTGTCAGCTGGCTGTCGCAGGAATCGGAGCGTGCAGCCAAATTGGATGACTTTGCCGGGGCCCTGCAGGCGCTACATGTCGAATTGCAGCTGCCCAGCCCATTTCCGACTCCGGCCAAGGATGACTTTGCTCAGCTACGCGGCAGTCTTCGACAAACCGGAGGCGGGGGATCCTCACAGACGTCGGAGTCTGGTTACTTCAGCTTAGCCACTCCCAACGGAGCTGCAACGCAGTCGCCACAGCTGCAGCCAAGCATTAGGGAGGAGGAGGAAGAGCTGCAGCAGCCCAGCTCATTGCCAGTGATGAAGACGCGCTCAGGATCGCAGCTTTCGTTCGACAACTTTCGATACCGTCGACTTTACTCGCTACCGGCATCGGAGGACGACCTGACTGTAGATCCGTTGCCCGAGAAGCTGTCCATCAAGCTGCGCTATCTGTTGCAGCTCTTTATCGAGGCAAACTGCACGGACTACGCGCTGGTTCTATCGATCCTGCTCCAAGATGCGGCCTCCATCTCGCGTATTGTTAACGGGATAATCCGGAGCGAATCTGTTCACACCTGTCTACGCACGGAGACTGCCCTAAAGCAATTAAGTCAGAGCACCTTCGAACACAGTGGATCTTTGTACCGGGGATTTGTCCTCACTTTGCAGCCACACATCTACCTGCTGGAACAGTACATACAGTCGTTGGGGGATGCCGCCTGCTTGCCGCTCCAAGATGCCAGCCCGGGCACCGAGCAGGGCGTCGACGTCGCCACTGGACTCCACGGACTGGAGAACGAGGAGGGCGAATTTGTGCCAAAATCGCAGCAGGCGAACGGAAACCAATGGACGGTGACGGACCATCACCCAAATATCCAGCGGCTCACGCGGCATGCCAGTTTAGAATCGAATGGGAACGCAGCGGTGGCCAGCGGCTCCTCCGCCCATTCAACGCCCACCCAGCGCCAGCTGCCTCGGCAGAACAGCCGCGAGCGGGAGGGCTGTCGCCTCATGTAAGCCGTTAGCCGTAATTCGAAAGGTGTAATCCGTACTCCACATACTCAGCGCAAGGATGTAGATACGTACTCTATACGAGCACTTTTTTTGTCAGTCCATGGTGGAAAGCGTTTTGTTGCTGTAACTCGTTGTTAAAATTTTCCGTTAATTGTAAGCCAGCGTACACATTCAGAAACAGGGTTAGAGAAAGGACCGGACAGAAACTCACACGCAGACAACGAAGCGTAGCCGGCAAAACAAAACAAGCTACCGTATAACCGTATGAAGCATACGTAACGTAATCCATAATTTAGTAGATGAAATTTGCTGCAATATTTGTTAATTAAAATTATACAAACAATATACTTAAATATACAAATCAAATACAATTATATTTTTACTAATAAATGAAACTATTTAACAATAAGTGTCTCTCGCATTTATACAGTGGTTTACAGCTTAAATTATGCAGAGCGTATTTTGAACCTTGACGATAGATAGCGGTGGATTAAAAAGGAATATTTGAATGTCAAGTCATGAAATGAAAGATAAAATTTTCTAGAATACGATTTACCTATTTCTTATACGTATATAATTTGTTTTATCAAAAGTAAATATAATTTTCGATTGATTAGTGAAAAATCATTAAAATATATTTTACCGTGTTAAAGTAATGCAATAAAGAGTTGGTACGACTTTTTTCAAAAACTGCCAAAAATCCAATATTGTGATCCCTATAACTCCGGTAAAACTAAAAATTTTCAAAACCGTTCAAAATAAAGTTTTTTTGTCGTTGTGAACCGGAAATGCCAAAATGTTCGAAATTAAAATCTGATTGCAAAAATAATAATACAAAATCGTAAAAAGATCCGATTTTAAAGATTACACAACCTACGTTTAGCTTAAAACAAATTTGCACGACATGGAAAAATCTAAGATATATATTTTTTCTTTCTTTCTTCTGAAGAAGCTTTGGCATGATCACTTACTATAATCATTTTTTGAATATCTATCATGTCTAAACTTTGTTCTGAAACAGACATGAAAACATAATAAGGGCGGAAAGGACGTGGACATGTTGGTTTTGGGTGTAGGAACCAATGAATAAAAATATTTTAGATAGATCTTCCAAAATGTACTTCTTTCAACACGGGAAATGGTAAGCAATTTTAAGATTCCTCGATTTTCGGGGGATCAAAGGCCATGCCATTCATCTCAGCGTCTATTGAGACCTGGCATGTCGACTCTGCGACAACGTCAGCTGTAATTTGTGCTCTCGCTGCTGCTGTAAAAGTTAATCGCTGTGACTGATTCATTACGTGCTCTGCTTGATTTGGTAATGCAGGTGGTAGTTAGGAGTGCCTGCCGGAGTGCTGTCCCCGTCGAGTCTGTGTTGTGCGAGCTGCGCTTTTCAAGTTTTCCCACCAAGTTTTCGCATTGCCAATTCACAACGTTCGACACACACATGCATACTCCCAGATGCACTCAGGAAAAGGGGATTTTCTTTTCACAATTTTCTAAAAGTTCTAAGAATCATTTCAAATAAGTTCTAACTCTATGTTGCGAAGCCTTTAGTTGTTATTAAAACCTAGTACATTGGGTACTTTGTATTCGTATGTAGCAGGTAGGAGGTATTCTTGATCAGGATCTGTCCGTCCGCTGAGTTTAAGAAACTATAAAAGTTAGGAGGTTGGAATATCTCATGCAGGTTGTAGGCTCAGGACATCATAAGTTTCTTTCAGTAAAGTGTCACGCAAACAATCGCCCTTTAACCATCGACCTGTACATATTTTAAAATAGGATCTTCGATTAAAATAATTAATGAAATATCACCTGCTTCGACTGAGTAATGGGTATTTGATAGTCCAGGCTCTCGACTAAAGAGTTCTCTCTTGATCTATGCAAAAATGAAAAACTGTATGCGGACATTTAATGTTATTGATTATGTAGCCTTTTGTCTTCAAATACTTTTTGTCGACCAGTGCTACTATCGTTAGTACATTTACAATCCTATTAATTAGCTTATTTTTAAAAATTCTCCAAAATATTAGCCTAGATTCTTGTGCTGGGGAGTTCAACTTCTGAAAAAAGTCAATGTTTTGACGAGTGTAGAGTTCCGAGTCTACGGATGGCGGACACGGCAGCTTACAATAAAACCGTAAGTCTTACTGAGCGTAATCACTGTAATGTTACGATGCGGCAGGCGGGCGGCCAAAGTCGCAAAAGTTGCGAGTTCACTCTCAAACGTCGGGGCCCCCGGGGCGCAATATTTAAGTTGGAAAGGAGGAATTCGTGTACCTCGCATCCTTCCGGATCCGGGCGGGCTGAAATACAACTATTGACGCCTCACCGAAGGGCCGGCCTACAGTTACGAAGGTGGCGGGCGCAGCGGCAGCACATAAATAAAGGCATCAACACCAGACACATTGCAAGTTGCAGCGGAAGTCGTCGCCGTCACCGTCAAGTGCGCAGACATTTTTTGAGAAACTTTTCCGAATTCCTTATATTGCGGGAGCCGGCAGCCACCGACGACAATAACAACTGTAATAATGCCGCAGACAACGCAACATCCAGCAGCAACAACCACGCAGCCACTACAATGTAATCAACAACGACACATGCGACGCTCGTCCTCCAGGAGCAGGAGGTTTGCTGGGCGGCAAAGTGGCTGTCGGCCAGTCAAGGGTTAAGATTAAGCACTCAGATAAAATCTGGGAAAAATTCGATCATAGCTTTTGATTTGATTCAATGAACATTGTACAATTGTAAAATGTTAGTTTAATAATAACATTTTGTTTTCGACGTATCGGTTACCGTTAAAAAGTTTAAATTTTTTCAAGAATCATGAAATTAAATTTTTAAATTAATTGTACAAAAAATACAACATTTTTTAAGTAGAATCGTTTAAAATTGTAATTAAAGTAACATTCTTGCACTTTTATTTGGAAATTGTAAGGGTTATAAACAGAGCTTTTCTCACCATTTTAAAGGTACGATTATAAAATCTGCATGGCTTCAGTTAACATATTTTTTTAAATTAATCAAAGTTTTGAAAGGTCCTATTCATTGACATTCGGAATGTTCGGATTTTTTCCAAGGAATCCCTGCGAATAGAAAAATATGATTCGAGTAATTTAATTCAATTTAATAAAAATAAATCACACTTATTCAAAAGTTCATTTCATTTTATTCCTCGGTATATATTACAAATTGTTTGCAGTCAATAATATTTTTTCTAGTGCCGGTACGACTGCATCCTCGTGTGTTGTGGGCGTAGTAGAAACAACTTTTGCCAAATATCCGATGAAAATTCGAGTTGCCTTGGCGATTTTGATGAATTCCTCAATAAACACAATCACATATGCATGTGTGCAGGCATGTTCATATGCATGTGCGATTCAGTTTATAGTTGCAAGTTGGAACTGCAGTCAGAGTTTATTGCAGCTGTGGCAAGTATCGCTTTGTGGGGATGAATGGCATGTAAGCTTGTTGTGGTTGCAATAAAAGTCTTCACTAGGTCCTATAACGTGGAAATGTGTTTTGGCATTTTGGCAAACGAATTAAGCATATTGGAAGCTAGTTTTTGGCGGGAATATTGAGAATATTTGTGCGAGAGTTTGTGTCATGTACTACCGATCCTAACAATCGAGGCTGTTAACTTTTTCCATTTGTAAAATATTATTATGTTCTTATAGATTTCTGTTAGTAAGAGTTTTTTGATACTTTTAAGAAGCCTTACTGGGATTTTTATTGAATTTGATTGCTAATTATGATTTATGAAAAAGAGTAAAAAAGTTTCCAAATTTCTAATTTGCTGATTTGTTTATACTTTATGGACAAAAGTAAACAAATATAATTTTATACGTTTAAAACTAAAAATTCAAGAATTCTTTTTAAAATAAAGGTCTCAAACGGAACATATTCACTTTCAGAAAACATGGTAGTGTAGTCTTCTTATTTATTAACAATTAACACAAGATGTTTTGCATTTTATTTAGAAAACCATTTGAATGTGGGCAAAGAAATAGCGTTATCTTCAAGTACATTACACTTGCTTTTCAATTTGAGCCAACACACAGTTTGTTTATTTATCTTGGCACCCTTTGTTGCTGTTATTTTGTAGCTGCTGCTCCTCCGGTAATTTCTGTTGTTATGCGGAAAGTTTTTTGCGAGCTGGCTGGGGGTTGCAATTCGTTTTAAAAACCCGAAACCAAAAACAATTTCATTAGCATAGATTACGAGTCATTCAGACAAAACAACGGCTTGCATTTCAAATGAACTTTAAAAACAGACTGACGCCCAGGACACCAGGACAGCAGACCCATCCTTGCCCATCCTTGGCATGCCGTCTGTTGTGCTGTTCAATGGAAGGAAACATGGCTGTGCAAGTTGTTGTTTCTCCCCCAACTGCAATGACGCTTCCATCGAGTCTACTATTTTTTGGTGTAAAAATTTCTAAATTGTACATTCATTGCATTTGCATTTTACAAGTAAATCCCCAACTGCCAATCTAATGCATGTTGCAAACGCTTCCCAGACTCGATTCCTTCCGTCTGTCTATTTGTTTGTAGCCAGCCAAGCGTCTAAACATTCGTCCATGAACCCGATCCCAGTCTGGACCCCGATCCTCGACCTTTCGGTCGTGTCCATGCCGGCGCTTTTGTGTAAAACACTAAAAAGCCTGCACTCCCAACTCCGCTGCAACTTCAACTTTGAACCAACACGAGGCTGAGAGCTGGCCAAAAAACATAATAAAAGCTCAAAATGCAGCCAGGAGAAGGACGAGTGCCAGGACGAGCCCCGAACAACTTTTCCACCCGAAAATCACAGAATCAACTTACACTGCAGTCCATTGCGGGCAACGCAGCTCCATCTCCATCTGCAGTTCTGTTTCTGTTGTTGTCCCTACATCGTTAGCTGCATTGAAGTTTGTCCTGCCCCCGGACCACCCATCCCCGGGCCCCCTGAGGCTGCTCCGTTCCCGGACCCGGCGTTCGAATTGCTTTTTGTGAGCATGAATAGATAAATGCGCTGAGCAGTAGCACCAACTGGTAGGTGTCGGATCCCTGCCTCTGTCCCTGCCCCGCTCGCCTCCTCCGGCCGGCTTTACCCTGGATTCCACCCAGGCCTCGGATCGTCTGTGCGAAATTTGAAAACCACAAACTTTTTGATTCACTGGGAAAAATATTTGAGTTCGCTTAAATTTTTTCTTCGGCAATGATATATTTGGGAACTGGAGATGAACTCCAGAATAATAATATCTGGGTTTGAATAAGTCAGCATTGAATAAGTGGTGTTGGAGTTTTAGGAAATGTATTATCATATACTCGAAAAGCAAAAGTAATACTAAAATGTTGGGAAATAGTTTTTTTACCATAAATTTGGATTGGTTTCTCTAAAGAACCGACAAACTCAAAGTAATTTACATTGCAATTTTGTATAATGTCAGCTAAAATCAAATAACAACTTCAATTGTTCAACTTTAGAATCAAATTCTAACCTTGTAAAGTTTATACAAAATATTTTAATTTAAAACATCTGTAGGTTACGAAGTCAATAAATAAGTCAGTAATAGTTTATTTCTAGCTAAATAGTGGTTATCGGGTCTTTGACTTAAGCTATAATTCTTGTTTCTAAGTTCCGATCCAGCAGATTCTTAATATATTTATACCTTTCTTGCAGTGCTGAAGTTTTCACTTCGTTGAGTCGAGGGGTGGCGGAGTTGTGCGGAGGTGTCTAAAGATGTCCATCGCAACTGTCGAATTTTATTTATTTCGCTAAGGCCAAAAGCTCACAATAGAAACGTTAATGGCAACGTCCGACCCCAGGCAGGGATAGGGATCCATGGGCGTCCGTAACAGAGCTTCCGTTTGTTCCTTAAGGCGGTACCCCAGCTCCCACCATGCTGGACCGCCCATTACCACCTTGTGGATGGATGGATAATATAATGGAAGGTGCGGTGTGTGTGCCCTGTTCTCCGCACAAAAGAATTGCCAAAGTTTTGGTTGTTGTTTCTACCAACGGCACTGCCCCTCCTGCTCCTTTTCAGGAGCATGTGTGTGCGTGTGCCATGTAAATGTTAATGCCTTGTGCCCTGCTCACCTACAACGTACCGCTGGCCTTGTGAGGTGGTGGCCTAGGTGGGTGCTTGGGTGGCTGGGTGGCTGGGTGCCGGAGCAGCGTTTTATCACGTGTCAGCAGCAGCATTGACGTTGACTTGGCTCGTCGCCTGGCGCACGCCCCTTGGCAGGATCTGCAACTGGGGCCAGATGGAGATGGAGATGGACACGTGAGGAATGAGCCAGCTCATGTAAATCACAGTATGAAATGCCACGATTTTTCGTCAGCTTGATGACAAAGCGGTTTTTACAAATCTTGTGGCGTTTACGCTTATTTTTTTTTTGGTGCCGAAAAATCTATTATTAAATAATTAACTTAAAACGAAATGACAAAATATAATCTGTTTAAAAGTATTTTCTTTATTTTGTACTGCTTAAAAATTGAAAAATGTGTACCGAAAACCGCAGGATTTTCTTTGTTTTTGAAAGGTCTTGCATATTTACCGATAAAATCATTCGTATAAATGCGTAATGTAAATTTGTGTAAAACAAATCATCTATAAATTAAACGCATGGGGGAAATCACCAGCCTCCTATGCATATCCCAATGGAATAAATACAATTCTAGGTAAATGCTGCTGGGTTTAAACCTAACTCAACGGAGGAAACATCCTGCAAGCCGATGTTTTAATACCCTTGCTAATTTTAAGAAGAAAATAAGAATTGAATGGTATTAAAAAGCAAAATAAAGTGATCAGCGAATCTGTTCAACCCAATCGGGAGACGTTCGATCAGTGCCGTTTTCAACTTGAATGTAAAAAGATGGTTTAGAAAGTTTTAAGCTTTCGAACTAAGATCGGGTGTGAAATAGCCGAAAGGACGAACGTGGTTATATTGGCTTTTCCTCTGATTTTCTTCTTAGTACCTTTTTACCAAGCAAGGAGTAGATTACACAAAATAAAAGAAGAGGTTTTACTGCACAGGATCAACGAAAAGAAAAGTAATAGTCTTGTTTTGTGAAATATTTGATGATACTCCTGGAGTATCAATGAGTTCAATGAGGGTAATGGGTATCTGACAGTCGGAGTTCTGTTCCTTGTTGTTCTTTCTTAGGTGTCAGCCAGCAAGTGACCTTTTGAACCTATAGACTAGCAAACCAAAATCAGAGAAGAACCCGGAGCAATGTATCGTTACGCTAAACGTAAGGTGACGTGACGAGGACATTAAAAGCAGAAATACTTGGACGGAGCGCCGGGAGATTTCCCCGCCGCAGTGCCTTTTCTGCCATTGAGGTGCAAAGTTTACCTCATTAATTCATTAATCAATGTGTCTGCACCCTGGCCCTTGTCTGTGTGCGTGGAGTTGGGCGGTGGGCGGTGGGAGGTGGGAAGTGCGTGTGAGCAAGTGCGTCTGCTTTGTTTTGGCACTTTTGGACGAGCAGCACCTGTACATAATGGCCTTTGTTCTATGCCTCGGCGTTGGGCGGTCTCATACCCCCGCTGCCGAAATTGGTGGGCGGACCAGCTGCTTACGTCTAGTTGCACACCCAAAAATAGGAGTGGGTGGTGGAGGGTCATGACTCGACGACTGCGAAAACTCGAATGAAGATTTATGCTCTGCTCCAGTTAGCAGTTACCATTCACCATTAGCCGTATGGCCACCTCCTCTTCCCGCTTTTCGTCAATCATCTCCGTTTGCTAGTTTCGTTTTCGTTTTCGATTCCGATTTCATGGCTTTTACACGCGCTTTTGGCCAAAGAAGGCGAGGGAAACTAGAGCGAAATTTATGCAACTCACTTCCGTGGGAACTAAAAAGCCATTTACGCAATACAACAGCACAAAAACTTAATTTCCTGCCCCCATCTGGCCAGTCCGCTTTGCCCCCGCAAGTCATCTCCTCCGTGACCCGCAACATATGCCGAAGATCATTAACTTTCCGGGGGGCTGGATGGGTGGAGGGGGTGGTGAAACGATGGCTGGCTAGATAAACTGCAATTTCGTTGCAACACCTGCGAACTGCTTAAGTTTTACCAAAAGCTTCGCCAGTTATGGCCACGGCAATAAGCTTCATCCTGCTCCTGCTGCCGCCGCCGCTTGCATTTTGCCCCCGTCGTTGTAATCCAAAAGATTCCACCCTTTATGAGCCTGTTTGGGCATCAGTGGGCTGCTGTGAGCCAGTGCATCAGTATCAATGGGTGTGCTGCAGGCGCATAACACTTAAGCAACATAGCAGCGGGCCAAGAAGACATAAAAGTCCAGCCGACAAAGTAACCAAAGTGGCGAACCTGGACTTCAATCGAGCTGATGGGATGGGGATGCGAACGTAGAAGGCTAATTGGGGGATTACCAAGACAACTTGAGAATTTTGCCATCAATTAAGACCTAATTAGCATAGAGATTTGTGTGGGAACGCCTTTTTTGTTTAGAAAAAATACCAGGTTTTTAGGACATTATTGTTTGGTAGGTATATCTTGTTCCCGACTTCAATACTTCAGTTTGTTCTTGCTATTATTATAATTACAATTTTTTAAACAGTACTTTTTATTCACTGAAAGTGAAAATAAAAGCAGAATGGGTTTCAGAAAATACCTGATTTATATTATAAAAATTAAAATTAAATTAAAAAATCGAAACCATTTCAAGACTTTAGACACATTTGGTCGCCTGGGTGTACTTGAGGAAGTGGAAAAATAGGGAGAGAGGGGCTTTAGGTGTGTGTGCTTTGCTTAAGATCATTTACGGCAGAATTATGCATATTTTTATTACACTCGACTTGCATAAATTCAAGCATTATTGCACTTTACGACCAGCTGCTGTCCTAGAGCCACACACCCCCTCCCTCACAGGTGACTGGCATGCAATGTCGGAATCAAAAGCCGCAGACGGACATAAAGGGTCCTGGTGGATCGGGATAAGGGGAGGGGGAATGTCCCCGTCATCGGACATGGAAGGCATAGATTTTTGCATGCCTTGCCCTGTCACCGAGGTGTCCCTGCTGCAGCTGTCCTGGCTGCACTTAAATACCGAGCCCCCTTCGTCCTTAGGAAGTCCTTGCACAGGACTTTTGTCGAAAATTTCTGTCTTTCGGCTTGCCCTGTTTCGTCCCTCTCTTTCCTGCCAATGCCAATGCCAGTGATGTTTGGCAGGCTGCTTTGAAATTTAGATTTTTATGACTTCTACGGGGGAGGATGGATGCTGATGCCGATGCCGATGTCGATGATGAGAGTGCCGAAATTGGCTTTCGTCTATTAGAAATGCACAGTTCGGCATTATTTGCGAAATAAACAGTGGAAATATGCTAAAATTTCGGGTTGTAAATGCACAGGTATTCTTGGGGGTGCCACCGTAAAAAGGGTTAATGGCCATAGAAATGCGAAGCTTGTCAGCAGGAATTGCTGTGGAAATTATTGAAATTCTTTTAGCTGTTGTTTGCCCTCGTCCGTCCTGTTGATATTGCCACTCGAATCGGATGTGACAGCATTTTACTTTTTATTTCTATTCCTGCTGCATAATTTCCACCCCCTGCTAAGTGTTGGTTTACAAATGTGGCACGCTTTTAGGCTCGCATTATGCCAAGTGTTTGAGTGAGTTTCGAGTGTCGGATTCGAATATCCCGGCACACAAACACAAGCACCCACCTATAGTGTGGGCTGCCAACTTGTGTGGCTGCAAAGTTGCCGTGCCAACTTCATCAAGGGATCGAAAGGTGTTAGGCAAATGAGATGTGATAGTTTGCTCCGGGTGTTTCGGGGGTAGGAGACCCCTGCTGGGTTCAGGAAGCTCCTGCTCCGACACCCCAAAATCAATCGAATCGCATTTAAATTCCTTTACCGACTCTAATTTAATGCTCGCCACGAGCCCGAGCTCATTAAGTATACGCACTGATGGCAATTTGCCAAGCCAACACATAACTCTTGTTTCCTCCATCCTGGGGGAATCCGTTGTTTTGTTCACATAATTCCATTGAAAACCATTTTTATGCAATCGAATATTGCTTTCGTAAAAAAAATGAAAACATTGCTTAATGATCACAAAAAGTTGGGGATAAAATGGCAAGCGATTGCAGATTATATATTGCAAATAATGACACGCCGCCAGCCTGAGCTCAAATCCCTGGCACATTAAACGCTTTTTAATTCGATTTTTTACGATTTTTATCCCGCCGTTTGTTTGTTTGCGTCTTTGAGGCTATTTTATTATTTGTTGCTGCCGCCGCTGCCGATGTTGAAAATCATTGTCCTGCCATTGAAAATAATTTAATATGCAAATTATTATAAATGCGCATCACTTTGCAGAGTAATTTTAATAACTGCAACTGTCGAGCCAAAGCAAAGCCGGCAAAAAAGGACTTAAACTGATTTCACACAGGGCCAAAACCGACCGCAATCGATGAATCGCTCCGGCTGGAGAGGCGTGCAGAATAAATAAATAAATAAATAAATAAAACAACAAACCCGCTCGGTACTCGAAATTTGAGCTGTTTATATCGATGCATATATACACAACTTTTTATGCACTTTAACGATAATTGTTTAAATACTCTCAGGGCTTGGTCAAAAAGTTGACAAACTCTCTGTCGCACTGGCTCACCCCGGTTATCCCCCTTTGTTTGTTGACACAGTTTAAGTGGCCATGGCAAATGTGCAAATGCGTATTTTAAATGGTTAATTAATAGAAATAGTTTATGAGCTGAAAAGCGAGATTGCCCTGGGCAGTTTGGCCAAATGATGAAATGCGACAGGCTCTGATGTGTATATTGAAATGTAGAATATATCTCATGGATATTATTTTATTTTTTATTTTACATACATATTTATATTTTATTTATTTATTAAGAAGTATGTTACCGCTAAAAGGTAGGTATAATTTCTTGATCAGAGTCTATTAGGGTCCGAAGTTTAATAACCCTTGCAGAGAGTTAATATGCCAGGATGGTCCATCTATCGGTTGCTTTTTGAACTGCCTGTTATTTCGACTTTGTTTCTTAGTTTTAAAGCTATCAGGATAATGGAAATGGTCGTGAAAATCGTATTTTAAGGTCCATCTTGTTGACGAAATAATATAATTTATAGTGTCGGTCCTTCACTACGTTGGAAATTTAAAAACTGTTTATAACAGATAATATAGATAGATAATATTATAATATCAAATAAATATAGATCTTATTTTTTTGTGTTCACCTTTGCTGAAATTATGATTGGTCCTGAATGTTTACGAACAAACGTTTGCATAGATTTATACATTTGTTACACACTGTAACACATTGAGAATACCAGGCAAAACTAAGTAAAACATGCGTCACTATTTAAACTATAACGTTAAGCTTAGTTTAGTGTTATGTAGATTGTAGAACACTTCAAATGTGCTTGTACAAACTCAAGTAAGTTTAATTTTACAATCCAAAAATGATTTGCACATAAATCCGCCTTTCTTTTATTTATCGTTTGCTTACACCCGTTACTCGTATAGTAAGGGGTATATTGTATTCGTGAGAAAGTATGTGACAGGTTAAAGGAAGCCTTTCCGTCTATCCGTATAAACGCTGAGATCTCGGAAACTATAACAGGTAGTAAGTTGTGTCTAACCATCCAGATTCTTGGGGTTCTTTATGGGGTCTCCCTCACTGCGTTGCAATCTTCTGACCGAAATCATTATTCGCTTTGCAATGGTATAAAAGTGTTTTAGCTTAGAGTTTTCAGTAAGATAAACTGTAAAATGAGTGCAAAGGATACTTAGGGAATAATAGTCCGATATCTGTTAAGAATTAACGTTCACTGGAACACCTATTTGAATAAGGAACTTGATTTATATTTATTTTTATTTTAGTTTGAAATCATTTTTAATTTTTAAAAAGAAAACTGTTTATATGTTACATCGAATCTCGTACTCTTTTTTCAATTTTGTACATGTTTCACCGGACTTAACTTTAATATGGATTCTCCTTTTGTGTGTTTGCACACTGCCACGCCCAGCGGTGTGTAAGGCACGCGCCTTCCATGTGGCACAACTGCAAACCCCCCCGCAATCCCTTCGGTGTTCGCCCCCCCCCCCCCTGGCAATGTGTTTGCGCTTTAATTGAATATAAATGTAAATTAATGATGCAAAAATAATTTTTGCTTCGAGGCTTACCTCGCTTTTACCCGCTTTCCTGTATCGCTTGTTTATATTAAAGTATGCCCGTACGTGTGTGCGAAGTCGTCAAACTCGCTGTTTTTGTTGCTGCATTTTGTAAACATTTTCATTTGGCAGCGTTTTCAGCTTTTACAGGCAGTTATGTAATTAATTTGCATTTAACTAAATTTGCATAAATAAATACGTAGGAGTTTAAGTGGGTATAATCTACCTATACATTAATATATTTGTACGAATAGTTGTTCTCCTGTAGACGCCAGAAAAATCTATTTTAAATTCAGGGTGCTGGCAAAAATAAATGTTGTTTAATAATTTGAATTTTTCCCAAGATGGCGAGGTGAGACAATAAAACACAGTTTAATTTCTATATATATATATATATATTTAATATATATTTTATTTTATTGTTTGTTTTTATTTTTTCGGTTTTCATCATTTGTTGTTATAGTAAAAGTTGCTTAGCTTGCGGTTTTAGTATATTACAAAATTATTTTAGTGAATAACCTAAAAACATTCATAGAGAGTAGTGGTTGTAGTAGTCGGAACTTAGCTCACAATCAAACAATGTAGTTCACAATAGATAAATGATGTTCGTCCGCCTGTCCTTTTGTTCTTCTCGCTCTGCTTCCTGTTCTCATTATCAATTAGTTCGGTATCAAAAATGTCTGGTGTGTTAATGTGTCAGAGTGTGGCTGTACGTGAGTGTTGATTTGGCTGTGAGAGTAGAGGCAACCGCTTGCATTTTATCCTTAGACAGATTGAGGTTAGGTTGAGCTCAGAGTTTGAGGTTAGGTATAACTGAAAATGTGCTTGGGCCAGGTGACGGCGACTGAAGAACGCTTAAGGAAAGCCCGTTTGGGGATTTACTGGCATTTAGGAGGTATTAACTGTGGTTTGCTGCTGTCCTCTTACTCAAGTACAGTTGCCTCCGATCTCGCAGAGCTCGATTCTGTTGTCTATAGCTTATGATCAAGTGGTGTTATCCTTTTATCGGGGTTTATATTAAGTTTTTCCTCTGGGGATTGACTTATACGTTTTTTTCTGGGGACTGACTTTACGTTTTTTATGGGGACTGCCTTGGGGTTCTGTGTGGTTGGTTTTTAGCTATATTTATCCGTACGTTACGATATTTATATGTTTGTATGCATATGTATATGTATCTATGTGGGCCTGTTTGTATGTATGTATTCCGTTTCATGCAGGACTTATACACAAATACTGATGATGTTTCTAAGATGCCGGCTATGTTAGTTCTCATTGATTGATGTATGGTATGTATGCTTCTTCCTTCGCTTCCTTTTGCTCCAGTGTCCTCGTATTCAATATGCAACTTTGCTACTATGGCTAACGACAATGCAACTACAATTTTTGGGGGTTTTCTAACGACACATTTAAATACTTTTTGCAAAACTGCTCTACTTTAAAATAGTTTTTGTTTTATGTTTTAATCATATGCAATTCGATTTCTGCCTTCTTTAACCGTCTTTAACTTGCCTATTGCTTGCCCCCTGTTCCTGTTCCCAATTCCGTTCCCGTTTCCAAATCCGATCTGCCATCGATCGATTCATTTCCGTTTCCGCCAATAGGCTGCCCAAAAAAGTATGCTACACGTTCCCTTCATCGATCCTCAACTACGCCTTACCGTTATCTTTTGCCTAGAGTTAGAGTATTTTTTAGCCTACCCTCTCGATCTTCCTATTGATAGCTATGCGTTTTCTCATTATTGCTTTTACTTTTACGTTACATTTCATATACTCGTATATATCTATTAATATTAGTTATCCTGGGGGGTCTCCCGCTGCAAATCTCATCGTCCGTTCAGGGTTTCTTTCGCTTTGAAAAAATCAAGGTACACACTAAAAATAGTTAGATTTTGTTTTATCGCTTTAGGTAGGTTGTGTTTTGTTTTGGTTTCACTTCTCTCCGTCTCCGCTTCCACATTCATTCACTTTTTTGCCTTTCACATCCGCAAAATAAAAACTTTCAATAGAGGGCCTAAGAACCTATACACATATCATGATGCTACTAACATTCTACATTGTTCTCTGAGTGTGCGGGTGTGTGTCCTCTGTTTGCTACCTTGCTACCTTGCCACTTTGACAGCCTGAGCCTCCAATCTGGATGGATCCCAGTGGAGAGCTGCTTCGCCTGGTTCTCGAGATGGCTTTGAGTGGATGAACAAAAGGTGTCTTTGAGGCATCTGCAGAATGGGGAAGCAAGTTAAACGAGCTAATTGGGTCAGTTTTAAAAACTTATTAGTTTCCTGAATGGAGTCCTCCGCTTCAGCTTTCTCTGCGCCAACAAAGGACCAGAGTCGAGAGTGGGCCAAAGCAGAGCGAAAAAATGTTAAATGCTTGTAGACGGATGGAAGATAGAGCAAAGTGGACTTGGCCGACAAAGCATTGAGCCAGCAGTGCCTGAGAACGGCCAAAGCCGAAGGGGAACAGATAGAATTTAAAGCTCTGCTCTGCATTCGAAATTTTCAGCTCTGGACTTTTGTCGTGCCAGGAAAAGTTTGGCCAAGAAGCTCGATTCATTGGCTTAATCTGCATAGACTTTCGGTCAGGTTGTTGCAGCTCTTTATCAGCTTATATCCCGAAGACACCTTTGTCCAATACCTCCGGTTTCGTCTCTGAATATATTTGGCTCTCCAGCACATTTGTGTGTTTCTGTTTTTTAGCTTTAGTTAGATTATTTTAGTTTAGCTTTCATTTAGTTCCCCTTTATTACGCTTTTGTATATGTAGTTTTTGAAACTATTTTCCGACTTTTTTTTATCGTTTCTATCGCAAGTACATTTTCCAAAACCGTTTTTGTTGTTTGCATTTAATTAAATTATATGAATACATTTCCCTCTGTTTTTGTGTGTGACTTGGTGTGTTCTGTGTCTGCCGGCCAGTTGGCCAGTTGCTTATTTGGCGAAACTAATTTCCAATTGGCGAGCCAAAGAAGGAATGTTTTCGTTTTAGTTTCCTTCCGCTGGCCTTTGTAATTGTGCGCCTTGTTTTTGCCTTGGCTTTTTCCCGGGCAAGAAGTTTAATTAATGTGCCAAACAAAGGTAAAAAAAAGAGCCAAAGCAAAAAGTGGCCAGGTTGCTATGACAAAGGACAAAGCGGGCGAATCGAAAGCCAAAACTATGAGAACGATGTCGGTTGCTCATCGCTCCTAATTAGACCTAGTTGGGGCTGCCGGCACGGCTGAAGGCGCCGGCATTCAACTGGAAGGGATGGTTATGGGGATGGGGGGAGGGGGAGGGAATTCGGGGACTCGGGGAGGGGTCCATTAAAAAGTTGGCCGACAAGTGGGAAAACCTCAAAAACAGGATGGCCCATATATATAAAGGCCGCGCCTCTGGCTGCACCAAAGTTTCACTTTTTTCCGCTAACAGGGTTAAAGTTTTGTCAGTGTGAGTGCGGGTGTGCTTGTGTGTGTGTGTGTGAGGCAAACTTTTAATAGTTTAGCGCAAAAAAGTATTTCCATTTTCATGTTGCTTGTTGTTTAAATGTTATTTTGATTGTTTCAACTTTGCATTTGCTTTCTGCTTTCTGCTTACGCCAACTTGTCACTAATCTTAGTTACAGCAGTTATCCTAAAATATATATATATGATTTGTATATATAGCATGCGATCGATCACTCTCGATCGCTTCAAATGGGGCTTTTGCATCATCTTTCGCTCTCTTTGTTTTGGTATAAAAATTGGGTTTCTTGTTATCGCTTCATGCTTTGCTTTATTTGTTTTTTATTTCGTTTTTTTCCATTTCTGTTTTGTATAAAATACTCACATTCACATTTACAACTACGAACCACGTAACTACTTATAGATGTATGGTATTGTATATATAGACTTTATAGTTATAGTTATCGTATGTGTATATATATAAATTTACTTTATATTTATGTCGTATGTATATGGTATATTTTTACTACTTCGAGCAGATCTTGGCGGCGCCGTCGTACATTCCTAAATGTCCTCTAACTGTCTATCCGTATGCAATTAATATATAGAACCTAGTGAGACATCCAATCCTACGCCTAGAGCTGCTAGAGCTGATCGAGAGCCGTACCTAATCACACACCCTGTATAATGCTTCAACTCCGCCTGCAATTCCGCATTTAGTTTCCCGTTCTCCGTCCGCTAGAGTATATATTTACAACTTAGGTCTAGAAAAGTTATAGCCTAACGTGCTAAACGTAGAGATATTAGTAGAGCGACAGCGAGTAAGAAAGAGAGGAGGCAACACTTTGAGTGTACAGAATATTTATGCTTCTTTTCCTTGACTTCGTTTTGTAGTTGAAAGAGCAGGTAGATTTGCATTAGGTAACTGAATGAAACTTAGGACAAAAGCGCGAGTGTCGTTAGAAAAGGTTAACAAAAAAAAAAAAAGAAACACGAGATATTTGCAAGATGCAGTTATATTCAAATTGCTTTTAAATCAGCCTAACATATTTATAAATTGTGTGATGACAATTTATTTCTTAGCCATCGCTTTTCCTTTTAATTCATTTGCGTTCCTAGTCTTTTGCAAAACAGAGTAAATTCATCCAAGTCTTTTCTAAAAATTACGTTAAACTAAATCCCTTTTCATTCGCATCTGTCTCTCTCTTGATTTGCTTCTTAAATGGACGTATAAAGTTTATGCATGCTTGTGTCGTGTTTTGTTGTTTGGTGTGATGTACTTATGATTTTTCCGCTCGAACTTAGTTCCTCCTAGTAGCTCGGACTAAACTTAACTGGGGGGAAGGGGGGGGGGAAGGGATAAAGGGCCTGATGCGCGTTCCTCCACTTGCCACTTGATGCCTTTTCCCTTCTACGATTGTTTCTTGCAATGCCCAACAAAACCCATCAGACGCTCAAGCTTTACATAAGTCAGACCCTTTATGTATACATAGATATCTAAATATAGGTGTATGGTTTATATCCGTTATGGTAGAAGGAATGACTGCTCTATATATATGTAGTCATGGTGTATATCTATAATATCTGTATCTTTTACAATTTCGCATTTTGTATATTTAATAACGACAACAACAACTAATTATTGCTTTTCGGTTTTTTTCTCGACATTGTTTTGCTTGTTTTTTTTTTGACATTTGTTTTTTGTTTTTTTTCTCCGCTTAGACTACTTAAAAAAATCATTAATAATTTACTAAAACTCTAGAACAAAATCAACAAAACTGTGGAGGGAGGAGCTTAAATAAATGGGCGTCGGGGACCAGCAGGTGGGGCGGGGCAAAGGGGGAGGGGGAGTGGAAAAGCTGTTATACGCTAGCTTATTATGAATATTTCATGTTCTCCTCTTTGCCGCATTTTCATTCTGCTTCTATTTGTATCTGTAGTAGGATTAGGAGATGTCATTTGTAGTTAGAGAGCTGTAGTTGAGTTGCGTTCGCTATTTCAGTACTCTATGTTTTGTTTTCCACTGATTTTCCATCTGTTCCGTTAGCTGTATGGTTTAGTTTAGTGTATTGAGACGGTGGTGCCTGTGCTGCTGCTTCGTCTATCGCCGCCGCGTGTCCTTCAATTCCCTCACGTCCTGAGCATCAGCAGGAGCCACCAGGACGAGGCGCTCATCCACAGTAGGCAGCTGATGAACTGGCCACCGCTGCCGCGGCTCAGCCCGTGGACATCGGTCGCCGAGCTGCGACTGCTACGCGCCGCTCCCTCGATGATGTTGTTGTTGTCCAGCTCGTGGAGCACCGGCAGCTCGCTGAGGTCGGAGGCGGGCGGCGGAGCGGTACGCTCGGTGGGCGGGGCCAGGGGTCGCTTCGGCTTGCATCGCCGGTGCTTCTTGTACGTCTTGGTCACATTTATGCTGTAGCCCTCGAGGAACTCGGATCCCTGTTGGGACGATAAAAAGGAGAGGAAACGGCAAACATTAGCGGCTGTGGCTCTGGATCTGTATATAATAAATTACGACATTAATTAAATTCTTCTCTTTGCTTTTTTGGTTGTTTTCCTTTCGGAATGGAAGGAGCGAGTGAGCGAGAGAGCGAGGAAATTGAAAAGCTTATTTATGCCGTGGACACAGTGCAAGAAAAACGCTGAAGGACGTGAGCCAAGAAAAACGGCAGGATACTCTTTTTTGGGACAGGAAGTATCTTGGAATTAAATTGGCTAAAATCCAGTTTATATCATCACTAAATTTAATTTAGATTAAATATTTAAATATTTTTTTTATCGGATATTCAAAAAGCTATAATCAAGAGCTCACGGAAATAGTTCCAGCAAAACATTTTCCAAACACAGATTCAAACAGAGAGATAGGGTAAACAGCACCCAAGCTTAAGTAAAATCCTGGTACAATTGCAAAACAATGAAGCAAAACTCTTCCCACTCCTTCTCCCACACGGTGTTTACTCCTGGAGTCCCCAGTGAATTCGCTGGCAAAATTTTGTGTTTTAATTACGCTGAATAAATTTGTGTTTATAAATAGGTGCGGGTGGTGGTGGGAGATCCTGGGACTTGCGCTGCGGTCAAATATTTTATGCCCAGTCGAAAATCTAAATCTAGCGAATGTCTGAATTTGTGTGGGGGGCGGTGGTCGGCGGGCGGTGGGCAGTGGGCGTGGCTGACTTCATAACGAGTGTTTACTAATAATATTATGCAAATCGCGCGACGGCCACGACGACGACGATGGCAGAGCTCGTTGTTGGTTGTTGAATATTTGAAAAGGCATTTTGTGAATCGTTTTGGGGGCGTTCACAGAAGGACCAAAAAAAAAAATATCAGACCGAAGTGGAATTCCATGGGAGCAACCGAATGCTTGACAGACGTATCCAGGTGTGGGTTCGAGAACAGTTCGCCTCCTGTTGCCACTGACAGACATTTTAATTGAAAAGGAATGTGTGTGTTTGTCTGTGGCCTTTCAGGTGGAACCGTATAAAGTGTGCAATTTTGTTTTATGCATAAATTGGAGGCTTTAATAGCGAGCTCTGGCCTGAATTTTCATTTGAGAATTTTCTAGCTGCCCCAAAAGCTAGGCCATAGATTTTCCCCGGTGTCTGTGTGCAGAGATTGACATGCTAATTAGGTGGGTCCGCTTTGTCCTTTTTTGTTTTTTTGGTTGCTTCGCTTTGCCGGCTTTGAAAAGCCTTAGCGCTACCATATTTTATATTATGCTAATTAAGTTGACCCAAAAATAAGGGAAGCCCATAAAGGCGTTGGTGCTAAAGTCTTGATTGTACTGCACAGTGCTCGGTGCTTTGGCTACAACCATAACTTTATATCAATCAATCAGTTTTCAGGGCATTTCCCAGTTGGTTAGCCGTCCGGAATTCGTAGGGCTGAATTGCTCAGTGAGCCCCATCAGCCTGAGATCTTTTTGCGACCAGAAACTAGGCCTTCCGACTCACCGAACCCCGGGGATTCGAGAGCTTTGTGAAAACTAATCACAGACTTCTTTCGCTCCTTTGTCACCTTTTTGCCGCTGTATATTTTCCGCTACATTTAACTGCCGTTCACCTTTTGCCCAAACACACACACCCACGCAGAACTATGGGATTTTTTGCTCGCCTCTCTGCTAATTTGGGCGCTTCGAGGGTTTTTACAAATTCGATGGGCCTGTCCGTCAAGTGGGTGTGGGGTTGCTGCCTCCGGGTGAGTTCTTCAATGAATTATTGACTAAAGGACAGCTACAAAAAAAAAAAGAGAAAACGGCAGAGACCTAACTGAAATGGCCAACAACATTTAACGCAATAGCACGGAAAATCGATGGCAATTCAAGCGTTGATAATTTTTGCTCGGTAGCCTCAGTCGAAGTCGAAGTCGGAGCCACCGGGCGAAAGTCAGTGGCATAAAAATGGCAACAATTTCCAACTTAAGCAATTTCCCACAATTTCCACAGTGCAAAGTATTAAAGGCGGTCCCAGAAAGGCGGCGAAAGAGATTGCGAGAGAATCATGCTCATATGGGAGCATTCAGTCAGTTGGTCTAAACCATTTTGGACGTGAATTAGAGCCAGCTGGCTGGGAAGCATTCGGTCCTGGGTCCTTGGTCCTCCGGTTTGGTCCTGTTCCTGGTTCGCCTCTCTGTGTGACCCATTAGAATGATCGTTGTCGAAGTCGTACGTGTGTTGGCCTGATATATGCGACTCAGTCGAACCAAAAGGGAAGCCCACTATCCGCTATCCACCATCCACTCTACACTCTGCACTCCAGACTGCCGTAAAGTGGCGCCTAACAAACTCGAACGAACGCTGCCCATGGCCGCAATGCAATTGATTGCACTTTATAACGTGCGGTTTCCGGTAGACATTACCCGCATTTTGCCCCAACCGATGGATGTGGGAGCTGTGGGGAATGTGGGCTGGCCCTAATGTCTTTTCTGCTTTAACCCACCAACCCGCTCAATGAATAAATGAGCACTTGTCTGGCTCCTGCTGCTGAATGTGGGCGTAAGTGGGTGTGAGTGTGGGGTAGGGGGTGGTGCCATCAAATGGCAGCAAGAAAAATTATCCCAGATATTGTCTAGCAATTTAGCTGATTAAGCTGATGGATGTAAAGCAGCAGGACGGGCGAAATGTTCCCGGCGATTAGGGCGAACGAGCGCAGCAAGGAGGACGACGAGATTGAGATGCCCAGATGGATAAAAAGGGTTAATGCGATTTCAACTGTGACAGAGCGGATGGACCCATAGCTGTTGGAAAAGTGGAGCACTCCATCGGCAAAAGCTGCTGCAAAGCTTCGACCCGCTATCATCGGGCATAAATCGCAAAAAAGTCGGGCTTTAACTTACCGGCACCACATGATTCTTGGCCCCCCAGCAAATGGGCTTGAAGCTGCCCTTGCGTGTGGCCTCCTGGAATTCGCCAAATTGATTCTCCCAGTCGTAGGATATCAGACGTGCCTCCAGTGTCATCCCGGCCAATTCGGGTGGCGATGATATAAGTACGGGGTTCGAGTCGCTGCAAGATAAGACATTCGAGATGAGAGAGACGCTAAATAACATTATTAACTTTATTATTATTGTCAACTTTGATTAGGACTTAAAATTTATTACACTCGCAAAACGAAGTGAAGCCGTCTGCCACCCCGAAAAGGCGCTTTGCCAGCAGATTTTCAACTTTTACCCCCAGATTTCAGGATGGCGGTGGTGGTCCTGATCCCCGGCTGGTGGATTCCCTTTCTGTCGGTAAGTCCTGGCAGATTTACGCAAAGGCGCGCGCCCAACAAAAACTTGAGCTAATTAATCTTTTAGATTTTCATTTGTGACGCGTCAAATACGTTGTTACAATTTCGGTCTGCCAAAGCGAAATAAAAACCGCACACGAAGCGGGCCAGAGAGACCTCGAGGGTAAGAAAAACCTAACAAATGGGCCAAAAGTGTAAAACCTCAGCGCCAGGCAATCAGTGGCGTAGTCCAGGGGGGGAGGGGTTGGCAAACCCCGACCGGAAGAGTCGAGGGGAGATGACTAATGGATTGGCTCATGGAAGTCATTTCTGTGGCTCTGTTTGTTTGCTGATTATTCAATTGTGTCAATCCCGCTGCTCGGGGCCCTTTCTCCTATAACAAATATGTATAATTTGGCTTTTTAATTTGATTTCTGTTTTTACTTAGGACTACCCATTTATCATGAGCAGAGTATTTCAAAGGCTTCGGGGCAAAAGGGCTTTTTTTTTGGAATCAGACTGAAAGCGATTTATTGTCATTAGTTGTTGTCAGATTGCCGCGATTTTACAAAAGAAAGAGAAGTTTGCAAAGCTCAGAAAGCGAATTGAACACATTGATAAATGGAGCACAGAAACCTTTTAGGTATTGATAGTAGTAAGACTAAAGTGGAGTAAAATGAAAATAATTTAAAAAGGATCGCATTTATGTTTCTGTCAATATCTTTCTTCTTTTTGTAGAGACACAAATTCTTCCAGATTTATTACCGCTTGCAAATGTTTTATCATAATAAAACTAATATTAAAAATATTTATACAATGTGATAAAAAAATGCCAAAATCATTTTTATAATTTACTATAAGTTTTTAAAATACAAATTTTCTTAACTCTACTATCATCTATAATACATTTTATGATATGATTAACTGATCTTCAAATACTAGTTTATAAAGGATCGTTCTAAATCTGAAAACTATCTACTGAAAACTAATTTTAGATATATTATTTAATTCCCTGCGCTTGACTATTCATATCACCCCTTTTGCTCACTACTCCACTGGCAAGGATGTTGTGCAATATAAATTCCTTCTATATATTCATCTCATCTCATTCATTCCCTCCATTCATTCATTTCGCTTCGTTTGGTTCGTTTGGTTTGCTTTGGCTGGCTCAGTGCTGTCTGCCCCTCGACGTGTCCGTCCGCCCTTACAATTAGGCTAATTAATTTTGTTCTTTGCCGGGCATTACGAAAAATGTTGCTTTAATTTCATAGAGCCCACACACACACACACACACACAGATAGCTAGAGACGGGGGAGAGAGGGAGACGGAGGGAGCAACGCACATTTTCTTTGTGCTCTCCTGCGAGTTGTTTTTGGTGGCTGGCAGAATCCTTTGGAAGCCGCAAACAAATCTCTTTTAATTAATTTATGATTCCACTCAATCCGCATCGAGGGTTGTGTCTGCGATAGTCCTCTCCGAATGGAGAAAGGTGCCGGGGGGGGGGGGGGTTGACTCCTGCGGCGAGAAACCCAGTGATGGGTGGTGGAAGGGGGTGGAAGGAGGTGGAAGTGCCGCTGCAACAGCCGCAACAATTTGCGGTTGGAAACACGAAAAATATTAATGTCTGCGGATTGATTGCAAAACCTCCCCCTCGCCGCCCCTCCCGCCCACATCCTCTAATGGCGCTGGCCACTTGTGCGAGTCCTCCCGCATGTCCATGTCCGTGCGGTCCGTATCAGTGTCCTGCGTCCCGCAATAATAATAATATAAAATAATATATGGCCCGGCCCGTCCACGTCCATCTGTTTTGCGGCAGTGCATTGCACTGGAACAAATGTATTATTAGTTTAAATTCATCAAGAGTTAGGAAAAAGATGATGAATTTAATAGACCCCTTATTATAAGCATTCTCATTAGTGGCGGATCCAGGATATGGTTGTAGGGGGATTTCAGAAGAAATTTTTTATTGCTTACTTTTTGAATTCCCAATTTAGCCCCCATATCCCCCATGGATCCCTCCATGATTCTCATAATAAGATATTTAGCATAGAAAAGCCTATTTTAATATAAGAAATTATTTTTTTCTCCCTGTGCATCTGCAGTGCATCTCCCTTTTACATTTGGTGTTTTGCGGTTCATTGGATGGGTGTCGATGGGAGTTGGGGGCGGGGAGGGGTGGGGTGGGGTGCAAGGTTCGCTTGCTAATATATCCGGCCTGCATGACCATAACCGAGGCCGCCGTGACCTCCCGCACACATATAATAAATATAAATGCAGTGGAAACTCACACAGATGTTGGTAATGTAAAAACGGGATAACATCCTAGAGAGGATGTTGCCCCGCCCACCTCTCACCATTCACCACTCGAACGCCCCGCTGTGCGGCATCAATCGCCGGCGTTTTAGCCTTATCGCCATTGACTTCATTGGCACTCAGTATAATTAAAATGATGGCCCAGCAGCAACAGGAATCCGGCCAACTAGCCGGCAGCAACATTCGGCAGGACAAAGGATGCCGTGCGAGGGATTGGGATTCGGAATGGGGATTGGGGAGTCTCTGGTTTGGCATTGTTGATTATAAAATCCAATGGCACATCACAATGCCAGCACCGAAATGCATTTCGAGCGGAACCAGCTCTAGGCCATGGCCATGGATTCCAGCAGCAGCAACTCCAGCTCCTGCTGCACTTCAGCACTTCTTGTGCACATCCATTTCCACTCCGGGAATGGGTTTGGGTATGGGCTTGGGTTTGGGTTTGGGTTTGAGTTCCAACTGCAATGCGCTTTGCAATGGGTTTATTTATGTAGCGTTATGACGACGGCGCAATTTCACAACGAAAGCGGAGGCGAAAGGGGCGTGGCAAAGTAGCTCTGTAGTAGCGGAGGCCAAGTGTATGTTCGTGTGCATTTATGACCTCCTGTTCGCATGGGGGCAGAATTCAATTTTGAAGCCGAATGCAATTGCAATTGGCATAACGACCAAATGACCGTTCTTGATGACAAATGAAAACTAAAATGGCCAGGATTGGGGTGAGGAAAATGGGTATTTGATCAATCTAGCTATTAGAATCTGGGAAAAGAAAGAAATACACAAATCATTTTAGCCATAAGTCAAAGCTAATCGATAATGATGATTTGGTAAAATAAGAATTCAAGGAAAAGCTCTCAAATGTAAGTAAATTTGCTTAAAAGAGCAGTTTTAATTATTTCAGATCTTCACTAAATCCAGTTTTTCAAAGCTTTCATTTAAAGTGTTCCTAAAACTAGTCTTTGAAATTGTTATATACCTAAATAAAGTTAATATAACGCCTTAAATGAACTTGATTTTCTAGGAAAGCAGCGTCCCTTTTAAAGACAAACCAGATTAATTAACTCGGCAACTTTTTACGCGTCTTAAAAGTATAAACTTAACAAGCGAAGGCAAAAACATCTCGCTGGATAATTGCGATAAGCCACGCAAGGAGTATCGATAACAAAGCGAACGAAAGACCGAAAGCCCGAAAAATTCCGTGTGTGCAGCCAGTCATCCGATATGCAAAGATGAAGGCCTCGCCGCGAAGGAAAAGTCATAAAGTAATAAAGGATATCATGAGCCTTAATGAGGCTCCCTTTGGGGAAGCGGAAACTGGGCACAAAGAGGATATCTATATCACTCAGCCCCAAACAATTAACGAAAGCTGCGACCCAACGGCAAGCACTATAAAATGAAGCCAATTTGCGTAGCTCAACAAACAGAAAACGCCAATAAACAAAGGCCGGGAAAACAACAGAGGACACGGAGAGCGGGAGTGGAGGTGGAGGTGGAAGTGGACGTGGAAATGCACACAACTTGAATAATTACTTTGATTTTAATGCCGGCACCGGATCCAGGGCAGTGGTGAGTCAGATACAAACGCACGTACAATTAAAATTAATTTCAGTGGCCATGGCAAGTGCGTAAATTGTAAAAACCACTATCACATTATTTTTTCTGGTTTCCCTTTTTTTCCCGACGCGTTCATTTCGTTTCGTTTCGTTTGGCGCTCAAAAAAGCGCACCCGAAATGGTCATCGGGCCGCACGGAAAAATCAGGCAACAAAACCCCAAAACGTAAAACGTAAATTAAGCCAATAACGGGGCAATCGGGCCCGGGTCCGGGCATCGGAGCGATTCAGGAATCAGGCTCTGGCCAAAGGACTCGTGAAAGGGAATGAACCGTGTGCGAGTATGTGGCTGCGCGCAGGCAGCCGAATGGGCGCATGATCAATGAAGCTCCGCGATTCCGCAGGTGCACGGTAAGAAAAGGGTCAGCAAGTGATTCAAAGCATTGGAACAATGTAAGCAGGAATGGAAGTATTTATAAGAAAGCTGTTCGATTCATTATTCAAATATTCAAATATTTATAAAGTTTTATTCGAAAGACGGACAAACGACGGACAATCGACGGACAAGCGAACGGACAAGCGAACGGACAAGCGGACGGACAAACGGACATGACTGTTCACATCTTCTTGCATTACCAGTTAAACGATTTTTAACGATTTTTAGTTAATATATAACGAATAATAAGATTTTTCCCTGGGAAAAATATAATAATCTTTGAAAACAAATTCTGAATAGAATGTAATTGGAATAATTTGTTGACATCAAGAATTAACTTTGTGGGATTTCAATAATCTTACCCAATCACACACAAGAATCCCGAATCTTTTCTCTCTGTACTGCATTGCATTCCCCTGCCAGTTGATGTCCTGTTGCCTGCTCCTGCATTTCCTCGCAGACGCCCTACAACCACTGCTCACCACCCACCACCCACCGCCCCCTCCTCGGATACATTGTGTGCTTTATGTCCTTGGGCCCCGACGCACGCTAACGACTTCAATGAGTTTTGCATGATGACGACGACAACGACGACAACGTGGTCCAGCCTTCTGATGGGCGCCCCATAATTCTCCCCCACATCCACATCCACATACACACCCATATCCCATCCACCCATCTGGGCTGCTCCATCATCACCACTCTCGTTACTGTGTCGCATCTCGCATCCCGACTGAGTGTATCTGTGTGTTGGTCAATTGAGCCACATTTGAACTGCAAACAATTTTGGAAACCCCTTTGATACACTCGCCGAAAATCTGTGCGTATCAAATTAAATTGAATTTCAACTACAATAAGCATTACGGGAGGGGAGAAGAGGGGAGGGGAGGCTCTGATTGCGAGGATACCGGTTGGCATTTGCAAGTGGCTTATAATTACATTAGTTGCAGACCAATTGAGCCTCAATTTGGCCGCCCGATGCTGCTGGCTGGGACCTGTGTGCATCATTAGCTTATCATTCAGCGTGGCATGCCCAATCGGAACGAGCCACCGGTTATATATGGCCACTGTTGTGTGAACCGCAAGATAAAAACCATTAATTTTGTGCAAGGATTTTACCAAAGTCTATTGCCAGCGAAAGTGCCGAGTATATTTCAATCAATGCATTCGTTTAATGTGACAATTATCTGTTTGGGGTAAACAGTTTAAGTTTTGTTTGAAATTTTAGCTAATTTTCTATACATTTTCTTCGCCTGTTTAATTGCTTTTTGCACAAGGGCAACTCTATAAACGAACCACATATACGCAGTTCCCCCTCCAACTCAATATTATTGTTTCGCCTGTGTATTCGTTTTCCATCATTGTTTAATTAAACCTGAAGCGTACAACATGCGGTACCTGCGGGCGATCTAGACATAGAACAAATAGGAGCCGCAGTCCTCGCCACGCCTCACCACCCATTGAATTTCCATCACTCCCGGTCTTCCGGTATCCCGGCATCCCTGTATCCAACCCACCGAATACATTCGTTCGTTTGTTGTCGTTCGGGTTTTCATTATGAATTTTAATCCTCATATCGCATTCGCACTTTCGGTTGCAGGAGCTCCAGGCCCAGGACCCGGGACCCGGGACCCAGGACCCAGACCCGGAAACGAAAGGGACTCAGAACCGTAGCCGGACATTAAGCGCTACAAAATTGCAGTGGCCATAATAACTGACCGACAACAATAACAAGAAATGCAACAATGCGGGGCATTGTATTAAACAAACAACAACAAGCGCGTGAAACAACAACGGCAACAATAACACGAGCGGAGATGGCCCGAAACAAGGCCTGAACCCGTACTCCCCCCGTATCCCGTATCCCGTATCCCGACCATGCCAGTCCCATAACGACAGACAATTGCAAATGACTTTATCAATTCATGTCGATTTTGGGTACACGCAGTTCAGTTCAGATGTCGTTGGTCGAAGGGGACGAGGGAGAGGAGCTCGGTGTTTGGGGTCCATGAGTCCATGAAGTGGACATTGTCTGGACAAAAAGCCAGTGCATGCGCTCCCCTTGCCCTCCCCAATCACTTACAACAAAAAGTTGTAAGCAGACAAAGCCAGCAGATGATGGCACTGTGTGTTTGCCCGCTTCGATTGTCCGGGCTTAGTGGCATGAAAAGCGATGGTATATTGAATTTATTTGAGGCTTCTCAGGCTTCCATGGTTAACCCCTTATCAAAGATTGTGATTAGAAGTGCTTCATTTCCATCTTGTCTAAAACCAATCAAGCCGCAAATAACCAACTAACAGTCGCTTTTCATCTTAATGTAATCCCGACCTCTTCCCCCCGCCCGAGTAACTCATTTACGTGGCCATGTTTTACGCTCCTTACCTTTTTGCCCGGACCAACCCGTAATCCATTTATGCCGTTTACTTTGATTTGCGGCGGAGAAGCACGGCAGAGCGTAGAAAATTATCTTTGATTCGGCCTGATTCGATTCGGCCCTGGCCTGTGTCAATAGGAAGTGATTAATAGGGCGTGCCAAGTCCTTGCCGCCGACTCTGGCTTAATTTCGACTAATTTTCAGCGCACGCTTTAATACAATATTTATGGGCTCGTGTGCTGATTTATCCTAGGATGGTATCCCAAGCCATCGAAGAGTCAAGTGCGGGTGGGGGCCAAAGGACCATGAATGGACCCTGAATGACGGCTGAGTGATGGTTGGAAAGCAGGAGGCAGCCTGCCTGGCTTCTGTTTGCTGTTTATTTAGCACTTGACGGTAATAGAAATCAATATTTTCTAAATAAAAGCGAGGTCTCTACGGCGAGGTCGTGGCTTCCCGTTGCCGTTGCTGCTCCTGTCTCGTAATTTATTTTTCCACATTCACAATTCTCAATTAGAGCAGAGCTGGGTGCAGTGCTCAGTTCATTTTCCGATTGTTTGTTAGGCAAATACTTCAGAATTGAGAATACCCGAGTACGGCAAACGAGGACCCGACCTCTAGCACCCCCCCTTTCCACATCCCCAGCTCTCTTTGGGCGCCACTGCGAGTTCGTTAGGTGATTTGGTTATGCAACAACATCATTAAATCACCAATTACTTTAGTCAACAGAGGAATAAACCGAATTTCCTTATACACAAGCCGAGTCCCGACAATGTCGAGTGGGCGGAACGAAGAGTACGGCAGAGAGTGAGAGCCTCTGCCAGGTCGAGGAAGAGGTGAAGAGGACCAGAGAAGCTAAAATGGATCCAAATTGAATGTGAATAGCGGGTAAATTGATTGGGAGAGTATGGAGCTTGCTTACAGTGCTCAAACTACTACATCTTGGCGATTAATTATAGCAAAGTGCAAGTAAGTATAACCTTTTGAGTGGATATTGGAAAATATCCCTCTAAAGTTACCTCTTCGTTACCTCCGATCAATTCCTCAATAGACCCTCGGCATAATGGAGTCCATTTCCCTTTGAAATGTTCACGCTCTCCATGATACATATTCTTATTCGGAATGTGTCAATTTTCATTAGCCCTGGATCGGCATCCGGATCTGGAATGCGCCCACGCCCACCCAGGACTATCCATGCAATTTTGATGGGTAGGTTGAAGGAGAAGGGGAAGTAAAGTACTTACGTTGCCAGTTGCTCGATGCCAAGCGAGTGCAACACTGTGGGCAGACTCGGCAGTGAGTGACACGTTGTCAGCTTCTTCTGGCGTGGATAGTAGAGTGTCAGCACCGTGCAGCTTTCTTCCTTCATGGTAAGTCCACCTGTGCGGGAGAGAAGGGGAAGGAACCGGAGAATCAGACGAAATGCATAAGAAATGCAGTTGTGAAAAACAAAAGCGGGATATCCCCGAGCCCAAACCCAAGCCCAAAGAGCCCAAGAGTGGGCGACTGGCCAGGTGAGACCTCGTCCTGCGTCCCGTTCCTCGTCCTGCGGCTCAGGCTGGCTTGGCTGGCTTGGCTGACTCCGACTCGCAACAAAGGACGAAATTAAGCGGCCGCTGCAGTTGGCAGCCCAGTAAAACAGCCAAGGCGCCATCATAATAATATTGCAAAATGGAGACAGCGTTGATGCTGATGGCTCGGAACAGAAGCGTCGCCCATTTGCTGCCTGCGCGGGTATTGCTTTATTTGAGTTTCCTTTCCAGCTGGGCACACGCCTCACTGCCCTGCAGTGTCTTCTTCTGTTCTGCTCCATTCTGTACGGTGCAACATCGTTACGTTTGTCTATTAGGACTCAGTGTGTCTCTATTGAGAGTTGTCACCCGTCTAGCAAATCCCCACTCCACTGAATTGTGTAGATTGTGTTTGAATTTGTGCAAGCAAGCAAGAAAGTCAAATTTACGTTGGGTGCTTCTTTTTTTACCACTCCGCGGAGAAAATAATGGGACTGCAGTCACTGGGCTGGCACTTGCTTTGTAATTCTGAAGCATATTTTAATTCAACAACATTTTAACAACAAAATAAAAACAAGAAAGGAAGCTAGCTTCGGCCAGCCGAAGCTTATATACCCTTGCAGATCATTCCTATTCATGTACAAAAACATAATATTTAAATTAACTTGCGTATATGTTACAACAATCCAAATTTTAGCTGCTTTCGTATTACTTCGGCATTAACTTTTTGATCCTTCCTATGGCAGCTATATAATATAGCCGTCCGAATTTTGTTAAATTTTATTCGAAATTTTGAAATGTCAAAGAAAAGTCATATCCCAGAGGAGAAGACAATGTAATAAAAATCAACAAAGATATAATTTTTTTCCTATTAATTTCCATTTAATTTTCCGACCGTTCCTATGGCAGCTATATGATATAGTGATCCGATTTTATAAAAATTTAATCCGAAATTCCAAAATATTTAATAAATAATATTCCCAAGAGTAGAAAGTAATATTTCAAAAAACATCAAATCTAGAATTTTTTGCACGATTTTTTTTTCGATCCTTCCTATGGGAGCTATAAGATATAGCTATCCGATCCGGCCGGTTCCGACTTATATACTACCTGCAATAAAAAGAAGACTTTTGGGAAAGTTTCATTCCGATAGCTCAAAAACTGAGAGACTAGTTTGCGTAGAAACAGACGGACAGACGGACAGACGGACAGACGGACGGACAGACGGACGGACAGACGGACATGGCTAGATCGACTCGTCTAGTCATCCTGATCAAGAATATATATACTTTATGGGGTCGGAAACGTCTCCTTCACTGCGTTGCAAACTTCTGACTGAAATCATAATACCCTCTGCAAGGGTATAATAATGCTGAAGTTATAATTATGATCAAGTGAATTTAAGAAATGGTTCTAGTTTATACAAATTGAATTTTAAGTAATGTTACTACTAAATGTAATTTTAAAAGCTTTCGACTTTCAAGAAAAACCCAAAAAACAGTATTTTTTACAAATTTTTCCATTCCAGCGCCCTTCTATGCGCTTCTCATTGAATTGAATAGCTGCTGCTTCACTATGCATTTCTCCATCCTTCAAAATCAGTTTTTTCCATTATCGTTGTCTGTTGTGTCAGCTTCACATTTTGCCATCTTCCACTATTCCAATCTCATTAATAACAACCTCTATCCAGACTCCGCCAAGCCATTGTACCGCATTGTCCATTTCGCTGGAGTCCTGAGCAGCTGTCACAACAGGAGCAGAACGAGGACCAGGACAACACCCACGGCATCCACTGTAACACCTGCCTGCCTGGCTACCTGGGCCACCCTGGCCACCCGTGTGCTAAGTGAAATGTTTCACTGTCTTGGTTTATGTATTTTACAATGACGTGGCTGCTCTGTCTTCGCCGGCGGGATCCACCTGCTCCTCCTCCGCAGGAGTGTGGCCGGCGCCTTTGTCTTGGGCCTTCGTGTGCAACGGTTCGTTCTGGCTCTGGTTCTGGTATCCGTCTCCCCCAGACCGCCGCCTGTCGCATATCGTTTGGCTGATTTAAATGTGTCATAACGACGATTGCTCGCCGTTGCCACTGCCTGTTTACACAGTCCCCTTGCCACTTGCCCCCTTTCATACCGCCCAACTCCTGTTTACGCCCCAGCGCCATCGGCAACTTCGACAATGTTGGGACTGCTCCGCTGGCTTCGTTTCGTCCTCGCCTTTCGCAATTTACTGAATTTTTTGCAATCTTTATGGCTGTTTGGGATGGGGGGTGCGCTTTCTTCGATGCACTCCCATATACACACAGGTTTATATATGTATATACATATATATATATTACTCCCCGAGCACTTACCCAGGGTAATTGCCTTTCGTGACGAACTGTCATAAATGCATTCGGCGATGAGTCTATCCCCGGGCATGGAATGCACCGATTGTGGCAAACGTCGAAAGTCCTGATAGGCAACATCTATATTGCTGTCGTGTGCAATTGGCGGCAGCTCCTCGGTTTGTCGTATCTGCAAATGGAAACGGGGTTAGGATCAGAAGTTAGCTCATTAGCATGGCATTTTAAACACAGTATCCCAGTATCTCGGTGTCCCGGGGCTATGGAAATCCAAGGGCACTCACCTGGCGCAACTTAACCTCCTTGCCGATCTGGTGGGTGCGCATCATCACGGCGAATATGTTGATGCCCTGCTGGGGGAAGGCGTAACCAGTGCAGTCCTCGATGCACTGGCCCTCGGAAACGACCCGCTTCTGGCCCGGCGGAATGATGTGTCGCCAGTTGGGGTCCATTCCTGCGAAACGCGGAAGAGAGAGAGTGAAATTCAGTACGGTTTCGGTTTGTAAAACGTTTCAGTGCTTTTAATTAACGGTTCGACGGGGTTCGAGTGAGGAGCTCTCTGCTAAAAGCTGCCGTGGTTAACAGCAGTCTCGAGCGGAATGTGAAAACCCCAACCTCGTTATCATCGCTCATCAGTGTCTCTCCATCCACCATCCTCCTCCTGCACTCGACAGTCTATTTAACTTTGAACGCTGATTTTTTAATTCGATTTGTCGCAGAACGTGTAATTACATTTTAATTGCTGCTTTTGATGTTTTAACAACTTTGTCAATGCACTCGCTCCCCCAACCTAACCCACATATCAATTAGGAGGGCCCTCCATCTTTTTCAACAAATTCTTCACAAATCAAATTTTAGAATTTTTCAATTTTTTTTGGAAAGCGCGACTTTGTTGCTCTTATGTTTGCCCCACGTTGGCTCAATTAGTTAAATGTTGCGGAATATTGTTCATACAGAGGGATCCCCCGGGCCATTGCCCCGCTGCTTCACCCCACACTCAATTAGGGCCGCGTGTCGCCTGCCAGGCTGAAAAAAAATTTGAAAGTCATGTGCTACATATAAATTGGGGGCTCCTTCTCTTCTGGCTGTTTGGCATTTCAATTGTTGTGCGTGGGAGTCAGAGGGGTGGTGGGGCATATAGTATGCCAATCAAAATACTCGCGGGAAATACTTGGCATTGCTGGAGAAGCCCATTTCTGAATTCAGCCGGCAATTGATTTCCATTTTTGTGTTTCGCGCGATATTCTCTTATTGTTTCGGCCTCGTAAATCTGAGCTTAAATGTTGTTTAAATCCTTTAGCCTTACAACTCGATTACAACAATATCGTATCGGCTTAAACTTAAATGGACAAGATCCTTAAAAGTTTTTTAAGAGACTTCCGCATCGAGATTTGATCAATTTCCTTTATATGGCCAGCCAATTAAGGTGCTGAAATCTTTTCCATATTGAATATGACAATTCAAGATTAGTTTCCAATTGCATTAACTATTTTCTGATGGCCTTTTTCATTTATTTTTACAACTTTTTGCCCTTCCATCATGCCCGCTGACCTACTTTCTTTCGACTCCTTTTTCCCGATCTGGCTCATCCGCTTTAATCCCATTGAATCTGCGTAAAAATATTAACTTTAAAACCTTTTGCATAAAATATCCATTTGGCTGGCCGTTGTGTTTTTCCTTTTCCAATTTAACAACCTCAACGGGCAGAATATTACGTAATGAATTGAATTTTACACCCGCTGTTGGCACAGTTGGGAATGCCCAGCTTTATGCCCATAACCATAACTATATGCATACATCTATATATACGGGGAATATATGTAAATTTGCTTTGCATATTTGTTGGCGAGATTATTTCTATTAATTTTCATAGTCGCCACCGAATGGGTTTTTGGCTTTGTCATGTAGCAGGGAATCAATTTTCAATTACCAAAAAATTGTTTAACTATCCCGTGATGGCTTTAAAAAGTTTCCACCACCGAGTTTGACCTGGCTCCTATTTTTTTGGTCATTTTACAAAGTGTCACGCGAGCGAAATCAATCAATCTAGCATGCGAGCGGTGAGGACTTTATGATACTAAAATTCTCCATCATCAATTTAATTGAAAATTACGATTCATGCGAGCTCGCCCCAAACGATGAGCTCCCGCTTAAGAAGTTTTACGCTCTTCTTGGGGAAGCGGCAAAAGTTTTGCGGCCATCCTTTAATTGATTTCCATTAACTTTCAATTCGATCAGTCCATTTGAATATTATCAAAGCGCACAGAGGAGCTCGAGCTATCGCTGTGAAATGGCTGGCTGGCCATCAGAGTTTCGAATTCGTTCGGATTCATTTCATTTCATTTCAATTCCATTCCCGCCTCTATTCCTCTCATTGCGTCTCTGCGAATTTCCATTCATTAAATCAAAATTCAATATTGGCCATGCGAAGCATGACGAAATTTGCTGGCATGGCCAAAAGGGGCGGTTGGGATTGGTGGGTTTGGGGGGATTGGCTCTATTTCTATTTGATTTGGCCCAAAGCGCGGCGGGGACAAGCTCGCTGGCAATTCATAACTACACATATTTTTCAAATCGATATTTAACGCTGCCATCCAGTTGGCGGGGATTTTCGGCAGTTGCATGCTGACAGCCAGCACACGGCAAATGGCAGAATGCAAAAATGTCCGATTGCAACTTTTCTAATTATTTTAAATGGCAATTTGTGTCAAAGCGTCAGCTCACTCACTTTATGTCCCAAAAAGAGGGACTGCCGCCCGGCATGCGAAACAATTTGATTAGCGACCATGGGAGACACAGATATCAGCAGTATATTTGTGTATTTCAACGCCAAAATCGCTGACTGAAACTTGGCCCCAAAATCGAATTTGGTAAAAACATTTTTGGGTCAGTTGAATTCTGTGGCTGGAACTTAAAGCGCTGGTTTTTGATCTAAATTTTTATATTTAGGGGTAATTTAAAAGTACATACACCCATAAAAACTTGACTTGAAGCGATCATTATACTTTTTAATATAAATTTTAACAGTACTGCCTGGTAAAAGCAGTATCCTTATAAATACCAGAAATTTACCATACGCATGTCAATTTGATCCTGGCGTGTTTTTTTGTGTTTAGGTTAAAATTTGGGCAAATGAATTGATTTCCCTATATTTTTTGGTAATGAACATCTTTCGTATCATAACTTTCCCATTCCCTCTGCCAACCTCTGTGTGTGTTCAATGGATGTTCACTCATTTTTCGATAAGCTTTGAGCTGCAGATTACAATCCCCGAGCAGGCTTAACATGTCCCAACCTCATTTGTTTCGCCCCCATCCTCCAGCTTTCATCTCCAAGGTGCCATAAAAATTCGCCAGGCCGCAACATTAATCACAGATTCGCTGCATACACCAGGGCGCTATATCAATAACCAATTAAATTGAAATTAAATTTTGCCACAGCCAGCGAGAGGGAGACAGACGACCGCGAGGGAGGGGGACGGAAACAGACCGGAAACGTAGCAATTTCGCAGCTACTTATGCGTGTGAGACCCGGGAGCTTTGGCTTTAGCTTTAGCTATAGCTATAGCTCCCCTCCACTCCCCTCTCCGATTCCTAACGCTCCGTAATTCAATTTATAGCAAACCAGGAGAAAATTGTAGCCAACATTTTATTTTTCGCTATGGCTTTCCTCATTTTTTATTTATTGACTTGCTCCTGCGAATGTGTTTGTGTTGGTGTTTGTGTGTGCGTGGTATGCGTTAAATTCCAATTAAATATTTCAATGGCAAATGCCGTCTGGCGTCCGTCCCTAAAGCCCACCGAATCGGATCTCATTCTCCCGCCCGAATCGGCCCCGGATTATTTCCGAAATTTTCCTCTGTTTTCGGCTTTCCCAAATTGTATTTTTCTATCAAGATGTATTAATCCACTTCTCTTTCTGTTTTTCGCTGTGCTTCAGTGTTCTACTCCGGAAGTTTTGGCAACACCTACTCAAAAAAGGAAAAAAGCTGGAAGAAATGTAAGTAGACGAAGTTCTACCAACCAACCGTCCACGTTTTGCCCCCCCTCCTCTATCCACCTTCTTATTTAGCGCTTTGGCCATGTCTCTGTGTGCGGTTGGGGAAAAGTTATATTGGTTTGCGTGACTCTCAACAAAAGTGAAATAACAAAAAACAAGGACAGGCCGGTGGGAGGGTCTCCAGGCCACCACAACCACCCAAAAAATGCCAAAAACAAACAGAAGGAACAGCCCAGGATGGCAAGCAGGAAAAAAAATAGAAATAAATTCTAAAGTGAAATTAGTATTTTAGTTATCCTCAGCCTGCTCACGAACCACACAATGAACAATGAATATAAAAAAAATTGAGTACCTGAAGAATTTTTAGGTGGTTCATTCGGTTCGTTGGTGGATATGGATGGGCGGTGCACCGGAGTGTGGCCGAGAAGTACTCAAAAAGCGCTTAGGCATTGGAGGGGGGAAAGGTGCTTGTAAATTGCTGTTTTGCGGGTTTTTCCAATCGAGAGTCGGTTGGTGAGTGAAAAATATTCGCTCGGTGAATAAGCTAGAAAATATGATAATTCTCTGAATTCTCTGAAGGATTCTCTGCCATGGAGATTGGCTTAAATGATTATAATCAAGGTAATCAAGTGCTCATGATGATATATTTGCTTTTATAACAATCTAGACATTTTTAAAACGGTTTCTGTAAGTTAATCTATATTTATTATCATTTAATTCTAACCAAATTTCCATCTTAACGAAGTTTGATTTTATTGTCCTTTTTTTGACCAAGTAAAATGCTTTTTTCGTAAAATCCCCTTCCTCAAAATTCAATTTATTATATTTTAAGCCTTCGAAATTATCCTAACAACTCCAGGAGCTACCCTCGCTGCAACTATCCACAATGAACTGTTACTGGCAGCACCTAACCTTTTGCTTTTTGAATTATTTAGTCGCTTGACTAGAAAGTTTCAGCTTTCCGCCTTTGTTCCGACTGCAGACACATGCCAAGTGCTTCGAGTTGTTTGATTTGGATGCGTGTATAGTATGTCTATGGCCGGCGAGCGCCAAATTTAAAATTAAAATCTATTTGTGAGCAATTTGGAGCAGCTGAAAAATAACTGAAAGGGGAGCCGCCTTGCCATCCATTGTCAGGCATGACAGGCATGGTCGTATTAAAATTGTGACGATATAAACTTTCATGGTGGATAAAAGGTAGTTAAACTGCTGTCTGGCTGCTCCTTCCCAGGATTTATCTCTTTTGTTTGTTGTTATATCTGTTTTTCCAGAGAACCCATGCACTGCGCAGAGATACAAACACCCGCACACACTGGAGAGCGACTAAACCGCATTTGGACAAGCTGGGTAAAGTCATAAGCTTTTGTTTTACTAGCCCCACCAATGCGGTTAGACCAGCCATTCCACACCCATCCGCCATCCGTGGGGCCCTAGTCCACTCGGCAATCTCATAAATTGCATGACATGAGTTGCATATACACATATAGAAAGTCCTGTCGCATAAAATATACAAAAGGGCAGCAGCTGCTCTCCCACTCGCACCCGTTGCAGTTCGTATATATGCATATGGCCCTACCCCTTTGTTTTGTGGGTGGTATACTTACCGATTGACAGTATGCCAGCATCGTTGGGTCGCAGGACGTGCGTAAAGTAGATTTTCAAACCTGAATTATCCGCCATTTGTCTGGCATGCAATTGGGCAAAGTCGGGCTTCAAATTGTTGTAATGGGTCTCCATTAAATAATATTTCGCCTGTCGCGACTCGATCGGGTAGCCGGCCTCATGTGGATACGTAAAGCCCTGCGAAAAGAAAGTCCAAAAAAATGACAGCAAACAGCGGAAAAAAGGGATACAAAAGACGGGCTGGGTTGGTTTGGGTTGGTTTTGGGGAATATGTTGAGTGTTTGTTTTTATACTCGCACATGAGTATATATATAAGTTCGATGGGGGGAGCTGGGCGAACGGAAGTGGATGCCATGGCCATGTGCAATTTAAATGCAGCCATCGGAGGAGCCCTTGCCCTCCGTCCATCTCCGCGCAGCCCCCTTCGCATTCCCATCTCGTCCATTGCCATTCAATTGCATTGCCGAGCGCCCCTGGCGGACAGCAGCCATAACATGCCACTGCATTATGGCGCTCTTCTGATGAAATTATGAAAACCCTGCCCTGAGTCGTTGGAGCTGCTCAAAAAAGCAGAGAAAAAAAAAACAACAAAAAAACATGAGCCATGGCGAAGAGGTCAGGGGCCAATAGGGCCAAGGTATTTATTTTCACGAAATACTCTATGAGAATTGGAAGAATGCATTTACGTCAGGAGCGAGTTGAAGGACTCACGTTTCAGTGATCTGTATTGGATTTAAATTCCATTTTATAATAATCATTGTTAGTCAAGATTTTCTTTATAGAAAGTTATCCCAAGCAAAAAAGGTCTAAAATAGTTAAAATTAAAATTTTAATAGTAAAAATTGAAAAAAAAATGTATTTAAGAGAAAATACCTTATTAAAGGATTTAATTAAAAGAACTCTGATCTATTTTAATGTTTATTCAGCTTTATAGCTTTAGCAAATAAATTTTAGGTCTTGTAACTTGTAAACTTGGTTTTCTGAAATCTGGAGACTGGAAAAATTCCCATTTAAACTTGACATAGGGTAGTCGTGTGGTCGTGTAGGCCTTTTGCCCTGGCTTCTCCGACGCCTTTTTTCGTGTTGAAAGGAAGCATTTGCGAAGGTTAAATTAATATTGCATGGTTATGGTTATGACGAAAATGGTTGAGGGTATTGGGGTTCTGGGTATCGGGACATGGGGAAATGGGGGTATCGGGTATTCGGGGTTTCGGGGTATTGGGGGACGGAGATTGTGATTCCGTTCTCGGATGCTTATGCTTACCTCGCTGCCTCGCGACCAGGAGGCCACGATGGCGTTGCACGCCAGCGGAATGGAACGGGCTCCCAGGCACTGGCGGCCCTGCTCGCGTGCCATCTCCTCCAGCTCCGCGTGGGCTCCCTGGCACTCGTGCAGCGTTATGTGCTGCAAGTAGTGCACGCTGGACGATGAATCATAAATCGGCTCGTACTGCCAGCCATGAAAAGAAAATGAACCGGGGAGGACGAGAGACAACGGTTAGCGAGATGGAGATGATGTGCATTGTGGGAAAGATAGGGCGCGCGAGACGGGGGATAAATTTTTAATATTTCAATTTGGTTATGCCGAGGCCAAGAGACAACGACAGCTCAGAATGCAGAATACAGTGACTGCCAGACAAAAGCGGAATGCCAAAACGAACGCGTCACTGCACTTGGCCTTAATTATGCATTGTATTTAATATCGTTTAGTCCTGCACCTCGGCGAAAAAAATTTAAGGGAAGTTCCAGGAGTTGCGATTTTACACAGACAAAAAAATCGATATGAAATAGGGTCATTTCAACCTTATTTCATATCATAAAAGATATAAAAATACAGTTTAAATACACCAAATGTAGTAATTTTTGAGCAAGTATTGTAAAATAAGATAAACATAATCCTTATTTATATCAAAAGGATCTTTAAGAGGTATCAAATTAACCAGCACATATCAATCTGATCTTTTGTCACATTTTTTTCTGTCAAGTGCTTTGGAATATTACACAGTATAGAATTTAATTTTGAAAGATTTGTGCTTGAAAATAAATAAAACTTTTTGATTAACTCAAAAAAAAACTCGATGTTAAAATCGCAATAAATTCGAACTGTGACGACCCGAGTTAAACGGATAGATTAAGGGGTAACCGGGGGCCTTGGATCGAATTCGTTTACCCGGATCAGGTGGTGCTTGCGATTGATGTCCTCCAGCTTGAACATCTTGCACCAGAAGAGCGGCAGGTCGCCGGAGGGCAGCTCCACGTCCTCGTTGCGCAGCTCGAGGACTCGCACGCGCTCGTCGTGCGTGGGCGAGGGCATCGGCATTTGGGCGCGCTGCATCAGGACCATGGGTCGGTAGGGGCGGAAGGCGCGGGCCGGATCCGGAAGGGTGCCAGGACGCACCGAGCCGTGCGGCGGATCCTGGGCGTGGTACATGTACAGCAGGCGCATCGTGTCGTTCTGCAAAGGAAGAGCGGATAATGGCGGGTTGAAAAATGAGAAATGTGTAAAAAATTAGTTGCCAGAGGTGGTCAAGGTGGGTTCGTCGAAATGGCGTTATAATGGCGTTGCAACAACCCAGCAACAGCGGCAATAATGTCGTTGCTGACGTGTACACGGATGCACTGTCTGGCTCCGGAAGCCCCCTGCTCCCTGCTCCCTGCTCCCTGCTCCCTGCTCCCTGCTCCCTACTCCCCTTTATTCTGGACAAGGTTCGCCTGCTAAATGAAGTACACATTCGCAAAAAAAGCAGGGAGTGCACGGCAGAAGCTCGCCGCGCTTCCAAGTTGGGTAGTGGTTTGGGTAGTCGGGGTGGCCGACAACAACAGGGCAGGAAGGAAGCAAGGATGTTTGCCTGTGGGCAGACCTGGCGGGAGGAAGGCAGGTGGATGGGATGTTTGGTCAGCTGCAGTCGGAAGCTGAAGTTGGGCATTGTCGATGGCGGGTTAATGGTGCAAATTGCAGCGTACGGAAAACGTTGCCGCACTTCACCCGGAACGGAACGGTGGAGAGGAGTAGGGTTATCCCCCTCGAGGGAGACGGATTCCTTCATTGTTGGTCACTAGCCCACGATCCTCTGGTGCCCTCTAAGTGACCGCATTTCATTTATTTAATTCCCATTTAACAAATTAATTCGCCGCTGCCCTACTAGTGCACTTATGGGCCACCGCCGTTGCCAAATTTCACTGGCAGGGCCGGGACTGTACTGTCTTGAGCTGTCTGCCCGGTGCATTTAGCTGAATTACATTTCCGAGCTGCCCTTGTGCCGTTTTCAGTCCGCAATTGCATCTTTGGGCAACCAATTTACACTTCAAGTGGGTGCCCCCGAACATTCGTCTAGCTCAACTGAATTTTCCCATTTTCCTGTAAGGGGGGATTCCCACCCCATTCTCACCCCGGGGGAAGCTCTCTTTTGGTCCTTGTTTTATGCAAGCTCCGTACTGCATGTATTTTTCATTTCCCACGTAGTTTTAATTGGTAAACCCGAAAATTAAAGCAGTCATTAAAGAATCACGGCCTGCTCTATGAGTCCTCCGATGCTCTCCCCCTTCTGGCTCACCTCTGACCCCCCTCCGAACTCTCGTTTGTGGACTGCCATGGCCTCGGGGCTTTTGGAAGCCAACAGTCAGCTGTCATTGTGTGCACGTCATGTCCACGTGTGTGTGCAGCAACACAGCAGAAACAACAATAACAACACATGTAGCACTCGGTGTGTGAGTGTGAGTGTAGTGTGGTGTGGTGCAGTGAAAAAAAAGGAGGAAAAACGAACGTCGGGGGCATCCATTTGAATTCATTGTGGCAAAGTGCCCATTGTAGCTGTTAAGTGGAACTGTAGAGTACCATGTTCGACAATTGACGGCCCAGGACGACGAGCAGAGAAGAGCAGAGCCGAGCAGGACTAGTGGGGCCAGGTCCTTGTTTCTACTTGTTCATTTTGCCAGCAACGAGGAGACAATACTTTAATTAACAATTCCCTTTTCCCCACTCCTGGCTCCCCGCTCTCTTCCTCCCCTCCCTTTACTACCGATCCAAACGAGGCGGAGTGTGTAAAAAACCTGTACAAATGAGTCGGTTGTCCTGGTTGTCCTGGCAAACACTGCGGGCGGTAGCAAACGCGGCGCACTAACCGCCCGGCAATCGCCAGTAACAACAACCCACAATAACAGCAGCACAGCAGCAGCAGAAGCAGCGGCAACAAAAACTGCTGGCCAGTTTTAAAACATTTGGCCAGGCGACAGAATGACTCCCCTTCTTCCAGGGGTGGAAAGGGGGCCCAGCACAAAAGTCATTAACGCTGAGGCTACCGAAGCTGACTGGGCCTGGACATGGCCCAGATGTAAAAACATGACCACTGTGGCAAAAAACTCAACGGTCAGTCCCCGGCAACAAAGAAAAAAGAGGCCGTCGCCCGGTTCATCGCTGCCTCCGGACTCTGGAGTGACCTGTAAATTGTTTAATTTGCGAGCTGAAAGGGATTTCGATTTGGATTGCGAAGGGCGGCGAAACAATGGCCGATGAGAGTTCATCAAAGTGCCACCTATGGTTGAGTGGTCAAAGCTAAAGCGATTGCGGTGAGGGGTGGCGAAATTCGAGCTGTAATTATTTAGTATCTAGGAAACCAGTTTCCCCGTTAAGTGTAAAGGATTGCTGGTTTTGATTTGATTGGCTGTATTCAGATTCCAATGGTTATAATAGATTATATGGGATAGGCTCATGGGATTTTAGATGATATACCAACTCCTGAGTTTAAAATATATTGTTAGACACCTAAAGTGACATTTAAAAGTGGTTTTTGGGGAGAAATATTTTCCAAAGATTTCTCCTATTTTTTTCTTTTATAAAATGGCTTAGATAATTTTTTGTAATTAACAAGGAAGATGAAAATATGACAAAGGTACAAGAAAGAACTTCATATTTCGGATCAATATATTATGAATGGGGTCTGCCAAATTAAAGCTCTCAAAGTTTTCTTACTCCAGGCTAAACATGGAGATTATAGTAGAACAAATTGGCTTTGAAGATTTCCTGAACCCCACTCCCTACCTCCTACTCAACCCATACAACCCTTCCTCGTGCTGGGCATCCTCAGTAGGTAGGAGACCAAGTGTGAAAAAGTGTGCACCGAACTATGCACACGCACGACAAGGATGACGAGCAGGAGGAGTCCGGAAAGTCCGGAAAGAGCCAGGCCGTTGCCAGTGAAACAACAACTGCGAGGCGAAAACTAAAATGAAATGAAAAGCTTCAGCAAGGATTACAACCAAAAATTAATGAAAGCAAACTGGCTGCGGTCATTTGCCGTGGTCAACGGTCGGCCAAGGCTTAATTGCCAAAGACGATGACGATGTTGTGGGCAAGGTGGAGGCGGGACAGAGGAGGGGCAGAGGAAGGGGCAGTCAGTGTGGTCAAGAATACAGGTTACACTTTAGTGACTGCTGCAGGGCCACAAGGACTCGAGGACTCGAGGCTAATTGTGAATGCGGCGGGACTGGAGCTCGGACTTGGACGACTCATTAGAGTGGCTTTGGTTACGGCCCAAAAAACCTGCGAGGGTTGCAGGACTCAGACAAACACACACATACAGGCAAAGCTGTATCTTTGAACGGAACGGAACGAAACGGAACGCTCGGCTGAGCCCGGCTGCCTGGTTAAGTGCACTCCAAAGGTCATTTAACCTCTGACTGGGCAGGTTTTCACTGTTCTCAACGCAGCGGGGGTGCTTTCGGCCCCCCGTCGATGATCCAAGGGGTCGGGAGAGAGGGTCGCTGAGGGAGGTTCGACTTTTTGGCCCAGTTCACATTCAATTAAGCCTTGTTAACAATGCTGCAGATGTGGACAGATCCAGTTTAAAGGGTATGTATTAAGAATACAATGTTTTAAAGAAATTTTAGGAACAATAGCCAAAACTTAATGCCTATTTTACTCAAAGATTGCGATTCTTAATCAGGTACAAAAAGAAGGTATTCAAAAAGTATGCAACAAAAAATTTGTGTTGAAATCCCCCTCACAACCAAATCCTGGATCCGCCACTGCTTGAATCAGATAGTATCAGATTGCTGGTCCACATCTATTTTATTGCTCTCAATGGCTACTTAACGCTTTTCAAACTTTTCGAAAACTGCCTTCATCACTGCTTTGGATGGGGGGGGGGGGGGGTCTAAAAGTTCACTTGCAAATCATTGCAGTTTGTTTCTTATTTTTGTGCCCGCAGAAAGCTCTTGGCTGCCCATTCGTTGCCATTCGTTCACACATTGCACCTTTAAGAGCCATTTGTAGTAGTTGTTAATGGCATTGTTATCCTGGATGCATCCCACCGCCCCTTTACCTCCCATCGCACTCTTTGTTTTTGGTCCACTCTCATTTTGCCGTTTCAACGCGTTGCCATAATGGGCCAATTGTCCTTAAATGCGGAGCGTGTTCCGCTCGCTAAGTTGGCTCCGGCTCAGACTCTGACCGGCAATGGCCGTGGTAATGGCCCTGGCCCTGGTCTTGGCCTGGCTTGGTCTGGTCTCGCCTGGCCCAGTGGTCAAGTCGGAGTCCGAAAACTTTGTCTGTGCTGGCCCTGTTTAATGTGCACGTAATTGAAATGCATTTACAATTGAATTATAAACAGAGCAAACAAATGCGGCACAGGACTCGCACACATTTACATGAATTCACACTTGAGCGGGGTGGTTGTGGGAATGGAAATGGATGTGGATGTGGATGTGAATGTGGAAGTGGGCAACTTGCATTGTGCAAACTTTCTGCAGCAGCTGAGCTCAAAACTCGAGGTCCTTCGCTTTCATTCTGCTCTTCTTTCTCCTTGCTCGGCAATCAAATCAACCGTTCCCCAGAAACCCGTGTCCTTTGCATATGTGTGTGCCTGTCCATCTGCATTAGGGTGGCTTTCTTTTCGATTTTTCCTAAATTTCCCAAAATATTATTTTTTAATATAAATCTATTTATCCCATAAAGATAGTTTCAATAAATATCTCTCATACGCAGTGTTGTCTGGTTTTAGTTAGAAATGTAAAGTTTATATTCAAAATATGCACCACTCTGGTCCACCCTAGTGTGCATACAGGTTACCATGGTCACGTCGGCCATTTTTGTGAGTGCCTGTCGAGGGATCTGCTCTTCTTAGCTATTCTACACTCGCCAAAGCCCATTGAATATCAATTTTGCATGTGGGAAATGGCATCGGAAACTTCGATTCCCCTTGACATTTCCTCGATTTCTTTCAGTGTGTGTCAGTGTTTTCTGTAGCTGTGGCATTTATGTCATTCCAGCCATCAGTTGGGACTTGTGCAATTTTCGGAACTTTCTGACAGCTGATTTCAATAACTAATAGGCAGAAGTGGTCACCCGTCAGCCGTAGGCCCCCCCCCCCCCCCCCTGCTGACCCCTTTTGTTGCAGTCTAATTGCCGTGTCAGACTCTGTGATTGCCATCGACCGGAGAGAAATCATTGCACATTGTTGACAGCCACCTGAATGGGAGCCAAACTAGAACGGGGACCCAGCTGGAGGTCCAGACAGGTGAGATCCTGCCCAGAGCAGCCCGGGCGGAATAAGAAGTCATCGGATGTTCGTAGAAATCAAGGCCCAAGAATGTTTTCCCAGGCCTGTAATCGTTTTTCGGCACTCTCTCCATCTCGACTAAGTGGCTTAATGATTTTTGTTTCATTAAATTGAGTCGTTTGAACGGAATTTCGTCTGCCCAAAATGTCTGGACACATTTGTGCCGTTTCTGTTTCTGTTGTTGTTTTTGTTTTCGGTGCAATTGACATTAATTTGATTTATTTATGGTAGGAAGGCAAAGGCCATTTGGCTCAAGGTGCAACTGCTTTTGGCAATTGCATTTAAATTAACAAATCTAATACGGTTTCTCCCCAGAGTGCCCGCAGGTGTTGTCTCGGCTCATTCACTCTTCCACTTACTCACTCAGCTCATTCACCCATTCACGTGTGTGTGTTTGTGTGTGTAAATGAAAATGTTGTTTAAGCTGTGAGGAAAATTAATGTTTCTGGTCGGACAAAAGCGGCAGTATTTGAATGCGGAATGCTGGAGAGGAGAGTGCAGCGTAAATTATTGCAGCAAATACGTTTAGAAATACATTTATGTACACGTATGCGATTTGGTAAATGAAACTAAAATTGCCACCCATAAGAAGATTAAGACAAAAGTGTAAACAAGACGGCAGCTTCAAATGGGTCAAAAGGAAAGTGCCTGGCCAAGCAAATATAGCTTAAATTATAGATCAAATGAAGCGGGAAAGGGGTGACTCAAAGCTGAGATAAATAGCCGTAAAATATATGCATTTTATAAGAGAAAACTAAATGGGAAATAAACCACACATAACTTAAGGACTCTTGTTACAGAAACTTGTTGAAACTAATTGCTAAAAGCTCAATTTATTAACTGTTTAAATCATTTAGAATCGAAACTTATTATTATTATTATTGCTCAATTGATTAAGTTTAAGTCGAGTCAAAATACTTGATAAAGATTAAAGATATGGGGGGAAAAAAGTGTTTTCTAATATCCAAATCCTACATCCTCCACTGGTTTATACCTACATTCACCTACTGAATCCATTCAACCCATTCGAATGTTTCTCTTCGTTCTGGGATCTCTTTTCATATTACTGACACATTTGTATCGGTTTTCGTTTTCGATTTTTTCCCTCTATCCTTGGCTCCCTCTGTTGCCTAATTCATATTCATTTATTGTGTTTGTGCTGCAGCTGCTGAAAAGCATTTTCACATATCCATGAACCTCTTTTCCGATAAGGGGCGGGGGCCAAGAGGAGTAGGGGCGTGCTGATGGAGTGGGGTTCAAGCCAAACTGGCATATCCGTTGCTTTATTACATTTCGTTTAGTTTTTGGCCAACTGACCACTTTTTTGCGGTTACTTTGTGTGTGTCCGTGTCTGTAAGTGTATCTGTATCTGTGTTCTTCGCCTGTCCATGTATGTGTCTTAGTTGCTCGCACTTTGCGGTTGCTTTGGTCACTAGCGCGGTATTTGGCTTACATCAGAGAGTGTGAGCGGAAAAAAAACACACACCGATGGGTCGGATGACCAGTCCCTCTTGGCTTAAAATGAATTTACTAACCGAGTTTGTTCGGAGAGTTTACCGAATGAGAAGCGTAAAAAGCGGGGCGAAAAAATGCAAGTTTACTTCGCCATTTGACCATAAATAATATAATAAAATAACTGCACAGGTCGGGGCAACTATTGCATACTTTATGGCGTCCAGCAGAGCCCCCATAGCCCCACGGCCCCCGCAACATGTGGTCTAATATTTTTATAAACAAATTGGTTTTGCACAGCTCAACGGATGAGGAATATGGAAGGGTAGCCTGTCGCGTTTGCGGTTTCCATGCAAACGTATATAGGATGCTTTTTATATATTGTGGATTTTCAGGTGGCGCCCTCTGGCTGTCAGCGTTTGCCACTTTAATTACTTTGGCTCCAAGGATGCGCAGATTTTCACGGTTTTTTTGTGTTAGGTCCTGGTCCGGCCGTTTTGGTTTTTGTCCTCGTCCTGTTGCATTTGACAGGCGGGGTTACTCCCCACCCCCCGATCCTGGCCATATCCTGCTGAAAAGCAACTCAACTGGGCTCGTTATTTATGGCCCCATCCTGTCGCTCACCTCGCAAAGCGTTTGCCAAAACTCGGACGGAAAAATGGCCAAAAATGCGCGATCCCCGGTCGAGTCTCTCCACTTAAGCCCCTGGAAAAAACTGAAAAACTGAAAAACTCAAAACCTCGCCGTGCCGACTGTTTTGTTTGTCATTGCATTACTTTGGCCGTTAAATCGCCGACTGGAGTTTAGTATTGCAGTCCCAGCACCCAGCATTCAGACTCCGCTTTCCATTTCGCTCTCTCTTTCAATATTTGTCGCTTTAGGGCATTAAAACAAACGTTTCCCATTGCGTTGTGTTGGGTTTGCCTTTTGCCTTGCTTTCGGTTTTTTGGCGTGCACGTTTCACATGCACTTCTAGTGCCACAACACCATCAACATGAGGCCCCCATCACCAACCCAAACCCAAACCCAAGCTCACCCACTCCGGAACAGAAACAACACGGGGAATGCAAACTTCTGAGCGCGAATCGTGAAAATCACAGTCCGAAAAATGGAGGGAAATTTGGAACAGAGTGGAAAAACAAACCAATCGGGTGTATACACTTTTCTTATAAAAGAAGTTCAAAGGAGTTGAAATGACCATATGATTTTTGAATAATATCCAGACTAATTTAAAAAGGTTTAAAAAGTCATCCAAAAAACCCAATTTCCAGGAAAAGTAATCATCAAGTTCAAAGAATATGTTTTTCTATTTTATAATTTTGTATAATAAGAATCAAATTTGTTTTTTTTTATAAATTTAAATATCATGTTAGGGAAATGGTTTTTGTTTTGACTTTTGACAGGGTCGACAAACCCCAATTATATTGTTTTTTCGGTTCTCTTTCTCCAGCAGAACGTTCTCCCCCAACAAGGATGACTGACCAATTTGTACCCTACCACTCTTGGATTGTTTTCTGCGATGGGTGCAGCTGAAAATCTGGGCATAGGCGAATCTCTTTGCCGTTTATATATGTGCTGCTCTGATGTTTCCCCCAGTCTTTTGGTCCTGCGAGTGTGCATTCGTTCGTTGATTCGTTCGCTCATTCGATGCTCGTCAACTCGCAAACTCATGTGTAAAAAGGGACAATGCTGGGTTTTAACTTTAATAAAGCGACTAGGCGGGCGTCGCCCCAAATCCCGAACCCCCTATAGACCACTTGCCGGGTACCAGGCAACATCCAAATCCACATTTCACTCCCCTCCGCTCCCCCGGAATCCCAGCCCGCTGGCAGGACTCGGTTTCTGGGCCGGGTTCCGGGTTTTGGGCTGGTTGTGTACTTGATTTTTGGGCAAAGCGGCAAATAACATTTTTGTTTGGCTTTGACGTTGTAGCAATTGCAACGGTTATTCCATTTGCTTGACAAATATACGACGACGTCGTCGCTGGCGGTGTCGGGTTTTTGGCTTTGGGTCGGGGAACGTTTAGAACGTAGAACGTAGAACGTAGAACTCCGCCGGAGTGGAGAAGTGGCAGAGCGGAGCTCAGGACTCGAAACTTTTACCGAGCTGGAATTATGCGCAATTTTTGTTTGGCTGCGCGGCCAGTGTAAAGTGGTCTGGTTTAGATGAGTGTGTTTGTGTTGCAAAAGAGGCTTTCAGTTGAAGGCAGCGTAGATGGATGAGGAGAACGGGGTTTTCCAAGGGCTAAAAGTGGCAGCGTATACATAGCGTTTGCCTCTTTTTTTGACCACCATTGTGCTCTTCAAAGCAATCAACATAAAACGGTTGGCAAAAAATGCGAAAAACATTGCAAGGCTTAATGAGCGGGAAGCATAAATGAACGAGGCTAGTTCAAGCCTTTTCTTTTTTTTTAAGAGGTTTTCTCTGCCATTTGGCTGAAGGTTAATTTCATCATTTTTTGGCGACCACTTGAACCTCGGCATTAATGTTTTTTTTTTTTGCTGCTGACCACCTTGTGCACTTAACTTGGCTTTTAGTTGGCATTTATTTTTTTTTCGGGGGCCAAAGGCTAAAATGTTCGGTTCTGCTCTTGTGACTTTGGCACTAACAAAGTGCCAAAGGATTTCCAGTTGGCTGGCCGCCGCCGCACAAACTGAGCTCCGACAAAAAACCTGAAAAATTAAATCAATTTAAATTTCGTTGCATACTTTTTGGCGCTCGGGCCCGAGTGGGTTGATTTTGTTCTTTTTGGGTTGTTGCTCGCCAAGCGGTTATTTTTGTTGCAGCCCTATTAAATTTTTAAGTGCCAAGCTGAAACCGCAAGACCCGCAAACACCACACAAGCAACCGCGCCCCCTCTCCCCTCTTAAACCCCCTCTCCACTCCTTAACCCCCTGACCACTCCACTAATAATTCATTATAAAAGTCACTGCTTTGGTTTTGGTTTTTGCGTTCTGCTGTGACGTGAATCCATAGTTGCACTCCTTGGAGGACTCGAGTCCCTCCTGGCCGCTCCTCCTCCTCCTTCAAGTTGAGCAGCTCGAGCTTATGCCGTGACAAACTGCACACATATGTGACCCGTTAGAGGGGCGCCTGGGTGATGGGGAGGGTGTGCCTGTTGGTGTTCATGTTTATGGCACGATTTTGCACAAAAGTCAGCGCCAGGAAGGGAAATGTCTGCGAATGTCTGTTCCCCAAAACGCTTTCTCTGCGGAATCGCCGACTTTCCATTAGAGCCCACTTTCTTGTCCTCCTCTGTCACACGATTTCCCCCACACTGAGGTTGGATTCGTTTCGAAGAATTCGCCGCTTTGATGTAAAAATTGCAATGGCCATTGGGGTTCTGGAGTTGGGGGGTCCTGGGCACCCCGGGTCCTTAGCCCGCTTGGTAAGTGTTGAAAATTACTGTCGACTTGACTTGTTGCCTTTTTGTTTTTGCTTTTGTTATGGCTAGGGGGAAAACAACAATAACACCATATACATACATATGTGAGTATGCAAGGACCCCGCCATTAATGGGCAAAAATTACTGTTTACAAGTGGGGAAAACTCCATCTGGCCCCAGACCCTCGGCTCGAGTGCAAGTTTCGTGTTAAAATAATAAACACATAGCAAAAATTGTAGCGCCATGTGCGGATCTCATGGAGGACGAAGAGGGGTGAAGGGTGAAAAGAGGGTCATAATTCCATTACGGAACTACTTCGACTTGGGCCCTGGCCCGGGCACATAAATTATATTAAAAACAATATTTTTACCCGGCTTCGAACTCAACTGAGCTGAACTGAACTTCACTTCACACGGCAAAGTTTTTTGCCCCACGATTATTTTTTTCGTCTCGACTCGACTCCAGTTTTTGCATTTTAAATTGCCAGGACAGCAAAATGCCGTGGCAAGCTTAAACAATTACCACAACAACAACAACAACTGAGAGCGAAAAAACAATATGAAATTATTATAATGACAATTAGTGTTAATTGTCACTTTCGGCGCGGAATGTTGCTTTCGGTCTCTGTTGAATTATAATTTGACCAGTTTAGAGCAAATTTGCATTTTAAATGAGTTTCTTTTTGTTCTCGTTGGCCTAAGCAAATAATAATAGCAATAATAATAATAATAATGCAACATGAAAGTCAATGGTAAATTAAAAATTGTAATCACTCAATTATTATGCACAAATCAAGACAAAAGCTTTAGAGGAGCAGTCCTAAAAGTTGAGTTGTGTTTTTGAGACTGGGAATTTGGGGGCTGGGAATGTAATGGAGGCTACTTAATGACAATTTTGTGTAGCTCGTCAAATTGAGGGTTTTTATTGGCAGGGAGAGGCCGGACCATAAAGATTTTAATGATTTCCAGTGGGCGTAGGGCAATTAAGCGAGTTTGAGAAAATTTAATTAAAGCCACGACAAAAACACTTCCAGTGCCCATTGTTGTTGGGCTTGGATAAATTGAAAACCATTCATTATCAATCCAGAAAAAGAATTGAATGGGTGGAATAATTAAGCTAGCTCACACAAAGAAGGAGTGGGAATATTGAGTGATAAATGTATCTCAATCTGTGCATGCCAAATTTATCTGACAGTCGCCTCCTAATCCTTTTGTGATTACTTCAAGCCATAATTTAGCATTTGTCAGTTGTCGTTTAGATTTAAGTGCCAAACTTTTGGGGATAACGCAGGAAATCATTAAAAATATTTCAATGAGTTGGAATTGACCGACGCAGAAATGGAAAATGGAATACAGACAGAGACGGAACTTTACAATTTCAACTTTTTTGTGTCCTTTTTTCCTCCACTCGCATTAGGCAAAGTTAAGGAAGGGAAAATAAAATAAAAAATCAGAGCTATGAAATCAAATTGAAATGACGCACTTAATGGCATTTTATGGTTTATGCGCAGTATTATTATTCCACCTACCACATTTTTATCTCTATACCACTCTTTATGTCACTCTCCCCAATTGAACACTTTTTACCCATGGAATGTTTGATTTCTTTTCATAGATTTTCCTCCGAAAAGTTTTCTCCGTTCGCTTGCAAGGGGTCAAGCTGGGAAAAACGGAGGGAAAACGACCAGTGACGTCATTTTTCCACTGCGGTCTTGACTCTTTTTGGCCAATTGGTAATTTCGTTATTAGTCACGCTCTTTGCGCTTCATTAATGTTCATTACACATAAATGAACCCACATCGATTGATATTTTTCAACTTCGTCGTCGTCGCCGCCATCGTTGGCGGTTTTTAGTGGCTGTAATTTTTGTATTGTGGTTGACGTTTTTGCGGTTTTTCCTACCCCCTTCTCCCCTCCTATGGGTTTATAGGAAAAAACGTGCGTGCATTTACGAGCCCTCTTCCCCTTCAAACTCCTGCCGTTTTATTTATTTATGAACCCAAAAAGAAAAGAGGGAGCCAGCGAAAAAGGGTTGCTCGCTTGGCCAATTTCCTCCGACTGATACAATTAATTATATAAATAAACATTTTTATTTATATTTATAGGAAAATTGGTCGAGACACAAACTTTGAACTTTCCCCGAGATCATGCCCGCCGCACATATGCTTGTCGTTCGAGTATCCCCTCTGCAGTTAGGGGTTGCTCCACGGCCAGGGAATTTATTGTACACGCTTAATTGAACACTGGCAACTCGAAACGTTGAGCAGCTGATTGACTCCGCCCCTCCGAGCAGCCTTCTCCCATTTTTTATTCCATTTTTTATGACCTTTCGCTGGAAAATTGTGGGCCGCGGGTTTGGGTGGGTAGAGCAAAATTCTTGAAATCGTTGAAAGTTATTTAAAATAGGATTTTATATTACGAGCTTAAACAGCTGGAATTTTTTTTTTATATTTTGGTATATTAAAAATGCAGGCTCTGCCCGAGTCCTTCTGCAGGCGGGGTTAATTTTGGGCATTCTTAGGGAAAAATGGGTCAGAACTGGTGGGGTGAGCTAAAATGATTATGCCACTTGAGCGGCTTAGACTGATAAATTCATATGGCTGGCTTCGATGCGCTTTGAAGTGGCACAAAATCGAAAAAATATTATATGTGAAGGACGGGGGGAGATTAGATTTGAAAGTTTTGAAAGAGGATCAAATATTGAAATCGGCTTAAATGGTAAACAATGAGAGGGTACTCGAAAGGGTTTGGGTCTTGCTCATGATAAACAACGAAGAGGTAATTCTGTTCTTCAAGGACAATAAAGAAAATTCTTTGGTGGAACGTATTTTCCTCATCGCAAGTTTCTGCTGCAATTTGCACAATTGCCGCTCATTAAACGCGAAAAGAAAGTGGGCAAAAGTGGTTCTGTTTTAGGGGGCGGCTTAGGGGTTCGTTTGGTGGAGCAGCTCTTGGAGAAACGCAAACAATTAATAAATTTTTAAGTGCATGGCAAATCATGCTCCGCACGCTGACCTCAAAGTTCTGGACAAACCAAACTCAAACCTTGCAAATGGCTCTGCACACAATACATTATTAATTTTCACCAACCCCCCTCCTCTACCTCCCCCCTCCGGATGCACAACAAACAGCGCTTAATTTGCCAAATGGTTGCTTCTGCTTTTCCAACCCCCCCTCCTACCCACTCCACTCCCCTACTCTATTGCACTTAATGCAAAAAACTGCAAGTTGTAGTTTACTTTTTATTCATGGGACAGCGGGGGAGTTAGGAGGGAGGGGGAATAAAGGGAGCTGGCCAGATGCAAAATACCTTGCCCAAAATGGCGCAAAAGCGGAAACCGGTGAAGAAGTTAGGGGAAAGCACAAAAGCAAAGCCAAAATGGGGAAAACTTCTTATGCGAGAAGGAAAAGAACGGTGGAGTTTTAAAGATTAATATAAACCCTATGATACCCAGTCAAGCTTATTAAAAAATAAAATAATAATAAAAAATAGTTTAGTTTAACTCTCTTGGAAAATAGTTATGAATCAAAGATCGTTTTCTCATCCGCATTTTAAATTTAAAGTTGGGGTAAAACCTTGAAAACTAAGGTGAATTCACAGTTTAAGGCTTACTTTAAATTTAACATGCGGATGACAAAACGGACCACTAAAGGCTTAAAACTTCTTGAAACTTAATAAATACAAAAAATGATAAAATTTCATATAACTTAGAGAGGACTAAGTTTTAAATAATAATTTATTCCTAACCTTTTTTATCTTCACCGCGAAAGAATAAATACTCCTTGGGATTCTAGGGTACCAGGATTGTACAAATAGTGGCAAAGCTGGCTTTCCCCTTCTTAAACTCCCTTTATCCACTCTCGGCTTCAGAGTAAATTGTAGCGGCAAACTTAAACGAACTGCGTAGAGCGGGGTCAGCTAAAACAGAAATTCATTAAAACTTTGCATTGTGCTCCAAAATTGCCCCACAACAAATGCTCTAGCCAAAGCTCTACAACAACATTAAGTACTGGCTTATTGCAAACTAATTTGTCTAGGGCGATTTTCCGAAAAGATTTTTCCGGGAATGGTGGGGGTGAGACGGTCCTCGAATCCCCTTGAATTCCACCCAGTCTCTCGTCCTTACTGTGCCGCTGATGACGCGACAAAATCCAATTAATACGCTAGACAAATAAAATGCTCGGCCCCCGCTCCCTCCCACCGAAAGATCCTAAACGTGGGGAAAGGGACTAGAACCGTTTAGATAAAGCAATAACCAAATGTGTCTACGAACAAACACACGCGACTCTGCATAACATTTTTCACCCACTCCGCTCGTTTGGGTTAGTCAAACTTCAGGCACACTATATCTCAATATGTGTATACGGTCTGCGGTCGGGGTATTCGTTTGGTTCCCCTTAGTCTTTGTCACCATGTCTGGCATATGTGTCCTTTGCCTTTTCCTTCCTCCTCGGCAAGTATTTGGCTGCTTGCGCCACGCGCTTTGTTTACTTAAGTTAACCAGAAAGTTTTCTTTAAGATTTACGCTTAAGTTATACGTGATAAAACTTTTATCACTATGACTTGGTCGCCATACGGCCTCCGCCACTTTCCCCTGATATCTGCGGCTTTGATGGAGTGCTTAGAGGTGGCTGGCGATGAAGAGATTTGGCAGCTAATTGCACAACCAATATGAAGCGATTGGAATGGCCCAGGGAGTGCAACTAATAAGCGGCAGCAGAGCTTAACGTTTCGAATGCAACCCCTAATCCGCAATCCCTAATCTTTGGTCCCTTGTTTTTCTCGTCTGAGAAAAAGGATACAGCCGGGGGGCTGATTCCGTATGCTTAGCAGGCCACAAATTTCACTGTTTATATTTGTTTAAGGTTATTGCCGAAACTGAAAACACTGCGCAGAAAAACACGCTTTTGAAAAGTGGATAAGTTGGATTAGGGATCTCATGCGGAGTGCTTTGTTCTCAAAAATCTTTCAATAGATTGTAAATTTCCAGAAAATTTAAAACTATACAACAACTTATGTTCAGATTCAAGTTAATATTGGTAATTTTATAAACCTGTTTTTATTTTATAGACCAAAAATTAGTATTTTAATACCATCGACATTTAAAAGCAATCGCAACTATTCCCTATACCAAGTTTCTTTTTATTATCCAAATAAATCTAAATAAACCACTTATTTTTCTCTGTGTAGGCCCCAGAGTTGCTCCCCCCGGGGAAACTGAGAATCACTTGAGTACTCTGATGGCAGCCGCTTATATCATCGGAGTTCTGGTGGCGGCACTCAGAAACTTTTATTAACATAAACTATGAGTCGGGCAGGACTTCACTTCACTCCACCCCCGGCGCTGGCAGAGGGCATAAATTTCACTTGGAGCTGGCCAAACTTTGACCAGTATATCTATTAAACCGTTGACTCTGGATGGACTGAACTCACCGTTATGGCAATATCGTGACTGGGGTCGCATGTGTCCAGCTTGCGTCGAAAGCGGAGGACCGTGTGCGTCGCATTCTCGTAGCCCAGCATCAGCATATAATCCTGCGAGGGATCCACCAGGGGTTCGGGGTCTCCGTTCCGTGTGACGTGTCGATCCTGTAATTAAATGCAGCGAAAGCGAACGGGGATTAATGCAGGGAAAATGCGAGAAAAATGTGAGAAAAATGCTTAATTTACTCAGAGCTTTTGCATCTTTGTGAAGATTCTCTTTCTGATGTATTTTCATATCATTAAGCAAAAAGAATCCCCCTGTTTTCAATGCTGCACAACTTTCGCAACATGCAAGCTCAAGTTCTCCGTCCACATTTGGTATGTATATGTACTCTTATATTTCTGGATATTTTTTGGTAAAATATTTTAAATTTTGCACTGCACCGGCCCTTGGCCTTCTCCCGCCTGCTTAGCCCTTGCTCTGCTTTTGGCTTTTCCAAGTGTTTTGACAGAGTTGCCAAGTTTAAAGTTCTATAAGTAGTTTTGCCCAAGACCAAGGGAAGAAGCAGATGAGCAAACCCTTTTCTTTTTTGGTTTAAAAATACAAAAATTTGCCTGGGCTCCTGCGTGGAGAGCCCCTAGTTCTCCTTTCTTTCCTTCTCTTCGATTCCTTTGCACATGTTGGCCGGCCTCGTCGAACACAGAAGCCAGATATCCGTGGGTGTATGTAAATTCTTATACATATAACAACATGACCCCTGTCTGCCTGCTCAATATTTGGAAAATGTTCTCTCAGCTTGTTGTGGCTGAGTGCTGGGTGGTCGATGGGTGGTGGGTGGCTAGGTGCCGGGTAAAAGGATTCGGCTTTTCATATTGGCAGTTGACTGCAAATGGGCGTTATGCTTGCCATCTTCCCTTGTCAGCCCCATCTCCCCAATTTCTTTCCTCTTCATCTTTTTGTTGTTTGGCAAAAATTTTGATGATGTTGGCAAAGTCAAAAGTGAAGTGGGGAGCAAAATGGAGGATGGAGTATGGAGATTGGAGATTGGGAACCTCTTTTCCGCCCACCGACCGTAATGGAAGCTGATGGAATTCGGGTGGAGTTGTCTTCAATGTGGATATTTCAAAAATTTTATTGATTTAATTATTTGTTTTCACATGGAAAACGAAGCAAGTGCCTTTTTCAAATATTCACTTTACCTTTTCGTTCGGTTCGGAAACATATAAAGGTTTATTTTGGTTTTCACTTTGGCTAAATTCGATTTCAGGCTATTTTCGGCTTATCAAATCTGTAAATCTGAAAGGTTAGACAGATGAAATTACTTTTGGTTTACTGAACTGTTTGAAGAGTGGCTACAAATCGAGATGGTCATTCGATTTGTCCCTTTTTCCATTTGATAATTTTACTCTATTCATTTGGCAGATTGCATTCTCCATTCTCCATTTACAAGCAAACACGCAGCTGGTGGTCAGTTTTCTGGTTACCCTGCCCACCTGAGCATTTGATTTATTTCCGTTAATGCCCCATCTTTTATCACACTTAACAGGATGTGCACTTTCCCAAGCTGTTTTATCCCGGCTGACAGATTATATGGTGGCATAGAAAAAAGTTATCCATCTGTCTTACCCTCGGCTGGAAACCCCCCACCCCCCTCCTACCCATTGAATAGCAAAATGAGCGTTTTCCATCATCTAATTACATCGAAAATTTCCCACAAACACACACACACGCAAGCTGACTCACCCACACTCGCACACCTGAGGCTGTTGCAATTAATTTGCCCCAATTTATATCATCTGGATCCACTGCTGCGTGTTGTTGCCGACCGAATTACATGCCGGCATTTAATTAATCATATCTCAGGCCCTGCGCCATTTACCATTTGCCATTTTAGTTAGCTAATTAAAAGTTTTTCCTCTCTTGCTTCGCCGTTGCTGTGGCGAAACATTTAACATAAATTTTGTAGAAATATTTTCCATCTATGGTGGAGATAATAGCTTCCCCATTCTATCCCCTCTCTTTCTGTCTATTTGCTGTCCCTTTTTTTTGGTTGGGTAATCTGGGAACGCATAATTCAAGATCGCAGGCGCGCAGTTCCTCTTCCCGTTTTGCCTGTTTTGCACAGTTTCCTTTTAATTTTACATTATCTACCCGAACCTGCACACACACACGAGCACAGTCGCACATAGATTCATACACATAGTCATACCTTGACATGTTTCTCGCTTATCTAGAAAAAGAGAGAGAGAGAGGCAGCAGCAACTGACGGAAATTAAAAATACGCGCTGCAATGTTGCAAGCACCCAACATGAAGCGACGTTATCAAAATCTGCGTGTGCGTGGGCGTGGTCGTTGGGGGCGATAGGGGGAGGAGGGCTAAGAGGGGTAAGAGGGGTAAGAGGGGGGCGGACAGGTTACCCAGGGTCGTTGAGGGGTAATTATGCAAAAAAGGGAAGGCGCATAAATTTGCAATATTCTTGGAGCTGCTCTCAAATGCCAACGACGTTTAAACAGCTCACAACTTTCTTTTATAGGTGTGCGTGTATCGTTGTGGATGTGTGTGTGTGTGTGTTCTGGCAGCACAAAGACGTCGGAGAAGAAGCAGAAATGTCGCCAATGTCGACTGATGGCAACCCTAGGAGTACATTTGTTTTCTAACATGGTGATATGGATGATAGATATGGACTCACTCGGGTGAAAAATTAAAGGAAGTTTGGTATTCAAAAAGTTTGCAAAATAAAATTTGATCTGATATCACCCCTTACAACAAAATCCTAGATCCGCCACTGAATAAGTTATATGATATTTTAAGAACTGGTTCTAATAAGTATGCTACATATTTAGAACCCATAAATTAGTCGATAAAGTTTTGATTTTATACTTTTTTATCATTTAGAGCAATTAAAATTATCACTTTATAAAAGCAATTGGATGCCAAACCTTCTTTTGCGAAAAGTGTATTCCCCTAGGAACTTGATTCAAAATTTAAATTCTCCACTTTCTTTTTAAGTTGCATGCCACGTTGACTCGGCTCTCCTGTTGTACTTGTCGCGGGTCCTTGACGCTGCGTTTCCCCACTCACCGGCACCTTTAGCTTCAGCTCTTCCTCCTCCGCATCCTCCCTTACCATTCACATCCTCCTCCACCATCCGGATCCCGTTCTCGTTCTCGTTGTCGTTGTCAACGCACACGTTTTTTTAATTGCTGAAATTTTATCACACCTTCATGGTTCGCAGGACTCGTAAATTGTAATCCTTGCGCGGCGCTCGCCGCGACGGCCCGACTACTTCTGCTCGAGCAGACAGCTCCGGCTCCTTGCCCTGGTTTGGCCTTTTTGCGATGTTGTCATTAACGTCGCTGCCTCTTAAGCATTTAATAGCCTTGTCAAGTCTTTAATGCCTTTTAGCCGGAGCTCCTCTTCTAATGTGTATGTGTGTGTGTGTGTGTGTAGGCGGCGTTCGGTGGCAGGGGGAAATCAATAAAAGCAGCGCACAAATTAAGCACCTTTTGAGCCTTTCCCCTCGCCAGTTGGTTTACTTTGCTTTTCCAGGCCGCAACGTGAATTTAATAGGATTATGCAGCAAGGGTGTGCTGGCAGGGGGGGAAGGGGGGATGGGGCAAACTTATGCAAAGTCCTTCTGCTGTGTCGCTGCATTGCTGGCGCCGGCAACCCTTTCCACAACAACATGAGCCTAATTGTCCTGATTTTCGCCTGATGGAAACTTTTCACACTCCCATTCGCAGAAAGGATCTGCGGAGAGGACCTCCGCCCAAGTTTTGTTATGCCAAAAACAAACTTCGGCAATTTATGATAATTCAACGTCAGCTGGGACAGTTCAGTGAAGTACATAGAGGGGAACCGTCATCACGGCAAACTGAGCTCGACTCCGCTCAAGTCATCTGAACTCAGCCGAACTGACAGCTGGCTAGCAAAAGCCTTAAAATATGCTCGAAGCACACATTAAACTTATTGCCAGCCCCCTTCCATTGCCTTTTCCATTCGCCCACTAATGCCCAGCATCGTGTACAGATTTACTCCCAAGCAGACGTACAGCAAAAGGGTTGGTTCCGTCCCACTCCCACTACACATATCACACGAATATCAAAATGTTAGCTCTCCTTTCGGTACATACGTATAGTAAAGACGTACTAATGTGTGCCTTCGGAGAGTTGCCAGCAAAGTTCGGCGGAGTTTTTACGCCTTTGAGAAAGGTTTGCAGTTTACGACAGGTTCCTATGATTTAGATGGAGCGAACTCTGGGGAGTTCGAAGGGAAAAGAAAAAGAAAAAGGGATCGCTTTGAAAAATAAATAACTTAGAAAGAATAGCAAGAAAAATAATATTGATTTCGTAATATCCAGAGAACTATTCGAGCCCACCTCTGTGTGAAACGCCCCTTCCTTCCTGCTGCCAACTGTCTTAGCTATCTATTGCCATTTGCCAGTGCCAAAATTGTATGCAGCTCACCCATTCCCCTCTAAAACCCCCCCACTCCCTAACCCCCTCGCACATCCTGTTAAGTTGGTGGCATTGTAAATTGTTTTCCTGTGCACTGCTTGTCCTTCCTTTCCTGCCCCATTTCCTTGCCTGCCAGCCTGCACTTGATGTATGCTACAGGAGCTTCTTTGGAGTCCCGAGTTTTCCTGCTCACACACACATAGGAACACACACACACTCACCCGCGCCTGTTTTGGCTTAGGAATTGATGGCGTCGCCGCCGTCGTCGTCGTTTGATGCCTTATGTACATTTGATTACGTATCCGCCATGTTGCCTGCCTATTTGCCTGCAGGAGTGCACAAAGTCTGTAGATGTAGCTATAGCTGTGTGCGTACATCTCACGGCTCTCCCTTATGTCAGCGCCAAAAAGAGAGCGCGCCCCTGGGCAAAGTCATCAAGAAACGAAATCTCCACCCAGAATCAGGCTCCATCCAACCCAAGAACAAGCCCAAGCGAAAGCCCAACCAATTCTAATTCCAAATCTCCCCACCCCTCACATTCCATCCTCTCAGGGGCTGATAATGCTGATGAGTAGTAAGAACGGAGGCGGGGCAGGCTGTCTGATGATATTGGCATTGGCAGGCGACTTCAGTTGGCTTAAATTACCGCTGCGAGCAAGTATATCAATTAATATAGTTAAAGTGTGTTCAAGGGGGGTGTTGAGTGCTCGGGATTGCACTGGAGCCTCAGCCAAAAACCGAAGCAGCTTGTATCCTTCAGCCAGAGTGCTCTCCAGCCCAGGACTGTGGCAAATTAAATCGCTTTCAGTTGATTTTGAGCCATTCCGTCCGTTTGTACGTCTGTCCGTCCGCTTGTCCGTCCGTCCATCATTCAGCCCAGACTCATCTTCGGGAGCTGCGTGTGTGTTTGCCTAACCCTAGACTTTGGCCAGCTTTCTACATAAGCAGCATATATTTGCAGACACTGCAAATTGCTAGTTAATATTTTATGAAATCAAACAGCAACAAATTGTGCAATGCAATGCAAGTTGGCTGGCACCCTCACTCTCCCATTGATTGTAAACATTCGGGAAGGAAGGCAGGGAATCCTTCATTCATCTCCTGTCTACTATCTACTCCTCCCTCCTCCATTTCCATTGCAATCCCTACCCCACTCTCTATTCATGCTGATAAAAGGCATTTTATTAAAATTGAAATTGCCCAACGGACTTTTGGCTTTTATTTTAGATTAAATATCAATCACTTTGTCTTGTTCAGTCAGTGTGGCAATTTGCAGCTCGACGGAGAGGAAAGAGCGGGAAAGTGAATGACAGCAATTGAACGAGTTAAATGTTCTTCAATGGTCATATTACATTAAAACGTCCAGTGATTATTGCCCAACTAAGGCTGTATGAATGCATGCGATGGCATTAAACACATATAAATTAGTCCCTGCCATTTGTCGTCACTTCCCCCCCGATTCCCCGATATTCTCGTTGTCCGTTGATAACTGTTAAATTCATTGATGCATTAAGCAGCGTTGGACAGCCAGACAAAAAGTGGCATATTAAAATGATTAAAAACGGGCCGGGTTGGGGTTGGTGGGGTTGATGGGGTTGGGCTGGAACGTGGCCGAGTGAAATGCAGCTGCAAACAATCAAAATCAAAGTGGAGCACAGCGCACAGAAAAACCGACATCCGGATTAATGGAAGTGAACAGTGGACATACGAAAAGTAGTCCAATTGGGTAAAAGCGATTTAACGGATCCTAACTATTTGCTTTTTAATTGAGATTCTTTTGTTTATGCTTAAGAACGAATTTATTACAACTGCCTTAGAGTTCGTTTTCTCGTCCGTTTGTTAAATTTAAAGTAGGGTTTAAAACTTTGGAATCGTATGGGAAATCAGAGTTTAAAGTTACCTTTAAATTTAACAGACGGGCGAGAAAATAACTCTTAGCGTAACAAGTTAACAGGTTACTTTAACTTATTTAGGGTCGTTTTCTCATCGTTTTTTAACTTTAAATAGGGTTGAAGTCTTGAAATCGAATCGGAAAAACAGAGCTTAAAGCTTCCTTTAAGTTTAACAGGTGGACGAGAAAACGTCTCATAGAACAATGACTTAATTGCGTTATTGGCACAATTTCAGAATGTTGCATTTAATGGCCAAAAAGGAAGAGATAATTTCATTGTTGTTCTAACCCCTAATTGGACAGCACTCATCAAAGGGATTCTTTAATTTTGAAAGTCAACGCTTGTTTAATTTTCCACTTCTGGGACCGCTCTCCCCATTGTTTTTTAGCACTCTCCTATCCGCAATCTCAGTCGCTCAGTCGCCCCGAGGGGGAACTTGATTTGCCCATTTGCATTAAACAATTTCTCGAAACCCAACTGGCAAACTCTCCACTCCACTCCACTCAACTTAGCTCAACTCAGCTGAACTTGATGGCTGTCCATAACCAGAGGGGTGGTGACGTAATGGCAGAGGGGAAGGCAGAGGGGGAGGGGCCAAGCAACCCTTTTAACTAGTGCGCTCAATTAATGTCATGTACACAACCCACTTAGCTAGTCCCCACTGTACTGCGGCGTCATCATCAATGTGACATACATATCAAAAAGGCAAATTCAATTAACAAACTTTGCACGTCACTCAAAATTAACTCTAGGGCGTTCATCCAGACACTTTTCCCCAATCCTCAATCCTTAACCCCCCAGAATGCCACCCTGTGTTGACAAATACCGCAAAAAAAAAAGAATTCATAAAAAACGAAAGAATTATGAAAAGAAACAAAGGAAGCGAGATAGAGCGCGGCAGAGGAAGTGACTATTTTTTTATATATCGCTTTCAATTGTCCGAGAGTGTGCCGCCCAAACGCTGTTGGCCCGCCGCCTCCAGCCACGCCCACTCGCCTGCGGATGCGGATGCGAGTGCGGATGTGGATGCGAATGCTGACGCTGATGATGGCACTCTGCTCATTGTTTTTGGGGGCGGGGCCGTGAGGGATAGCCCAACGCATTATACAATAATGCGTTTTTATAGTAAAATTAAATTATAAAGACGAAAAATTGTATTTGTCATATTGTTAAGCTGACGTCTGTCACTTTTTGTCTGTGTCTGCGGGTGTGTCCCTTTTGCAGCTTGTGCAGCTGCGGTGGGAATGGGTGCTTAGCTGATACCGTGGAAAGTCGAAGGGTTGCTCATGCTGAGACGCACGCAGGATATGATAGTAAGGAAGCTGTGTGCCAACCGGAATTCCATTAGATCTACCGAATTATTCAAGTAATACCATAAGGATATAAGATATAACCAGAATGTGAAGTGCACGAAACCAAAATTACTCATTAACCGTGAAAATATTATCCACCAAATCTGTTCATATGATATTATCTTGGATAGCTGCTTTAAAGTTCACTTTATTTAATACACACAAAAATCATTCCGCCGTAAAATCGATATGCCCATGTAAATTTCTGGTTATGCAATACCCATATCGTTTCAACATGAAATACTCATTTCGAGCATATCGAATATACGGGACCGCATATTAAGTTAACATTGATATTACATAATGTAAAATCGATCTACGTTTCATATCGATTTTATTTGGGTTAAGCTTTCCTGGTTATAGTATGGAATTTTATTAACCAACTTCCTTTAACTTCAGAACTGGGTACTTCGATCGTTCATCATTCAATCAACACATCAACTCTGTCACCCAGTTTGAACATTGAAACCACTTTTTAAATGCGATCCGTAACGGCTGCCATCGAAATCTGTTGAATGTATCTCACACACAGGCGGACCCGAAAAACTAAAAGCAAATTCAAATAAATTTCCAATCCCCCAGTGCATTTTTAGCTCTTCAGCCTGCTTTGCGTGGGTGGTGGTGGTGGTGGGCTGTGTGGGATGGGTTGTGGGTGGGGATGGGTCGGCCTGTCTACGTGTCGTTTAGCATAAAGGGGAGGGAGGTGTTTCGGTGTTTCAGTGTTTCAGTGCGGAGATGATGGGTAGGATGGGGGGGGTCTGCCCTTAAGGGCTGCATTTATGACACTCCATTTGTCAAGCGAATGAACGACGGCTGAATGAGACGAAACGAAACGAACCAAACGGAATGGAATGGTTGGAAGTGAGATGGAATGAAAGTGTGTGAAACCGAGAGCCCGAATTGAGGGATTGGCATCGAGATGTGTGTCCTGGGTGTCCTAGGATTCTCCGGCTCCTTTCCCGGTTCTTCTGACTCTGCGAATTCAATTGCGCTTTGGTTTCCAATCCCCAATCCCCAATCCCGAAACCCTGACAGCATCCACCTACCTACCACCCCTCATCTCGCCCCGCCTGACAGGAGTGTGTTTTGTTTGAAAAATTTTGAATTTCGCCGCTGACTTGGAATCGCCTGACATTGACGTTTATTAAGCGTTTTTGACACTTTCTGTGCCACCAGAGAGTTATCTCAGAAAAATGAACTTCCACTCGTCCACCCTCATCCCCCGTACCCCGTACCCTAGCCCTTGGGCCATCGCTCTGCTCACCACTTAACCACTCAATGTCAGTGGCAGATTGAGGATTGCCAGCGACATTCGGATTATATGCTTCGGAATATTTTCGGCTATTTAATATTTGTGCAAAAATTTTATTTTAATGAGCAAATGGTGTCTCGCCTCCCGCATATTTTCCACATATGTGTGCTTGTGCACCCTTTGCGGCAGCTGCTCCTTTTTTGGGTTCTTTTTTTTTGTTGTTTGTGACTTTGTTTGGGAGTTCGGTAAGCTGTCAACCCTGAGGGTCGCTTTTCAAATGCCGGAATTGATGAATACCGACCAGGGATTTTCACTTTAACAAATGCGACGTGGCCGAAAGAGAAAGCTGAAATTCAAAACAACTAAGATCTGAGATACAAACTTCGAGCTTAACTTTTTCCGAGCAATTTAAATGTTGGCCAACAGCTCACGTACTTTATGGCCTACTCTTTTGCTGACAAAAAAAAATGGCTCATTTCCCGAAAAATGAGCAGGAAAATCCTAAATCCTTTTCCTAATTACTTGTCCACTTGCGTGCTCCCTTTTCTGTCCAATTTAGCCGGGCCCGTCCCTTCCGTTTCGTCTATTATTAAGGCCATAAATCCATGATCGCTTTGATATGAGGCCTCATCTTCAGCGCTTTTATTGCGCTCCTCTCCAAATGCCCCCGAAAACGTGCCGAGATGCCGGGAGCCCTTCGGCTTGTTTCCAATTTCAGAGGAAAGTGTGGGATGGGGGGCCCCACAACCCCTGGCGAAGATAAAAAATGTAAATATCATTGTTTGCGTCATAGTCCAGGGGAGTTAATGGGTGGTGGGTGCTCGGCAGCGAATGGCGAATGCTGAAAAAAAAGGTTAACAACGACATTGGCATTGTTTTCACTGCCGGGCGAGCGACTCGGAAAACACGTTTTTTGTATCCTCTTCCCGTTTCTCTGATTTTTGACAAGTTTGCAAAAGGTTTTTCCCCTGCGGACCCCGGGGAATGAACACCTTATCACCAACTTATTGCATCCGCCGGCAACAATTTCGAGTGTCTCGGCCTTATTTGTGTGCGTGTGTGTGTGTAGCGTAGAACTCCACAGTGAAAAACGCTTTTCCCCTTTTCTGGACGTACACACACACTTTCAAACGCCGAGAGTTTCCCCATACACTTTGTGTTGTTGGTTCTTGTGCCTGGCGGCGGATACGTAAAACGTTTTAATTACATTTGTATGTTAAAACTTCAATTGACGCAGGCATCGCAGGCAAGGCCCCAAGCCAACTTCACCCCTCGAAACCCCGAAAACCCTTGGTTCACCCAACCCCAACCCTGCAGGTTTCTGCTCTGCCGCTCAAACATTTCGTTGCCCCAAACGCTTTTAAACTTTAAACAGGGTTCGGAGTGTGTACGAAAGTGTTTATGTGGGAGTGTCTGAGTGGCGATTAGGATATAACTAGATTCCACTTGCAGGCGGGTTTTTTTTTTGATGAAGGTAAACGGCAAATGGCAATCTAGGAATATATTACCCCATAGCATTAGGGCAATGTATTTGTACTTTTCCCCTAATGTAAACAAGCTAAATTGCTGCCAAAAGTCAACTTAATTCTTTTGAATTTAATGTTTGGAAGAATATTGAAGAAAAGTGATTTTTATTTTAATTAAAAAAGCAAAAATACTGCCAAAAGTCAACTTATTTCTTCTGAATTAAATTTTTTTAAGAATACTTGATAAGCAATTTTAATTTTGCAATAGATCCAAATATTTTTTTATTGCCTCTAACGTTTTAACAATTTATGAACTAGTTTGAGTATGAATATATTACTAAAAGAAACTAAATTATTCATAGAATAAAAGATAAACGCACTATTGAACAATTACATTTGATTTGTCAGCAAACTGGGGTATTCTTTGCTTCGGTTCCTTGCATAGATTCTCTCTTCGTTATCGTCTTTGTTTTTATTTTGTCTAAACCCCAATTTAATTTAACTAAACTGTCAAATCAAAAGCTCAGGCCTAGCACAAACACCCGCAAAAGGCAACGATATAGAGAATTAACCAGGCGCTCAAAGTCAGCGGGGCAGTGGGGGGAGCGACCTTAGTCGGGTCCTTGGCCGTAGGATCCGCATCCGCAACCGCCTCCGCATTCCCCCGAGGAGAAGGGAAAGCCAAGGAGAGCATGAAGCAGATGTGGAAGCGGAAATGGAAGTAAAGGGAAAGCTGTCAACCTAAGCGGCTAACACTTGTGTGTGTCAATTTTATTTGATGAAAACACAAACACAAACGCAAACAGAGGCAGAGGCAGATAGAGCGAGATAGGGGAAGCTGGCTTGTTGCTATTTGTAGAGCGTTCTGATTGCTGTCGCCAGGCCAGGCCGTCCAGCTGCCATCCTCGTGGTCCCCTTTTAGAGCCAAGTGTTATCGGTAAACAAATAAAAAAAAAATACATTCGAATGAATGAAGGAGGCGAGAGGGGCAGGAAAGGCCTCAGTGTTTGCTTTAGGGATAATTTTCCACCCATACACACACACTCGCATGTGGCAGGACTCTCCACTCCACTCCATTGTTCGAGAGCAATTCCCCAATCTTAATTCACTCAAATTCGATTATTGCTCCGTGCACTTTTGGGCTCCGAGGTTAAAATAAACTCTTCAGCCAAGGAGTCATTTATTTCTACGTTTAAATGGCGAGAGCGTGGAAAAGCGGCAACAAAGCAGCAGTAACAATAATGGCAGCAAAGCAGCGGGTGAATAAGGAGCTACGTAGAACGAATTGCTTGGGGAATTGTAGCGAGCATGAATGCAGGCAGGTCCTAAGAGTGCAGATATATAAGATCATTTGATAAACCCATTGAGCAGCTCGAGCTTTGGTCTTAACTTTAAATCGAATGAGGAGGGTGTAAGCTATATTACCCAAAATATTTTGAGGTTACCTCTCGCAAAACTTTTTATCCAATCTAAAAAGTGTTCAAGAATCAGGTTCAGAATAACGACGAGATTAAATGGAATTATCAAGGTCCGAATATAATATCCCAGACAAATCAACTTTTATTTGGCTGACTTCACTCTCAATATCCGGGCATCCAATTACGTTTTTTGTCTTTCAGGCCCATCCCCGGAATTATTGTTATTTATCAGCAATTATTTAGGCACATCTGCTATCTGCAGCAACCACACTCCAGAGACGCCCACGTGCCACCCCACCACCACCAGCAACAATTTCACACATACCCCAATTGCTTTACCTGCCCCACCAGACCAACTCATTGCTAGATTAACTCAATTGCCTCAAACGCGGAAGTGTAGTGTTCAACCCCCCATCTAGAGACAGAGACTAACCTCAATAGAAGTATAGAAGTGGCCAACCCCCAGGGGCTGGAGTTGAGCTGTATCTGTTTAAATTTTACTTTTGTGCATTTGTGCTTTGTCCCTGAAAGCGTGCTGTAATTTCTGGCTCTGTTCTTTTCCACTGAGTCACCGCGTCACTCCCCCGAAAAAAGTGGCAGAGTTCGTTTGGGTTCGGTTGGGTGTTTCGATGTTTCGGTGTTTCAGTGTTTTGGTGCTCACCTTGCCACAGGGACTCAAATTCACACACACTCTGGGCGAGGCACGCACACACACAATTGCCTGCGGAGAGCAATAAAATAAAAATTGAAAACACAAAGGATTTATAGCTCCAATAGGTTTTCAAGGAGCCTTCAAAAGCTCAGTACAATTGCTATGAGGAGGGCTACAAAACCCCTGCCGAACCAAACCAACCCAGTCTGCTTGGTTCGTTTGCTCTCGGCTTTCAGACGAACCGTATCGAATTTATTGGATGAAAACTGGTAGTAAACGACCTAAAGACACTCATTGCAGACCATAGTAGACCATATAATATCTAGCTGGTTTTAATTTACATTTCTTTATTTTGATATTATGAAACGTTAATTAATTAGAATTAATTAGAATTAATAGGTACTATTGTAGTATTACATGGGAGAAAGACACACTCGAAATGATCTACCTAGAACACGTTTTTTACATTTCAAGCATATCATATTGATACCACATAAAATCAAATTGATCATCGTTTATATCAAGTTTTTTTGTGTGTACTTATAATTAAAATGCCTCAGCTATCACCCTTTGTTCTTGTACAGGGTAAACATATTTTTTACATTAAAGCATATCGAATTGATACTACATAATATCAAATTGATCATCGTTTCATATTAAGTTTTTTTTTTACTTCTAATTAAAATGCCTCGGCTATCACCCTTTGTTCTTGTACAGGGTAAACACACATATATATAAAAGGAAGATATATTTAAGCAGCCATTTCATTGTTTATGTGCCTGGGTGTGTCTCTGTCTGACTCCCTCGCCAAAGGTTTGTCTGTCTGTCGGTCGTGGGTCCTTCGGTCGGCATATGGCGCCCACAGATTTAACTTCTCTGATTATTTTTCCACTTCCTGCTGCTAACCACCCAAAGGCCCCCCTTCATTCCCACCAACCTTTACCTATGTGTTCTGCCTTTTTCGCCCAATTTTTACATTGATTGAAGTATTTTCCGTTTTGTCGGCTTTCGCACGCCTCGGGCCATGTGGCTTACGGATTTGGATTTGGCTTTGTCTGCCTTTTAGACACATGCAAAACAAACAAGAGGGGGAAACATTTATCCTTTGGTGAAGGTGTAAATAAATATTCTGGGAATTCGGGCGGTTACGAAAGTTTTTGTTTTTCCCAGTGCGACTTTAATGAGACGGAAGCAGCTTTGGATTCTCCGAAAGGCAAAATTTATACAAAGTGAAAAGCTGCTTTGAGGACTTCGCTTTGTCCCTTATTTTGTTGGATTTTTCTTTGGGCTGATTTTGTGTTTTTCCTCCCACTTCCCTGGCTTTTGAGCCCCAAGAACAATATAAAAAGTTGAAGCTGTTGGTGAAATAAAAATGAAATTACTTAAAATTTGTCACAATAAGCTGGTGCCGTCGCCGCTTTTTTTCTTTTCTAGCCACGATGTTTGCCTTTCTGGCTTTCCCTCGCAATATTATTTTGTATTATTAAAATTGTTTCAAATTGCGAGGGACGAACCTCTAATAGCTCAACAACAACAGCAACAAAGCACTCTAATGGACCATATTGTGCGTTTGGTTTTTCATTTTTATTGCGAATTTAGGCATCATTAGTTACGGTTTTTTAATAAAAGACCAACGGCAGGCCGGCAGGCCACGTTGCGGTCGTCTTTGGACCAAAAAGACTGGGCCAAGTTTGATTTGTGTGCATTTTGACCGCCTAAGTGCGCCTTTGGGTGCCATTGTCTCGCTCGATGCGGTCAAGCTTTGTTTGACTTGACTTGAGGCTCGTTTCGGGGGTCGCAAAACTTTGACAGAAAAGTTGAAAAATAAAAACTTTTCTTTTCGGGTCCATTGGGCCGAGGCAAATGGACAAATGTACGAGCATTAGCCAAAGATGTTGGCCCAAACGATTTCAATCGGTTGCATTATCGAAGCACTCCGAGTGTTTTTGGCCCCTCCTTTTGTTTTTCTGGGGCTTCTAATTAATTTTCCATACCGAATAACCCAAATTCTTGGCAATATTTCCAGCGCCTTAATCGAGTCACTGAAATTCCATTATCAACGTACATCAGAAATACTTATGCAAATAACTCAGAGGCTTTGGCCGCACGAGAAACGCACCCAGGTCTCCCAGTACCAATCCCAATTCCAATCCCGGCTTATGGCTACGTCGGCACTGCACTTGTCTTGGAGGAGTCCGAGGCGGAGATGGAGACGGAGTCCCCAATCTGTGGCACTTTAACACCTACCTTAGAGGGCAGGGCTTATGGAAAAAACTACCGACGACTGATGACGACTGGGCCGGCAATCATTTTTCATGCTAAGCTCCAACGTCAGCCATTTGGTTTATGGCCTTAATCCTTTTCTACATAAATGAGACCCGTACCCAACCCAGCTCAGCGAATGCCACGCATTTCATCATTAGTCAGCGGACGTTAATGCCCAGTTCCAGTTTCCAGTTCGCAGTTCCCACTCCCATTCACCCGATTCACCCTCTGAATCTCTGGCTACCGGGCATGGGAGAGGGATTTATGGGGGAGCGTATATATTGACGCTGCCTACGCATTTACATTCAAGAGTATTTATATATATATGGAGCGAGTGTGTGTGATAGAGCGGAGTACCCCGGCCATAATCAAGAGGCCGAAGCGTTGACTAAGTACCCAGGAAGTGCCAAGGTTGTTGCACTCACTCCCCGTCGCCTCTAATCGCCCCCCAACCGCCCTCAGCATCGCCAACCGCCTGGTCCAGCGTCCAGTGGCTTTTAATTAACACGCAGCCCAGGCAGGGGATCCTCGGCCGCAGCATCCACAATCCGGCAGCCTCATCATCATAATCGTTCTCTCCATCATCATGATGAGCTGCGGCGGTTGCTTCTATTTCGAAATCAATTCCGTGCAGTTTTTAATATGTGCACTGGGAAAAAGTGTTATTAAATCTTGCAATATTGTTAGGTTATTTTTGGGGTATTCTACAGGTATTAGGGGATTATTATATAAACATTTTTATCACAAAATAATTGGAATTTATATTTAAAAAAATTAAAAAATTATAAATAATAAAATTTAATTGAATGTCGATCTTCAGGTAACTAACCTATAAAATCTCGGAACTACAATTTTAAAGCAAGAATAGAAAATCTTAAAATATTTTCAAGATATTGACTGATTTTTTAACTACTTTTTTCCCAGTTCACCAGCACACACATTGCGCCCCTCACTACGCTGCATGCATCATGCTTACATATGACGACTTCCCTTACCAATTTCTTGAATATGATGTCATGCTGTGCACTCTCCACAGCCTCCGCCCCTCCCCGATGAAAATCCCCCAGATACTCCTCACAGCGGGCGTCTGTTTAGCGCTTAATTAATGATGAATATAAAAATTGCCGCCGCAAAGAGGATAGAGAGCGAACTAGCCGGTGGAGGGAGTTTTGTTTAATTTTTTCTTTTAATTTTTGCATTCCGCTTGCCATTCGCCGATTTCGATGTCATTTAACTCGCAGCTTAGAGGCCGCCTTTCGAAAAGAAAATGCACACATTTTTACATAAATATTCTTTCACGCAACTGCTTTTGGCGCTATGGCATCTGCAGTTCCGTTAGCATCTCAGATATCAGATGCAGAAAACATAGGAAAAAGCAAAAACAAATAGCTACGGCGCAGAAAAGGTTAGCTACGGTTCAAGATAGTCTTTTTTTGGCCGCAATTCTTTCTGGCATTCAGAGCATCTCTATCTACATCTTTTGGGCCGGGTGTGATTTCTGGTACCTCTGACAATCAAAAAGTGATTAGCAAGACACTCGACAACATCGGCGACAACGGCAAAAACAATTGGGAATGTCATGCAGCAAGGCCTGGGAAGCGAGAAGTCGAGAAGAAAGAAGGCGAAATGCTTAACATACAAACACACTTAACGTGTAAACATGGCTAAAAGAGCGTTGACCATATTGGGCTGCAGCCCGGCGTTTTACGCACAACGGCAACACACGAAGAACAGGTACAAACAACGACAACAACGATGGCAACGGGACAGGCTAATATGACTGGCGAAGAAGATGCTGCCTGGGAACCGGTTGGAACTGGTTTGGCTGAGGCTTCAGAGTTGGCCCCTCTTAACCCCTTTCTCCTGCTGACATTATCAACATAATCAAGAGGCCACTCCGCCCCTCGGCCTTCTCATCCCGATTTCTAAGCCTTTTCAACGCTCATAAATTGCGCGGCCAAGACACCAGCAAATATTTTGCAAACGCAACGAAAATTGCGGCCTGCAAGGAGAATTATTGGTGGACCAGAGGGGCTGGGTGGATGGTGGATTGGGGCCAGGGACAGGCAAACCAGGCAAACAGGGGAAAAAAGAATCTTTTTCGCATATGGGCAACGGTACTTTCTGCAATTATCCGTTGTCTTGGCCAAGAAGAGGCCGATGTCGAAGATGCGGCCGCTAAAGCTAAAGCAAATATGCGCACTTGGCATTGTCCCGCCGAAGACAACGACGCACTAATAGCCCCGAAGAGATGGGGGGGGGGGGGGGGTCTTGAGCAGGCCTGGAGTATCCAAGTACCCAGTACCCAAGTACCCAGTCAAGTGGAGTGTCCCGGGGTCTGAAGGCGAATGTCTTGCGGTTTTTGAGGTTTGCGTTATGTGCAATAGATTATCAAAATGCTTAGAGGATCCCGAGCCCGGGAAGACGACAGCACGACCAGACTATGAGGCCAGCCTCCGACAACGGTTTATGTCACATGAAAGTAATGAAATTAAATTTCTTCCTGCCGCACACAAACTCTCTTTTGCAGTTTTGATATGTGCGATAATTTTAAAAGTCAACCAAGTTGGCCAGGACAAGTCTTAGCTCAGGCCGGAGACTTGGCCAAAGACAGAGCTAAAGCCAAAGCCAGAACCAAAAGCCCGGCCATCTACGCAACATTCTGCAATCAAGTGTGCATATTTACTTCCTGTAATTGAGCATTTATGGCTTTTATGGCCTAACGGATTTGCCCGTCCTCGGACTGGGCCCCCCCTGCTCCTCCTGCTCCTCCTTCTCTGCTCCTCCTCCTTCATAATTGCTACGGCTTTGGCTTTAAAACTGACAGGCTGGCAAAGAGGGGCTCGGGATCGGGATGGGAATCTATATCGAGGCGGATTCGTATGTCGTTGCTCGTGCGCTTAAGTCTATTGATTATAAAGTTTATGCATAAATTGTAAATTGATTTGGCAGTTAATTGATTTGCCAGTGTCTGCGCCAAGCTCTCTCAGTATGTGTGTGTGTATGTTTCAGCCCGAAACTGATGAGTAATGACTTTGATATTGGCCAAAAGTTAACATAAATCGATGCATTTTGAACGCTTCAGCTGGGCTCTCCATTCAATTCGATTCGATTCGCTTCGATTGGGTAAGTACTTTTGCGGCACAACCCGAGAAAGTTTCCCATGCATACTTTTTGGCCTTTGAAATGTGTTGGGTATAAACATTAATAAGTTATGGAATTTCATTAGATGATGAGTTGGTGATTTGAGTTATGTTAATGGCCATAATCTCAGAAATTTCGGTTTGCAATGCTGACGTGGTTATTAACCCATGCACTTTGTTATAAAATAAGTAATAGTGAGAATATTCTATATTATAATAATGTATTAAAAAGAAAGGAACTTTTATCGAACTAGTTAGCGGTTTATGGCTGACTGTAATCAAGTAGTAATTTGCAATTTTAATATGATCCCATAAAAAAATTACCTTTCTTACATGGTTTACCATCATTACACATAACCCTCAATTCTTATCCCATTCATGGGCTTTTATACATATCACTACTTGAGCATAACCTCTTAACTCCCCCTAACAATTGAAGCAATTTGACTGGTCCCAGCTCCCACACCCACACTCAATAAAAGAACCTAAGGCGAAATGTCGAGGGTAAATATCACAAAATTGAATAACAAAATATTTATGCGTCTGAAAAGAAATAATAGGAAAAAATTTAACTATTATTTATTTGGTTTGCTGCTCTCGATGCGCGAGCAAAGAAATTGCTGGAGGAGAACCAGAGGGGGGTTTCTCATCCATATAATTTGCCAGCATATATTTATGATTTATGAAGTGAGTGTGTGAGTGTGTGTATATGCGTAGGCGTGCCTAGCTGTGTGCGTGTCTTCAACTTCAAATAGTGCTTTAAGGAACAATAGAGAGTGAGATCCAGAATGGCCATTGAGCTCAGCACGCGAATCGCTTCAGTTATAGATACCCAGCTCACACTCCTGCCGAACACGCACCCAACTATCCACCCTACGACTGTCCCAAACTAAAGAACGGAATAGGAGAGGAACAAATTGGATAATGTCTATAAAAACTAATTGAATTCTAAGCGCTGAGCACGCCACTGAGCCACAGCTGTGAGAAAGTAATGAAAGCACCAGCACCACCAATCAAATAAATACAAAAAGCGAGTAACGAAAACTGAAAAAGAATCCGAGAAGAACTCCGAGGTCTGAAGTGATGACATGCAAGCTGCTGGATAGATGGATAGATGTTGTATCTACGGTCCGATGGCGAGTGTGTGTGGGCAGCAGATAGAATTTGTGGTAGGGCCAGGGGAAAAACAATTTCACACACAAATTGTACAAAGAGAAAAATTACTCAAAAACACTCTAAGATGTTCGCATGTCATGGCACCAAAAAACAAAAAAAAAAACGCAGAACAAAAAGCTCATTACTCATATGCCAATCAAAAGGCAGGGTCGACGGGGCAACCGGACCCCAAACAAGCCGCAGATCTTCCGATGCTCGAACTGGACTGAACTGCCATAATTAATCATCCGCCGATAATTAACAGCGCAGTGCGTCCAAATAGAACACAGCGCTAATGCTATTGCTAATGCCAATGCTAATGCCCAAATGTATCTGCCAGATACACTTCAATCCCGGGGAAAAAAGTGCGCACGCACTGGGGTTCAAAAGGTTGCCAAAACTGTTGTTTCATTTTCGAGCAACTTTAATGAGTTTGTAATGAAGCTAGGGCGAAGCGCTTGCCTTATTTTTGTGCAGCGTAACCACTTGAAAATGAGTCAAATAGATGGACACCGGGCAGATACATGGGGATACCCCCCCCCATCCTCGCCGCCGCCGCTGTCAATTCCATAGGCAACCTTCGGTTTGAGTGATGTACTACGATGGCCACAAAACATCGACATCGCATCGCATCGCCATCGATGGTCATTAGCAAAAGATGACGACGACGACGACGACTGTGAGATGTTGATGTTGATGGCGCTCCGTTGATGTTGCGCACTCGTAATTCTTCTATAATGGATCTGTTATCTCTGCGCTTAATGGGTTGCCTCTCTGGCCGCTGGGGTGCGGTGGCCGTGGGGTAAGCCCTGGAATCGCCGGAATGACTGACAGACTTGAGGCATGCTTAAAACTTGAAATTAAATAATTAGTCGCTGGCTAAGTTTGCCGTATTCCCTACTTTTTTTTTTCTTGTTGCCTTGTTGCGCTGCGTATTTAGATGGGGCCCAGGGTAATGACCTTTTAAGTACTTTTAAGATACTAATCGCTTCTTGGTTTTTGTTGGCTGCTCTAAACAGCTAATGGCTTGTTGTGGCTTGTTTGTTGTAGTTCACTCCGCACAGCGAGTGCAACAAAGTCGCCAGCCACTTCGGATGGCACTAATTAACGTCAAAAGAAGCTTTTGGCTTTGGGGCCTTTCGGTCTTTTGGTCTTTTGGTCGTTCGGCCTTGGCTAGCAGCAGTCGCGGCAGCGATGAAACCATTTTCACAAAACTTTTCTCAGATGCGTATTAATTAAAATTTTGATAAGACGCCCGCTCCTCGGGGCGCGTGTAATAAAAGTTGAAAATAAATTACACGAAATTAGTATTTCTCTTTAGGTGTGGCATCATCATCATCATCGTAGTCGTCGCTTTTTCGGCGGCAGCGGCAGCGGCAGCGGCAAAGGGCTTATCGCAAAAGTATCTACAAAATAATGGGCGACTAATAGGCCGGGACCCCGTCCCCAGATCCACTTCTTGGCTTGTTGATTATGTCAGCTTTTAAAGCGGATTCGCCGAGGCCATTTAGTGCCCGTCCGTCCGTCTTGAGTTGACTCGACTCGACTCGACTTGACTTCTATGTCTCTTCCTCCCGCTTCTGCGGGTGAAAGTGAGCAAAGTTTCTGCTCGCTGGGGAGCTCAGCTCCAAGAACGGACTTATAGAGTTACACTTGTTGTCGTCGGTGGCGCTGTGGGAATGTCAACTTCAGATGCTGGTCAACTGGCCAATAAATGATGATAGTTCTGGGTGAAATCCGAGCCGTGGCTGCTGGGAAAACCAGGCCAGACAGAGACAGAGAGAAAGAGAGATAGAGAGAACTCGAGGAAACTTATCAAATATTTGTCCCACTTGAGTGATATCCCAATAAAGCTGCGTGTGGGCGGTTGGTAAGACTTTGGAATGTTTAAAATGTCGGATAGATGCGTGTTTATCTGTGAGATACATTTCGAATTTTCCCAAAGCCGTTTGTTTACGCTCAGAAATTGATGAGATTGATTTCTTACTGCGTTTGCTGCATTCCGCATATCTTTACTTATTCTGGAAATTAGTATTTTAAAATCAGGAATATTTACTTTTAAAAGCTTTCATTTATTGTTGATGGAATGGTTTCTCCATTTCCCCAAATTGATTTATTAGCTTTAAAACCAGCTACTTCATCTTTAAGTTTTTCTCACAAGCCTTTCACAAACTTGAGGTCTGGGCTCTATAAATAATCATAATAATGGCAGAATTTATAAACCATGCCAGCCAAAAAGCATTCCAAGTATGCCAAGGCACATGGCACTTGCCCAAAAAACCGAGCTAAAGGAAACCCAAGTTGAATGCGAAAATTCCCACACATTGTTCAATCTAATGAGAACTATGTCAATGCCTGCTGCTCCATCGTTTATCCCCCTTCTGCGACCCCCCTACCCCTCCCGCAGACAATTCTTAAGCTTATGCTTATATATTTGCCCTTGGGCTGACACTTAAGATAAAAACTCTTGACAGAGAGAGAGACTCTCGAAGTTGGCTCGCCCGTGGGCTTTAGGCTCTGGATTCTGAACCCTCACCCCCCCCCCCCCTGACTAGGCTTAAAGTCAATTGAACAAATTCTGCTAGCAAATATTTTATGGTCAATGTTCTTCTCTCACTCTCTCTCGATGTGTGTTGAATTTTAAATGAAAATTCCATAAATGCCAGCCACATAAAAATGTACTTGGCCATCCATATTTCATGCCCCCTCGCCCGCAAAAAGCTATCTGTTCGGTGCAAAAGTCGGTTTGACAATTTAATAGTATTCCAAAAATTAGCCAATTAGTGGGCGACGGAGCTGCTTTGCTTTCCATAAATATTTTCATATCGGAAATATGCATAATTGCATAATTTGTTTCAATTAGCAGGCCGGCCACTAGACACTTGTAATTAAGAACTTATGGGCGATAAGCTTTCCTGAGCCACAGTGAAGGAGGAGTGAAAGATGAAGGCCTGAAGACCTGAAGCTGAAGAAGAACAGGGCCCAAAAACTGAGAGCCCGAGGCAAGTGTAAACAAGTCGAGGTCCTTTGACATTGCTTTGACGTTGTGTCCTGTCCTCACGCCTGCACCTGTGGCACTTAATTAATATATTAAATCGGCATATCTGTTTCAGGTCTAATTAACCTTTGAACCTCTCCACAAATCAGCGCCCATACAAAAAGTCAAAGCAAAGCTCCATTCCCCTCTCCAAAAGACCCACAGGGGCTGTTTGGTGGCGAGGTGACAGTCACGAGTCCCATTATACGATATTGTATGTACAATTTGAAGCAACTCGCAATTACCAACGACACGTCAAGATGTGAAATTAACACCGTCACACAAGCAGACAGACTGTCGGGCAGGCAAAAGGGGGGCGGGGCAGGTCGGGGGCGGTAGACAGACATATTAATGTATCTGGCTGGTATTTAACATTCAACAACAATAACAATCACTATGTGTGTGGGTGACATTTTCGTTGGCTGCCTCGAAAATCATTAAATCACACAGGCAACAACGAGGAAGGAAAAAAAAGCTTTCTCTGTTTGTGTCAGCCGTACAATTGGCCACCCATCCCCATCCTAACACCCACCGCCCACTTCTGCCCCACGCATATCCTGTCAGGCCAGGAGGAGTGAAAACAAAAAGAAAACGGAAAAGCCAAGAGCTACGCAACCACAGCACGCAATACTCGCATTTCATTAGACACTTTGCAGTGACGACTCCTATTACTCTTCCTGAAGAGTCACCATCGAAAAGGAGGTGCTGCGACCGAGGACCTTGGCCCAATGACGTCGTCTCCGGCGACTTTTCCTTTTCCAAATAAAAACGAAAAACGAAAAATTAGCGTTTTATTGGCTGGCAGGGTCAAACGCTGGCAGTTGGTGGTCCGATGATGGCTGTCACACGAATTGAAACGGAATGGTTGATCGGTCCCACTAATTTGTACAATCTGATGGCCGAAATACAGTTCATAAGGTGACCCTTCCAACACCGACTAACATGAAATGTGAGCTAAAAAAAGCTAGCAATAGCAATTGGAGCTTGATATTATCGATATTTGGACAATTTTGATTCGATAATATCGACGTTTTGAAGGGAAAACACATTTTAGTAATCGAGAAATACCAAACTGTCAATATTTTTTGAAGTTCGAATAACAATGGACCTTGAATATTATTGATATTTTCGATATTTTGACCATATTGATTCGATAATATCGATGTTTTGAAGGGAAAACACAAACTAAATATCGAGAAATACCAAACTGTCGATAGTTTTCAAGTTCTAATAACAATTTAGCTTGAATATTATCGATATTTTGGCTATTTTGACCATATTGATTCGATAAAATCGATGTTTTCAAGGGAAAAGACAAATTAAATACCGAGAAATTGCAAATTGTCGATGATAATTTTGTAATTATTTTTGTTTATATCCTATTTGAAAAGAACAAATCGTTTGGCGACCTCTTCCCAAAGAAGTGTGACATAATTCAGCAATAAATACGTGGCAATAACTCGCAAGCGGCCAGATTAAGTGATATAATCAAGTAACAAGGACAGAGCCAACTATTCCATTAGCTAACCTAACAAATAAAAACTTTTCTGTCCAACGCCGCAAATGAGTTTTTCATTATTCAAGCGCCCGACAAAACTGTCTGCATGTATACATCTACATAGTACACATATACCTATTTCGCGCACCTTTTTTTGTGTGACTTTGTTTTTGCCACAAATTAATTACAATCCAAGTTGAGTGGCAAAATGTTTTTCTTGTGTATTTTTCATACAACATATTTATCAACGCAGAGGCAGCGCAAAATGTTTGCCCTGGGAGCGAGACTTTGCGAGAATAAATTGGATGATATTAGGGCGACAACTTTTCATTTAGTTGGCCTGGCCAGGGCTGCCCTTAATTTCCGGCCACACGCATTGGAAAAATGAAAACGTTGGGCGTTGGGAATGAAAAATCGTTAGGCGCGCAGAGATCCCTTCTACGTTACGTTACCCCCTAACTTTCTTTCTTATTTTTACTTTTATTTTGCGCTTCACTTACCTGAAAATAGGTTTGACCCTTGTCCACCCAACCGATGGCCATATCGGCACCAGCCAGATTGCCATCGGGCGAGAATCCGAAGCCGACGTAGCCCAGGGTACGTGCCTGTATTTCAAATGTTATATCCTGATTAATGATTTGCCATAGTATGCGAAAATCCTCATTCAAATCGATGGCATGATCCCAAATGGGTGTTCCTGTCGCTGCCGCCGCCGCTGCCGAAGTTGCTGCCGCCGAAGCTCCCGAAGTGGATGCTGCCGTGTTGCCCGATGTTTTGTTGCTGCGATTGGACAGCTTGCCGGCAGCCCGGACTCCGCTGGCCGGGAGGAGGAGCAGCAAGAACAAGCTGAACGTGTGGCAGGATATAAAACATGTGATTAACGATGACCGCCTTGAACTTGAATGCGTTGCCGCTGCCGAGGGTCGTCTGCTGGGCATGGGCAGCAGCAATGTTGCTGCCGTTCTCTGTGTTGCTGCTGGTGGGGCAGTAGCTGCGGCAAGTGTTGCTGCTGCTCCTGCTGCTGCTGCTGCTGTCGTAACTGCCTTCCTTGGGTGAGCCATTTTGTGCGATTTGCCCGGCTTGCTGGGTGCTTGGGTTTAGCAAATAGTTGTGATTACTTTTCTTGTTGCCACGTTGACATTTATTGCGCGCAAAATCACTGGACGATGGCTCGTAATTACGCAACTGTCTCGGAAATTGTGATCTGCTCTCTGTGAGAGCTCTGCTTTCTTTGGTGTTATCACAGTTACGATTATTTACTTAAGCAATTTTACTTTCGTTGCTGCTTCCTGTTTCCTACTGCTCATTAGTTTCGCTTGTCACACGAACAAAGCCGCGGATGAACTAAGCTGGAACTTCAGCCTGATCGGGCGGATGCAACCTGAAAGTTGGTAGGAAAACGGAAAAAATGTTATATAATTGCTATAATTTGTTGTCGGCTATAATAGTGGAAAGAACTCGATTCCTGCCCTCGCTCTTCTTTCGTGCTGCAATGTTTAAACGCATATAATTACATAAATTATGAACCGGTATCTATGAGATACACATCCCCAGCTACTCAGCCACTCAGCTACTCAGGCACTCAGCCACACAGACATCCATCCATCTATCCACACATCACAACAAAGTTGACGGTTAATTTTTGTTGCCGTTGTTGTTGTCGAGAGTTCGTCAACATTTTCCTTGAAGCGTTAATTAGCCTGGTCACGCAGTTTTCACAGCAATGTACGTCGGAAGACGAAATTGCTTGAAGTAAGTCGAGTGAGCAGGAAAATTAAATTCGCAGGGGATCGGGGAAGAATAGTAGTGACAGGAAGATAGCAAATATCTTTCGAAACGAAGCTTACACTCATTAAAATAGTACACAGTTGAAATTCAAGGATAAAAGCTTCTGCAGAAATCTGTTTTCACTTCTGCCAAAATATTTCCCATGTCTTCACCCAACCGTGCCAAGTGAGCCAGACTTTCCAACCACCCACCCCGACTTTCTGCATTTGAATGACTAATTCCGGCTTTCCCCCGCTCAGATATCAAGGGTCTTCTGTCTCGCACGCAATTAGTGCGTTGTGGCTCGGTCAAAGCAAATCGAAGATAATTACAGCTTGTCATAATTTTAATGAAGAAGGTCGCCCAGAACTGAACCCGAGTCAAACCGCTGGTCCGTTTGTCCGTATTGTCCGTCTGTCCGTTAGTCCGTTTTGTCCGCTTTGTCCGCTTTGTCCGTTTGTCCGTTAGTGAGGAAGCCAAGTGGGGGCGAGGCCAGACCGGGCCGGGCAATGGGATTTATTGTATTAAATCGTCGCGGCTTAGCCAGACGAACCGCAAGCGCATTGACGACGTCTAGTCCGTCCTTATCCCTCAAGTTGTCCGCCTCAGTCGCCTCCATTGCCTCCATTCCTCCGTTGCCATCGCAGCTGTCTGCGCATATTTGGTGTGCGGTTACATTTGATTACATGCCAAAAGTGTTCGCCCAGCCGCCCCTACTCAGCGAACACTCCGCATACAAATCTTTAATTTGACGTCGGCGTTTTGGGTAAATGTCAAATGGTTGGTAATTTGTTATAAATAGCCAACTTCCGCTGGCCCGACACAACTCATAGATACCTCCTCCGGATGAATCGGTGTGAGTGCGTATTGCGTGGATACTGGAATGTATTTGCGCTAATTCCAAGTGCTCGGTCGCGTGTTCAAAGTTGACAAAGGTCAACAAACGGCAGGCAAACAGAGAAAATTGAAAAGCCCAAAACGGAAAATGAAATAAGAGGAGAGCGAACTTTCTTATGCCAAAGCCCAATAATGGAATACTCTACTTTGCTAGTGGATATTATTATATACAGAGCCCAAATTGTATCAGATAGAGTACGATATTTTGATACCCCCTCGAGAAAATTGAATATCTTGGCTTGATGTGCTCTTCGCCATAACAATCTCTTCCTAATGTTGACCAATAAAAGTAATTTTGGGAAGTTCCTGCCATTGGACAAATGTATCTCGGAGATACTACCGCAATATTATAGCAGATTTCTATGGCATATTTATAGGTGACTTTTATGTTCTGCTTCCTTCCCAACGACAAAGTTATTGTGCCCGCCGCCCTCCAACCCCGCCTGCTGTTATCAAAAATGTATCCGAAAGATACACAACAATAAGCTTGATGGGGCGCAATGTAGCTCCACATCTACAGGGCTCCTCATGCTCCATGTTCTCGATGGCGCTGAGTGACGGCCGGCAACGTTAAATGACGTTGATTATAATTATGCGGACTTGTACTTTGTACTACTACTACACAGGGCTACAGGGTTCCCCCTGTTTTTGCTCTTGCTCTTGCTGTTTGTTATTATTATTGCTGTCGTCATCATCATCATCATCATCATTATCATCATCATCGTCATCAGGCAGAGTCTTCGGTCTGCAGACTTCGACTGTCGTTGATGGGGCGGTCAGATGAATGATGTCTCTTAAATACAGACCGAGCCCAGGCGAGGCCAATCGTCCTCATCATCATGATTGTTGCTCTTGCCGTCGCTGCTGCTGCCGTAAAATTCAAGCCAATTTAGCCTGGAGGGAGGCAGGTCCGGCAGGTTCCTCCTTTTTGCCAGGCTGCACAGCATGTTGTCCAAGACGAGGAGAAGGACGAAGAGCAAGACGAGGACCAAGACGACATTCATAAGTACAAGTGCTCCTCGACCAAAGTCGAGCTGACAGCGATGGCAGCGTGAGTTTGGCGGCAGGAATGCGTGTTTCTTGGCCGCGTATCGATCATTTCGGCCTCGCCGGGCGAACCATCTCCAGAGGACATTCATAAGCACAAGTGCTTCGCCAGCTTCGTCCGCTCGTATAATATTATTACTTGGCGAATTAACTACGCCAAAAGCAAAACAAACACAAACTCGAAGATTGCTCTGGCAACTGGTTCTAAAAGGCACGAAATGGCTTCCGTAGACACATTAGTCGCTTTTACACAAAAACCCAGACAAAACGGACAGAGCCGGGTTGCCCCTTCGTCCCCGTCTCTATCTCCATCTCCCAATGGCTGATGGGTGAGCAAAAAAGATGCAACTGAATGAGGCATATAAAGGCCTTCCCAAGCGCCGCCGCGGCACAAAAAAAAACTAAAAAAAAAAAGAAGAGCCAACAGAAGCGGAAAGAAAGAAGAAAGAAAGAAAAGAGGGGCGAAAGAAAAGCAAGAAAAAATGAATACAAGTCAAAGACTTTGTCCAATGGTTTTCATCATTGCACGATTTGTAGATGGAGCGGGTAGTTCCACAAGAGGAGGCTGTGGCCCCAGATCTGGTCTGTGGCTGCTTCTGTTCGCCGGCAGACGGACAACGACATTGATGAGGATGTTTTGCCCGAGCCACAGTGGGGCAAGCCCACGCGGAAGAGGTGTTTCAAGGGGTCAACACCTAATGTGAACCATTTAGAACTCCAAGCTCATATTCATTCGATTCTCGAGTTGGGTTAAATCAGTTAGCTAGAGCTCTTGAATAAAACTACAGCCAAAAAAAATATCGATATGAAACGTAGATTGATTTTACAATATGTAATATCAATTTCAACTTGATATGAGGCCCCGTAAATTCGATATGCTCGAAATGAGTGTTTTATTTTAAAACGATATGCGTATTGCAACCTGAAATTTACATGCGCATATCGATTTTACGATGTATTATCATTTATCCCACAAGATACTGTAATTACCCCAAGAAGCGACCTTAAATCCAGGCAATATGTTGTCCAAAGTTCACAGCATATACCATTTCAGCATCAGACTTAAAGGTAAGTGAGCCAATCCATTGTGCTTGGCTGTCGATGCTTACAAGAAAATAAATGATGCCATGGCCATAGCTATACCCACTGGGAAATTCGATGCCAAACAAATTGTTTTCCTGCTGCCGTCATTCTGTGGTATTCCTTTCCCTTAATTGATTCCATTCTAATTACAATATTTAGCCAACTCATTGGCCCAATCACAGGGCATTCCATCCCCCTCTCTCTCTCTCTCTTCAGTTCGCACATCATTAATAACGATGGGTTCTGATTTGTGCGAAACGCTTGTTCCTTTCACCTTCCCCATCGAATGCTTTTACATTTTAATATCTCTCACCAAGTGTGGTAACCCCTCACACGGCGCCGAGTAATTAGTGATTTTTTGGCACATTTCAATACTACTTTCTAATCGCAACCCAGTGTGCAGTTTGTGGCCATTTCTTTTCCTTAGCAGCGAGAACCGAAGGGGCAGGTGAAAGGGGGCCCGGCTTCCCGTGTATGTTTTCATTTAGCAGATACAAGCGGCAAGTACATGGGTTGCTACCGAACCCCCGTCATCGTCGAAGATGCTCCATCATGTGGCAGCAACAACGGCAACAACTGCCTTCACGTGGTTGTTGTCGATTCGAAAGTTCTGCGGTTGCCGCAGCTTGATTATAAATGTACGAGGCAACTTGTATGACATGTAAGTTGTTGTACTTGCAGCCGAGCATCTGAGTATCCGAGTATCTGAGTATCTGTGTGCGAACGTAGAGCTTGCATGTGTGCTTGTCACTGCACCTGTCATCCTGGCAGCCTTGCAGCCTGCCAGCGAAAATTGCCAGTGCGGTGGGGGAAAAAAATTATTATTTATCATCGGCGGTCCAAGGTTTCCGAGACAAGTCAAACTGGGAATTATATGGGTATGCGCGTTTATACCGATGCGCTGGGACTCCACTAATTACTGCACATCATTTGCTTACTCGAGTGCCTCTTCGGTCGCCGTTTCCAGGCCCTCAGCCCAATGGCCCAACTTCCACCGCTCGCCCGGGCGCCTTGCAGATTTAATTGAGTAAAAAAATTGACTAATTAGAGTGAGTCCAAAGCACTTGGCCCCGGGCAACAGAAGCAGCGGAAAAAACAAGTCTGGGCTGGGTTTTTGGGGAGGATGGTGGTGGAGAAGGGTGGCCAAGGGGAGGGACTACCTGTTCTCATTTATTAAGGCCTGGTCAAGAGCGGTTTGAATCAAAACTGCGCCTCCAAGCCAAGGCTCCTGTGTCGTCGTCGTAGTCGTCGTCGACGTCCATCGTGTGTCGTCTTCGTATTTAATGATCATTAAACAAGCTGGCAGCCAATTGCACTAAAAGCTGCAGGCTTCTTCTGCCTCGCTGCCAGTGGTACAGTGGATACAGTGGGTCGCTTAGGTAAAATTCCAGGCTATTTGCAGACCGGATGGCTAAGGCGAGACTTAGCCCACTGTTAGTGGGCCAGCCGACTGATGAAAACTATTAGTGAAGGCAGCGGCAGCTATGGAGCTGCAAAGTGGCTGCCTTTTGTAAATTGAACCGACATTCCAGCGGCTCCTCCTGGACCCTCGCGTAATTTAAATAATCATAAAAAATAATAATTCCGTCTATTGGATGCCTGGCCATGCTGCTGCCTGTTGATTATTATGGCCCTGGTAATATCTTTTGCTCGTTAGCAATTTTCGTTTCGAATAAATAGTAATTAGTGTGCCGAAAAGAGTTGAGCGTCCCCCTTAACTATCCTCGCCCCTCTCTGGTCTTTTTATTGGCATTCTCCACCTCGTTTCACCTGCAAACTATTGCACAAAGCTTTCTGCACTTTGCTGACGTTCTCTGTTTTGGGCACTTTTATTTGACATTTTTCATTAAACACGAAATGAAAAAAGGTTTTCTTGCCGTCAAGAGAGAGGCGGGAAAGGGGGGGTGAGGAGCCTGTCGGCCTCAGAGCTGCGTTGACATAACATTTTTGTATAGCTCCTCCCGTCCTCGTTCTTCTCACCACTTTGGCATGGAAGTTTGAAGGCATCTGGGGAAATATGTCAGCGTTGTTTAAGTTTTTAACATTTTCAACTGGGTGCTGGGTGGAGATTGCTATTTACTCTGGCATAATTGGCTTGTCGGCATAGTTATAAAAAGTTCTACTCGGGTGCAATTGGATTAAATGCACGGATATATAAACACACACACACACACTGAGTCACTGAGAGATATAAAAGTTGGCAAAGCTTTGGTTATCTTTGGAGTTAGCTTGGCTCTAACGAAAGGCAAACAAAAGACCGCTGAAAATTCCGGCTTTAATGCCGAGTATCTGAATCTGAAAGTATTTGAGCGGGAGGATATCAATCTTATCTGGGTGCAAAGGTTAATATATCATGAGGGGGGTTCGGATCTATCTGCATATTTTACTCTTCCAGTAGATGATTGATTACATTGGCTGGTCGGGTTGGGTCAGGGGAATCAGCTGGACAACCTTTGAAGTCGGGAGAATAATCTTTGAGCAGGTTGCAACTCAAATCTCGCAGTCCGACTGTCTCAACAAATTTAAACTTGGCTCTGTTTGTGTTGTTAGTTCGCAATGGATACACAAATAGCTGGAGAAAGCTGCCTGCTTTTCAGGTCTTTCTGCTGGTTGTGTGTCATCTTTTTGGCTTATCAGCTGCGCATCATAAAATTTGCCTCTTCTTCACTGCTCTCACTCACTCATTCTGCAATTGCCAACTCCGTTCACTTTTCTACTTTTCTCCAGCACTCCGAGCGCTCCTTTTCTATTCCCAGTCGGGGGGGAACTTTCTTTTGTTTCTGTCTATTGCTAAAAGTCGGGACCCCGTTACTACTTCTCCCCTGGAATACCCCTCTCCCCTTGTCCCTCGCCTCTCGACCCCTCACTATTCGTAGTTGTGTGTTTTTGAGCCAGGCAAGTGAATTTTCTCATTTTGCACTTGATATTGTTGCCGTTTTTGCTGCCTCCTGCCTGGGAAATTCTTCTGCTTTTGCTGCTTGTTTTTTATTTTGGCAGAGTGAAACTTTTCAACGCTCTCCCTTTTGCCCCCTCAACCCCTCCCCCGTTTCCCCCCCTGTGTCTGGTACTGCCTTTTGCATTTTCGGTAGGTATGAAGGTAGGAAATTTAATCTCAAAGTCGTCATCGTCAACGCCGTCGTACTCCCCGTACTCCCGGTACTTTGTTGTTGTTTTCGACGACGTCACAGAAAATATTTAATTAATTTTTCGAATTTTAATTAAAAAGTTTCCGTTACGTTACGTCATCAGCAAAGCAGATCCAGATTCCGGAATCTGGAAGGCAGAATTCGCAATCGCACCTTGTAGGCCTTTTACTTCTATGTAGTTTGGGCCCTTTTATTGCATTAAGTAGCAGATATTTGATGGCCGGTAACCCAAGACAACTCTTCCAGCCAGCGCCATCAATCAATTTGCTAAGGAGCGCGTGGAGCAGTCCCCATCCCCATCCCCATCGCCACCAAAGTCCATTCCAATAAACATAAAGCAAACACTTAATTGTCTGTCAGCGTTAACAAACCGACAACACAAATATCATATGACCAGCGGGGCCCGAAGAGTGCGAGTATTGGTAGGTATTGGCCGCTTGTCGTTTCCATAAGCAGACACACACATATATCACCTGCTGCGCACAGAAATGTTTTTTCCACAAAACTTGTAAGAGATGCCAACTGGCTGATAGGAGCGACCATATAGACCGTATGGAGAGGGCGAACTCCCAGGGCAGACCGAGCCGAACAGAATCCGACTGAATCCAAAACTAAACTCTCTTGCATGCATTCTGTTATCTGTGACAAAGATCTCCTGGCCATTAAATTAACACTTAATGACTGGTGTGTGCGTGTGTGTGTGTGTGTAGGTGCAGACGACAATGATGACTAAAGGAAAAGCAGCAAAAAGAAGAAAAGACTCTCTGCAGCAGCCACACATCATTAAGAGACAGCGGGGAGGCGTTGCCTGGGCTTTCGTTACCTCGGATATTCAGCCACATCTCTTTGATACCCTACAAAAGGGTCGGGTCGGACTGGGCTGGCCAAGCCTGATGACTTTGTTAGCCAGGCTGAAAGGTAAAAGAAAGGAAAGAATGGTCCGACTGGCATAAAGGACTGCCTACCGACAAAAGATGCCTGGGAACACACCTTGCCACACGGGCAAAGAAGAGCCCTTTGTTTGGTCCCGGTTATCATCGTGAAAAATGGAATTATGGATTAAGAAAATGAAACATTATGTCCAAGATCTGATTGCTCTTTTAGAGTTCGAAATGAAAAGGAATACAAGTGAAATATAGACTCGGAAATTTAATTTTCTAGGTAGTTTTGACGGGATTATAAAGTGGAATAATAGATAACTTATAGAGGCATTCAAATTTAACATTTCTTTAATTCTTCAATAATTGAAAAAATATTTTCAAGATATTTTTCCAGAAGAAATATTGAAATAAAACACGCCTGTGATTATTCCTGAATTTTTAGGACAACAAACATTTACCTAGGGACCATAAATTGAAATTCTAGAGCCAAGTTCTTGGGGCTTCTCTGGTTTTCCCCCCAAACCTAAAGAGCATCGGATGTTCGAGGCTTTCGGTACCGAGTATATCTCTCCGATTCCATCTCATTTGTATCTACATCTCGGGCGGAGTATCTTGTTTGCAGCCATAAGTTTTCAAATTGTTTTTAGACTGACAAAATAAATGATGACAGGCGGCACGGCGGCTTTATCGCCGCTCTTCTTCGCCCCGAATCTCCCCATGTCGCTAAGTTGTTCTAATTTTTTCGTTCCCCACGAGATCTCTAATGGGCGGCGGGCGATGGGCGGGGTACGTTACATGGCCGTATGTTAGATGAATAGATAAATCTGTTTGGGACATACTTGGAAACTGCGTTTCAGAGAAGAATCCACGGGGAGGAGTGTGTGACGACGTGTGGGCCGAAGTGGAACACAATTTGATGTTTCTCACTTAATTTGTTATGGCGAGCGCTAACAAATTTCCTGCCATTACAAATGTTTTTTTGGCCAGCGAACAGGAAAATATTTTTATGATTATTTAAATGTGTTGGTCTCGGGCATTAATTAATCGAACGCAATCAACGGAGGAATGCGACAAGTGGCATAAATATTTCATTTGTGGCCCAGCCAAATCAGTTGAGACTAACCACAGGCGGAGGAGAGGGAGAGGCCCCTGTATCGGTGATAAATTTATTGCATAATTGAACAGGACGAAATCCTCTTGAAGGCTTTAAAATGCATTTGTTGTTCTTGGTTTTCGCTTCACCTTGCCAGGTGGGATCCTTCACGCAGGACACTTTCCCGGCTGCTCTGGCTTCCTCCTGCTGTTATTTATGAGCTTGCGGTAAACCAACAAATGGTTGGGGGCTATGGGGTGTTTTTGGGGAATTCTGGGGGCTCCGGGGAATTGTGTGTGTGGTGCGTGCTCTCGTTTTGTTTAATTAAGTAGCATAACTGTAAACAAATTAATTTCAATATTAACAAAGAAGATTATTGAAAATCTCTCGCATTATTTACAATGTTGAATGACAAAACAAATAAATTATTAATTTTCCAAGAGCTCCGCCACTCAAGTGGATGACAATGCATGATGATATTTCCCTTTGAAACGGAGGGAGGTGGAGGTTCCCGGGTTGTTGAGGAGAATGTGCACAAAGCAGCCATTTGAGTGTAAACATTCTGTACGATTACAGCTTCGGTTACCGTTTTAATTGTCCCTGCCACAAGCTGAGACGCAGGCAGTCCTCCCAGGCAGTCCACCCAACCACCCACTCATCCATCCATCCATCCCCCGAGGCCCCTCGGCGTTTTCTTCAATGTCATGCTCAGCAGGAGAGGAGGTTTCTGAATGGGGCAAATGTAGCTTGAAAACTGTGGCTTTTGTCGGAGCACAGCTCAGTTGGCTTAGCCAATATGACAACATCTGGGAGATGGGTGATGGGCGCTGGGAAGTTGGTCCCCTGGGTAAGTTTAGCTTGATGATGGAAAAGCAAGTCACTTGTTGAAAGGGTTGGCCAATAATAAAAACAATTGCGGCCACGGATTAAATTAGGGAGGTGCTCGAACGCCGCTGGAAAATATAATTGGAGGGGTTGTTTAACTCAAATCCCCTTGTTCATTTTAAGCTTAGAACGGTTTTGGCTCTACTTATTCGCAATAAAAATTAACGTTCTCTTGGAGCCCAGCTAAACCAGGAGATTGTATTAATTTCAGCACCATATATCTTTACTAACTCTGCTCTGTAATCTCCCTTGGGGCCAAGGGGCTTCGTATTGCATTTCCTCCGCACTGGTTATAACTTGTCTGATCTCTTGTCATCATATGCGTTTAACCTCCCATGGCAGCCTCGACATTTTGCAAAACTTGGCAGGACCGCCCCGACTTCCCTGACTTGACCTTGTCCCCTTATATAACCTTGTGGGTCATCCCAGCTCCCTCGACTGCTGTTGACATGGAACCATGTTCCATGGCAAACATGCGGGGTAGAAGAGGGTAGGGGGAAAAAGTGCTGGGCAAACAATTAATAAAGCTCAATGTCGACTAAGTCTGTGTAATAAACCAAAACCTTAAGCTAGACAATTAAAGCACAAAGCCCTTGGATCGCTTTCGAATGCCATCCGATGGGGGCTGTCAAAGCCAGTGACAAGATATTGAATATCTCCGGTTCATGCCGACAGGAAGACGGAGAGAGGCCACATAAATATAGTCCCGATATGGAGGAAATCTTTTGCTCATTTAAAAAATTAACTTCGAGTACCTTGTGCCAGCGGCAAAAAAAGAGGGACGAGGACACAAAGCGATTTATTGGCTACGCAAGATAAATGGCAAAATGTTTACAGTTTCCCAGTGCTTCGCTCTCACATTGAAAACGAAATGTAAGCATTTTCCGCAAAGGTTTTTTTGTTGTTGGCTGTCGAAAAACTTTCGGCAGGTTTTCGCTTCTTTTCCTCTCTTTTTTCCCCCATCCCATCTGCTGTTTTTAGTTGTTGCTGCCTTTGCTACACATGCGATAAAAATTGCTCAAATAAACTGGGTAAAGGGACTGTGGGAAAGGGGGGGTGAGGATGGGAAGGGGGGAGGGACTCGAACTGAGCGACAGGAGGCGGCGACTGCAGCAAAAACATCATTAGCATTACCAAATAAATCACATCCGTTTTTCAGACACAGTCCGAGTCCGGAATGTAAGTGAGGGACAGGGGGCGGCACTTCAGCCGAAAAATAAAATGATAACAACAGGGACAGCTGTATATAAAAAGGTACGGACTACAGGATACCACAAAGTATGTCCTGTCCCATAAGTTAAGTAAATGAAAAAAGTTTGTATGATAACGTTGATTATAAGACTGACTTTTTGTTTTAAGAAATTGCTTTAACCGAAGGTTAAATGTGAGTGGTTGAAGTGAGATAATGATGGCGCACAAGAGGTAGGTTAAGCTTAGGTCTTTCTTGCTTTCAACCTTTTTGAAACTTAAAATAGTCCTTTTAACTTTAACAAAATAATTCAACCGGAGGTTAAAAATAGAGTTCCCTTTTGGTTTGGTTCAGCTTCAGTTGGCTGGTCGACTTTACTATATCAGTGATCTAGATAGATCGTTATAGATTCCTGAAGATTTAAGATCCGATTTGCTTGCAATACCCTCCTGGCACACAAAACGTGGCTCTTGGTGCTCGTATACCCTTGTCATATATGGCTAGCCGTGGTGTATGGAAAGGATAAAAGCTTTGAACACCGGAGTGCAATAAATTTCTCTCGTGACGAGCATAAAACTTTTTAAACACAGCGAGCCCGAGAGAAAGGGAGATGGGTAGAGGATGAAAGAGATGGGGAATGCAACAGTAGCAACAAAAGCAACACAAGCGCATAGCGAAGCGGCAAGTTTCGTTTAAAGTCCTTCCCCCTTTTCTCCTTTTGCTCCAATCCCCAGTAATGCACACATATGGAGAGGGGGCTCAACTGTGTATGTGCAGCCGCTGTTTGCTCGCTCCTTTCTCCGCTTTTTTTTTCCTTGCCATTTTTTCCCTTTTATTTGTGTGCATCAGTTTGGATTTTGTGGTTTGATCCTGCATCCTACTTGCTACATACTTCGGCCATCCCTCAGCGTCGTCGTTGCTCCGCCGATGATAAAGTATGCCAACTGTCAGCCCGCTCCCGCCTGCCACGACTGCCACGCCCACCAGACGACCAAGCGTCCAACCGCCCATCTCGTAGGATGCCTGCCTACCAGGGCAATACATAAGCTCAGCAACTTTGCTCAATAAATTTTCCTGCACAGCGCTCAAAAACCGTCGCCCCGCAGTATGCAATGATTTTTACTGATGTGCAAAGGGTGTAGTGGGTGGAATGCAGTGGGCGGCAGCCTAAACAACTTGCTTACCATAAGTGGGATGGATTAAGAGGGTCGACAGGGGTCGACTGGCGGTTTACCTGGGGCAAAAGTTTTCGCGCGTCCAAGTTATCGGAATAAAAAGTTGAAAGTTACTCATAGTTGGAGGATTTATCGTCTTGAGAAAATAGATCAATGTTTTTTATCTGCCAGTTGTCTAAGCTACTCAGTGCAACTCTGTCTGAACTCAAATTTATTATTTTACAAGATAAATTTATAGGAATCTAACGTTTATAGTTAGCTATTTTTTTTTGAATTTTAATTTATTCGCTGCAAACTTATCACTCCTTAGTTAGCGCATATACCCGACTTCCGGGGCTGCTACCCCTTGATCCCTGGGAGTATGAAATTATAACAAGTTTTGTAACAACATGAAGCGTTTACATTGTTCGACCACCAACCAGGAGCGACTGGGACTTTGGCCTGTTTAACACAGGAGTTCGTGCTGCCCGATTTCCTGCCCTCCTGACCGCACGGCCCGACCAATCTGACCATCCTGCGTCCTGTTTGTGTCCCGTCACAGTGGCAAATTTTATTGTTGCCCGTGCTGGGGCCAAAATGGGCATTGAAGGGGTGCAGCAGGGGGGTAGGGAAAAGGGGAGGCTGTCTGTGGAAAAATCTGCATTGGACATAAATGTCAACACCCGAGGAGGCAGAGCAGAGAGCAGAGAGATTTTCCTCCTCTGCTTGTGTGTGTGTGTGTGGATTCCTGTCTAAACCAATCTGCAATCAGCTGCAGCTTTTGGCCTGGTCCACCCCTCTCCCTGCATTCTGCTGGCCCGGCCAACTCTCTCGTATCGTATCTTAATTTTTGGCCAGTGCCCTCGCTTCGCCTCGCCTGCTTTGACGTTGCGGGGAAATGGCCTCAAAAGATGCATTCGAGAACGTTGCAGACATTTTTGGCCAATTGGCAAAATGGGTCAACCGAAATAAGCGCAGTTCAGCAAGGCAACCACCCACCAACCCACCCACTCCCCTCGAATCATAGTCGTCGTTGCAATTGATTGAATACGTGATGTCCATGCAAAAAACAAACTTAAAATCCTCACCAGACGCCGCCGCCGCCGCCTCCAATCGAAATCGAAAAGTGGTTTTAAAAACGAAATTGCTGCGAAAACGTTTGCACACTTTTAATCAATAATCAAAAGGGGAATATGATGGCGGGGGAGAGCAGGGAATTTGAATGAGCATTTGGCGTGTCTAGGCCTGGTCAGTTGGTGTTGGCCAAAAGGCAAGGAATGCGGGCGGACGGACGAGGACTTCCGGAATGGGGCAAGTGGATCGCGGACGAGGCCGGCGAGTGAACGAAAGTTATTTAGCCCCTTCCTCAAGGACCCCGCCCACTCAAGTGGGATATTTCCTGATGCATATTCAATTAAGCAATTGAGCAATTATCATAATTTTCAATAAGTTATGACCGACTGATAATTTGGCCCCATTCCAGCGGAAATTTGCCTACTTTCGGTTGGGCCTAGGCTGTGGAATGTTCGAAACGACCGCAGATTATCCGCAGAGTGCAAACCATACAAAACCCAACCCTGTACAATGGAAACAGATTCGCCTGTCTGACCCTAACTGACTGGGCAATATAATTTATAGGAAACCGCTTAAAATGTATTGCTAAAAAAAGAGAAATGGCGGCTTTTTCGGAATGGTAATTATATGGAGAGCCATATATATGGAATGGTAATTGTTAATTAAAATTGAAATCGAAATGAGAAACTTGGTTGGCCATTGGAGCAATTTGCAAACTGCGCTGATTAATTTATTTGTATTAATAGTGGGCAGCAGTGGGCAAAAAGAGCAGTGAGAGCTTAATATAAAAATTTCATTTATTATTCGAAAAAAATTCGTTATAACTCCATAAATATCTGGGTGGTGGTGGTGGCTTGGCAGGGGGCGATGCGTAAATTGAATAAATTTTCGTTAATTGTTGTCGCGCACCTGTGCGCGTATCCTTCGTATCCTTTGGCGGAGTCCAGCGGCGACGGCGTCGGTCTCCGATCGTCGTGCGGTCGATTTGTGGCATATGAAAAAATATTAAGTGGCACAATCCCTCGCCCACCACCCATTTATCCCGCCCCCTGACCCCCTGCAGGCACATTGTCTGCCCTTTGACATGCAATATATAATTTTTACGCTATGGAGGCACACTGCTCTCCAACCTTTCAAACCAAAACCGAGGCGGGGCGGGCTCATCCCAGATGCTCCTGGCAATTTGTTGTCTTTTTTTTTTGTGGCACGGCCAGCGAGTTTAATTAATTTACATGGAATTTACAACAACCAGCGAGGCCAACTACAACTACACGCGACATGTGAAAGTTTAAACGGGAAAGGTGAAAAATGAAAAATAATCGAATTGACCGTCCGACCACGAAGCGATACAAAAATGGCCATCGATATATATACATATGTATATATCTATAGACGTATGGCCATGTGGGCTAGAGGGTAACAGGCCTAACGCTGATTCACATGACATCCGACATTTTCCGTGACCAGACAGAGGCAAGTGCCAGATCGCTGGAGAGGGTTGCATAAAATTTTAATTAATGTGACTACGAAATGTTAGTGGGTTGGGCCATTTCACCCCAGTGACCCCGACAGATTTACGGATACAGTTTGACGAATGCGCAGGAAAGTTTTCAGTGCTAGACAAAAGTTTAAATTCTTATTGATTATGGGGGAACATGTGCGCCATTGTGTGGGGGTGCAAACCCTTTGAACAACTTTCAATCATTAAGCCGATTTACATGGCCCCAAAATCCAAGCATAAACATGCGCCTGCTATTGTGTCCAATAAAAGTGGAAAGCACAAACAAAAGGACTGAAAAACCATTTAGCCAGGGCCACAAAACATTTTCATTTTCCAGCAACGGCCTAATCCGCAAGCAAAGCTTGAAAAGTGCAAAAATATTTGGGCAAAAATAATACAAATCCGAAATTTAAATACCAGATGTAACAAAGAACTCGGCAGAGGTAGAAGTAGAAGGATATTTGGCCAAGCGTAAGACACAAGATTTATCTGTGTAGGTGTCTCTAACCAGGCTCTAACGATTTAGACCAACTGCGACCGAAACAGACACACATACACACACACAATCTCATGCATATGTTAATGGGAAAGCATTTCTCTGCTGCTGGCAGTACCGTATTCATTTATCAAAAATAATATATTAAATTGCCAGCATTGAATGATATTTTAATTTGCATCTTCGTCTCTGAATGTTTCCTTTTGAATAAAACATTAAAATGTGAACATTTACTCTATGTCTATGTCAATGTACGTAATGTTCTCTCATCCTGCCACCCACCGTTTGTGTGTTAGTGTGTGTGTGTGTGTTTTGCTCTTATCTTTATTTATTCAAAAGATAATTTTATGTGTTCCGCAGTCGAAGCATAAAATTACTATGTCGAATATTGTTTGAGCAGATAAAAACGGAACTGAATAAGAGTCACATGCAAAGTGGCGAGGCTGTGTGTGCAAAGTGGGCGGCATGAGAATCATGCATCACCAAAAAATGGCTACCTAACTGGCCATGTGTGTGTGTGTGTGTGACAGGAAATGCCATGCAGACTGGGAGAAAGCGGAAACGGCATCAGGAAAGTTCATTTACATTTATATGGTCTGCTTACAATGTTAACGCTCGTGTAAGAGTATGTGATGCTGTGCCCAGAACTTAGAACCCAGTTCGTCCCCCCCCCCCCCCCCCCCTTTTAAACATTATCCAGGACACCCCTGGCTCTGTTTGAGGAGTCAGTGAGTCGTCGCCTAGTCTATTTGTCTATTTGCTTTATCATTCCTGCCTTTTGCCAACTGATAATCTTTATTGCAGTGAAATATTTAATTTAATAAAATAACGAGTGGGCTTCTCTCCCTCGGCGCCCCTGCAATCCCCTTCTGACCCCGGCCAACCCTTTGCAGTTATGTTATACAATTTATTTAATTTATAGACTTTTGTTCGCCCCTTGTTTTTATTGTGTCAGTGTCTGTAAAAAGTGTCTGCGAGTAAAAAGCGAGTCAAAAAAGCGTATAAACACGAATAAAATATGTTAAAACAACAATTGCAGCTTGTGTTGCCAATAAGCCCAGATTTAGATGTTGTAGGGTTCGAGATGATACCCTAAATACATTAGGGGGACTACTGGTTCCCAAGTGGCGAAATAAATACCTATGAAATTTCTATTATTGCTAAAATATATATTTTAAAAATATTTCTATATTAAGTGTGTCCTCCTAAATATTTAATATTTACAAAATAAAACTTTACATTTATTAAAATGAAAATAAAAATAATTTATATTTCCTTGAATTTTTTATTTCTTAGTGGTCTTTTAAGATGGATCATCCTTCTGTAACTCAAACCTGTTTATGACCTCATTTCTCAGTTTGCTTTGTTTATGGCAAATCATTTTTCCGCCCCTTCACTTCTATGCTAGGCAATTTTTTATGATTTTTCATTTCAACAATATTCAGAGCATGAAATTTATATATTTTCTGTATGCCACGGCGAAATTATTATTTGTCGAGTTAGAAAATGTGTCGCGTTATAATAAAAATTCAGGAGCAGGACGAGAGAGAGAGCAGTTCGGGGTGCAGTTTTTGGTTTTTGATTTCGGTTTTTGGCAGCCAACTCGGCGCCTTTTGTTATGGCCTCTGATAAATTGTGGCTGATACAAATACTGAAATAAGGCAGAAAAAGCGGCAGTGGTAGAAAAAACAATCTAAATAACAACAGCGAGAACAGAAGTGTGCAGCATATTTACATACACGAGGGGGAGGGGGTTTGGGTTTCGGCGGAGGGAAGGTGCCTAGACAGAGCAAACAGTAAATAAATAATGTGGTTAAAAATTTGCCTCCACGCATGTGTGTGTGTGAGTGTGAGTGCGAATGAAGTTTGACTTTGAATAATGTTTGGATTGTCTCTGGCAGCTGAGAGAGACAGCGACAGAGTCGGGACAACAAGGACAAAACACAGGCTGTCGCAGGCGAGAATAAATCGAGAAATTATAGAACTGTGACTAGTATAAGAAATGGTCTAAGACCGAACCGAGACCAGCGAGCGTGGCAAGATATATGACCGTCAGTTAAGAGCCAGCAGCCGAATAAGAAAGCTCCGGGCTCAGCCTCAAAGTCAGCCTCAATTCCTCCATCTCAAGGTGCCACATGTTCCGGCTCCAGCCAACTGCGATAGGGAAAACGGCAAATGCAACATCTGTTGTCCTCAGTCAGCAAAAGTCGGGCCAAAAGTTATCCAGATAATAAGGTGGAAAAAACAAGTGAGCGTCGAGAGGGCTTACAGCATGGAAATGACCTAAAGGCGGCCTAAAGAGACCCCGACTGTGAGAGCTGGTAAAGTGTCAAGATAGAAATATAATTTTCAATCTTATAAAAACAGATTAACATTTAATTAAGTGTTTTTAATGAAAATAATATTTAAATAATTCTTTGGCTATTTTATAAATGAATTATTTGATAAATGAATAATATTTTAAGGATTTTACCATTTTTGATTTCTAGTAGAGGTTGAAAATTATCGATATTGATTCGATAATATCGATGTTTTAAAGGGAAAACACAAATAAAATATCGAGAAATATTAAACTGTCGATATATTCAACAATTCTAATTCCCAGAATAAAAAAAATAGGAAAAAAATATTCAAATAACCTCACATTTGCCCAACAAAATGCTAAACCCCCTAAGAACAACCTTCACAGGGTATCACTCCCA